>BTPG01000005.1:208347610-208837610 GCA_036245525.1 Semisulcospira habei
GCACAGGCCTTGAGCTATCATGGTCACTCTAAGTCCATGTTTACTCACCTAAAGGTACATGTACCTCCCACATTTTGTGAGAAAAGTGGCCCATTTTGAGTGCATGCGCCAAGGGGTTGAGGAAACTAGGTGTGAGCCCTGACAGTGTGATTACACCCACCTCCTGGATCTGTGACTTTCCCCAGTCCGTCCACCGTCCCGTCGCTCTTGATACGAAGCGCTTTACCCGTCACCAGTGAGAAAAACATCACTTGGTTTTGCTCTCAAATTTCCACTTCTCATACTCCCACTGCAAATAACACAAACAGCGAGTGTCTTAGTATCTGTCATAGGTAAACGAGCAATATACTCTGTGAATCTGGACTGTGCGGCCCTCTGCCTGGCAGACGATTTTCGTAATTGCCACAGGACCCATACATTTAGCTGTTACATACCCCAAGTTTGTCATGAGAGAATCAAATTGGCTGGGATCTTTAAAAAAGTTTAGTCGCCTTCAAACTTTGTTATTGTGCACTTTGACATGAGTGGATTCGACTGAATTTGCTCTATCATAATTTCATTTCTTGCACTCTCAATGACAAATATTAATCTCCTTTGTGCATGCATGCACTGATACTGTACACAATGGCAGCTGCATCTTCAAGGAGGTGAACACGCTCAGTCATGTCGCAACAAACATGAGATACCACAGACATATCTATTGTACTCACATTTCTCTTGGCCAGTATATCGTCCATGTACTCATCTTGAACTTTGAGTTCACGCACAATCTTCCCATCATCCTCTCCCTCATCAAGCCATCTGCAGCAGACAATAATACCAATTGAACATACCGTAACAAAACTAAACAAACAAACAAATGGATAATTCCGTCAATAACAACCAAAAGCTTCACAAGATAGCACATGATGCATACCACACATAACTACTGACTTCTAAACTTTGAAGGGCAAAATACAAGTATCACACGTGTACCACTCCGTGATCTTTTAACTTGCGAGCAAAAGCAGGGAGGTCCACAATTACAGACAGTCTCTTGTGTAAATTTTCCTTTTAACGTTGCGCTGGTCCCTTAATTAATGCACTGTGCCCTGTGAGCCATCCTCTGAAGACTATTAGACCAGTTTCAGTTCAAAGGTGGCATCAGAGACACCAAGCTATTTTGGTTCCACTCTTAACCCTCTTAACCCCAAGGTCCCATTTCTCAAATTTTGGAGGTGTCGCCTAACGACTATGTACCAGTTGCAGGAGATGGATTGACCATGATAATTCAAGGGTAGTGCCAGATTAGCTTGGCGCCTGAAGGCGCCAAGCTAATCTGGCACTACCCTTGAATTATCATGGTCAATCACTCTCCTGCTGTAGGGACTCGGAGTTAAATGGGATAACCTGTCAGCCAGAATATACGAATGTGTAATCCACCTGTAGAGTCATTCGAATCCTATCCGTCTTTCACCGCATACAGTATTCTGGCACTACCCTTGAACTACTAAGGTCAATCCATCTGTTGTACAGCAGACCCTGTTGTACGTGACCGCCCTTAGAAAAGGTCGCTTGTCATTAAAGACCAACATTTAGGTAAGGTGGCTGTAGCTGTGGCTGTGGCCGTAGCCACCTAAATGATGGTCTTGAATGACAGACGACACTTTCCTCCCTTCAAGTTTGCTGTCAAAGCACCTGACTTTTAACAGTCTTATTAACCCATGACATCCTGAGGTTGATTTTACAAAATTTGCTTATTGTCCTATGAAGGCTGACATTACAGATTAGGAGATAGATCAACCATTTTAGTTCAAGGTTGGTGCCAGAACAGCTTGGCGCCTTAGGCGCCAAGCTGTTCTGGCACCACCCTTGAACTATCATATTCAAATTTATTTCAAGCAGTGGTGTATCAGGAGGAAAGGGTTAACGCCCATTTTTTTTTCCCTACTGTATCAGGGCTGAATGGGTGAAGGAAAATGGAACTTGCCTGCCACAGTAAAAGGTTGCCACTTCATGAGGTTTGGCATCAGGCTCTTGGATCGTGATGCGGTCCAGGAACCAACCTTCGCCTGTCAACATCAGTGTAACAATGCGTACTTCCTATTAATAATAATAATAATAATGGCTACTTATCCTAAAATAAGCTCAAAGCGCTTGACAAACAAAGGGTGGGAGTGGAGGGTGTCACAAAGCCAGAGAAACAAAGGATTCTGCAATACACAAGCACACACACAGACAAACACACAGGCACATAATCACAAAGAACTGAGCTACACTGGGGAATCGAACAGGTGGGTCTTAAGGGCAGATTGAAAGGCAGTGAATGAGGGAGAATGTCTAATGTCTATGGGTATTTCACAGGATAAACACACCAAGACAGATCTTACATATTTTAACCCCTTTTAACCCCACGGACTCATTTCTCTAATTTCGGAGGCGTTACCAAATGACTATGTACCAGTTGCAGGAGATGGACCAACCATGATAATTCAAGGGTAGTGCCAGATTACCTAGGCAACTGATGGCGCCGAGCTAATCTGGCACGACACTTGAATTATCATCATCGATCCATCTCCTGCTGTGGGGCATTGGGGCTAAATGGGTTAACTTGACAATTGGTGACATTCCCAAACATAGCCACCTTAGCTGGCAGCATTATACAAATGGCCGCCTACAGGCTGCCCTTTGTATAAGCCTGCCAACTAAGGCTTAAACTCTCACCTCGTCATTAACCTTAACCCATTCAGCACCAACAGCCTACAACAGGAGAATGATCAACCATGATAATTCAAGGGTAGTACCAGATCAGCTCTGGCACTACCCTTGAATTATCATGGTCAATCAGTCTCCTGCAACTGGTACATAGTCGTTTAGTAACACTTCCAAAATTTGAGAAAAGCACCCGTGGGGCTAAAAGGGTTAAGCATGTGCAATGTGATAATGTAAAGAACTGTCTATGGTGATGACCCTAGACAGTTGTATAATGTTGTCAGTTTTCACAGTCCACTAGATGGCAGTGTAATACTGATCTGAGTGTTTTATTATGTATAATTTTGGGGCAGTGGGCAGATGTTCACATCTGCACGGGACATAGACGACCCCGCCCTCCACGAGTCGCCTGCTGCCTTGCAGGCCTGGCCGCTTGGCTGCGGAAAGGCTAAGGGAGGTAACCCCTGACATCAAAACCCCCGTGTCTCCGGGGAAGGCTTTTGAGCCAGAGACTAGGACAAGGACAGTCTGATATAAAACCTACGACCCGAGGACCTCGATGTCATCGTCCCAGCTTGCTAGGCCATGGCAGATGAACCAAGGGTTTAAAGGGTGGGGCCAGTACTGCGCACACTGCACTCCACCAAAAAGCTCCACCGCGCAGGCTTTAGGAAACGTCCACGGACCATGACACTGACCATTCCAAGTCCTGTAGCGACGGGCGAGGGGCGAAACGGTAGGTGAAAGATGTCACTGGAAGCCGCAGTCTCAAACCTGCATGCAGGCGGTTCAGGATATTGGTCGCCTGATGTTGACCTGGGGATGACAACATCACTCGGCACACCCTGAACGACCAAGCAGCCTTCTCTAGGGACAGCACTGCTTGCTCCACACGGAGAGGGGCCTAGAAAAGGTGGCCTAACCAAAGCTCGTCCCCTCGCAACCCCAGTTGGCTAGCCGCGGTCAACGGGCATCTTCTCCTGCGGTCAAAAAACAAGAAAGAATAACGGATCCACTCTCATGACGACCACGACCGGACTCAACGTAGCATGCTGGAACGTCCGAACCATGCTCGACAAAGCAGACAGCGGACGCCCTGAACGTCGCTCCGCCCTCATTGCCCATGAATTGCGGAGGTTAAACATCGACATCGCCGCGCTCAGCGAAGTACGCCTTCCGGACGAAGGCAGCCTCCAAGAACTTGGTGCTGGGTACACCCTCTACTGGTCAGGCAGGCCTGCATCAGAAAGACGGCTTTCAGGCGTGGGTTTCATGGTCAAGACATCCATTGCGACTAAGCTGGAAAACCTACCAACGGGCCACTCAGACCGCATCATGTCCATGCGCCTCCCACTGAGACACCAGCAGCACGTCACCCTTCTCAGTGTGTACTCCCCAACCCTCCTGGCAGAGCCTGCTGAAAAGGACAAGTTTTACACTGACCTGCGCAGCCTCCTACAGAGTACCCCTGCAGACGACAAAGTCATCATCCTTGGCGACTTCAACGCCAGAGTGGGCCAGGACTCTGAAGCCTGGAAAGGAGTCCTCGGCAAGCATGGCGTGGGGAACTGCAACGACAATGGCCGCCTACTATTGGAGTTCTGTGCGGAGCAGCAACTGGTCATCACCAACACTACTTTTCAGCAAAAGGACAGTCGAAAGACCACCTGGATGCATCCTCGCTCCAAGCACTGGCACCTTATCGACTATGTCCTAGTGCGTCAGAGGGACCGCAGTGACGTCCTCCTCACCAGAGTGATGCCCAGCGCAGAGTGCCACACTGACCACCGCCTTGTCCGCTGCAAACTCAGGCTCCACTTCAAGCCAAAACCCAAGAAATGGGGGCCCCCCAAGAAAAAGCTTGATGTTGCCAGCCTTCAGCGTGACGATGTGAAAGCTGCCTTTCAGACAGATTTACAGCGCAGGCTCAAAGACACAGCGGACCCAGTAGACTCCTCCCCTGAAACACTTTGGGAACAACTGAAAACTGCTATTGCAAAATCCTCTGCAGAAGTCTTGGGTTTCGCCAGAAAGAAGAACAAAGACTGGTTTGACGAAAACGATGTAGAGATCCAGGAACACCTAGCAAAAAAAAGAGCCGCCCATCAGGCCCACCTAGCCCAGCCTTCCTGCCCTGTGAAGAAGTCTGCCTTCCGCCTCGTCTGCAGCAGTCTCCAGCGCAAGCTCAGAGATCTCCAGAATGAGTGGTGGACCAGACTTGCACAGAGGACCCAGCTTTGTGCTGACAATGGTGACTACAGGGGCTTCTACGAAGCACTGAAAGCAGTGTATGGCCCCAGGCACCTGGTACAAAGTCCCCTGCGAAGCGCGAATGGCCAGGCACTCCTCACAGATAATACCTCCATCTTGAACCGCTGGTCGGAATACTTTCAGAGCCTCTTCAGCGCTGAGCGCACTGTTCAAGAAGCAGTCGTCCTACAAATCCCACACCTCCCAGTAAAGGTTGAATTGGACGAACCGCCCACCGCTGAAGAGACCCTCACAGCCATCCACCAGCTCAAGAGTGGCAAAGCAGCAGGCATTGATGGAATACCGCCAGAGATCTGGAAACATGGAGGCACAGCACTGCACAACAAGCTCCATGACCTCTTTCTCTGCTGCTGGGAGGAAGGAACACTACCAAAAGATCTCCGTGACGCAGTCGTTATCACCCTGTACAAGAACAAAGGCGAGAAGTCTGACTGTTCCAACTATCGGGGAATTACCCTGCTGTCCATTGCTGGGAAAATCCTTGCAAGGCTGCTCCTGAATCGGCTGGTACCTGCCATCGCTGAAGACCAACTCCCAGAGGGCCAGTGTGGCTTCAGAGCAAACAGGAGCACCACCGATATGGTCTTTGTGCTGAGACAGCTACAGGAGAAGTGCCGCGAGCAGAACAAAGGGCTGTACGTAACATTTGTCGACCTAACAAAAGCGTTCGACACTGTGAGCAGGCAAGGCATGTGGCAGATCCTGGAGCGACTTGGCTGTCCCCCAAAGTTCCTCAACATGATTGTCCAGCTACACGAGGACCAGCAAGGCCAGGTCAGACTCAACAATGACCTCTCAGAACCATTCCCTATTCTCAACGGCGTAAAGCAGGGCTGCGTGCTGGCACCGACCCTCTTCACCATCTTTTTTAGCATGATGTTGAAGCAGGCCACAGCGGACCTCGATGATGACGATGCAGTGTACATCAGGTATCGTCTCGATGGCAGCCTGTTCAACCTCAGACGACTGCAGGCCCACACGAAAACCCTAGACCAACTGATTCGTGAGCTGCTTTTTGCTGATGATGCTGCCCTCGTTGCACACACAGAGAGAGCCCTGCAGCGCATCACGTCTTGCTTCGCAGATGCTGCCCAGCTCTTTGGACTCGAGGTCAGTCTGAAAAAGACAGAGGTCCTCCATCAGCCGGCACCCAAGACAGTGTATCGCCCTCCTCACATCACCATTGGCGAGTCTGAACTAAAGTCAGTGCACCAGTTTACTTACCTTGGCTGCATTATCACGTCGGACGCCAAGCTGGACAAGGAGCTTGACAGCAGGCTGGCAAAAGCGAACAGTGCTTTCGGGCGACTTTTCAAGCGGGTGTGGCACAATCAACAGCTGAAAACAGGCACCAAGTTCAGCGTGTACAGAGCTGTGGTCCTCACCACCCTGCTGTATGGTTCCGAGTCCTGGGCCCTCTACCGCAGCCAACTACGACTCCTCGAACGCTTCCACCAGCGCTGCCTGCGTACCATCCTGGGCATTCACTGGAGTGACTATGTCACCAACGTCGAGGTCCTTGAACAGGCTGAAACTGTGAGCATCGAGGCTTTGCTGCTGCGGACACAGCTCCGCTGGGCGGGGCATGTCTCCAGGATGGAGGATCATCGCCTACCAAAGATCACCCTGTTCGGCGAGCTTGCTACTGGACACCGTGACAGAGGGGCACCAAAGAAGAGATACAAAGACTGTCTCAAGAAGTCGCTTAGTGCCTGCCAAATCGACCACCGCCAGTGGTCTTCGCTTGCTGCGGACCGTGACACCTGGCGCTCCACCATTTACAAGGCAGCTGTCTCCTTTGAGGACTCTCACAGAGCTAGCCTTAAGGACAAGCGGCTCAGGAGAAAAAACAGAGATGCCGCAGCTCAGAACCCTGGCCAGACCTTCCCCTGCAGTCACTGCGGTCGAACCTGCCTGTCTCGGATTGGCCTCCGCAGCCACGAACAAGCCTGCAGACGTCGTGGGCAACTCCTATAAAATCTTCGTTCGCGAAGTCAAGCCAAGAGANAATTGTGCGGGGGGAAAAAAACGTACAATGATATTTCAAACAAATGCTGTACGTTCTATGTAGACTGCAGAATGATACCTGGATTTGTTCCATCATGTCCAACGATGACTCTCTTCATCTTGCCCAGAGACACGGCCTCCAGTGTAAACTTGTCCGTCTGCAACACAGGGGCAAAAAATAATTATTTCCACTGAAGCTATTGTAACCAGAACCTTTCTGAACACTTGAAACATCTCACTGAATCACAGAAAAGAAATTTAAAATTTCTTTCCATGGGCTAACACATAGTGTGAGTATATAAATGTGGGTACCCTGGCATTACATCTGGCACAAATAAATACAGTGAACTTCGCCTATAACGCAATGCCAGGGGACCCACATTATTTGTCTTTATATCCAAAGTTTCTATACATGTGGTAATTTTGAAAAGTATGGATGGTACTGCAGAAAAAAATGTAGTTATTTCCAACTTTTGATGTGTCCAACATTGTAATAAATGAAACTGACTGTAAAGATGTGACAAGTGTACCTGTCCCTTTCTGAAGACTTTGTCTTTGCCACTGGCATAAAGCTGCCTGACCCCTGTGTCACCACGGTCACCGTACACGGTCAGGTAGACATTGGCATCTGTCCCAGCATTCCATAGGTCTGCCGTCACCACTGTTACCTCATACTTGATCACTGGCACAGCAAAACAGTACATGCACATCTTTTAACCCATATGATACTGAGGCTAAAAGCTTCAAAATTGTACACCACGATATGCAAGCTACATTATAGTACTTACAGATAAGTATACAGACCAATGGCTTTAGTTCAAGGGTGGTGCCAGAATAGCTTGGCGCCTAGAGGTGCCAAGCTATTCTGGCACGACCCTTGAACTATTTTAGTCAAACTTATTTCACACACTGGTGTATTCCGAATGATTAGGGTTAACACATTAAACCCTGCTCTCATCTGAGAACTACAATAACAGTTCGGGAGAAAGAACAACCATGACAGTTCAAGAGAGCTGCCATACTACCGGTAATTTAGCTATACGCAATCCAAGTGGGACAATCTTTGGACATGCCTAATGTAATTAGCAGCCAATCCAAGTGGGACAATCTTTGGACATGCCTAATGTAATTAGCAGCCAGGAGTTCTAGATGCAAGCAGCAAAAAAGCAGCAAGCCAACCACCAACCCAACTACCCAGCAATTAACCCTTTTCATCCTGATACACCCATTGCTTCAAATAAATTTGACCATAGTTCAAGGATGGTGTCAGAATAGCATGGTATCTGAGGCGCCACACTATTCAGGCACTGCCCTTGAACTAAAACTGCTGAACTAAAACTAATCTGTAATGTAACCTTTAAAGGAAAATACAGAATTTTTTGTTACAAATGAGCCTCAGGATGAAATGGGTTAACACAGTGAGTGTTAATGTCACCCCCCCCCCCCCCCCCCCCACACACACACCCCTGCTGAACCCCTCCCATTGGACAGTTATCCTTGAGAAGTACATTGCCAGTTCAGCACTGGTCAAACATGATAGTTCAAGGGTGGTGCCTTGAGCGACAAGCTATTCTGGCACCACCCTTGAACTTTCATGGTCCATCAGTCACATGCTGTCACGATTCTGAGGTGAACGGATTAGACCACTCATCAGCCAAACCTACTGCAAACAAAACGCCAGGCAGCCAAAATTTATTTGTGGTTAACCCTTTTAGTCCCAAGGTCCCATTTCTCACATTTTGGAGGTGTTGCCTAATGACTATGCACCAGTTGTAGGACATGGATTGATTATGATAATTCAAGGGTAGTGCCAGATGAGCTTGGCGCCTGCAGGCGCCAAGCTCATCTGGCACTACCCTTGAATTATCATGATCAACCCATCTCCTGCTGCTGGGTCCCGGGGCTGAAAGGTTTAACGTTATATCTGAAATTTGTTGTGAATGGAGTCGGGATCTCTGAAACAGTGTTGTCCCACTTTTGTTCTTTACAACTTCATTATGAGTGCCGTTTACTCCATGTGTTACCTGGCAGATTTGGGTCCCCTTTGCGCACCACGGGCAATTCCCGACAGATCTCCTCATCATCCTCCTCGCGAGCCAGCCATCGCTTGACCGGGAAGACCAGCTCCTCCCCTGTGTCCATATCTTGCATGCGCACCTCGTCACACAGCCAGCTGGGAAACTCGCCAGAGTTGTCATGTCCGATTCGGATTTTGTAGATTTCACCAATGCTGCCAACATTCAGCTGAAACAAGTGACACATAAACACTGGCTTCTGAAAGTGTGCATCATCTTCCTCTGTTTTCTGTAGAAGTGTGCATGAAAGGCTAATATTTATCAGTTTCACTTTGAATCTCTGAGTTTACAGAAGTGCTCTAAAACCAACGAAATTTTAATAACCCTGGTGGAAGCCTTTGGCCCTGACATTTTTCATATTTAATTAACCCATAAAGCACTGACAAGCTATGACAGGATGCGGATCGACCATGATGGTTCACGGGTGATGTCAGAATAGCTTGGCACCTGTAGAACTTTTGATGCAGAGCTAAGAAGATACCTAAAAGAATGACAATTCATCCTCAGGATTTCATGAGTTAACCTCAAAAGTCACGTTTTATTTGTCATTACATCCACACACAAAAAGCCCCAACCAAACTCCAAGATCTTGGGTAAAATTTTCTTTAACCCTTTTAGCCTCAGGACCCTACAGCAGGAGATGGATTGATCATGATAATTCAAGGATAGTGCCAGATGAGCTTGGCGCCTGAAGGCGCAAAGCTCATCTGGCACTACCCTTGAATTATCATGATCAATCCATCTCCTGCAATTGGTACACAGTCGTTAGGCAACACCTCCAAAATTTGAGAAATGGGACCTTGGGGTTAAAAGCATTAAGATACAGTGTACTTGTTACTGGAAAGAATTGTTTTCCTTGGCTCAAAGCTGTCATTCCCTAACCACAATCAAAGACTGAATACCTAGTTCCCACCTCCAATTGAGTTAACAGATAAACATGAAGACAGCAAGGCAAACCACGGTTATAAATTCTGAGCACCCACCAGCTACAGGGGCTCATGAGGATTTATGCCCCTTGAAGTTGAGGACCGTTTGAAGCGGGAGTGACGACAAAGAGCCTGTCAGCGATTTACAGCTTTAAAAGCCATTCCCACACTTGACTGTAAGATATTGCTAAGCGCTGGGTGACTGGTTCAGTGGCAGTAAATTGCCCTGACAAATAATGCGCTAGCTTTATCACACATACCTTTGCCTCTCCGCAAAAACAAATTTGATAAGAATTTGGGACAATCTTTTTGTTTTGTGCCACCTACTGAAATAGCATAAAGCTGCAAATTAATTTTTACTGGATAAATGCTTTCACTGGATGCTGCATTCTTCATGATTACATTAGAAAAGTGTCCTTAACTCTGCTGCCTTCTTCGTGATTAAATTAGAAAAGTGTCCTTAACTCTTTGGCTGTCAGCAAGAGTTTTGTCATGATGATTCCTGTAGGATTCATCTCAACAAAATCTGCTACCGACAGCCAAAGGGTTAAAAATTTAATTTCAGATAAGTATGAAAGTGAGTCATTTCAATAAGGAAAGAGGATTACATATACTATACTGTGACACAACTGCAGACACACAGCAGTAGACACCACCCACACTGATAATTTTACAAGCTGAATAGATCAACTTTTTAACGCATGAGCAGATTTGATTGATGACAGGACACGTACACTACACTCTCTACTTGTCAGAAATATAGTCTGAGATGAGATACAGCTGTTGATTTTGGAATAAGACAATGAGGGAAAGACAATCTACATTTAAACACATCACGAAGTCAGCCCTGAACTAACTCTACAACAGAACAAGAAATGACCATACTTCAAGGCTGGTGCCAGAATAACTCGGCACTAAGAGGCAGCAAGTTATTCTGGCACTACCCTTGAAGAATCATGGGTCCTGTTTTTCCTGAACTGTCATTTCAAGGACCTTAGAGCATATCCCATATAATCCCCAAGGCCCAAAATTTTAGAAGTGTCACTTCACAACTGCATGTATGTACCAGTTTCAAGATATCTGGCCATCATAATTTAAGGGTGGTCCGATGGCACCACTGTAATCTGGCACTACCTATGGCCCCTTGAAGCTGTGGTTTCAGGTAACTTTCGATATTTATTGCCAATAGAAGTGCCGAAATGCTCTTTTTGTTATTTTCTGGCTCAAATAAATAACCTACACTCCCACCACACCCCCTCTTTTCAATTCCAGCCCCTTTTAGTTTAATGTCAAAAAAAAAGCCACCAAACGTTTTTCTCTGTCACTGTGTGTTTAACCACTGAATCCATTCAGCCCTGACACGACAAGATAAATTATGGACTGACTGTGATAGTTCAAGGGTGGTGCCAGAACAGCTTAGCGCACAGCACCAAGCTGTTCTGGCACCACCTTTGAACTATCATGGTTTGTTTGTGTCCTGAACTGTAATGCAGTCACTTGTACAACCTTTGAACTATCATGGTTTGTTTGTGTCCTGAACTGTAATGCAGTCACTTGTACAACCTTTGAACTATCATGGTTTGTTTGTGTCCTGAACTGTAATGCAGTCACTTGTACAACCTTTGAACTATCATGGTTTGTTTGTGTCCTGAACTGTAATGCAGTCACTTGTACAAACTTTGAACTATCATAGTCGATTTACATGTACCCTCGCGAACTGTAACCAGTCCCTAGAAGACAACTCCTAATTGGAGGAATTTTGAGATTAGGGGCTGATGTGTTTAGGAGACCCAATGCACTCCTTTTACAGCTGAGGAAGGCCAAGCCCTTAATTACTTGTCAGTGCTCAATACCTCTTTTGTCAGTGGCCAATACCCCTTTTCTCAGCTACTATCTCTATAGGCGCTCTGTCTAAAATCACTGTACTGTAGAATCAGAGACTGATTACCTGCTGACCTGGTGAATACCGAAGTCCTACTCTGCCTGAGAAATGTGTTCATTTAACCCATTACATCGAGGGTGATTTTGTAACATTTACTTATTGTCCTATGAAGGCTACATTACAGATTATAATAATAATAATAATACCGTTATTATATAGGCGCTTTTTCTCAATTTTGGGGAAATCGACTCAAAGCGCCGCGCCTGAAACCCAACACACACACTCACGAAACAGACACGGATTTACGCCATTTAAGACAAACACAGTACAAGACAAACGAAGGGCCAGTCAGCTACTGAAGTTACAGAGATTTTTGATCGCTTGTATTTGAAATTTGTAAAGTGGCCTGAGACCGGTACCAAAGATTAGGAGGTAGATCAACTGTTTTAGTTCAAGGGTGGTGCCTGAGGCGCCAAACTATTCTGGCACCAGCCTTAACTATCAGTCAAATTTATTTTAAGCAATGGTTGTATCAAGATGAAAAGGGTTCAATGAGCAGGCCAGCAAGTGACACAATGCCATATGAATCTGAATATCTGCAGCGGCTCATGAGAATCTGCTCCTCTTGAGAATAGTTTGCAAACTGACTGAGGGAGTGTATAAAGCAACCACATGTGCCTCCATGGTAATTCTATACAAAAGGGCTGAAATCTCAAACACTACGCGCCTCTTTCTATTCCAGGCAGCAAACAAGCCTTCAAAGAAAGTCAATAATATGTGGCTGTGCATAAAAATTTACTGCAGAACAGACAGCTCTCGTTTGTGTGAAACCTGTGCTTACCCTCCAGTGAGAGACTTCCAATTCAATACCGCATTTGTAATAGAAATCACATCATGCACAGGCACCCAAGCCAGCAAACATTCAATCAGATCAATAGAGAGTCTTGAAATGACAGCATTAAAAACCTGACAAGCTTTTTTAGACCTGTCTATATTGCGTCTAATATGTGTGCTGGTCTGTGATTTTGTACCTTAAGCCTTGTGGCATAACGTCCAAAATCACAGACCAGCACTTTCATCAGCAATGAAATGACAAGCAATGAAGATCTTCAAAAACAGAATGTAATGTAAAAGGAATGACGTAGCATGACATTTAGTGAAAACACTGTCAACCAAACAGGTGTCTATGACAGTACTGTGTGTTCAGTTAAGACTCAAGCCCATGACCGAAGAATCTGCCCACATGCTCAAATGTCTTGCGAATAGATTCTTCCCAACTTTTGATATTAGTGAAGCATACAATGTATCTAGTACTACAAAGTTGTAAAGCTGTGAATATGTATTCCCTATTCCCAGTAAGCACAGGGTTACACAACATCAAAAGAAAACAAACTGTTATACAAAAAAAGCAAAAAAACACTCAAAAACAGACTTTGCAACACTTATGTATACTTCTTGTTAGTAAGACTTGGCCACTCATTGTTCAATACTGGTGCAGGAAATCTGCAACTCTGTTAGTATTTAACTGTGAGAAAAATGATGGTCTTACACAAGACAGTCCTTCAAAGGGCAACTTGAAAATTTGAGGATTTCAGTCCTGGGGCAGAATGTGTTAACTCTTTGACTACTAATAGCACTATAAGTAATTGCACCGCAATGTGCACCATGCCTCTAAGTAACTTTTGAAGTGTGTTTGGAAAATATCCAAAATACCTTCTTTAGAAAAAAAAAAGAAGGTGAAATGCAAATAGAATTACTTGAATTTTTGTGAAGTAAAATTGTTTTTTTCTGTTCTACGTTTGTTTCCATGAAGAAGGAACTTTGATCCGAAATGTCGTTCATTGTATCTAATTTAAAGGGTTTTCAACCTTATTTTCTGTTTTCCTTTCACATGAAACCCTAGCGGCAACAGTTTTACTACATTAGGATTGTACACTTAATAATGTGAATATAGTACTGACAATGTCAATGCACCGTACATTTGCTTACTTTATTTTCAGTCGGTTTGTTTGTATGTTCAATAAAGCTGTGTGCATTTTCTACCAGAAAGAAAACTGAGGCCCATTAAGAATATGAGGCTGTACACTAATCAAAGAAAAAACACACCAAAAAAAATCTTCTTACCAATTTGATGTTAACCCTCCTAACCCCATGGCCACATTTTCAAACTTTTGAAGGCCTTGTAGGAGATAGATTTATCATGATAATTCAAGGGTAGTGCCAGATGAGCTTGGCGCCTGAAGGCGTCAAGCTCATCTGGCACTACCCTTGAATTATCATGATCAATCCATCTCCTGCTGCTGGGTCTAAATGGGTTAAGCTTGTGTCTAAAGCATGCTAAATGTCAACAACGGCAAATACACATGCAAACAACCTTGGAAGAGATTCAAGACTCTTCTAAAATGGTCATTTCATCCTCCGATTCTTTGAACGTCTGAGTTCTCATTTCACTAGGCTGTTGGATTTCTAAGAAGTACCCAACGGAGAAAGAAACACGCTTAGAAAAGACGGGTACAACACAATTATTTGTTTGTTTGTCTATTTTGACAAAGGGTATTTACCCTAAATATTAATAAATTGTGTTGTACCCGTCTTTTCTAAGCGTGTTTCTTTCTCCGTTGGGTACTTCTTTGCATTTTACACGCTTGGCAGTCACCTTTTTGGTCTGGATTGTTGGATTTCTGATTTAGCAATGGCTTTCGATCAGCGCTTCTCAAAATAACACTAGCAATTTGTTATCTTCAGAGCCTACCTTGCAAGAAACTTCCTCTAATAATCAAGTGCATCTGCCATGCTGCTGCAAAATTACAGTGACTGAAGCAACTTATGAACAGGAAGTTCGTTCACAATAGATGGGTGGGACTGGAAAAAAAAGTTGAATCCTGAAGTGAGGGTCTTGGGGCATTTTTAGGTGGAATTTTTTTTTGTTTTGTTTTTTTGTTCCGGAAGTTCGGCTGTAGCTGGAAAAGTTCCACCCATGACATTAGGTCATGGCGCACATGTCCTTTAACAGCGTTCCATTGCTAGTTATACATTAAAAATACCCAAGCGCGTGCACTCCTCGCGCTGGGACCATACGGCGTTGAGGCGCGTCCCCTGGGTGGTGGATAGGGGGTCCCTCGTGAGAGGGGTGCACCGAATGAAATAAGGTGCCGTGAACCAACATGGTCTAAGGGAAGGTGACCCCGACAGAAAACCCCTGGTCCTCCTAGTAAGGGGGTTGGGCGTGGGGGTAGCTTCCCCACCCTGCAAAAAAGGAAATAGCTACAAAAACGCCGACGAAAAGACTAACAGTAATTCCTTTCCTGGAGGAGGAAGGTTCTTCTACTAGAAGACTTATGACGTCCTGTGGTGAAAGCCGGAAGTCTTCGGAAGCCACAGGACCGAGCCGCCTCTCTCTATCCAGGGATACAACCATGGGCACATGGAACGTCAAGACCATGTACCAGAGCGGCAAGGCCGCCCAGATAGCAGCGGAAATGCAAAAGTACAACCTTTCCCTGCTAGGCATCAGTGAAGCCAGATGGACGCAGTCTGGCCAGAAAAGGCTGTTAAGTGGGGAGATGGTTCTGTATTCAGGTCATGAAGAGGAGAATGCCCCCCATACAGAAGGAGTAGCACTCATGCTGTCACCAGTGGCACAGAGAGCGCTGATGGGCTGGGAACCTCTTGGGCCAAGAATTATAACAGCAGCCTTTAGAACCAAGAAAAAGCTCAAGCTGAACGTCATCCAGTGTTATGCGCCCACCAATGACAGTGACGAGGAAGAGAAACAAGAGTTCTACGACCGACTCCAGAGTGCCGTGGACAAATGTGCGGAGCGAGACATCACCATCGTCATGGGCGTTTTTAATGCCAAAATAGGGGAGGACAACACCGGATACGAAGAGGTGATGGGGAGACAGGGACTAGGCTCGGAGATGAGTGAGAACGGGGAGAGGTTTGTAGACTTTTGTGCTCTAAACCGACTTGTCATTGGAGGCAGCATCTTCCCACACAGAAGAATACACAAAGCAACTTGGGTCTCACCTGACCATACAACAGAGAACCAAATAGACCATATCTGCATTAGCAAGAAATTTAGAAGATCCCTTCAAGATGTTCGAGTGAGGAGGGGAGCAGATGTCGCCTCAGACCACCATCTGCTTACCTTAAGAATGAAGCTCAAGCTAAAGAAAAGCCGCACAGAGACAACAAGAAGACAGCGCTATAATGTAGGCCTCCTGAGAGAAACTGGAGTTAGAGAAGAGTTCAAACTGGTGCTGTCCAACCGGTTTCAAGCGCTACAGGAGCTAGTAAATGAAGAGGAGGCGGTCACCACAGAGCAGCAGTGGAAGGCAGTTAGAGAGGCGCTGAACTCGACCTGCAAAGACACTGTAGGGTTCAGGAAACACCATCACAAGGACTGGCTGTCGGCACAGACCTTGAAGAAGATAAAAACGAGGAAGCAGAAGAAAGCAGCGGTCAACAACAGTCGCACGAGAGCAGCCAAAGTAAGGGCACAGGGGGAATACTCGGAAGCCAACCGCGAGGTGAAGAGGAGTATCAGGGCAGACAAGAGGGCCTACACAGACAGCCTGGCAGCAGAGGCAGAAAAGGCAGCAGGCAGCGGCAACATGAAACAGCTCTACGACATTACCAGAAGATTGTCGGGTAAGTATGGCCATACAGAAAGACCAGTAAAAGACAAAGAAGGCAAGCCTATTGCAGACAGAGCAGACCAACTCGACAGATGGGCCGAGTATTTTGAAGAGTTACTGAACAGACCTAGCCCACCCGACCCCCCCCGACATCCAGCCGGCAGAGACCGACCTACCCATCAGCTGTGACAGACCCAGCCGGGAAGAGATCAGAAAAGCAGTGGCATTTTTGAAGAATGGCAGAGCAGCAGGGCCAGATGGCATCCCAGCGGAGTCTCTGAAAGCAGACCTAGAGACAACAGTTGAGATGCTGTACCCACTGTTTGGAAAGATCTGGGAAGAGGAGGTGATGCCAGCTGACTGGAAGGAGGGGTACCTAATCAAGCTTCCCAAGAAAGGCGACCTCAGCAAGTGTTCCAACTACAGAGGAATCACCTTGCTGTCAGTACCAGGAAAGGTCTTCAACAGGATCATCCTAGAGAGAATGAAGAGCTCCGTTGACCCCCAGCTGAGAGACCAGCAAGCAGGATTCAGGAAGAACCGATCATGTACAGACCAGATCGCCACTCTCCGCATCATCGTGGAACAGTCTCTGGAGTGGAGCTCCCCGCTGTACGTCAACTTTGTGGATTATGAGAAAGCATTTGACAGCGTGGACTGAGAGACTCTGTGGAAACTCCTACGACACTACGGTGTACCCACAAAGCTCGTCCGCCTGATCAAGAGCAGCTATGATGGCATGACATGTCGCGTGATCCACGAAGGGCAGTTCACCAGAGAGCTCCAGGTCAGAACTGGTGTCAGGCAGGGGTGTCTGCTGTCTCCGTTCCTCTTCCTACTGGCCATAGACTGGGTCATGAAGATGACCACAGAGCACAGACGAAGTGGAATACAGTGGACACTGTGGACACAGCTTGACAACCTCGATTTTGCAGACGACTTGGCATTACTGTCCCACACTCATCAACAAATGCAGGACAAGACCACGAGGCTTGCTGACATCTCGTCCCAAGTGGGCCTCACCATTCACAAACAGAAAACAAAGACAATGAGGCTGAACGCAACCAGGGAAGAACCAGTCTTGCTTGCTGGCACCCCGTTGGAGGAGGTGGCGTCCTTCACCTATCTCGGGAGCATCATAGACAAAAAAGGCGGCACTGATGCAGATGTCAGAGCACGAATCGGTAAAGCCAGAGCAGCCTTTCTCCAGTTGAAAAAAGTGTGGAGTTCCAGAGAGCTGTCACAACACACCAAAGTCCGGATTTTCAACTCCAATGTAAAAGCAGTTCTCCTATATGGAGCAGAGACATGGAGATTGACAAAAACCACAGTCAACAGAGTACAGACCTTCATGAACAGTTGCCTTAGAAGAATTTTAAAAATCCACTGGCCAGAGAAGATCAGCAACGTCAGACTCTGGGAGAGAACAGAGCAGATAACAGCAGAGAATGAAATTGGGCGAAGAAGATGGGGATGGATCGGTCACAGTCTGAGAAAGCCAGCTTCCAGTATCACTAGGCAGGCATTGTCATGGAACCCCCAGGGAAAGAGGAAAAGAGGTAGGCCGAGAAACTCCTGGCGTCGAGACCTCCAAGCAGACATCAAGAGACTGGGAACCACCTGGAGTAGAATCGAAGGAGAAGCACAGGACAGGAGTTGCTGGAGGTCTCTCATCGACGGCCTATACCCGGGTAGGGGTGACAGGCGTAAGTAAGTAAGCGCGTGCACTATATGTTGGCGGCGTGTTACAAGGGAAACACGCTAGGGACGGACTCTGCCGCCCGTAGTAAGTAAAGAGCTATGGCTTCTCTTGAGAAAGCATTTGTCCTTGCGACCATCCCTCCTCCCACTCCCCACCCCCCTCCAGGTTCTACTGCACAGCAAACTTGGCATATGACAAAATGCCAGGGACCCAAATTTATTTGTTAACGGAACCCTTTTAGTTTTACCTCCAAGGTCCCATTTCTCAAATTTTGGAGGTGTTGCCTAAAGACCATGTACCATTTGCAGGAGATGGCTTGACCATGATAATTCAAGGGTAGTGCCAGATTAGCTTGGTGCCTGAAGGCGCCAAGCTAATCTGGCACTACCCTTGAATTATCATGGTCAAGCCATCTCCTGCTGTAGGGATCCGGGGCTTAAAGGGTTACCACATTTTGTTATTCATATAAATAAAGTACTTTGTACAGAAAACGAGTTAGTCCAGTATTCTGAATCTGAACTTTGTTGTATATGCGACCTTGATATAAATAAACATACATACATGTAACTCGTTTACTTGCAGTGAAGGGAATAAGAAAACTGGGCATGGGTTTCAGAATGGGGTTTTGCATTCTCTACTCACATCAAACTCATCAATGTGTCCGCTCTGAAAGTGCTGTCCATCCCCATAGCCAAGCGGCAGTGGGGTGGTGCTGCCTTTGTGGCCGTACACCGTGATTGTCACCTGGGCCGTGGTGCCCGCTGTCGACAGCTCGTTGGTCGTCACCCACACTTTCCACTGCCCCCCTGCAAGACAGAAATGGTAAAATAAAGTTAACTATTTACTGCCCCATAAAAAGGTTATTTGCCCCATAGATTCCCGTCATTAACGCCCTTGTGCAAGCATCCGTCATTACTATACTGTGAACAGCAATGGTGGTACCATGCACAAAGGGGTTTAAACAAAATGGTGGTGTATGTGAGTAAAAACTGATTCCTGCAGCAATCACCTTGACAATAAGTGACAGCAACATGCGAAGAGTTAAACAGGGCAATATTATAGCACACCACCGTAACAGCAGCCTTTGCCTTACATGGCTGCAGTGGTAATTTTTTACACCTGCCGATAGCTTGGCACAAGCTTTTAACTCTAGCACTGAAACGATATCTGGTGCCAAGCTATCAACAGATTATGCCTTTTAGCCCTGGGTCCCTACAGCAGGAGATGGTTTGACCATGATAATGCAAGGGTAGTGCCAGATTAGCTTGGCGCCTTCAGGCGCCAAGCTAATCTGGCACTACCCTTGAATTATCATGATCCATCCATCTGATACAACTGGTACACAGTCATTAGGCAACACCTCCAAAATTTGAGAAATGGGACCTTGGGGCTAAAAGGGTTATGCAAGTTTGTGGCCACTTTGCACTATGCATCCACCTGTAATGTAAACAGGACTGGCGGTTGGCGGCTGGCTGCTTGCATGAAGGGCTTAAACACAATAATTGCAATATGTAAAATGCAGCAAACTCACTTGTCTTCATGAGGCGATCACGTCGATCCTTCATTTTGTGGGCGACAAAGTCATTACCCATGCGACTGCGAGTGCGGGGGTTGCCAACCGGAGGCGTAGGCGTGAAGACGACCCCCAGCATCGATTTAAACGGCTCGCTGCCAGCAGCAACCAACACCTCTGGTCCATTGAACAACTGGGTTAGACTGCTCACCTGTCGCAAACAGATCAGAACAATATAATTATAAAACATGAGTTTCATGCTTCTCATAACAAAGTTACTGTTGACACCTACACCCATCCACACCTCTCTCCTGTGAACAAGCATTATAAACGACAAAACAGCATCTCTATTTGACATTTTGTCATGAATAGATCCTTTAACCCATATCATACTGAGTCTAAAAGCTTTAAATCTGTACACTGCAAGCTACATTACAGAACTTACAGATAATGATACAAACCAATGGCTTTAGTTCAAGGGTGGTGCCAGAATAGCTTGGCGCCTAAAGGCGCCAAGCTATTCTGGCACTAGCCTTGAACTATTTTAGTCAAACTTATTTCGCACACTGGTGTATTCCGAATGATAAGGGGTAATCTAATCAGAAGGAAGTCTGGCTATATCACAAGTATCATGGATATTTCTGTTCAAACAGCAAGTTCCATCTTAACCCATTCAGCCCCAGGACCTTGCAGCAGGAGATGGATTGATCATAACTCAAGGGTAGTGCCAGATGAGCTTGGAGCCTTCAGGCGCCAAGCTCATCTGGCATTATCTTTGAATGATCATGGTCAATCCACCTCCTGCAACTGGTACATAGTTGTTCAGTAACACTTCCAAAATTTGGGAAAAGCACCCATGGGGCTAAAAGGGTTAAGATACCTATATAATATTCTTATAAGCCTCTGCAGCTGTCAGTGCTCATGAAAAGTATGCCTCTTATTAGCAAGATGTTGGCCTCATTGCATCCCGAGTCTGTGGTATTCAACTATGGTTAACCCCGCTGAAAATTTGTATTTGTTTCTTCCTTGTGCTAGGGAAAGTTATTGAATTGTTCAAGCAAAACCTTCCGTGCGTTTCTGCTTGGATGTTCTCACTGTCAATGGACACAGTTTGATTTAGGAGTATACAAGCACATACACTCACACTGCATTTCTGGATTGCCGGAAACGCAGTGCTAACTTCCTCAGGGGAAGGGGAGGGGAGACTAAGTAAACAGACTGCCCAACGTCAAAATTCCCAAATTTATAAGTTGGCCTCTGCCAAGCTTTTCTGGCATCACCTTTAAACTATCATGGTTGATCGGACCTCCCCAGTCGTTTAGCGAATTCGGTGGGATCAATGGTAAACAATTTCATTAGTTTCACTAATAAAATAAATAAACTAGCCTTTACCTTTCGCCCTTCCATTGTGTAGAGCCTGCGGACAGCATTTCCAAACATCTCACTCAGGTCCGAGAGGATCTGATCAAACGTCTGTGCCGTGCGTCTGTTGATTAGCAAGATGTGCCTCTGTGTGGGGTCTCCATTTCGCAAAACAGTCACTTTTTTGGGCTGAGAGCGATTGTACGCGTAGGCCATGCGCTGCTCACGCACGTACCGAGCTCGCTTGATGCGCGGAGGGTCATCAAATTCGGGGTCATTGAGTAGTGAATTAAGGTCGCGCTGGCCGCTGTTGGGTTTGGCATAAAGCCAGCGAGCAGGTGGAGCCACACGAGCCACATCCAGACCCTCTGCACGGTGCCGGAATGTGGAACAAATGTAGTGGCCATCATCCTGTAAACTGTCAATGGTGCGGATAACATCACGACCGCGGGGAGTGAATATCCCTCTCACACCATATGGAAGTCCGCGAATCTTGGATGACAGTTCAGTACACAGGGTGTCAATTCGTCTGTACCTGCGTGGGTTCACTGCAACCTTTATTCCTGAGAATTTGTAGTCCCCATCTTTGTAGAAATAGCATGTCTTTGCATGAGGGGCGTCCTGCAGGTGGCGGCGGTAGGAGTTGCCGCTGGGTGGTGGACGTGGCATGGATTTAGCCATGATGCACAAAATACACACTGGGTACTGGTTTTGATAATCCCATCACTGTGCTATCCAATCCCTGTGTCACTCATGCTGATCAAACCTCTGTGACACACACACACAAAAACTTTTTTTTTTTAAATGACCCAAGAGTTTTCAAGACCGCACCTCTTTCCCATCATCATTCTACTAATACAGAGTAACAAAGTACTTTGTAAAGTGAACGTTAAAGGCATGCTGTCCAAAGCCACCTAGGTTAGGGGAAAAGCAGAGAACAAATTTGTAATATACTTTCCGTTTCAACGTCATCAAGTTTCACAATACAATACAATACTATTTTATTAATCCCTCATGGGGAAATTCACGGTCTGCTCATACAACACATAGCATCACCAATCACTCATGGAAATAATTAAATAACCCATAACTCTCAATTAAACAGATGAACTGTAACAGATTAACCCATTTAGCCATTTAATTAACCCATTTAGCCCCATTTCTCAAATTGTGGAGGTGTTACCTAACAACTATGTACTAGTTGCAATAGATGGATTGACCATGATAATTCAAGGGTAGTGCTAGACTGGCTTGGCGCCTGAAGGCTGTACCCTTGAATTATCATGGTCAAACCATTCCTGCTGTAGGGCGTCAGGGCTAAATGGGTTAAGTTTGATTACATGCATTGTTTTCTGCCAGGTACAGCTCACAAGTACGGTGTTGATAACAAAGTGCCCGCAAGGCCGCAATGCTAATCTGTAGGTTTTACTGCCACATAACTGACTTCGTCTGAACCTGTGCCAAATTTCGACTCCAGCTGTAACGCTCTAGAGCGCAGATGCAATAAAATCATGCAACTGATGCTCTCAGAACACTACAGGGTACTTATGTTGATGTCTGTTTGTGATGTAAGCACAAATGATTTACCTGTCAAGACATCTTGGGATCGGTGCGTGATGAGAGCTGTGCCTGATGACGTTAAAATCCCCTGAAAATATGCCGCCGTACTGCCCGCAATCGCGCTATCGAGGTCGTTTCTAACCACGTGATGTCAACTTCCGTCTCCTCGACCTAGTTTCTCTGTCGATATGCGGGCTTTGTATTACTTGGTTTTGTGTCGTTGTCTTGCCATCTAGCGTTTTACATACTCAAATGTACAATCAGTGTACAAATAAAGTGTAAAACATGTACATTCTAAAGCGCTCGACGTAAACAATGCACTCAATAAATAACTGCGCAAGATGTATGCTAAGGGAGAATACTCTGTAAAGGAATTACAATTCGATTTGGCGCGAAGCTTATCTTTAGAAGACGAGAAAGTTCGTAAAGTGCGCAGAAACTTACCGGTCTACGCATAGGTCTAATGTAACATTATCACTCGGGTCTGGGGTTAGTTGACTCTTATAGGCCCAAACTGCGGACCATCAGTCACAATACACGACTTATCCTTCAATTTCAAGTCCCTTCTAGTTATAGAAGGGACTTCACAGGACGTGTCGCGGCCGCCGTGCGGGGGGGGAGGCGAATTTATTACTAGCGCTGTCCATGATGTCAAAAGCGGGCAGGCTAAACCTCTAACATTGAAAGTAACAAGATAAAAATTACGTCATGTCTAGTTACGCTAACCTCGCTGCTCAGAACTGACGTCAGTACGGCATTTGGCGGCCGCGAAGCCGCGTCGCGGCCGGTATATGTAGTACTATGCACGGTATGTATGTCAGGCGTAGTGGTATGTCGAATGTATAGTAAAACTGTTCAAAAACAGAAGATAGTGATAGAAAACCCTTTAAAATAGAAACAGGAAACGACGTTTAGGATCAAAGATCTTTCTTCAGGTTAAACAAACGTAGAACAGATGAAGAACACGAGAAAGTACGGACGTCATCCTGTATAAAGGCAACTTCACTCACTAGAGAGAATTTCACAGAATGACGTTGTGCGAATGTATGTAAACACTGAAGAGAATCTCCGCTATTTCTGTACTCACAAGCTTGAAACTGACTTGGCGAAATACTTTCTCAAAGTGGCGGGTGGCTACTCCGAGCATATCAGTGTTGTAATTGAGAAGACTAAACCGAACCCCGGGCCTGGCTCCGGAAGTTGCCGACCCAGCCGCCGGATTAGAGACCGTAATTTTTGTCATATTTACTTGACCTTTGCATACAGCTAGTTTGGAGAAGACATTGGATGAGTTCGTTACTGAGCCTGTATCCTTTCAACTTCCGAGTCAGTCTTTAGTAAGAATTAATTCTTCATTCAGAAAACTGAATTAAAACTTAGTTTGTCACTAATTTTCTTTTTTTTTAAATTTCTTCAAAAAGACAGACGGTGACGTAAACTAAGAGGCCGCAACTCCGTCACCACGCAGACACTGACATAATACTCTAAATATTGAGAGTATAGTGTATCAGTAAGCCTAGTCGGCTTATGATATATATTAAACAGTTTGGCACCCAACGGTGATCACTAAATTAGTGCCATTTATTCTAAGATATTCGGTTTTCATTTTAAACGATATACTTTTAATTAATTTCGATTTCCTAGATTAATAGGCGTGTGTGTTTGTGTGTGTGGAACACGAGATGAGCGTGGGTGTGTACGGTACGCATTGCGGTTTGTGATATTAGTTGTTTAGTTTTAGTTTTTACAGTGTGCATAGGGCATTGGATTTGTGTGATAGAGTATTAATTATTTTTTACTGTTGACTGTGATGTTGTAATTGTAACGACACCAACACACATTCCTATGCTTTATGTTCTTAAGGCAAATGACAATAAATAGTATATTATCTTATCTTATCTTATCTCATATGACGTCATTCTCTCTTGCGCGAGCGGCCGGCCTCCGCTCTCTGACTGACACAAAGACATGCGCGCATCTCCAGGAGCCTGGGAATAGATCTTCATGCGCCCTTCAGGCGCATGAGGATCTATTCCTCTTGGAGATGTTTGGAGCGCGCGCGCATGCACCGCACGCACACTCAGGGCCGGATCACTTAGCTTCAGGGGCGGGGGAGTAGGCGGCGGACCTTGCTTGCTTCTAGGCGCCGAAAAATCAAACAGTTGGCAGGTGGGGGGGGGGGGGGGGGGGGGGGGGTATGCGGCGGACCTTGCTTGCTTCTAGGCGCCGAAAAATTAATTTTTTTTTTTTTTTTTTTTTTTGGGGGGGGGGGGGGGGGTAGGCGGCGGACCTTTCTTGCTCCTAGGCGCCGAAAAATTAAACAGTTGGGGGGGGGGGGGGGGGGGGGGTAGGCGGCGGACCTTGCTTGCTTCTAGGCGCCACTGAAAAAATCAGTGGGGGGTAGGCGACAAACCTTGCTTGCTTCTAGGCGCCGAAAAATCAAACAGTTGGCGGGGGGGGGGGGGGGGGGGGGGGTAGGCGACGAACCTTGCTTGCTTCTAGGCGCCGAGAAATCACTGAAACAGTGGGGGGGGGGGGAGGATAGAGCGGGGAGGGGGGGGGGTAGGCGACGAAACTTGCTTTCTTCTAGGCGCCCAAATATCAATGGAGGGTGGGCGGTGGGAGGGACCTTGCTTGCTTCGAAAAGGTGCCGAAAAATCAACCTAGAGGGGGTCAGGGGCGAAAGGTACTAGTGATTGCTTCCAGGGACTACCGGCTTTGCCGTTCCCCCAAATATCAAACGACGGGGAGGGGGGCAAACACCCCCAAAAAGGGACTTTGTTATTGCATTTTAACAAATTTGGGGTGGGGGGGGGCATTGCCCCCCGGACCCCCCACCTGGTCCACCCCTGCACACACACATCGACGCGCTTTCATACTGAAGAGCATGCAGGTGACCCGTGTACTGACTTAGTATATCATGGCTTGGCTTGACTTCGCGAACGAAGATTTATAGGGCTTGACCACGCCTCGTCTGCAGGCATGTTCGTGGCTGTGGAGGCCACTCCGGGACAGGCAGGTTCGACCGCTGTGGCTGCAGGGGAAGGTCTGGTCAGGTATCACTAAGGGTTCTGAGTTACGACAACTCTGTTTTTTCTCCTGAGCCGCTTGTCACGGGTTAGCTCTGCAAGAGTCGTCAGAAACGGCTGATGGTGGAGCGCCAGGTGTCGCGGTCCGCAGCAAGCTTAGTATATCATGTAGCTAGGTAAAGTCAACCTGCTTTCACCGCACAAATTCAGTATAGCACGACTGAAATTGTACCCTTCCCCCCTCTTCCCCCTAAGAGGCGGCAATAAATAGGGAGAAGGTACGTGTGTGTGTTAAGACTCTTACCCTTTTGGGGACAAAAAGAGACTTTGTTATAGCATTTTCGGAATTTTTGGTATGGGGGGTGGAGGATCCTAGGGGTAAACCCCTAGTTCTCCCCCCCCCCCTCAGATCTGCCCCTGCAACTAGTGTCAGTGCATGTTGAAGTATGGCGTGCTCCAATCTTAGTCCTGTGTTTAGTGTATTGCCGCTAATTTTGACTAAGCTGACACAGACATGCTTAGGCTACCTGCCAAACAAACAGTACTGCAACGCGGCCACGTGAGTCAGATTGCTGACCGTCAGTGCTGCTACTCCCGGATCCCCAGTCTCAGGCGGCCGGCTGAATTAAGGAGATACTGATAAAGTGACTGGCGGCCGGGGTCATAGTCGGCCGAGATCGCAGACGGCGGGCCGGCAAAGTGGTCTGGCCGGGATGAAGGTATTTCCGTGTGATCACGGTAGACTGACAAGACGGTTACATATCCTGTAAACTTCAGCCGCCTAACCCGGCTTTTCTTGTCAGTCGTTTAGTGACAGCGGCCAGAGAAGTCTCCCGCGATTCAGTGTCACAGCCGCGGCGGGTCTTAAGCTGCTCCGTCAGTCCCCGCCGCCGGGATCCACAGGCCCGGCTGAGGGGCGGACCGTGCCACGGACGGAACCGCGATCTAAACTTCGATGTCTGTCGTCGCCGTGACGCAGTTCGGCTCTTCAGTGGTGATTGGCAGAACGCTTTGACGCCAATCCGTGATATACTACCTAGTGACCGTAAGTTTGTACTGCAGCGACTCAGTGACAGGCAGCAGTTCAGTTGTTTAGCTTCGGGTCAAAATGCCGGGATCTCCGCGTTCGGAAAGGCCCATACGCAATCCACCTCACCCATCAGAAATCTTCCGAGATCAGTGATTTCGATATCAGTGTCATGCCAACAACTGAATTGGTCTGCCGGTTTACGGTGGATCAGCAGACATGGCATTACTCTTTCCGACTGTGAGAACTAAGTCTTTTGGCGAGAGGTCTTTCTCATACCAAGGACCATTTCTTTGGAATAAACTCCCAGCAGTCCCTCAGATATGTTGAATCAGCCAATAGTTTCCGGCAGTCATTAAACTTGAGATGCATTTATTCCTTTAAACCTGCATTTACCGTTATAATGTTTTTTTTGGTCAACATTTCATTCACTGTGCGCGGGCCAACGGCGGCCGATGTCGGCCCGGTGGCCGCGGCCTTTTGTGCGGCATTGGGTACTTCAGTTTCAACACAACAGCGGAGTAGCAGTCGGGGACTAGTATCAGCGTGATGGGAAAATGCATGTACAACTATGCTTTTGGCATTTTTGTCACACACAAACATAAAGCTAATTAAAAACAAAAAAAACCCCACTTTTTACAAATATTTTTTTATATAATTTTTTTAATAAATGTTTTTAATGTGAAATTTTAAGAGAATTTGAAGATGCCTATCTGACGAATGGTATGACCATTTCCATTTTGTGTCGTCAGTTTCTTAACCCTTTGGGTGTCACTAGCCAGATCAAAATCGCTGCAGTATCCCCCACGTTCTGTTGCCAGCAACCGGTCAAAACGATCGATAACACACTGACTTTCCAGTTCCTCTTTATTGAACAAATGGCCACCCAGATGATGCCAGAGTAGAAACTGCTAGTCTTTTGTTCCAGCCCAGCCTGGGCAAAAGGTCCTCAGGCTGATGTCAGCCCAAACTGGCCTGTGCGCAGGCCAGCTAAGGCTGACGTCGGCCCGAGGACTTCTGCTCAATGAAAGTGAATGCTGTTGAGCTGCAGTATGCAAGTTTGTCCGAAGTCAACGGAAAGTGTGGACGAAGTGGCGAGACAGTGAAGGGCCCCGACAAGTGATGTTTTGACTAAATACAAATCCCCTGCGCCACGACGTAAACTAACTCAAATCAGATGATTTTGACTTGAGCTAGTTACGCCGGTGGTGCAGCGCATTTGCCTTTAGTCGAAGCACCACTCGTCAGGCCCCTATGAGTGGAAGGGGTTACTATTACGCGAACCCCCGCATATCGGATAGAAAATGAGCAGGCATCAGCCACACTGACGAAGAGTCCGAAATAGCTCCATCGGAGCGAATGAGAGCGGAAGTCCCCGTCCTGGCAGCTGGATTCGCATATGATCCAGGGAAAAAAGACCGACTTGCTCAAAAGCATGTCCGTTGAAGGGTCCTGGAAAATCAGAATGGCACAGTTGCAGTGCGCCTAAATTGATCAGTGTTCAGGTTGTACTCCATATGCAATAGGTGTCCGTCACACATAACCCACCTGTTATGGCCGTCCATTATCACACTGGTGCTGTGGGCGTTAACCCTTATCATTCTGATACACCCATCGCTTGAAATAAATTGATAAGGGTGGCGCCAGAATAGCTTGGTGCCTGAGGCGCCAAGCTATTTTGGCACCACCCTTGAACTAAAACAGTTGATCTATCTCCTAATCTGCAATCTAGTCTTCATAGGACATGAATGAAGCAAGAAACGTGCTTAGAAAAGGCAATTACAACGCAAAAGCGTTGTAGTTGTCTTTTATAAACGTGATTCTGCCTTCGGGAGTTTAAAAACAAGCTGTAGTGTTGATTGTAAATGGTGTGTGGATCATGAAATTGTCTGTTACGTCCAACACAAGAGATGGATCAATCGTGGTAGTGCCGAGATGGTACTGCCCGATAAGCTCGATGCCTGGAGTTATATTTCAACGCACAAGGAATTATGGTCAGTCTGTATCAGGTAACTGAACTGTCCTATTAACACCTTCGCTGCCAGTGATCACGAAATGTGTCTAAAACCACTACACACTGACTGGCATTTGTGCGAGGAAAACAGATGAACTCATTTGAGATGTGCCGCCTCCGGATACACGGCTTATGCCGCGTATCCGGAGTTGGCACATCTCGAAGGAGTTAAAATGGAGCAAAAATAGGTATAAAGAGCACAGAACATAAATTCTCATGAGCCCCTACAAATGCGGGGGCTCATGAGGGGGCTGATACCTCGTGCTGTTGGGTAGTGCTTGTCTTGCCGTTGGGTAGTGCCTGTCTTGCTGTTGGGTAGCGCTTGTCTTGCAACAGCAGTTAAGGGGTTACAGTATGCTTTTGAAATTATCTGCTCTGTTCTGTGATTCTGGACATTACATAAGGTTCAAAATCACAGACCAGAAAACACTAAAATTTTAACTCGTTCAGCCTGACGCACGCGTTTCCCAAATTTTGCAGGCGTCATCCAACTATGCACGAGTTGCCGGAGTTGGATCGACCATAATTTAAGGCACCAAGCTAATCTGGCACTACCCTTGAATTATCATGGTCGACCCATCTCCTGCTGTAGTGCGTCGGGGCTGAATGGGTTAATCCATTTCACCTCAAGGCCGCACTTTCCTAAATTGTCATTTAACAACTAAGTACCAGTAGTAGGAGTTGGATTGATGATAATTAAATGCTAGCGCCAGATTAGCTTGGCGCCAAGCTAATCTGATGCTACCCTTGAATTATCATGGTCGATCCATCTCCTGCTGTAGAGTGTTGGGTCTAAATGGGTTAACTGATGAAAAACAAATGATGTGAGTAATACAGCACCATTTCTTCTTAACCAAATTTTTAAAATATAACTCTGACAAACTTTTCATATACATAATTGAACTTTTATTACCAAATAGACATTTATCTGGTACAGGTACATGCTGACAAAATAAAACAAACAATGACAACAAACGTTTGTTACGACCTAATGCTGGTACACTAAAATACTGCCAATGAAAAAAAAAAAAAAGAAGAGACAAAACAACCAGACCTTAGAGTACATTTGTAAATACACTGTAAATGTAAAGTTGTACTTTGAAAGTTGGCCAACCAACACAGTGCGCAAGGAAACCTCCGGTGACTGAAACCCAGATTTGTTTTGCACATGTGCGCGTGGTCTGTGATTTTGGACCTCTTGGCTCCATCCGCAATAAGGTCCAAAATTTGAAAAAAAAAAAAAAAATCTGTTTCTGATCTGATCCTGTTTTATGAAAGAAAAAAGAAGCAAACAATGAAAATCTAGCAGACACAGGGGACATCAATTGTGTCACACAGCTGTTACTTGCTCCCGGCTCTGGAGTAGAAAGCCCTTTTACTAGAGAAAAAAACAAAACAAAACAAAAAAAAAAAAAACCCACAGACTTGTACATACAAGTATACAACAGTACACGAGTGTGTCTGAGTGAATAAAACAAATGCTGAACAAAATTTAAAAAATTCTGCACAGCGCAATACTGCATTTGATGCTGGCGGTACACAAAATACCTCAAGCACACAAACAAAACGTGAAAGCCATATTTAATACAAATTTGGGACAGATCTGAAATTTCGAACACCCCCCCCCCCCCACCCCACCCCCCCAAACCATATTGATACAAAATGTTGGTGTAAGTTCCAACCACCCTCCACAAACCCCACCAATTTTGTGGAAAACAAATCCCAACACACGCCCTCCTTCCCAGGTCCATTTCGCCCAAGTGACCATCCACAGTTCCTACAACACCCACCCATTCACACACGTAACTCATTCAGTGCCGACACACCACAGCAAGATAGGGATTGGCCGTGACAGTTCAAGGGTGGTGCCAGGATAGCTTGATAGGCGCCAAGCTATCCTGGCACCACCCTTGAACTATCATGGTCGATCCGTCTCAGTAATCGTCATGCCGTTCTCCGAGGACAACTCCCAAATGTGGGTATTTTGTACCTGGGACACAATGGGTTAAAAAGGTTCAGTAGAAAAACGTGAGTCACAGAATACCTTAACCTGATCTTCGCCACTGGAAGCATATTTTGTTCACTCGGCGACCAAAAGCCACAACTTGAAATGGAATAGGGGTACAAAATGGTCTCTGCAAGACTTAAATGCACACGAGCGCCCGCTACTGCGGGGGCTCACGAGGGATCCATGTCTCTTGCAGTTGGTTGGGTTTGCTCTGTTAAACCCATTTGTGCATGCCGACGCCGGTACTGTAAACAGTTCTGGTGGCCGCATGTACAAGGGGGTTAACTTCCAACAGTCCACAAGCGCACCAAAAATTCATTTTTCTCTAAAACGTATTTTTTTGAAAAATACTTACCGATGACATGACTTTGTGGAAGAGTGGTCCCTCCTAAGTAGTAGACACTTCCACAAAGTCGTGTTATCGGTAATGTTTTTGAAGAAACAAATTCATTATTCTCTAAAAGGTATTTTTTCGAAAAATACTTACCGATGACATGACTGTGGAAGTGTCTACTACTTAGGGGGGAGGGACCACTCTTCCACAAAGTCATGTCATCGGTAATGTTTTTGAAGAAACAAATGCTGACAAACACCACGTCAAATGCCCAAACCAATCCATAACTTGCTTATGTCATGTGCATCATACTTTTTTTGAACCCTGTGGGTGTCAGTAGCAATGCTGGATGAGGTGATTCCTGCAGGAATCGCCTCGAGCAAAATCACTACCGACACCAAAAAGGTTAAAGGTAGGCATCTCTCTTCAACGAAACAAGAAAAGTGACATCAAACCCAACTATTTTGTTAGGACCAGTAACTTGATTACTGTGCTGTTGACAAAGTCACAACTGCTTTAACGCATTTAGCCTGACAGCCGCATTTCCCAAATTTGGGAGGCGTCATCAAATGACTATGCACCAGTTGCAAGAGAAGGATCGACCATGATAATTCAAGGGGAGTGCCAGGTTAGCTTGGCGCCGACAGGTGCCAAGCTAATCTGGCACTAGCCTTGAATTATCATGGTCGACCCATCTCCAGCTGCAGTGTGCCAGGGCTGGAAATGTGTGCCCTGACACTACAAGAAGATATAGATCAATCATGGCAGCTCAAAGGTGATGTGAGAATAGCCTGCCGTTTCTAGTTAGCTAGCTATTCTGGCAACACCCTCAAACCACAGCAAAACGAGCAACCACCCTTGTGACACATTATGTCATTAACCCTTTTAGCCCCAAGGTCCCTTTTCTCACATTTTGGAGGTGTTGCTTAATGACTATGTACCAGTTGCAGGAGATGAAAAGACCATGATAATTCAAGCGTAGTGCCAGACCATGATAATTCAAGGGTAGTGCCAGATTAGCTTGGAGCCTTCAGGCGCCAAGCTAATCTGGCACTATGCTTGAATTATCCAGGTTAATCAGTCTCCTGCTGTGGCACTTGGCGCTAAATGGGTTAAAAAGACCATCATGTAGGTGGTTGTAGCCACCTACACAATGGTCTTTCATGGCAGGTGACGTTGTTTGCCCTGCATGACTTCTCCTGACAGAGCACCCATTTTTTAAGACTAATTTTTTCTTGCAAAAGAGGTGGTTGCTTCAAAACAGGTTGAAGTACCAGCGTATCATGGTCGATTGGTCTCCTGAGCTGTAAAGTAGTCTTCTTAGATCAATTCCAATACTGGAAGAAATTTTGGGCCAAATGTAAAAAAAAAATAAAAAAAAAAAAGACAAGAAAGGCAAAGCTAGTGTGGCTCACGTGAATGGCTAATGCACATATGTGTGACCTTTGTGACAATCAGTAAAAGGCTGGCTTCAACACCAGTGAAATCCACATTTTCTCAAAATTAAAGCATTTTTCACACATCTGTCAAACCCTCGTGACACCTGACCGTTGCGATGAGTCGACTAAATTAGTATGCAGACATGTCTTGCCATCTGCAACTATTATACCAAATTTGATTGAAAAGTTTACAAAAACCTTGATAAAAACTATAATTCTAACAAAAATTGACATTTTTCACACATTTACTAAACTTTTGTGACCCATGACCTTTCCATGGGGTCACCCAAATTAGTATGCATAGCTAGGTCTTACCATCAGGCACCTCTGTACACCAAGTTTTGGTTTGAAGTTGAAAAAATATTTTGGTCAAAATATGGCTATTTTTTTTAACCTACATTTTGATCATCCCATGACCTTTGTGATGAGTCAAATAAATTAGTATGTATAGAAAGGTCTTATCATCAGCTATCTTTGAGCCAAATTTTATTAAAAAGTTTGCAAAAATATTAACAAAAACTATAATTCTGTCACAACGTGGCATTGCTGACCTCTTGACCTTTGTGAGGGGTTATCCAAATTAGTATGCATAGATAGGTCTTACCATCAGGTATATCTGTACCAAGATTGGATTTGATGTTGATGTTTTAGAAGAGACATCTTTGTCAAAACATGTCTATTTTTGACTTATTCCCTGATCTCTTGTGACCCTTGACCTTTCTAATGGGTCAACCAAATTAGTATGCATAGAAAGGTCTTACCATCAGGTATCTCAGTACCAAGTTTGGGCCTCAAGTTGTAAATAGTATTTGAATTAAAAAAAAAAAAATCCAAATATTTATGTCTATTTTGACCTATTTCTTCATCTCCTGTGACCGTGACCTTTCAGAGAGGTCACTCAAATTGGTATGTTTGGAAAGGTCTTGCCACAAAGTATCACTGGGCCAAGTTTTAAGACTGTGCCTTGAATAATCTAAGAGAAAATGCCCATGTTAAAGTTTACCACGGATGACAGACAACGGATGGAGGGACGACCACTGGCCCAGAACACAGACTTACTTTTGCTTCGCACATGAGGCAAAAAATGAAATAGCATGGAAGTCATGGGCTGGAGGAGAAGATACCTGGTACAACTGCAGAAAACCTACACAGATCGTTTGACTGTGTGAACAGATCAACAATCACTTCATGAGCGGCCGTGTTGATTCCTCTTCGATACACTTGTTGGAGCGATACTTGTTGACCTCCTGCATGTATCGTGACCATGCATCTCCCTTCCCCTTGTCGTTTGCATCCTGCACACACACACTAGCCATGTTACCAAGAACTCACACCCAGTGATGTGAGCGCTAAAGGCTTCATAGCTGGAGGATGATTGCTCTTCTTTTTCCACGTGAAGTAAAGCGGACACAGGTTGACTGGTGTAAAAAGTGCTTTCCAGGAACAGCCACTTTCATCTTAGTTTCAGCCCGTCTTTACTGCTCTACCAACAAGACTGGCTGTCAGAGTGTTCGGAACAGTAACGAGTGCTCAGGTCTCAAAATCACCAGAATTTTCAAAATCAACCCTTATTCAGAATACACCAGTGTGTGAAATATGTATTTTTCTTTAAAATGAATTTTTTTGAAAAATACTTACCGATGGTATTACTAATAGGAATGGTTTCTTAGCTAGTCTAATTTTAGCCCAAAATTGTTGTGTACGAGTATGGTCAAGATGGCAGGTGAGGGGCGCCATAGCCTAGACGGAAGCCCCGGTAGCCTCCCTTCTGGTTCAACCACGCATGCGCTCAGCGCTTAATACCCCAGTCAGTTTCTTAGCGGACCAGCGGCAAGCGGGGCAGGTGAGAGGGACCTTCGAGTAATACCATCGGTAAGTATTTTTCAAAAAAATTCATTTGAAAGAAAAATACACTTTTCTCAAACACATTACCGATGGTATTACTAATAGGAAGGGTGCCGCTATAACGCCCCTACACCATGCTATTGAAGCTACTAGAGCCGTCCTCCCTAAGCAACCTCCCTCTAATTTTAGCAAAGATACTTATGATTCCAAGAGCGCCAGGAGGGAGTGTTGCGCCGCCACGAAGTCTCCCACCAGCGAGAGGTTCTGGCGCTGGGTGGAGAGGGCCCTCAGGTAGAAGCGGGCAAAGGTCGTCTCCACTCACCATCCTACGGTTGCCACAATGTCTTTGATGGCAATGTTGCAGTCGACAGCAAGGCTTGCGGCCATAGTTCTGACCTCGTGTGCCCTGATGATCATTCGTTTGGCTTAGCAGGGGCGAGGTCCTGGTAGGTGGAGCGTATCACCCAACAGAGCCAGGAGGGTAGCATTAGGGCTGAGCTGTCATTCTACCTGGGGACAGAGGGAGGGGAGGTCGGATGTGTCCCGTGCGTAGCGGCTTGGTCCGGCGCAGGTATACGCGTAAGGCCCTGAATGGGTCCTGTTATCTGGACTCCCCAGGTGGCCTGGGTCTCTCAATGGTTGAATGGAGACCAACTGCAGGGCAGCCAAGGCGCTAGGTTCTTGGCGAGAACGCCGGTCAGGTAGTAGTAGTGCCGAGCCGTCCATCCGGAACTGCAACAAGCGGGGCGTGCTGATTGGGCATGCAGCTTGCAGACCTAGGACGCCTACGCGAGGGCCAGTAGGAAGCAGGTCTCCAGCATTCTGTCTGGTAGTCTTGCCAACTGGATCGGTTCTAAGCGGGTCGAGAAGCGCCATGAAAGGACAGGCCATGACTGGTCCCATCGCGGGAGCAGGGAGCGAAGGGGGGACATAGTTGACCAAGTGGGCCCTCAGATCGGCGAGGTCTTGCCGTTATCCGGGTCGGGACGTCCCAAGAGTCGGTACATGTAGCCACGAACGGTGATCGACGCTAACGCTGGCAGGTGAACCGCTAGTAAGGTGTCCGCCAGCTGAGATCTGTCAACGCAGGGGAGAGGCGCAGCCATCAACAGTTGCACAGGACTCGACCCTTTCCTCCGTAAAATCGTCTGGTTGAGGTTCCACAGGCTGTAGCGATGCTGCCACTGTCGCACCTGAGAGGCCTCTGGAGGCGATGGCGTGCCGCACAATCTCTGGGTGTGAATGAGGAGCCGTTCGGGGCAAGGGTAGGAACCGCAGCAGTGAAGTCGTGGCAAAGTCCAGGTGGCCGGTGGTCCACGACTTGGTCCAGCAGAACGGCTCACCCGGAACGGAAACGTGTTGTACCCGCTGAGCTTGAGTAGAACTTAGGGAAGCGCACCATCAGCGTAGGTGCCCAGCCGTCAAACGGGATGGAGTAAGCGTCGACAGGCCAGCCAGCAGGTCTGGAATCGGCGAGATGAAGCGGGGACGCTGTCGATCTCATCTCGACGCGATCAGGAAAAGTGTCCACTGCGCAGATCACCCGAACGATGTCTGCACAGCCCACCCATTCCATGCGGAAAAGCAGGCCGTGACATGCAAGGAGTCAGTAGTCATGCGGAAACCCCGGGCAGTCTCTTGCTGAGAAGTGATGTCACAATCTTCGCACCAACAGAGAAGCAGAAGAGGTTAAGTACAGGGAGAGGAGGCGTGCGCTGTCTGCTTCTGAAGTAGTCGACCACTGTGGCGGCGTCGGACGGGGCGAGAAGCTCTTGGCCTCTTGGACGTGGCACCCGAAGCTGGACAAGCAAGACTGGAGGCAATCCGGCGGAGGCAGGATAGGGTCTTGGAAACCGCGAAGCACTCCTGGTGGCGGGACTTGTGTCGATGCGAAGGACATCTCAGGAGGAGGTGAGGTGCCGGTCAGGATCGATCCCGTGAAGACGGGGAGGGTGCAGCATCGGTCACACCGGAACCTGAACTCGAGGTCGCCTGCCGGGGGTCGTCCGGGGGGAAGCAGGAGTCGCAAGGCAGGGGCAGTAGAGACATCAAGGGGGAGAAGGTCCGCCGTGGAACTTACCCATCCCAACTCCGAAGTCCCCGAAGACGGAGCACCTCTGGTCTTGGAACCGCCGCTGCGCTGGGTTCGCGAAGAGCTGCGATCACTGCTTCAGAAGCTGCCCTACGTGAGGTCGGTGCGAGGTCCCATCCCCGAAAGAAGCAGCACTAAGGCGAGAGGTAGAACCTACCCACGTAGACCAGGACCGATTCCGCGATGGGATCGTCTTGGGATGTCGAAGAGGCACACGAAAACGTCCGACTGGTCCTGCCAGCAATGGAGTACCGTCACGGTAGAACTCCCAGAGGTTGCGAGAGCCACCGGAGGGAGTACCCAACCCCGGCCGGTCAAGCCATCAGGGGTAAGCGGAGGGAGCGGCTGGAGTCGGTAACCTTTACTCCTTTCAGGGGAAGACTAGAACGCGACGCCGTCCGAGAAGGACTCCGGCCCGCTCTGTATCATCTAGGAGGTCACCGAGTCCGGGCTGAAGGCCCAGTCCAAGCCCGCACTGAGGCGAAGTCTCGGGCGGGCTCCCTGCTGAAGGATGAGGTGGTGACGAACTGGCACATGAAGTGGAAGCTGCCAAGGCGACCACCCGGGAGAGGTAAGCAGCCGGGTAGGAGAAGAGCGGAAGGCCAGAAGCTCGTAACCGCAGCTAGCGGAGGGAGTGTCTCCGATCCCGGAAGCTCAGCACGATAGAGGCTCAGTCCATACTTCTTCTCGAAGACCGCCATGGTTCTCGAGAAACTGTGATCTTCTGTATTGCCTCCGCAGCCAGAACAGTTGCTCAGCCATGCGTAGTCAAGTGTCATCTTCGCAGGCAAATGTGCCGAGACCCGTGCTGGAGAAAAAAATATGCTAATGTCCTGGGGTGCAGGCAGGCACCCTGTCGTCGCCGAATCTACTAAGGAATAAAGGCTCGGTAGCTGACAGCGCTTAACTTACCTACCAGCTGTAAGCGTTAGCCACGAATACACGTCCCAAACTAGTAGTGGCTGGAAGCCGTCCCGGAGGCGGGTTTGGCGAGCCGTGAACAAGGCTACGCTCGCAGAGAACTGCGTCTCACGGGCTGCCCACTTCCTGCCGTCTCATCCTGTCCAGTGTAAACGCCGTCCCTGGGGTGGATGCCATATCTCCGTGCCGGGCTGGCAGGCGAAGGCACAACCAGTGTAGGCCCAGACAACCTGCTGGGAAGCGACATGCGAGAGACTCCCGCTGCTCCTGTAGTCTCGCCCGGGGCGACGGTACTTGTAAAGGACTTGCGGCGGAACACTGTAGTTGGACTTGTGAAGGATCGGTCGACCTAAGGCTAGTCCCGACGGACGTCCGCTAGGTTCTTCCCACTCCGTGGCCCAACTGACTGTCCTGAGGGTTGACAGGCGTGAGAATCGGTGTGAACCTGGCTCATCTCTAATAACCTAACCCGCAAGCGCAGCAGCATTGTCCGGTCGTGCATTACTTCCATCGACCCTCCGCCGCATGGTGGTTCCAGACACCTGGGCGGAGAACCGCCAATGACAAACCTGAAAGTGGGACACCGATCGTCTGTGCCGGGCTGGAGCCGAGGATTGGGGGACCCGCATGTCGCGCGCCCACCTCATACTGGGTTCTCTCCGAACTTACAAGTTGGTTGGCACCGGCCGAAGTTCTAGGCATAGGCCCGTCCTGCTGCCTAAGTCACGCAAGTGCCGCATGGCCCAGCATTCTCGTCCCGCCGAAGGTTTAGGCACTTACCACGTCTGGGACATCTTATCTTGTCTGTGCTGGTGTATACCCCCAGTTGCAGCAGCCGTGTGCCCGGGGTGACGACTCGTCGCGATGCGCGCCGTGTCCACTGCTTCCAGCGCAGGAACGGGAGCGCGTCCGGTCGAGTCCCCGAACGCAACTCTGGAGAGCCCACTCTGCGCTGGTCTCTAGTGATAAGCGAGGAGGTGGCCGTGACTGGACCATCCTGATGCGTGCGAGTCTCCCCAACCTGGTAGACCGCCTTCAGCGGGTCTGTGACCACTACCGGTGCAGAAGCTCACCCTCGTGTCTGATCTCGTGCCAAACGGCGTCACTACCGAGTCGAGGCCACTCGACGGGACCGTGATGGCTGCCGATGCTTTGCCTCGAGGCCTAGCTCGCGGCACTCAATGATCCATAACCGCCAAAGGACCACTCGACGGAACTGTGGTGGCTGCCGGTAATAGAGCCGGGCTCGCCTAAGTCGCGGCGGTGACAGCTCACTCACTCGGTAAGGGCCACTCGACGGGTCTGTGGCGCGTACCGGTGTTATATCCTTCCCCCGTTTTGGTGTCGGCCATTCGCGGCGGTAGAAGCTCCATAGCTGGGCCCGCTGCTCTTCCAGTCATGGGCATCCCCACCGGGTAGAGACCACTCGACGGGACTGTGGTGGCTACTGGTGCTTGTCTCGAGGCCTAACCAAGGGGAAGGGGGGGGGGGGGGGGGGGGTGGCTGGCTCAACCTGTGGGGTGTGCTGGTCACCGACCTGGTAGGCTGCACTCTTCGGCTCCGTTACGTCCACCGGCGCTGGGGCCCGTACCTGTTTCTTATCTTCTGACAATAAGGGTGTCACCACCGTGTAGCGACCACTCGACGGGACTGTGGTGGATACAGGTGCTTTGTCTCGAGGCCTAGCTGGTGGCGCTCGAGGATCCTTAACCGAACAGCGACCACTCGACAGGACTGTGGTGGATGCCGGTACTAGAGCTTATCTTGTGACAATAAGGGTGTCACCAACGTGTAGCAACCACTCAACGGGACTGTGGTGGATACAGGTGCTTTGTCTCGAGGCCTAACTGGTGGCGCTCGAGGATCCTTAACCGAACAGCGACCACTCGACGGGACTGTGGTGGATGCCGGTACTAGAGCTTATCTTGTGACAATAAGGGTGTCACCACCGTGTAGCAACCACTCGACGGGACTGTGGTGGATACAGGTGCTTTGTCTCGAGGCCTAACTGGTGGCGCTCGAGGATCCTTAACCGAACAGCGACCACTCGACGTGACTGTGGTGGATGCCGGTACTAGAGCTCGAGTTCGCGGCCAAGCCGCAGTGTAGCAGGCTCTAACCCCCGGTAAGGGCCACTCGACGGGTCTGTGGCGCGTACCGGTGTAGGATCTTTCCCCCGTGCTGGCGTCGGTCGTTCGCGACAGTAGATACTCCATAGCTGGGTCCACTGTTCTTCCAGCCATGGGACGCAGACCAGGCACGGGAGGTTGGAGGAGCATCTGGAACAGGGCAGGCAAAGGGCTTGTCACTCGGCCACGGGGCCTGCCCACATCGCGTGCAGGTGCGGACTCGCCAACTGCAAAACATATAGCACAAAGACATGCAAGCGAGCGTGCCCCCGCGGGCCCGTAATACGAATCCGCATGTAAGAACGAGGTTTAAGTGCACGGCGTATGCCAACGCCCGGCGCTCTATTCTCCCTTTGAGCGCCTGACGTAGGCAATAACCGAGGTTTTACCTTGCCATCCGAAGAAGCAGGGTACCAACACAGGTCGAAGACCAACCAGAACACCGCGGAGTCCAGGACGCACGGCTGAAGGCAGGCTCGACGCAATCCCGGTCCGTGACAGGCGTCCACGCAGGCGCCGCCGCCATGCCTGGTCCCCGACGCTAGGAACACCACCGACGAAATTCAGGAAGCGTCCACCTACACCAGACACCCTGAAGATAGTCCCGGCGCTGACGTTAGTCCTAGCGTGACACAGAGAGTTCAGGACACATGACGTGCGAACACCATGGACAGCTTGCCCCGAGGCGCGAGGGCCAAAAACACACAGGCTGCCACACGACCGGTCGAACCACAAGACCGACGAGGAAATCCCACAGGCCACGTCCAAGCCTAACACAGGCACTCGAGGCTAACCTGTAGCACAGGCAAAGTTCCAGACGCACAAGTGTGAAGACACAATGGCCAGACCGGCCTAGGCGCGTGAGCACAGTTCACCAGGCGCTGTTTCGTCAGTCCTAAATCTCACAGACACTGACGAGGAAGTCCAGCGCGACCAGTAAGGCGAAGGGTAACAGCTTGCAAACCCCACGACCGGTTTCCACAGAACATACAGTCCAAACTAGAGTCATCGACGTACACAACCTTACAGTAACTAGCAAAGAAACTGACTGGGGTATTAAGCGCTGAGCGCATGCGTGGTTGAACCGGAAGGGAGGCTACCGGGGCTTCCGCCTAGGCTATGGCGCCCCTCACCTGCCATCATAACCATACTCGTACACAACAATTTTGGGCTAAAATTAGACTAGCTAAGAAACCATTCCTATTAGTAATACCATTGGTAATGTGTTTTGAGAAAACAAAAGTTTGATTAAAATAGTTCAAGGGTAGTGCCAGAATAGCTTCGCGCCTCTAGGCGCCAAGCTATTCTGGCACTACCCTTGAACTAAAGCCAATGGTCTATGTCCTTATCCGTAAGCACTATAATGTAGCTTGCGTATGGCATTGTACAAATTTGAAGCTATTAGCCTCAGTATGATATGGATTAAAAGTAGACAGATCGACCAAGATAATGGGTGGTTCCAGAATGGGTGCCAAAAAACCTTGGACTAAATCATGGTCGATCCACATCATTGTGTAGAGAGTCAGCTGTGTGTTTGAAATACATTTCAAACACACAGAAAACTAACACTACGCCAACAACACAGGCAAACCTCTTTACACACACATATAAAAACAGCAGAAAGAAGCAGCAATTCAGGCTGACAAAAGTTCCTCACGGTCACATTGGTTGTCTCCCTCGATTCGCTGCCGAGGCAGTGAATCAACGCACAACAACCAGTACGATCACGGGTAAGGCTATTACCAGTAGGCAGAGAAACTGGTCTCACGATCTTAAATAAACTATAAACTGGTGCCAGTTGGACCTTGACCATGATAATTCAAGGGTAGTGCCAGATTAGCTTACCCTTGAATTATGGTAATACCTCAACTCATTCAGCCCAACAACTGTATTTCCCAAAAATTTTTGTAGGCGTCATCTAATGACTATGCACCAGTTGCAGGAGAAGGTGCCTGAAGGTGCCAAGCTAATCTGGCACTACCCTTTAATTATCATGGTCAACCCATCTCCTGCTGTAGTGTGTCAGGGCTGAATGGGTTAACCTCTAGTTCTTGCCGAATGTTAGCCCAACATTCCCATCCGCAAAATCCTAACAGGTACTGCTCATTCAACACATTCAAAATATTTACAAATGACAAACTTTTGTTACTCAAGATAAACGAAAAGACAAAGCACAGCTTGTAGTGAAAATATTAAGTTCATGAGAGAGCTGAGCTGAGTCGATTCAAGTTTTTCAACTTTGCAAGTAAGCCTATGTTGAGTTGCTACGTTAGAGAATTTTTGCCATATTTTTCTGAATAACTAGACAGTATCATCTGAACTATTTACATGATAATTTCAAACGTGATTTTTATCATAAATCATAAACAGTGAATCCTGACAGTATTTGTGCAGAAAACGATGTGATCATGATCAGTTTGGAATAATGGCATACAGCACAATCTGTGTTCGAGAATCCGCCTTTGTCTGCAAGAGGTCTTAATAAACAGGTACTCTCTTAAAATAAGTCTTGAATAGCAAAAGGTGTCACCTGTCATTAAAGACCATCAATCTGTAGCCACCTGAATGGTCTTTAACCCTATTAGCCCCACCGGTGCTTTTCCCAAATTTTGAAAGTGTTACTGAATGACAATGTATCAGTTGCAGGAGGTGGATGGACCATGATAATTCATGGGTAGTGTCAGATTAGCTTGGCACCTTCAGGCACCAAGCTAATCTGGCACTACCCTTGAATTATCATGATCAGTCAATCTCCTGCTGTAGGGACTCGAGGCTAAATGGGTTAATGACAAGTGATCTCTCAAAGAAGTGATCATTAAAACCTGGTCCTGATATTCAAGTAATTTTGATAACAATGCGACACATGGGAGACGAACTGTGACACTTCTCCCACGTCATGCCCAGACTGCACCAGTTTCTACCATTCTGTTCCTTGTTTACGAGTATGATACTCGAGACTAATTTACTGCTCATGTTGACTGGGAGAGTGTAATAAACACCACTTACCGTACCGTCCGCCTTCTTGGCCTTTTGCACCATACCCGTCTTCAGAATTTTGGAGATACGGCGCTTTGCAATCTGAGGAAAAACAAGTACTACCCACATAAGCTTACAAAAAACAAAGCGGCGAATGCACCTGGCCGAGAACTGTATAGCTCCACACACCCTGCAAGACATAGCATGTCATTCACCGGTACAAGACAAAAGCAAACCTTTCCTTTGTGACGTTCAGTTCAAATGGTGCCAAGGTTCCTGCAGTTAAATGAAGCAGCTGCACGCCTCATACAAAGGTCATGACCGTGTGTACGTTAAAGCTGGAAAACAACCTGACTGTCAGAACAATTCCCTTTCAAGACTGAAATATACAGTCTCTGTTATGAAAATATCCAAGTGTGTGCTAGCAAATAAGAATCTAGCAAGAATCGAGCTGTTAGTGTTAATTCAAACCCCACAAAGTGTTGTCCTCATATAACCTACCATTAACTCATTTGCCGCCAGCCGCATCCGGATGGGGCTGGCTGCAAATGAGTTAACCTGTAAAACATTATAAACAGAAAAGCTGCAAAAAGACACAGAGCATTCATGAATGTTTGTCAAATCTATGTTACAAATCTTCCATAAATGCTTCTAGGGATAGTGGCGTCAGCTGGCCAACGCCATGCTAATGACTAAGCAGGCAACTCCAGTAGCAAAACGCCTCGAGACCCACAGCGGGTCCGCGCAGTACCATGCGCCCACCCACAGTGGCCATCGTAAGCCCGAGGACCTTTGCTTACTGGGATTAGAAGCTCCAACATTACTGATGGGCAAAACACAAGATTAGAAAAGGAAGGGAAAAAGGGAGAGAGTTGTGCAGAGTAATGAAGTTTCTTTTATATCGCAAAGTTTGCAACTCTTGCACTTTTCAATTGCAAAAATGACAACTAAACTCAGCCACCTTGTGCAAGCAGCCACTGGTACTTTTACAGTACCTGTGTCTGCATGCACATGGGGGTTAATCTTAACCCTTTGAGTCTAATTGTCCATAGCACTTTATGTTGAGGTGACTCCTGCAGGAGTCACCTCAACATAAAGTGCTATGGACAGCCAAAGGGGTAAGAAAAGACGCTTAACCCCCTTATGCTTGCCGCCTCCGGACCTGTAACTGTACAAGCAGTGCTGGTGACTGCATACACAAGGGGGTTAACGTGAAGCTTACACGCAAGCTGTGCACAGAAAACAAAGGCTGGCACTAGAATGCTCAACAAATTACACAGACAGATGTTGGCAGGTGTCCTTACAACTGGTACTCCATAGGCTGCGGATGGCACGATCGCTGGCATGGTGTCAGTAGACGCAGCAGATACTGATGCAGTAGTTGTGGTGGTGGTCTCCGCCTCTGTCTTGTCTGCCAGAATGGCCTGCATCTGCTGCTGAAACATCTCCATGAAGCTGCCATCATTGCGGAACTGGTTCTGGATGGGGGGTGGCAGGGGTGGAGGGAGTGTAGGGGTGGTACCGGATAGCGATGCCCGGTTCCTGCCATGTGGAGGAGGCACCCACGGCACCCTGCGGCCATCTCGCCCACTGCTGCTGCTGACATCACTGTCACGGCTCCGGCCTCTGTCCCCACCCCAGCCTCTGTCCCTACTATGCCTCCTGTCTCTATCAGAGTTCAGTCTTCGACCTCTGTCTCTATCCAAGTCCCGACCTTGTGCCCTGTCTCTATCATAATCCCTGCTGTGCCCCCTGCCTCTGTCATAGTCCCTACTATGCTCCCTGTCTCTATCAAAGTCACGACCTTGAGCCCTGTCTCTATCAAAGTCATGACCTTGTGTCCTCTCTCTACCAAAGTCACGACCTTGTGCAATGTCCCTATCACTGTCTCGACCTTGTGCCCTGTCTCTATCAATGCCCAAAGATCGTTCTTCGTCTCCATTGTTGCCCAATCTCTGCCCCCACTCTCTGTTGTTACCCCAATCCTGTAATCTATCCCTGTCACTATGTCCATGCATTCTCCCTCGCTCACCATCAGCATTCCTTGCCCCTCTGTCCCTCTCTCTGTCAGTGTCACGGCCTCTGTCCTTCTCTCTCTCAATGTCATGACCTTTATCCCTTTCTCTGTCAATGTCACGGCTTCTGTCCTTCTCTCTGTCAGTGTCACGGCCTTTGTCCTTCTCTCTGTCAGTGTCAGGGCCTTTGTCCTTTTTTTTTTTGTCAGTGTCTCGACCTTTATCCCTTTTTCTGTCAGTGTCACGACCTCTGTCCCTCTCTCTGTTAGTGTCATGTCCTTTGTCCTTCTCTCTGTCAGTGTCACGACCTTTATCCCTTTTTCTGTCAGTGTCATGACCTCTGTCCTTCTCTTTGTCAGTGTCACGACCTCTGTCCTCACTGTCAGTGTCACGGCGTCTGTGTTCTCTGTCTCTCTCTTTGCCCCTCTCCCTGACAGTGTCACCATTTTTTTGTTCTCGTGTTCTCTCTCTGTCGATGTCACTGTTCCTACCTCCTGTGTCACCGTCCCTAAGTCCCTTATCTTTTTCCATGTCTCGGCCACGTTCCCTGTCTCTCTCACGCCCACCTCGGTCTCGGCTGCGGCTCCTGTTATCTGAATGTCTCTCCTGCTCACTGGAACCTCTGTGTCTACTGCCACTATGTTCCCCGCTCCTGCTGCGCTTCATTTTCTGTCAAATACAAAACACCAACAGTTGAAAAAGATGTATAACTTTGACAGAAAATTGTCAGTGTGCAAAGCTCCCTTAACGCATTGAGTCCGACGGCCATATTTCCCAAATTTTGGAGGCGTCATCTAATGACTATGCACCAGTTGCAGGAGATGGATCGACCATGATAATTCAAAGGCAGTGCCAGATTAGCTTGGCGCCGACTGTGTCAGGGCTGAATGGGATAATAAGAATTGAGCATTATTGCCAAAATCTTTAGATTTTACTTTTCTTTAGAAGAAAAAACAAGCATCCAGATTTTTATTTTACAATCAGGGCTGAAAACACACACTCCATTCACTCACCTACCTTTAACCCATATTATAATGAGGCTAAAAGCTTCAAATTTGTGCACTGCCATATATATATATATATATATATATATATATATATATATATATTATATATATATATATATATATATATATATATATATATATATATATATATATATATATATGGTCAAGAGTACGACTGGGTGTCTAATGGTAAAATCTACACCCTCCCTCACAAAACCTGCTACAAAATTATCAGAAGTGGTCAGATCAAACTAACTAAGGCATACATCATTTTGTAGGGAAATGGATAAGGTTTCCAGTGATACTAATCTTTGGGTGACCACAGAAGAATTTGGGACATTATCACAGTTTTTTTTTTGACCAAATCCGAATTATAGCTTGAGAACAAAACGTGACACATTTTACACATGCTCCATGGAACTCAGATTTTCAAAGGCATGCTGCACTATGAAAAATCACTGTTACTGTCACAAGATGTTTGCAATGTTGGCCTAAATTACCATTGAGTTGATGATTTTCTAGAGCAAGTTGCTTTTGCATAATTCACCATAATATAAGAGCCTGCTTGAACATAACACGTGTTGTAAATTTTGTCAGCAGAAATCATACCACCATAACACATTTTGACAAATGGTTAATTATTAAAACTTATGTGTTATTTTGTAGAGTAGAGTATGTACTTTGTATTTATGATGAAAGGTTTGTGGTTCTTACATGGGAAATCAAATGATCCAGTTTTGAAGATTTGTACTCAGAATGGTGTAAATACTTATGTTCAAACAGTTTAGGCACTTATTTATCTCTACTAATCTGTTGTTTTTGCTGAAGACAACTGGTGTAGTGATTTATATCAAGGTTTTCAAGAGGATGCATGGGTGATAGATGAAAGAAACCCTTTACGAAGTTTACAGTATGCGTCCAAATTTTGGGTGTAAATTGTCATGTTCAAGCAGTCCAGCAAACTTTATAGATATATTATTTTCTTTTCACTTATTCTGCAATAATTTTATAGTAGGATTATACTTATTTAGACAAGACCTTGGTAGGCCTAAAAATACCTAATTTTGTTCATTTGAAATAATTTTATTGTATTTTTTCTGCATGCTGGCGTGTAAATGTTATGTTCAAACCAGTAGGCACATTTTTTTTTGTTGAAGGGTAAATTTTGTTGCAAATCATATAGTAGATGATGCCAACACATAAAAATAGTTATGCACATGCTGGTACACAACACATTTGAAACACTTTTCAAATTTTCCTCATGAACATAACTTGACACAACTTTGTGGGATGTAAAGTTATGTTCAAACATTTATCACCTAAAATCACAAAAATCACTTTATATAAAAAAAAAACTAATAATAGCTGAAAAGATTCCATTTACTTTTTTATAATAATAAAGCATGTGATACCTTCTAGGATAAACATTTCTTTGTTTTTTGTTTGTACATAACTTTACACCATCAGTACATCACATGCACTGTGTAAAGTTACGAACAAACACCAATTTCATTTCTTTGGCTGTCGTGCAATAAAGTAGGTAAGATAACCAGATAAATTTATAAAATATGAATTTCAAGATCTATAAAATTTTAGTGACTGCAAAACAAGATAATGTCACAGCTATTGCTCATGAACATAACTCTACCTCGTGTCATGTTATGTTCATGCAATGATGATTACATTTCCCATTGTGCATTGAAATTTGTGCATTAACCTTTATGCATGAACTATCTTAATATTTATCATCACAAACTGCTTTCAAATCTGCATTTCATAACTCTGCACCTTTACTTTTGTGCTTTAGAAAATGGTCCTGTGTCGTCATGTTATTTACAAACACGCCATGTCATTATTTTTTTACCTTTCTATTTCATGTTTTTGTCATTAAATCATGTTAGTGCAAACGTCATTCTTCTTTTGTACACTACAGCCAATCAACAAATTTCTAAATAATTCTACTTGTCAAGTTACAAGGCAAATGTGTGAATGTGACCGTGTAAAGTTATGTTCATGCATCCTGTTTTCTGTCTTTTTGCTACTGTTTATGTCATTACGATGGACTAACAATTGAAATTTTACCAGAACAATATGCACACTGCTTATAGGTGAAAGCAGGCTCGATGATAGTGTCTTCTTTAGAGACTTCTCTTGAATAACCTTAAGATTTTTTCCTGTGTGCAAGTCAGAAGGTGTAAAGTTATGTACAAACACTTGAAGTTGAAAAGTTGCAACAGCCCTCTTTGAAAATCACATAAACATCACTAGTTTTATATAATGGCTGTGCTTGTTAGTGGGATTGGTATGCATACTTATTTTTTCCCAAGAATTTGTGATTTGCCCTTGTGAGACCAAAAATATATTTGGTGAAGGTGTAAAGTTATGTTCAATCTTGTGAATGTAATTGAATTTGTGCCAAATCTCGGCTCAGTTTGTAAAAATTTACTTATTTTCTATTGGAATAGTTAACAGCAGATAAAAGTCATCTAGTGTAGTCATTTTTAGCTTACAGAAGCTGTATTTGATTGCATGAGATAAAAAATGAGAATAACATTGCAGTGAAGGTGTATTGAACAACTTTGTCAGTATTCAGAACTATGTAAACATTTTTTCAATTGGCTTTTACACTTAAATTAAATTATAGACTTGTTTCTGTGCATTTAGCATAATATTTTAAAATTAGTTCTCCAAGTAGAATTAAAAATTAGTGGCTTTTGGAAATTATGGTGTAAAGTTATGTTCAAACAGTTTTTATGGTGTAAAAGGTTGCATTTTCCACTATGACTAACACACTTTATTTATAGACATACCATTTATTCTGGTTGGGGAACATACTTTGAAACATACAAATGCAAAATAAATCGCTTATATATATATATATATATATATATATATATATATATATATATATATATATATATATATATATATATATATATATATATAAAGCTACATTATAGTACTTACAGATAAGGATATAGACCAATGGCTTTAGTTCAAGAAGTGCCAAGCTATTTTGGCACTACCCTTGAACTATTTTAGTCAAACTTATTTCACATATTGGTGTATTCCGAATAAGGGTTATGCACACATACTTGCATATATTCAGAAACACACACTTACATCCTTGTCTCTGCCTTCACGACGCTGTCTGTCTCGGTTCTGATCACCCTTGTCATCCCCCCTTGTCCTATGATCCCTTGTGCGCATGCGGTCAGTGCTTCTACTCCCGTCTCTCTCACCATGCTTTGATCTGTCCTGCTCTCTTGCTCCGCCTGAACTGTCAACTGCTCTATCACCTGAATGGTATGACAACTTGGAATCCTCAAAATCTCTGTGACTTCTTGCAGCCAAATTATTACTATCATCCAGTCTTGACTGAGAGTGCAAGTTTATTTCAGAATATGAAAGCACTGGTTCCTGTATGTTTTGATTTCTGAAAGCTTGTTCAGTTGGTTGCTGGTTCTGGAGTCCAAACTGCTGAACATTCCGATTTAATTGCATTGCAGGCTGATTAAGAGATCTTAATGCACTCTCCACCCTGAAATCAGAAAGCTGAGTGTTGTACCCATAGCCAGACTGGAGCTGTGCAACCTGCTGCTGTTGATAAACCATGCCTTGTGCCAGTGACAGCTGCAACTGGGCCACTTGTGCGTATGACAGGCCCGCTGTTGGGTGCAAAGGGCTCATCGCTGTGCGTTGAGAAGGACCCATCGGCGAGTGTATTAGACCCATTGGTGGCTGTCCTATGGGCTCACCGAGACCACGAGTCTGTTCATACCCTTGGTGTCCACGATTGCCGGTCATGTCAGCGTTTCTGCCTGAACCCAGAACTCTCGACTCAAACGTGGACATCTGCGGCTGTTCTGGATTCTGTTCTTTATCGGGAATGAAAGAAGTACATTTATATATAAGGTCACGACAAGACTGTAAGATGTTACTGAACGAATCGGGTGCTTGGTTTCCTCCCATACCACCCATATTTGGCTGCCCTGACTGTGGACCCCCGCGTTCATACATGTCACTGCCGCCAAACAAATCCTGAATGCCCCTGCCTGTTTCGTACCGACCTCTATCGTTATATCCACCTGTTTCACGGTCTCTGTATCTTGTTTCTGATGCACCCGCAGTCCATGGTCCGATACTTTCTCTGGGTCCTAAATTGTGCCAGCTTTGTCTGTTCGCCATTTTTACTGACAGACCCAAGTTAGAAGTCAAATGACAGTTGATTGGTTGAGAGTTTATGGGGACCAATCGAGAAGAGGGTCACATATTGACGTCGGGACGAAGTTGACATGCCCGGATGGTGATGTACACATGCTTGTTTTCGTCTAAGACTTCTTTTGGTTTGCTTGTAAATATCATGTCGCGCTCACCAGGCGTTTTTGGCAGGCTATGGCAAGGACTCCGTGGTACGCTTGGAATGCGTGAACAGGCCGCAAGATTTGTTGGCGAAGATCATCTTGGTAACAAATATTATGAAAAAGACCCAGGTAGGTCATAGCAGACGATGCATGCTGACTGGCTGACACTTTAATTAAAGCACCGAGTGTATAGGGCTTCTCCACGAGCCACCCAACGCGCAAAAGGTGGTCGGGCTGACATCAGTCGCCGTTAGCCTGCCCACGACCGTGCGCGGGCCAACGGCGACGGACGTCGGCCCCATGGCCTTTTGCGCACGGGGGCAACAACCTTTTCTTGTTGGTACGAGCTGTAACCTATAAAGTGTGATCATGATGCAAACAGGAATGAGCACATCAAGTTTGAAGGGGCTCGTGGTGTTTTGTTTTAAGTGAACACAATTGGTGTTTTGTTTTAAGTGAACACAATTGGTGTTTTGTTTTAAGTGAACACAATTGGTATTTTGTTTTAAGTGAACACAATTTTGTTTGTGCAAAGCAACAAGTGTTGATCCCTGAAAGTGAGCCGGTGTGTGTGTGTGTGTGTTGTCAAACTGACTTGTACTATGCTGTTGATGACAGACCCTAAGCGCAGTCGTCGAGGTTCTCGCTGGATGGAGGCACGGGATCATGTGGACGGGGACATGAGCTTTATTCCAGAGGTGCCCAATGAGTGGGATGGTAGGTCTTTGTCAGATGTGATCACATAATGTATCCTGTGCCAGTCGACTTAGTCTAAGTGAGAAGTTATAGCCTGCTGTCATAACAGTAGGCTAAAACTTCTGGCTTAAACTTGGCTGGCACTTTCCGTCCACTGTCTTGCATACCACTCCAGATCTTTGCCAACACCAACACTCAAATCTTATCCCAATGCACAAAGGTTATCAGGCCGATGTTGGCCCATGTACAAATGGCCTGGTGGTCTTGCTTGTGCAAGAATCATTTTCTTTACAGATATTCCTTATTGCACACACAATGCAAATACATAAAGGGATGAATCTTTTAGCCCTTGCACACTACAGTAGGACTCCAGCTTATCAGCCATGATAGTTAATGGCTGGTGCCAGAATACAATTTGATGTACATGTGTAACTTGTTTTTAAACATCACATTCTGAATTCATTTTTGCTTATATTTCACCTTGTGCAGCATGGCTCAGGAAAAGAAGGAACAATCCACCAACACAGGAGGTAAGTTTCCAGCACAGTGATGCTGGGCAGGTTATTTCTTCCTTTTAGGGGGAATGGGCGGGTTGTGGGTTATTTGTTGGCAATAGTTTTACCTGGCATTTACACAGCTGTCATGCAATTTCGTATTGTACCCACAAATGCCCATGTTTCGAATAAAAGTGTCGTAATATTGGGTTCTTTATTTTGAATACTTGGTACATGTACATGTGTTAACCCATTTAGCCCAAAGTCCACATTTCCTAAATTTTGAAGGTGTCGCATAGCAATTACGTACCAGTTGCAGGAGATGGAGGGACCATGATAATTCAAAGGTAGTGCCGGATTAGCTTGGCGCCTGAAGGCACCAATTAAGCTAATCTGGCACTATCCTTGAATTATCATGGTATGTCCATCTCCTGCTGTAGGGTGTTGGGGCTAAATGGGTTGACGATTTGATGTGTATCTTCAGGAGTTGGACAGAAACTATGTCACGATGATCCGAACACAGCAGCGCGCTAAAGAACTGGCCATGAAAGAGAGCAAGGTGAGCAACACAGATATTTGAAGTCATGAGCCATAAAGCCCTATGCCAAGATGTGGATCGACCATGATAGTTCAAGGTTGGTGTCAGAATAGCTTGGCGCCTGTAGGCGACAAGCTATTCTGACACCACCCTTGAACTATCATGGTCATTTTATTTCCAGAACTGTCATGTAGACCTCAAAGAATATCTTTGCAAAATTGATAATTTTGTCTGCAGGATGTGTCATGAGATAATACCTGTGTAATCCCCCCTCGTTCTTGCAGGCACCTGTATTGTTTACAATACCACACTCGCTGTTTACAGTACTGGTGACTGCAGCTGAGTTGGTATACCTTGCCCTGTACCTAAGTGACATGCACAAGCGGCGCCATTGTTGCTATATTCGTACCTGACCGGTCGCTCGGACCGGTCCTGTGCACCAGATCGGTTTAGAGCATGTACTCTCTGCACTTGTAATGAGCAATCTCGGAGAAAGAATCATGTGACGTTTGATTGCTACAAAATAAGATGAATAAAATCCCTTTCCCATATGCAATCCGGCAATTATGATCCTTATGCTAGCACCATGAAACATCCCACGATTTGGCAGATTTTAAAAATAGATTTTTTCCTCAATGATGGTGATTTTGCGACATCTGCGTCGCTTTGCGGCACAAAGCACCATTGTAGCTGTAGTACAAGTGTAATACAGTGGACTTGATTCAGGAATATGCAAGTTCTGATGAGAATGAACTGCCCCTGGAAACCTATCTTTTTCCAGTAGGGACAAAACAAGGGGTTTACTCTAAAATCGGAAACGAACCTTTTTTCGGCTGCAATCACAATCTTCCGCGGGAACGTACAAGACCATACTACAAATGCAGAAGCCTACCTGTGCGCGCAGTTCTGGTGCAGAGGACCAGTCTGAGCAACCGGACAGATGCGAAAATCGCAGTAATGGAGTCACTGGTGCGTTTAACCTAGCTACAGGTATACCAACTCAGCGTGACCGCATGCACGAGGGGATTCTTTCTATATAGAACCATTTACATGTGATAGACAGGTCAGCGTAAGTGTTACATGCTCCAGCATATGTATGTGGTATTGAAAATAATGTGTCCAGGTCTCTGACTCCCACAGTTCTCTGGCTGATGTCAGCCTTAACTGGCCTTCACATGGCTGTGTGTAGAGAAAAACATCTTGGTAACAAAAGGTGTCTGCTTTAGCAGACACCTTTTGTTACCAAGATGTTTTTCTCCACAAGTCTATATAAATTCAGCACTATAGTAACGCAGTCACAAATAGCACGGTCTAACAGTCGCTGTCAGTGGTAACGTGATATAGCTGTAGTTTAAATGTTCTTGTTTTATTTTCTGTTAGCAGACTGATTTGAGTATATCACAGAAAAATTTACAAATACCATTCTCAGTTTTGTGATGTCATTTTTGAACCACACTGTAGTTTGTGTTGAAGTCCCCATTGAAGAATATTGGTACATTTTACTGGCACCCACAAAGTAGGTTATGCATATGGCCTATGTTAAAGGTATGGTTCGGCTGGCACCCATGATGTCGGAATAAAGTCTCATGATGTAAAAAGTAAGGGTGAGCTAACATCCATGTAGTCTTTAATACATAGAGTGTATTTATTTGCTTATTTCTAACAGGAAATAAGTGAAGGCGATACTGGTAAAGAGACAATGCCTTACACAGAAACCATCAGCCAAGACTCTTACAAAAGTAAGTATAGCCAAGACTCTTACAAAAGTAAGTATAGCCAAGACCCTTACAAAAGTAAGTATGAACTGAAGATTTGTCTGCTACAGTGCAAGTCTAGTTATAAGTGGGTGCTTTCTCTGTGCATCCTCGCGCTGGGACCATATGGCGTTGAGGCGCGTCCCCTGGGTGGTGGATAGGGGGTCCCTCGTGAGAGGGGTGCACCGAATGAAATAAGGTGCCGTGAACCAACATGGTCTAAGTAAGGGAAGGTAACCCCGACAGAAAACCCCTGGTCCTCCTAGTAAGGGGGTTGGGCGTGGGGGTAGCTTCCCCACCCTGCAAAAAAGGAAATAGCTACAAAAACGCCGACGAAAAGACTAACAGTAATTCCATTCCTGGAGGAGGAAGGTTCTTCTACCAGAAGACTTATGAGGTCCTGTGGTAAAAGCCGGAAGTCTTCGGAAGCCACAGGACTGAGCCGCCTCTCTCTATCCAGGGATACAACCATGGGCACATGAAACATCAAGACCATGTACCAGAGCGGCAAGGCTGCCCAGATAGCAGCGGAAATGCAAAAGTACAACCTTTCCCTGCTAGGTATCAGTGAAGCCAGATGGACGCAGTCTGGCCAGAAAAGGCTGTTAAGTGGGGAGATGATTCTGTATTCAGGTCATGAAGAGGAGAATGCCCCCCATACAGAAGGTGTAGCATTCATGCTGTCACCAGTGGCACAGAGAGCGCTGATGGGCTGGGAACCTCTTGGGCCAAAAATTATCACAGCAGCCTTTAGAACCAAGAAAAAGCTCAAGCTGAACGTCATCCAGTGTTATGCGCCCACTAATGACAGTGACGAGGAAGAGAAACAAGAGTTCTACGACCGACTCCAGAGTGCCTTGGACAAATGTGCGGAGCGAGACATCACCATCGTCATGGGCAATTTTAATGCCAAAATAGGGGAGGACAACACCGGATACGAAGAGGTGATGGGGAGACAGGGACTAGGCTCGGAGATGAGTGAGAACGGGGAGAGGTTTGTAGACTTTTGTGCTCTAAACCGACTTGTCATTGGAGGCAGCATCTTCCCACACAGAAGAATACACAAAGCAACTTGGGTCTCACCTGACCATACAACAGAGCACCAAATAGACCATATCTGCATTAGCAAGAAATTTAGAAGATCCCTTCAAGATGTTCGAGTGAGGAGGGGAGCAGATGTCGCCTCCAACCACCATCTGCTTACCTTAAGAATGAAGCTCAAGCTAAAGAAAAGCCGCACAGAGACAAGAAGAAGACAGCGCTATAATGTAGGCCTCCTGAGAGAAACTGGAGTTAGAGAAGAGTTCAAACTGGTGCTGTCCAACCAGTTTCAAGCGCTACAGGAGCTAGTAAATGAAGAGGAGGCGGTCACCACAGAGCAGCAGTGGAAGGCAGTTAGAGAGGCGCTGAACTCAACCTGCAAAGACACTGTAGGGTTCAGGAAACACCATCACAAGGACTGGCTGTCGGCACAGACCTTGAAGAAGATAGAAGTGAGGAAGCAGAAGAAAGCAGCTGTCAACAACAGTCGCACGAGAGCAGCCAAAGTAAGGGCACAGGGGGAATACTCGGAAGCCAACCGCGAGGTGAAGAGTAGTATCAGGGCAGACAAGAGGGCCTACACAGACAGCCTGGCAGCAGAGGCAGAAAAGGCAGCAGGCAGCGGCAACATGAAACAGCTCTACGACATTACCAGAAGATTGTCAGGCAAGTATGGCCATACAGAAAGACCAGTAAAAGACAAAGAAGGCAAGCCTATTGCAGACAGAGCAGACCAACTCGACAGATGGGCCGAGTATTTTGAAGAGTTACTGAACAGACCTAGCCCACCCAACCCCCCAGACATCCAGCCGGCAGAGACCGACCTACCCATCAGCAGTGACAGACCCAGCTGGGAAGAGATCAGAAGAGCAGTGGCATTCTTGAAGAACGGTAAAGCAGCAGGCCCAGATGGCATCCCAGCGGAGTCTCTGAAAGCAGACCTAGAGACAACAGTGGAGATGCTGTACCCACTGTTTGGAAAGATCTGGGAAGAGGAGGTGATGCCGGCTGACTGGAAGGAGGGGTACCTAATCAAGCTTCCCAAGAAAGGCGACCTCAGCAAGTGTTCCAACTACAGAGGAATCACCTTGCTGTCAGTACCAGGAAAGGTCTTCAACAGGATCATCCTGGAGAGAATGAAGAGCTCCGTTGACCCCCAGCTGAGAGACCAGCAAGCAGGATTCAGGAAGAACCGATCATGTACAGACCAGATCGCCACTCTCCGCATCATCGTGGAACAGTCTCTGGAATGGAGCTCCCCGCTGTACGTCAACTTTGTGGATTATGAGAAAGCATTTGACAGTGTGGACCGAGAGACTCTGTGGAAACTCCTACGACACTACGGTGTACCCACAAAGCTCGTCCGCCTGATCAAGAGCAGCTACGATGGCATGACATGTCGCGTGATTCACGAAGGGCAGTTCACCAGGGAGCTCCAAGTCAGAACCGGTGTCAGGCAGGGGTGTCTGCTGTCTCCGTTCCTCTTCCTACTGGCCATAGACTGGGTCATGAAGATGACCACAGAGCACAGACGAAGTGGAATAAAGTGGACACTGTGGACACAGCTTGACGACCTCGATTTTGCAGACGACTTGGCATTACTGTCCCACACTCATCAAGAAATGCAGGACAAGACCACGAGGCTTGCTGACATCTCGTCCCAAGTGGGCCTCTCCATTCACAAACAGAAAACAAAGACAATGAGGCTGAACGCAACCAGGGAAGAACCAGTCTTGCTTGCTGGCACCCCGTTAGAGGAGGTGGAGTCCTTCACCTATCTCGGGAGCATCATAGACAAAAAAGGCGGCACTGATGCAGATGTCAGAGCACGAATCGGTAAAGCCAGAGCAGCCTTTCTCCAGTTGAAAAAAGTGTGGAGCTCCAGAGAGCTGTCACAACACACCAAAGTCCGGATTTTCAACTCCAATGTAAAAGCAGTTCTCTTATATGGAGCAGAGACTTGGAGATTGACAAAAACCACAGTCAACAGAGTACAGACCTTCATGAACAGTTGCCTTAGAAGAATTTTGAAAATCCACTGGCCAGAGAAGATCAGCAACGTCAGACTCTGGGAGAGAACAGAACAGATAACGGCAGAGAATGAAATTGGGCGAAGAAGATGGGGATGGATCGGTCACAGTCTGAGAAAGCCAGCTTCCAGTATCACTAGGCAGGCATTGTCATGGAACCCCCAGGGAAAGAGGAAAAGAGGTAGGCCGAGAAACTCCTGGCGTCGAGACCTCCAAGCAGACATCAAGAGACTGGGAACCACCTGGAGTAGAATCGAAGGAGAAGCACAGGACAGGAGTTGCTGGAGGTCTCTCGTCGACGGCCTATACCCGGGTAGGGGTGACAGGCGTAAGTAAGTAAGTTTCTCTGTGCATGTACATGTGTTGGCCTCCTGCTTATAATATTTTCTTGTTTTTGTACTTGTTTCTAAACATTGCATTCAAAGTTATGGTGCATATGCAAGCATGCACTCACTCAGCATGCACACACACACACAACATGAACACACACACCCAGCGTGCGCACACACACAACCTAAACACACACTTGTACACACACATGTACACACACACACACACACACACATGGAGACAAAAGCCTCAGAGTGGGTTACCTACCATTTTATGTGAAAATGGGTTCCCATATTTCTATTTATTCTAGGGCTCTGGAGTTGATGCGAATGTTTAAAACTCACCTTATAACTAAGCTCTACAACTTAAAATAAAATAGACATTTTCTAGAAACAGAGCCACTGGATGGAGAAAAAATGGGTTTCTACCAATAAAGTGGGTGCCTTTCACACAAAAACTGCCATTGTCCATTTCAGTCTTGTGTATAAACTGTTGTGTGAGTTTGGGTGATTGCGAGTTGCACCTGAGGTGGCGAAACAAATTTTCCTGTACGTGGCAACATGTATTTGGAAGAATAAAGTTGATTCATTCATTACAGTGAAAATGGGTGTCCTCTTCAAATCATTCATTTTAGCATGGACTATTTTAATAAAATTAGGCATCTGTAATAAGGTAAAGTTCACAGAATATTTGATGCTTCTTTTCCACATTTATTTTGATTGTTGTCATTCTTTTTTCAACTTAATGTGTATTCTTTTTTTTTTTGTTCCTGCATTAAAATTGTCAAGCACAATGACACAACACACATCAGTGAACAAAATACCTCACTAAACATACCTGTGATTGATTTTATTATTATGATTGGTTGGGTTGGGGGGGGGGGGGGGGGGTCATCACTTTTGGTTTATACAGCTGCTGAATGCTCTCTTATGAATGAAAGATTTTCATTATCAGTGGAATCAGTAGGTCATTTCAGAGGCGCACACCGAGTTGCACGTCGAACCACTCACAAATTCACTTTTGGAGTGCACCAGATGGATTCAGTTGGCCAAGTCCCACATTCCACACTATAGGACAGCTAAGACTGAGAAGCAATCATGGCGTTTATGGCGCGGTACAAGGTTTAAAACTAAGAAACTGTTGTTTTTAGAAGCGTGTCGGGCAAAAGTTTTTATTACAACTGTTTTAAAACCTCTTTTACTCAACTTTTGTTAATGTTAAAAGTGTTTTAGTTTACAAGCGTGTCGTAACTGTTATGTATCTATTCCAACGTATAGTGCTGGATATTTTTAACATTGTCGCCTTCTCTCTTCGCTCAACACTCGACTTTCCAGTCCTTCCCTCAAACGGACAGCATTCACACAAATAATACTTTAATACTATTTCACCTTTTGGCAACATTAGCTTTCTTTCTCTGATCTAGCATTACATCCGAAAATGGCCCATCCAAGCCTGCACTCTTTTTACTGCACTAAACGACAGACTGCAGCAGACGACGCATGTAAAGACGCTGACTGTGTGACGTCATTTGCATTCAATCAATTTGTGCATACAATCCAAGAGGAGATGCAGCCAAAACCAAAGCATTCATGACCCCGACAAACCTACAAACAAAGCAACAGGTTCAACCAAAAGGTCGGGCAGGACACAAGACAACAGCAGCGTCCCCCGAAGTGCACGTCCTATCTCAAACTGCGCACTCATACCATCACTTCACTTCATAGCAAGTTGCTTGCGTACAGATACATTGTCCTAGTCACTGGTGCACAGATACATTGCTCTTAAATTTGCACTAGACATGACCTCCCACAACATCACCCCAGAAGCACAACACAACTCAACACTTTTCTTTACAAAACAACCACACCCTCAAATAACATACCTCATTTTGCAGCAACATAAACAATTTACTCCCTCACACAAATACAATACCACCACCCCCCTCCCCCCCCCCCCCCCCCCCCCCCCCCCCCCCCCACCTTTCATATCTCTCCGTTTCACTTCAGATCACCGATGCAGTCAACCAATCAGGTATTAAGTTATTTATAGCTGAGAAGGGTGATGTCACACACACACGCCCATTTTATGGGTTTTGTGCACACACACACACTGCTGGGACAAGTTCAAACACACTAGCAGAGTGCATTTTAAGCACAAAAGTGCGTGTAAAAACCTTGAAATGGGAAAAACTGATTATTTTATTTTTTACAACTTCTTAAAGCAAGACAATGCAGAAACAACCCTCAGAAATAATGGGTGTTTGACTTGGGCACCCAGAATTTTACACACACCCATTTTCCATAAGGATGGTAAAGACAGTCACCCATTTTAGGGCTTTTGTGTACACACATGCACACATACAGAACATGAACACACACACACAACATGAACACACCCACAACATGAGCACACCCATCATGCACGCACAGACACAACATGAACACAAACACACCCAGCATGCGCACGCACACATGAAAACACACACCCAGCATGCACAGACTCGCATGCGCACACACACAAACATGAACACACACATGCATGTATGCACTCACACATGAAACCATTAGCCCTTTTAGCCCCGGGACCCTGCAGCAGGAGACGGATTGATCATGATAATTCAAGGGTAGTGCCAGATGAGCTTGGCGCCTTCAGGCGCCAAGCTCATCTGGCACTACCCTTGAATTATCATATGATCAATCCATCTCCTACAACTGGTACATAGTCGTTAGGCAACACCTCCGAAATGGGACCTTGGGGCTTAGAAGGGTTAACTCATTCAAGGTGTCGTGCAACAATAGCTGCAAAAGTGTCAATGGCAGCGCTAATTGACCCTTCCGAAGCTAATGATGGGCTGCGCCTTGAATCAGTTAACCCTTATAATTTGGAATACACCAGTGTGTGAAATAAGTTTGACTAAAATAGTTCAAGGGTAGTGCCAGAATAGCTTGGCGCCTCTCGGCGCCAAGCTGTTCTGGCACCACCCTTGAACTAGAGCCATTGGTCTATATCCTTATCTGTAAATGCTATGATGTAGTGTGCAGTATGGCAGTGTGCAGATTTGTAGCTTTTAGCCTCAGCATGATATGGGTTAAATCTTCTAGCCGACTCATTCACACCATAAAATGACTTGGTGTCTGTAAATCCGGTTTATCAGGAGACGGATCAGCTTTGATGGATCAAAGTGCTTAGCATATTTGGCACTACCCTCGCACTATCATCTCTGATCGATCAACCACAGCTGGTGCGCTGTCTTTCTAAATGCCTCCCACAAGTAAGAAGTCATTATTAGGCGTGACCGAGTTCACCCCTTTGCCTGTCAGTAGTGTGTTTTGTCAATGCGATTCCTGCGCAAAAACATGCTACTGACAACCAAAGGGTTAAATATGACTCGGCAAGATGTGATGTGTGTGTCAATGTGTCTGCAGGCAAGTTTCCAAAGTATGAAGACTTTGAGGTTTCGCCAGGGCAGTTTCGAGAAAGAGAGCAGAAGCGAAAGGATCACTGACAGTGGCCAAATCCCTAGTATTCTTTGTGAAATGGGATTGGAGTTGATGTCTGTGATGTGCTGTCGGTTTTTGTCATCTTTGTAAGTTGTGGTGTGCGGATTGCAAGGAGAGAGGAGGTGTACAGCTAGTTCTACATTTATTGATGCAACTTTGATTTTGTAACAATAAAGAATTAATTTCTCTAAAATAATGTGCTGTTGTACAACTTCTGTCACCGAGCTGACCTTCCACATCACAGGACACAATTACCAAACGTTAATTCTGCAATTTAATTTTGTATTTTAAACCAATTGGCCCCGAGTGCTTGCAGCAGGAGATGGATTGACCATGATAAATTCAAAGGTAGTGCCAGATTAGCTTGGCGCCTGAGGGCGCCATGCTAATCTGGCACTACCCTTGAATTATCATGATCAATCCATCCCCTGCAACTGGTACAACACCTAAACAATTTGAGAACTGGGACCTTGGGGCTCAAAAGGGTCAACTCATGATGCGACACGTCTTGAATGTGTTAACCATCTTCCTGTCATACATACACACACACCCCCACACAGACCCAATGATGAACTTTCATATTAAAAACCAACAGATTGCAACCTCAGCTTTTTTATTTTATTTTAAAATAATTTCATATATACATCATTATCACCATAATTCAGTCTGTCAAATGATAATTCCATAATTATATGTATAATTTTTCAACACAAGACACAATCCAGTTTGCGTTCACATCTTTTTCTCAAAGAGACTTGTCACATTACAACGCAACACAAAGCAAGAACAGGTGTTGCATCCAAGTGAGCAACAGGCCCTGAGGCTGATGTCAGCTGAAGTTGGCCAACTTCAGCTGACATCAGCCTGAAGACCTTTAACCAACTCGGATGATGAGAGGGACTGACAGTGTGATGGACAACATGGATACAATCACGTGGAATAGTGGAGATAGTAGATCTTACCGGTACACACCAATAAATCCATGACGGGGATGTACACTACTAACTCAACAATGACAGAAAATTACCCCACCACAAAAAGAACTGAAAATGTCAGATAAATCTAGTGCTCTCATTCACACACACACACACACACACACACACACACAAAAGGGTCCAATGCTGGATAATCACTGTAAGTTCATGAACATAGTGAAACACAATTAGCTCACCATCCCTCCAGACAAGAGGCAATTCTCTCTTTCATACGACGTGTACCCGATTCAGCTTGAGCATTTGCAAAACTGACCCAAACCTCAAATTTCTTTAACCCATTAGCCCCGAGTCCCTACAGCATGAGATGGATTGACCATGTTAATTCAAGGGTGGTGGCAGATTAGCTTGGCGCCAAGCTAATCTGGCACTACCCTTGAATTATCATGGTCGAGCCATCTGCAACCGGTAGTCGATACACCTTTAAAATTTGGGAAATGCGACTGTGGGGTTAAATGGGTTAACTCCTTTGTGCATGCAGCCACCAGTGTCTGTGGTTGTATGCACAAGAGGGTTAACCCTTTGGCTGTCAGTTTTTGTTCAGGCGAGTCCTGCAGGAATTGGCTCGACAAGAGACGCTATTGACAAATGAGGTTAAACAAAGAATGTTTTGTAACGAATAACTGATGATGATAACTAGAAACTGGTACATTGTGCATAATTATATTATCGAGGAACCCAAAACTCAGAATGTTCATTACTTGAACATGGTTTGGCACAACATCTGACAGTTGAAACATTGGAACACGTTGACAGCACAGATGAAAATGATTGTTTCTGAACACCTGGACGAGTAATCAAGCACACTGTCACTTATCAGTACGGTATGAGAAATCTCAACTGCAGTGAAAGGTTGGTAATAAAAGAGACGCCAAACAGAGTATTGCAACAATGAAACCATCACTGTAAAAATGGGTTGAAATACAATACACGAGGATAATCATAAAGATCACTGCTGACCTTCCCAGAAACTAGTTTTACCTTCTCCAAACCCAAACAGCTCGCATTTTAAAATATTCTGCTACATATCTTATACAAGTCACAGAAATGGACAGTGTGTGATTAACGTGGCACCTCTTCAGATGCCGAGTGAATCACCCACTACGTCTGAGTTTTGACAGTTGATCCATCTCCCACATTGGGTGCTGAAAGCGAGATGTGATAGAACCCTTTTGAGCCACCACTTCTTTTGCAATGGTCTTTAACCCTTGTCATTCGAAATACACCGGTGTGTGAAATAACTTTGACTAAAATAGTTCAAGGGTAGTGCCAGAATAGCTTGGCGTCTCTAGGCGCCAAGCTATTCTGGCACCACCCTTGAACAAAAGCCATTGGTCTATATCCTTATCTGTCAGTACTGTAATGTAGCTTGCATATGGCAGTGTACAAATTTGAAGCTTTTAGCCTCAGTATGATATGGGTTACTTACTGACGGTCGATCTCTATAAGGGCAGTGCCTCAAAACAGATTCTAATGTAACCATATCGGAGAATAAGGAGGTGAACTGGAGGTGTCACTGTTTAAATGAGGTGCAATTGTGCTCAAGTGGTAAATGAACGTGCCAGAAAAGCCGGATCCAACATGTTATGATGCAGGAATGTACAGAGCCTCGTACAGTCGGAAGCTTAGCCCCAAGCAACACCCTCAAGTTTAGGCACAGCTAGGACCACCAAACTTTGCCAGGCAAGAGGCACAGATTCACATAAGCCCTTGCTGCTGCAGGGGCTCATGTGAATCTATGCCGCTTGCAGATGGATCAGGGTGGATGAGGGAGTGTCGGTAATTGCGATGCGTGTCACAAATCCCCTCTTTCCAGCAGCACCATACTGTGGCTGGACTGAAATCTATTCAATATAAAATAGGCAGTGCAACATTGGCCAGGTCTGACCAATCCAGACAAACACTGTTCTGATGGAGTTGCAATTCACAACTGAACACGCAATAATTTACATGCATCGATACATACATAACAATAACTGGCATTGAGCCATTCTTCCATTTTATATTTGATGCAAGCCTCTATCACGTTCACACTCACTCATTCAATATACAAATGTAAATATATACATGTGGTAATTGTACACATACCAAATACGTCAAACGTTTATACAAGTCACAAAATTACTTTATTCATGGCAGGCCTAAACAATATACGCCAACAATACTGCTACCACAAACAACAATCTCTATCAAGTATTGTCACTTGCCAAGAGACGGTGACTGGCTGATTGGTAGCGCTTTATGTCGAGGCGACTCCTATAGGATTCACTTCGGAAAAAAGTGATACTAAAAGCCAAAGCCAAAGGATTATCACACTCGATTCACCATACGAAACCACGATAGGAACTGGATAGTTCAAGGGTAGCGCTGAATCTGGTGTTACATTTGAACCATCAAGGTCGATCTAACTTGTAGGGTTGGCGCACAGCCTCTATTGGCCCCTAGCTTACCCAAGTGGTGAAAGTCATTAGATGCTAATAAGTTTCTGAACCTGATTATAAAGACGATCAGACAAAATTTAAGCCCCTAGATTTCAGCAGGATTACCCCTTTGGCTGACAGTAGTGTTTTTTGTCGAGGTGAGTCCTGCAGGAATCACCTCGACAAAAAACGCTACAGACAGCCAAATGGCTACTGTTGCCCTCAGTATTTCAACACCTGTCACCTTTACATTTTTGATCTACCTCTAAAACAAGCACCACAGACGAGAGAGGACTGTGTTAAATTACTGCATGGGACTTCAGCCAAGACATGACTTGTCCATGTAACAAGATACTTTTCAACAGAATACAGTCAAAACATTCAATGTATCAGGCGTCAAACTTCCACAATTTCACAATACTGCTAACATGTTACAAACATGCACATATGTCCAGCACTGTAGTACTTCATCGGTACATGCAAAACATACAGTATATTACCGTCTAAGGGCATCAACCAAGGTTACAGTTTAGTTGCACCTTTAATCTCAAAAATGTAGTTCAATACATCTGGCTAAGAAATGTAAGCATTCTGGTTATTGACGCGTATTTGTGTGTTGGTCTGCGTTTTTAGATCCTTACTGTTACAGCAACAGCCACAGGGTCCAAATCACAAACCAACACACATTCAGTGTGACCACCTCAAGTTGGGATCATCCTATAACCCACTTAACCCCGGGACCCTGCAGCAGGAGATGGATTGATCGTGATAATTCAAGGGTAGTGCCAGATGGAATTATCATGATCAATCCATCTGCTACAACTGGTACAGAGTCGTTAGGCAACACCTCCCAATGAGAAATGGGACCTTGGGGCTAAGAGGGTTAACCCCAAGCATGCATTTCCAAAATGTTGGAGGTGACCCCTATTTACTATGTGCCAGTTGTTGGCGATGGGTCGACGATGATAAATCAAGGGTAGTGCCAGATTAGCTTCTAATCTGCCACTACCCTCGATTTATCATCGTCGACGCGTCTCCTGCTGTGGTGCGTCGGGGCTAAACGGGTTACATACATGCAGTATTACTGACTATGCACTCTTCCTTTCAGAAAATTCTACGGCCACAGTTTGCTGAGCATGAGACACAAGAGACGAGCAGAACTGCCTGCCCTCATTCAGTTTCATGAAGATTCAATCAATGGAAAAAAAATGAATTCTTTGGCTGCTGACATCACCTTCATCCAGATGATTCGTACAGGAATCAGCTGGACAAAAGTGCTACAGACAAAGGGGTACCTCGACAAGAAGCGTTATCAACAGCCCCAGGGTTAAAGAGATTTGTCCAAGCAATGTGCGCATTTTGTGTTAGGCATATTTTGAAAGTGGCGATCGCCAAAACCAGTGATGAAAATTATGACAGCAAAATGGGGGGTCCGAAAAAGAAAAAAAAACACAAACTGATTGGGACTTTTGTTTTGGCACTGACAATTTTTCCTGTACAGTTTGTATGTTGGTGCAAATTCACAAACACAACCCATCATTTCATATGGGTAGGCAGTTCCAGACTAGAAAAAGGCAGACATTTGTGGTGACCAGAAAAAGACAACAACAAAAAAGGACACATTATACCTCTGTGATATTAGCAATATGAGCGGTAACACAGGCATGAGGTTTTTCTTGCTCAAAGTTTACAGGAACTACATGTATTCACACTCATTCTCATCAAGTCAGCAAACGATCGCTCCCCAGAATGAGCAGAACACAAAGTAATACTGATCCTCTTAGCACAATGTCAATGATTCGCTCCAACTGGTCCAAATGTACCCAACAGTATCAACATACTTATACAAGTGTGCTGGTCTGTGATTTTGAACCTTACGGCTGACGCCATAAGGTCTACAATCACAGACCAGCACATACAAGATGAACCTGTTCCCACTGTGTACCCAAAAACCCAGCTAGACTGAAAGCCCCACAACACAAAACAGGATCAACAAGCCATTGAGAACCAAACAGTGACCGCCAAGCATGACAAACCACCAGAAAATAACCCAAGAAAGAAATACACTGGTCTGTCATTCTGGACCTAACAGCTTCATGCCATAGGGTCCAAATATAAAAACAGCACACAAATGCATTTCAGATTGATTAACCCATATCATACTGAGGCTAAAAATGTGTCCACTGCCAGATGCAAGCTACATTATAGTACTTACTACAGATAAGGATATGGACCAATGGCTTTAGTTCAAGGGTAGTGCCAGAATAGATTGGCACCTAGAGGCGCCAAGCTATTCTGGCACTATTTCACACACTGGACAAAACAGTGAGCATGAATCTGTCCTGTTTGGTCCTACTCATTTTCTTTCTTGGTTATCATCATGCTAGCGCAACGCACTAGTGTGGAACATAGACAAGACATACTTTGCACGTGCTAACAAAGTCTATATGTAACAACACCGATACCTGAACCGATGAACCGATTTGCATCACTGTAATCAAAGACACCATCACAGCCAATACCAACATTCAGACAGTCAATCTAAAGCAGCGTCTAGCAAGTCTAACTCCCAAGCACACAGCTTTAGCATCAACTGCAACATCTCTCGACTCCCTCGTGCATGCGGCCAACAGTATTGCAAACCCCACCAGTGACTGCATACCCTACGTTATCTATTAACAATCATTATCATAAACATCATTGAAATAAAATTACCAGTACATTGTGATTGCTCCAAGAATAAACAGACAAAAGCTGAACTGCTTCAAAATACACATTTGTAACCTATTAACCACGTGACCCACACTAGTTGCTTCCCTCGATTCGCTCCGTGAGCGGAGCGAATCCAGGGAAGCAACTAGTGCGGTTGTGACCTTCCCAAAAACAACTGATTCTAGTGCAATACTGGTGTACTTTGACAAAACATTGTTTTTCATCAACAAACACAACCATTTTCCTCAGGCATCGAAGGCGACGTTTAGTTCCTTTGGGAATGTTATATTGGATATGAAACATTCAAAAAACATTGGCAGTCGACATAATGAGAAGGTCATTCGCACACTCGCAAAAGTAACTAACCTTCTTTTGTTCATGCAGCCAAACGGTTTACGGTGATGGTGGCAGCCTGCACAAAACAGGTGAAGTCTTTGTTTGCAAGACTTATCACATAAAGTTGCACCACCAAAATCACTGAGGAAATGCAAAACTCAAAACTGAATGGAAGAATCTGTGGCAATTTCATCTCATCAAGCCCAAAAAGTGACATACAATGATCATTTCTAGTATTGGTCAAGAGCAAATTATTGAACATGATACCGTGCATTCTGCGACACATACTCTCCGGCATGCCCTTTGCATCAACAGCAATAAAACAACTCATAATGATTAACATACAGTGCATCACAAAGGTATTTGCCTCATTGCTGAATCGGCTCAAAGCTCCGCATGCTGAACCCAACTGGCCCGCTCACAGTGAACCACACATCCATTCACACGCTGAACACACAGGACAACCAGGTGGTGTCAAGGGTGACCTTAGATATCCACATTTCAGAAATGTTGGTCACTTGCCTCTGAAACTTGTCAAGCTGGGCTTAGCCCCTTCACTGGGAAATTATTTTTCTGAAATCTTTTTTAAGCTTTTAGCCCCACGGGTGCTTTCCCCAAATTTTCAAAGCGTTACTGAACGACTATGTTCCAGCTGCAGGAGGTGGACTGATCATGATAATTCAAGGGTAATCTTTTTTAAGCCTTTTAGCCCCACGGGTGCTTTCCCCAAATTTTCAAAGCGTTACTGAACGACTATGTTCCAACTTAGCCCCACGGGTGCTTTCCCCAAATTTTCAAAGCGTTACTGAACGACTATGTTCCAACTTAGCCCCACGGGTGCTTTCCCCAAATTTTCAAAGCGTTACTGAACGACTATGTTCCAGCTTAGCCCCACGGGTGCTTTCCCCAAATTTTCAAAGCGTTACTGAACGACTATGTTCCAGCTTAGCCCCACGGGTGCTTTCCCCAAATTTTCAAAGCGTTACTGAACGACTATGTTCCAGCTTAGCCCCACGGGTGCTTTCCCCAAATTTTCAAAGCGTTACTGAACGAATATGTTCCAGCTGCAGGAGGTGGACTGATCATGATAATTCAAGGGTAGTGCCAGATGAGCTTGGTCATCTGGCACTACCCTTGAATTATCATGATCAATCCACCTCCTGCTGCAGGGTCCTGGGGCTAAATGGGTTAATTCAACTCCATTGAGTCCAAGTCATCCAAAGGACATAGACACAGAGTGGTTTCAGCAAGTGTCATGGATCCTCATGAGGCCCTGCAGCTGCGAAGGCTCATGAAGATCTATGCCTCTTGCATTTGGATTGTGTTTACATTTTCTCGGCAACGAAAGAGTTACAGCGGAGCTGAAGTAGAACGGGAGGGACAACCCCAGTGCCTGAAGAACCCCCCCCCCCCCCGACAGTTTATCCAAATTAACACGGCAACACATTATCAATACAACTTTACAAGTTGTACATTCTGCTACTATCTTTTAAAGTGTGGTCTCAGCAAACCTCAGAGGGATGACTCAAACCTCCAACTGACTTACTGTTTTCTAGCACATTCTCATCAACATGCTGAATCATACCATTCCTAAAATTCTAAACCAAAATTTTGGTGGTTGGCTGGCCATCTTTTTGTCCAACGGATGTGTGCGTGTGGTCACCATTGTGATATTAAGCACATACGTCTGTCTGTATCTCCTAACACCAACCCATTTCTATTGCAGAACTATGACAGTCAAAATCAGCATACAATCCATTGCAATGTTCAGCCTGGGACCGGTTCAGCCTGATTTGCTTCTCTGCAATTGTGACGAGTCTCAGTTTCTTGTATCAGCAAGAGGCCTCGATTCTCATGAACCCCTGCAGCTGCAGGGCTCATGATAATTTAGGCCTCTTGCTAGGCCTCATTACTTTTCTGCTCCTCTGTGTGAGGAAGTCCGCTCAAGAGTTCGCTCTATGACTGCATCAACAGCTGACTGCTTCAAAGACAGAATTTGCCACGGAGTGAGGTTTCACTGTACAAGAAATACATGTACATGATGGGCAGCAGAGCGCCACTGTGCTATCACAGTACTTCGTGGGTGGGTGGCCCTGCGTTAGGACTGGGAGGCCGCAGGGATGGATTCTGCTATCACTGTTTTCACGTCCTCCAGAATGTTGGAAAGGAAACTGTCGTCTGTGCTTTTGCCGTCCACTGCTAGGCTGCCGTTCACCTGTGGATGTCAAGCGAAGTTAATGGCTGTTCTTGTCATAACAATGATGAGTGGCTGCTTATTTAGTCATTACATAAATACACGCAAAAAATCCTCTTGCATTCACACACAGCATCTCAGACAACTGCGTGTCAGAACTGATTACTCACTGCTGTTTTCTCACACTCAGTCACAGCATACATTACAACAGAAGACACATGGACATACACAAGGACACCGACACACATACAGAGCGACAGAACTGTTACTAACCATTTTGACTAGCAAGCAGACCGGGTGGTCCTGGATGGAGCGGCTAAACAGCGAGACACTGTCCGCCACTTGTTCAACAACTGTAATATAAGGCAAGAAACACGGATGTGACTACTTTTCCGTGTTCCCAAATGATGTCAGTCTGGTCAGAGATTAACCCTCTGGCTGACTGTAGCGGTTTTTGTCATAATGATTCCTGCATGAATCATAACAAAAACGGCTACCGACAGCAAAAGGACTAACTCTCACTTTTCTTAACACATTCCAGACGTGCTGCATCCGGATAAGCGGCTTTAGGCCGCGTATCTGGATGCGGCATGTCTCGAATGAGTTAATCTTTTGGCTATAGGTAGCACCTCTTGTCCAGGTGAGACAAAAAGCTTGACCGACAGCCAAAGGGTTACAGTGTAACTCACGCCAGCATCATCTCCTTTCACAAGAGAACTAAGTGAACTGTATAACCAATTCAGCCTTAACACGTCACAAATATAGGGGCTGACCATAACAGTTAACTCATTGTACCCCAAGACCAAAATCCCAGCATCATCTCCTTTCACAAGAGAACTAAGTGAACTGTATTACCAATTCAGCCTTAACACGTCACAAATATAGGGGCTGACCATAACAGTTAACTCATTGTACCCCAAGACCAAAATCCCCGAATGTTGCTGTTGGTTCTACTGCATTGCAGTGCAGGACACAGATCGACCATGATAGTTCAAGGGAGATGCCAGAATAGCTTGGCGCCCATAGGCGCCAAGCTATTCTGGCATCACCCTTGAACTGTCATGGTCGATCCTTATCTTGCTGTGGTGTGTCTGCGGAAGAATGAGTTAAGGGGTGGTTCTAGAACATCTTTTCTGGCACAGCCCTTCAGCTGTCATGGTCAGTCGATCTGATGGCCAACAAGTTGCTCAGTGGATCTGATGGCGAACGAGTTGCTATGTAGACAGCTCCCAGCTTCAGGCAGTTTGAACTCTGAGCTTCATGTGATGTAAAGCCCGCTTCCCAGGGATTTTGCACCTAATAAACGTAAGTATTAACTAATAAACGTAAGTATTAACCCATAGCGCCCTGAAAGACTTTGACAGGATGTGGACTGACCATATTTCAAGGTTGGTACCAGAATAGCTTAGCGCCTGTAGGCGCCAAGCTATTCTGACACCACTCTTGAAATATCATGGTCGATCTGCCTCCTTAACTGTGATACAGACCTCAGAGGATATCTGCCAAAAAATTTCAATTTCGTCCTGAGGGCGTAAGGAGTTAATATTATGATGAAGTGATGATTACTGACCCTGTAAATGCCTAAAGAGAGCAATGTCTACTGACCGCGTAAATGTAGGAAGAACGTAAGATGAGCCAGCACGTGTGTGAATGGTAGCTTGCCCACATCCACCTTGACCGAGCCCTTGGCTGTAAGGTCTCCACCACTCAGCAGACTGGCAAAGTCCTCACTGAAAATACGTATCAGCGCAATGTTTAACCCATTTAGCCCCAAGGTCCCATTTCTCAAATTCTGGAGGTGTTGCCTAATGACTTGTGTACCAGTTGCAGGAGATGGATTGACCATGATAATTCAAGGGTAGTGCCAGTTTAGCTTGGCGCCTGAAGGCGCCAAGCTAATCTGGCACTACCCTTGAATTATCATGGTCAATCCATCTCTTGCTGTAGGGACTCAGGGCTGAATGGGTTAAAGTTACCGTGTGCCTTAAGAGCAGTCTTGACACTGAATGAAACTGTTTGATGATGAAAATATCAAAACCTGATGTATTTTAAGCGTGTTTTCATTAGCAGTGACCTTGGCATTTGAGCAGGGTCCATGAAATTGGTACGTTTAGAAAGCACTTGCCACGAAGTATCCCTGCTTCAAGTCCATGGCTTGAATAGACTCTGAGAAAATGCCCACATTAAAGTTAAACACAAACGATAGACGACGGACAAAAGCCAGATGGCCCAGTATACAGACTCACTTTTGCTATTGCACGTGAGCCAAAAACCAACCAAAGAAACCCCACCTCTTGCAAGGAGACGTCAGCAGGTAGGCGCTGCACGGTAAGCTAATCCGAAAGTCCACTTTTTCCTGTGTCGAACTCTCAGCCGACTTGAGGATGTAAGTGAGGGTGCCCCTCAGTTTTTGTGGCGCGGTGACGGAATCCACAGTGAAGGCAAACTGACCCTCGTTTTGAGCACCAGGGGGCAGCAGGAAGGGCACCTTCACCGCATCCTGGTGACTCTGCCCCAGCTGACACAGAAACAACCACGTTCACTTTTTCACCTCAACCGTCAAATGCACAAAAAGCACTACTAACAGCCAAAAGGCTAATACCAGTAACAAAAATTACCCAGGATGCTTAGACAACAAGGAAGGAATAACATTAACCCTTTTAGCCCCAAGGGTGCATTTCACAATTTCTGGAAGCAATACTTGACGACTATGTATCAGTTGCTCGAGGTGGACTGACCAGGATAATTCAAGGGTAGTGCCAGATTAGCTTGGCGCCAGAAGGTGCCAAGCTAATCTGGCACTACCCTTGAATTATCATGGTCAATCAATTTCCTGCTGTAGGGTGTTGGGGCTAAAAGGGTTACATTCACAATTATATTCCAATGACAGTAACAAACAATATCCTTCCCTATTTCCTGTACCCATCCTATCGCAGTCTGGTCTGCATTGATCTGACGCTCTATTGGAATAAACCTTGTATGCGCATCGACTTGGCAAGCATCACACTGGTTGTCTCCCTTGATCCACTACTGCTGAGCCGATGCGAAACAAGGGCGACAACCAGTTAGTCAGCTATTGGGGTTTAACGCCGAGCAGGCGACTAAGGCCATCTCACGGCGGGGGAGACAACCTGTGTGGGCAAGCACTACCTTGTCTTTAGTGATGAGAAAAGTCACTTTGGGTAGTAAAAGCTTATCTTACTAAAGTACCAAACATGACTGTTTTTGCACCCATGTGAAAGACAAAGCCTGTCTCAGCAAAAACATTAACACATGCCAACATCATACATCCACATACTTTCTTTCCGACAGCAAGTGCTGAGGTACGTACCCCGCGTATGAGCTTGGTGTTGAGCGTATCGAGCACATTAAACTCCAAGTCCTTGAGAGTGTGAGAGGTGAGGTTGGCGAAGACCATGGACACCACCACCTGGTTACTGCGCTGGTGGTTGATCCGCACTTCGTAAGTCTGCAACAGACATGAAGATTGAAAGTCGCATTCATAAGCATGAACAGTTACTGCTGAGCCCTAAAGTGAAAACTGTCAAATTTTGAATAGTCGAAAATCACAGTGCAAGAGAGAAGACAGAGTGAAAATGTGTATGGGTGCAAGCATCTTACTTCACAGTACAGCAGAACCTGTCTTCTGCAAACCAGTTTAACTCATTTAACCCCACAGCCTCATTTCCACCATTTTGGAGGCATCATTGAACGACTCTGTACCAGTTGCAGGAGAAAGATCAACCATGATAATTCAAGGGTAGTGCCTGATCCTTCAGGCGCCTTCAGGCGCCAAGCTAATCCGGCACTACCCTTGAATTATCATGGTCAATCCATCTCCTGCTGCAGGATGTCGGGGTTAAATCAAATGGGATGACTCTCAGGCAGTCTGTAACGGTTTTAGTAGCGATAATTTCTGCAGGAATCATCGTGACCAGAACTGCCACTGACAACCAAAGGGTTAACCCATTTCCACCGGAATACACTGCAGCGCGTAGGCCTCCCTTTCCGATGGTATACTCGCCGACATCGTAGTTTAGGTGGTTCCCCTGTGTCCCTCTGTGTATACGTAAACCCCTACTTCCCATGACATCATAGGTTAGTGCGCTTAACGTCATCGCAATATGTGCACTTTTTCCAGTTTGCCCGTGAATTTGCCGGAAGTTGTAAGCCTTTGTTACGCTAATTTTCACCGCGTGTTTCGAGTAAATACATCGAGCATGATGTCCGAGCCAAGTAAGAGAGACGATGTAAGCGATGGAAGCAATTTTGAATTAGATCTTGATGACGACGTATTACGGGAGGATGAAGAGTTGGTGGAGATTCAAGATGTACGAGTTTATGACGAGTTGAATGACTTAGCTGGTCGAATTTTCGGCGATCGCGAGGAAGATGATGATTCTGTTGGGTTTCAAGATGGCTGGCAACGCGACAAGTTTCTTCCTTGCGTCAATAGAAAATGTGTAGTTTTCAAACCGCTTGATGGATTTAATTTTTTAAAATTTTTATTACTAATATTAGGCAGGAAATAGAAATGTGTATATTTTACAGGCATATATGCTGCAGTGATTTTGGATCCTTCTATTGAAATAATGTATATGAACACAAGGTATGTGCACATTTTTGCAGTAAACTCACTTTTATACTAAAATATTTTTTTCCTGTTTTCTTTTTCTTAGTTTATTTTTTACATAGATAGCTAGTATATTCAATGCTGAATCTGCTGATATGCAACACTTACTGTTTTAGGGTGGGGTTGAGACTGTAGTAAGCATTTTACATTTTAGGAAAATTTAGTGCACGAGTGTTAGTTGTTTAAAATGCTTTAAAATGCGGCGTGCCCTCACTGCTCGAGGTTTCTCGGATGCAGCGGAGGCGGCTATCACTTCAGCACGACGCCCTTCAACTCTGAAGATTTATGCGGGAAAAAAAAATGTTGCTGTTCTTCCTACAACATGACAGCAAAAACGGTCAGCTCTGAGCAGGCACTCTCTGTTAGGCCTCTTAGCTCACAGGGTGCCTGACTGGAAGCGTCTTCCAGAGGCCTCTTAGCTCACAGAGTGCCTGACTGGAAGTGTCTTCCAGAGGCCTCTTAGCTCACAGAGTGCCTGACTGGAAGTGTCTTCCAGATGGATATGGGTTAAAAGACAGGTACTCCCTAAGAGAACCATTGAAGGACAAAAAAATGACATCTGTCATGAAAGATCGCCGTTTAGGTGACTACACCAACAGCCACCTAAATGATGGTCTTTAATGACAAGTGGTCTCTCATGACCTCTCAAAACAGGTTTGCTATACTCAGGCACAGTTCCAACCCTTTAGCTGTCAGAAGCAGTTTATGTCAAGATGATTCCTGTTGGAATCATCGCAACAAAACTGGCTACCGACAGCCAAAGGGTTAATAATAAATAATAATAATACCGTTATTATATAGGCGCTTTTTCTCACATTTTTGGGGAAATCGACTCAAAGCGCCGCGCCTGAAACCCAACACACACACTCACGAAACAGACACAGATTTACGCCATTTAAGACAAACACAGTACAAACACAGTACAAACACAGTACAAGACAAACGAAGGGCCAGTCAATAATAATACCGTTATGGGATCAAAGTGTGGTCTGTGACGCAGCGGAAAAAGCGCCTGAGGTGCGAGGTTCGATACCCGGTTCCGGCGTCGGACTTTTCTCCTCTAGTAAGTGTCACCATTAATTCGGGCGGACCGTCGGGGGTTCTTTCTCTGGGTGCTCCGGCTCTTTCCTCCCCCACGAATTTGATATTAATTTCAGTCCACTTAATCAAATTTCAAAAATATAAAAAACGATTTTAATTTCCAAAAATTTTAGTATCTTGCTTGAGCTTGCCCTTAGCACCACGTGATTGTTCTGTGTTTATGTACAGTGTTTGAGGGAATGCGCGTGATTCACGTGAGCGTGCTTGTTGGGTTCAGTTCGCGGCTATGTCTTGCGCACTGAATTATATTATAAATATGAGAAATGCGCCATATAAATACTATGTATTATTATTATTATTATTATACATGTTTGAATAAAAGAGCAAGGCTCTCACCAATCTGACTGAAGTATTTTCTGCTAGCAGCTTGTAACTTGACATCGGCTGCAACAGACACGAAAGACAAACCAAATATCACCTGCACAATACACCGTCCACATGCTGTCCCGCAAACTTTTAACCCTTTCAGTGCTGAGAAAATTTGAACACACCCAACCATAAGAGTTATAGATCCTCATGAGCCCCCGCAACTGCGGGGGCTCATGAGGATCTATGCCTCTTGCTGACCCCACTTTGAATCCATCTTCATAGGACAGCTAGGTTGGTTGGTTGTACATTGCTTAACGTCCCAACAGCAACAAGACTTTCTCAGAATGTGCCTGCACTGCTTGTGAAAAAAACAAGAACTAAACAGAATACTGAATGTATGTCGCCAGCCGGTCTAATACACTAAATAAACCTAAGACCATCTAGCAACACACATCCAATATCAGGAGCTACAGGCAGCGCAGACAGTAGGGAGAGTTTAAAAAAGGTAAATACAGGTGAATGGACCAAGGGTAGACAGAAACACATGCCCCAGAATAGAGGGGAAACCCCACCCTGTGGGGCTGACCAGGGTGACCCTGGGAACTAAAAAGTAGTTAACCCCACCCAAGTCCCCCAGGGCAGACCCGGGTGGGGTCCCCAGAATAGAGGGGAAAACCCACCCTGTGGGGCTGACCAGGGTGACCCTGGGAACTAAAAAGTAGTTAACCCCACCCAAGTCCCCCAGGGCAGACCCGGGTGGGGGGAAAAGGACAGCTAGGGCTTGTTGACGTTGAATTTGACGAAGACTGCAGAAACACAGTTTCCGTCAACAGGCACTGAATGGGGTAACCCATTTCAAACAGCACGTGCGCTATTGCATGCAATCTGGGTGAAAAAGAAAGGCAGAGGAGGGATAGGGAGTTAGGGAATGAAAAACACTCAACCGATTTGAACTCATACAACATATTGCAACGTATAGCCAAAAAACCCAAGTACCAGTATTTGTTATTTTCAGGTATTCACCATCATGCCAAGCTGCATAAATTTAAGAAGAGGTTTCTGTCAACTATGTCTCAACTGCAGGAAATGGGCTGACCGTGCCAGTTTAACCCATTTAGCCCCAACACCCTACAGCAGGAGATGGCTCAACCATGACAATTCAAGGGTAGTGCCAGATGAACGCTTCTGGCACTACCCTTGAATTATCATGATCAAGCCATCTCCCACAGCTGGTACAAAGTCACTAGGTAATACCCCCAAAATTTGGGAAATGAATCCGTAGGGTTAATGGGTCAACGATTGAGCCAGATTAAAATGGCACAAAAAAGGAGCGAAAACTGGTTCACCATGCTACTTCAATGACTGTCAGATTAACTTGTGGCAGGGTGCTAACTCCCCCCCCCCCCCCCTCCACCCCCATGGGAAGGTATGCCAACACAAGGGCAGCAGCATCTTATCTACCAAGGCTTTGTTCTGCCAATGCTTGTTGTAGCCAGTTATTTCCACTTACAGGTAATTGCACATCCATGGGTGTGGGTTGCTGTGAGGGAGGCAGGTTTTCTTTGGATGGGGTGGTGATGCCCTCGGCCTCGATGTACTCGCTACGCCTCTCCTTGCTCTTCTTCTTCTTCTCCTTTTTCTCTTTCTTCTCCTTCTTCTCTTTCTCCTTCTTGCCTTTCTTCTCCTTCTTCTTTCGTGGTTTCTGACTCACACATGTCAAACAGAATACTTGAGAATACAAAAGCACAATACAAAATAAAGTCAGCTCTCACAAAGCGGAGTGTAACTTAACCCATTTAGCCCCGAGTCCCTACAGCAGGAGATGGATTGACCATGATAATTCAAGGGTAGTGCCAGATTAGCTTGGAGCATTCAGGCGTCAAGCTAATCTGGCCATACCCTTGAATTATCATGGTCAATCCATCTCCTGCAACTGGTACATAGTCATTAGGCAACACCTCCACAATTTTAGAAATGGGACCTTGGGCCTGAAGGCACCAAGCTAATCTGGCCCTACCCTTAAATTATCATGGTCAATCCAACTCCTGCATCTGGTACATTGTCGTTAAGTATCACTTCCAAAATTGGGGGAATGCACCTGTGGGGCTGAAAGGGTTAACCATTCAGCTAGATGGTGCCACTCTAATCTATCAGTTGTAGGAGATGGATCGACCATGATCATTCAAGGGCAGTGCCAGATTAGCTTGGTGCCTGATGGCGCCAAGCTAATCTGGCACTAGCCTTGAATGATCATGGGTCGATCCATCTCCTGCTGTAGTGCCACGGGGCTAAATGGGTTAATTATTATTATAACAGACTGACTGATCACAAACATCCTCGACGTCATCAACACAAGCAAACATACCTCTTCAGCCTCTCTAGGTGTGGTCTCTTCTTCAGATGTGAGGACGACGTCAGCGGCAGACACTGGTTTTGCTGCTGCAGCACTGACAGATGCTTCACCGTCACCAGCACCGTCAGCGCCCGGCAGTGGTTTCTGTGCGGAAGACGGCGATGGTGTGGCGTCATTGCCTGAGAGCCAGAAGTCCAAATCCTGATACAGAGAAAAGACGACAAGAGTTGTCACATTACCAGTATACATATGTATTTCACTCTCGCAGCGTTCGACGGTCAGACAGGTGGATAAATGTGCCATGGGACTGTGTTAACCCATATCATATCGAGGCTAAAAGCTTCAATATAATAATCAAACGCATACTTTAGTCTCAATGTCAATGTTAGATTTATTTCTTGAGCACATTTATGTTGTTTTGTTTTGTTTTTCTTAAATTTTTGTCATTTCTCTCATGCCACCAGTGGGTCCGAGATTGAATAAATGAAACCAAAACTACACTGCCATATGCAAGCTACATTATAGTACTTACAGATAAGGATATAGACCAATGGCTTTAGTTCAAGGGTGGTGCCAGAATAGCTTGGTGCCTACAGGCGCCAAGCTATTCTGGCACTACCCTTGAACTATTTTAGTCAAACTTATTTCACACACTGGTGTGTTCCGAATGACAAGGGTTAACCTGTGCAAGTATGTAATCCAGACTAAAAAGTTGACTGCCAAGTGTGTAAAATGCAAAGAAAATCACAAGAAAAGAAAAGAAGCACACTTACAAATGACATGTTCAACACAACTATTTATACTTGTCCCTTCTGAGCGTACTTTCTCCTTGTTGGGGATTTTGTGCATGGATGGACATGTTTTCAGTTTCTGTCTCCTTTCATTTTCTTATACTGGAGGTGAGGTGGGGGGGTGACGATGGATGTGGAGAATAATGGTATACTTTCTAACTTTACAGAACACAACCTATCTTATATCCAGGTTTATTTCAGCCTGAACGTTTTAAATCCCATAGAAACAAAACAGAAGACCACACTCCTCACAAAAACACTTTTGAAGAAAATGTTAACCACACCACAGAATTTTAAACCCGTGTTCTCACCTTGTCTTCACTAGCTGGCTCATCTTCTGTAACGGTGATGACCGGCCGAACTCTCTCTGCTGAGCCCTCAGCTCCTGTCTCTCCGTTCTCTTGCCCCGAGGCCAGCAGTAAACTCGGCCCGTTCTCCTCGTGAGACTCTGACTTGCTGCGCTTTTTCTTCTCTTTCTGTGGACATTATTATTGGCACAACCACTTTAGTGCTCACACCCAACTTTTATCGTTACATTTCAAGAATGAAGATACTGTATCCCCCCCCCCTCCCCCCCAATTGGGAGGGGGGGGGGGGGATACAGTATCTTGAATTCCGACAACTGTATATTGCAGGCAGCTGACAGTTTTCTACTTTAATATTCTCACAATTATGCAGAGGCACACTTAACACATTCTACACCAAGGACCTCAATCCCCAAATTTTGAAGTTGCGCTCTGAAGGATTGTAGGATTGTATTACAATTCCAGAGACAGATCAAGCATGATAGTTCAAGGGTGGTGCCAGAATAGCTTGGCGCCCATACGCCAAGCTAATTCTGGCACCACCCTTGAACTATCATGCTATATTCATGTCTTGCCGAGGTGTGTCGGGGCTGAATGAGTTCATTGCTGATACAGCTGGCAAGCACTAAACGCTACCGCCGCTGGTAGTGCTTTTTGTGCACGCGATTCCTGCAGGAATCACCTTGGCAAAAAAGCACTACTGACAGCCAAATTGGTTTCTAAGCATCACCTGTTGTAATCAACGAACATTTAAGTGCTAACCATACATAAGAACCTCAGTCTCAAGATGTAAATGGGGCCAGTCCTGTGGCACACATAATGATGAGCCCCTTTGACAGCAAGGTTTCATGAACATCTATGCACCTCAACGATGAATGGACCCTCCTAACCCATTTAGCCCCGAGGAAATACAGCAGGAGATGGATCGACCATGACAATTCAAGGGTATTGTCTCCTACAACTGATACACTGGCGTTAGGTGACATCCAAAATTTGGGGAATGCTGCCTTGGCATGCTGAGGCTAAAAGCTTCAAATTTGTACACTGCCATATGCAAGCTACATTATTTAGTACTTACAGATAAGGATACAGACCAATGGCTTTAGTTGAAGGGTGGTGCCAAAATAGCTTGGCGCCGACAGGCGCCAAGCTATTCTGGCACTACCCTTGAACTATTTTAGTCAAACTTATTTCACACACAGGTGTATTCCAAATGATTAGGGTTAAATGGGCTTTAGGCTAAGATGTAATGAAGAGGGTCTTTTGCCTCTTGGTGATCACTTTAAATCCCAGGAATCCCCTTGCCAAGAAGCGCTATCAAAAGCCAGATGGCTAGGATATAATCAGCAACTTACCTTCGACTTCTTTTTCTCTTTCTTTTCTTTGTCCTTTTTATGTTTTTTCTTGCGTTTCTCTGAGACCTCGCCCCCACCCCCCTCTGCGCGTGGTGCGTCGAGCACGATACGGTGCGTCCGCACTGGCAATGTCTCATCATCTCGCAAAGGTCTGCAGGACAGAGGATAAACAGCATTTAGAAGAATTTGCGTTTGGGTTGGAATGGCATGTCATCTCTTAGGCACACATATCCATGATGCTCAAGGCACTACAGGGCTGAAAGCTGAAGCTTTGAAAGCCTGCTGTTATCAAGCGTTGCATTTAGTCAAAATTGATTCTCAAAAATGTGAGAGGAACCCTTTGATGAGTTCTTCCTACTAACGCTGCACCATGACACCCACAACCCTGTTGTATGGAGAGTTATTACCGACTCCACCTAAAAAGTACTGGTTAACCCTTTTAGCCCCAGATCCCTACAGCAGGAGATGGCTTGAGCATGATAATTCAAGGGTAGTGCCAGATTAGCTTGGCACCTTCAGGCGCCAAGCTAATCTGGCACTACCCTTGAATTATCATGCTCAAGCCATCTTCTGCAAATGGTACATAGTCACCTCCAAAATTTGAGAAATGGGACCTTGGGTCTAGAAGGGTTAACATCCACAATGTATGAACAGGGGTACCAACAGTCAAAGGGGCTGATGAACCGCAAAACAAAAAGTGTGACGTACGCATCTAAGTTGACGTCCAGCATCTTGTACGGATCTTTGCCTCCGTCGTCTTCTTTTTCTGAACCGCCCTCTACGCCCTACAGACAGAACGTAACCAAGAATCTCATCAATTGTCACATCATTAACCCATTTAGCAACAAGTCCCAACAGCAGGAGATGGACTGACCATGATAATTCAAGGGTAGTGCCAGATGAGCTTGGCGCCCGAAGGCGCCAAGCTCATCTGGCACTACCCTTGAATTATCATGGTCAATCCATCTCCTGCACTGGGTACATAGTCGTTCGGCGACGCCGGCAAAATTTGGGAAATGTGGCTGTGGGGTCAAGAGGGTTAACCCCTCTCCTGCCAGCAATGGTAAGCTGTGTTTGTAGAATAATTGAAAATTCGGCATCAAAAAAACCTCATCCATCCACGGACGACACATACAAAATGGACCCAGCAAGAGGCATAGATCATGAGCTCCCGCAACTGCGGGGGTGGGGTGGGGGCGGCTCATGATGTTCTATGCCTTCTACAGCTGGTCTGTGGTCACTGTTTATCAACAGTGTCAGGGTCAACAGGGTCCGTACAGGAAAGCAGGGACGAAGTTCACAAACTTTTTATAAACGTTTCGCAAACCAAAACTAAAGCCTGAAGGTTTACACACTTTAATTAGATCACTCTGTATCAGCAGCTCATTTGAAGCTTTCATGCCCAATGCATGAAGAGATACCAAAATAAAAGAGCGCTCAGCGAATGGCGGGGCTCAGTAGAAGCATAAATAACCAATCAGAATGTTCGGCAGAAAGGCCATGCAGTCACTTTATGATGAGAGCTAAATATAGATCACTTGCAACAAGCGTCAGCATGATCGTTCACAATGGAATAGTCACAAATTGGGGGAGAAAAAAAAAGTAGACAAAAGTTTGCCAGCACTTTGTAAATTTTTACAAATTTTCACAGACTTTAAGGAAAAGGACTGAAATTGAGACTTTCCAGGGCCCTGAAAAAGCTGTGTCATTTTTTAACAACTTTGACGAATGTTCACAGACCGTACGGACCCTGGTCAAAAACAGTGACTGTAACATTAACACATTCTGCTCCAGGACCAAAATCCGCAAATTTTGAAGTTGCCCCCCTGAAGACTGTATTACACTTCTGGAAACAGATCGAGCGTGATAGTTCAAGGGTTGTGTCAGAATAGCTTGGCGTCTATGGGTGCCAAGCTATTCTGGCACAACCCTTAAACTATCACGCTCGATCCATGTCTTGATCCGTGGCGTGTCGGAGTTGAATGAGTTAAGACAATCTGTTAGGTGTATTTGGGTGGGTGGGTGGGGGTGGCCTTTGTTGTCCACAAGCTTAGACTATTAACGATTCTCACAAAGCTCATTACAACAGCCAGGGTACAGGGCATCTTAAACTTGATGCTGGAACACAAACATGACTGTTGTGAGGAAGAGGCTTAGAGTCTCATAAGCCTATACTGAATGCATGAGGATCTATACCTCTCTCAGACAGGTGGCGTGTTCTGCTGGAACGGAAAGGTTTACACTAGTGCTGCACCAGTTGTAAGGCTCAAAAGCAGCGACCATCTCACTATGTAAACAACCAAGAAAGGACTCATCTACAAACAGCACACAATGTCATCAACCCCCGTGTGCATACCATTTAATGTTTAACCCCCTTGTGCATGCAGCCATCAGCACTGTAAACAATACCGTTAGCAGCATGCCCAAAGGAGTTAAAACCAACACAACAGTAAACTAACTGTACGTATAAAATGGAAACAAATGTTTACCTCCGGAGCATCCAGCACTGTGCTGACTGCGTGAGCCGTTTCAATGTCTTCATCGGACTCGCTTTCTTTTCCCTTTCTTCGTTTCTTCTTCCCCTTCTTGCCATGCTTGTCCTTGCGACTCTTCTTGTCCGACTTGGCCCCCTCCAGCTTCATGTACTTGTCGGACGATGACAGACCTGAAACACAGCCACTGTGACTCAATCTTACTTAAGAGTTGATTTCAAAAGACCGCACACACTTGAGACAGATAGACAGTTCAAAGACCTCTTAGTTCTAAAGGTGCAAGGTCTGAAAATCGACAATGTCACTCAGCACAGCAAAAGGTATGCCTGAAAATGGCTCAACTTTCCTTTAGCACAGTGTCTCAGGCAGAAAGGCAGACAAAAAAAGCAGTTTGGTGTATGACACCACAGCTGGGGGTCTTCAAGTATCAGTAATTTTTCTTTAACCCTTTTAGTCTCAGGACCCTGCAGCAAGAGACGGATTGATCATAATTCAAGGGCAGTGCCAGATGAGCATGGCACCTGAAGGCGCCAAGCTCATCTGGCACTGCCCTTAAATTATCATGATCAATCCATCGCCTACGACTGGTACATAGTCGTTAGACAGCGCCTGTGTTAGACAGCGCCATCTGTCGCCGTTACCTGGTACAGTGGAGTCCGCTTAACACGAATTTCTGGGGACAGGGAAAATCACTTCGTGTTAACCGTATTTCGTGTTAACCAATATGGCCTCAAAATTGATCACGGCCCTCAAGGAGAAAGTGTGTAAGACGTGTGCGTGAATGAGTACCAGGTTAAAAGTGCACATTATCGTACTTTCTATGCATACCTTCAGCTCGCTAGGAAAACACAAGGAAACGTGTACAGCTCGAGTATTTAATGTAAATCCATCAGGTAAAATCCATACTAAGTTACAATCCTCAGGTAAAAGCAACACAGGCTGAAGTACAATCCCGCATCGGTAAAAGGGTTGTGTTGGTACACGAATGATACAACATGAATACAGTACAGAAATGCTAGCCAATGAGAAGACAGATTACAACAGCCGAAGGCTATTCAGCCAATCACAGACTAGAGTTCGCGCTGATCTGTCATGTGTACTTCCACAGCGCGAGAGCGACACGTGAATTGGTTTTCGGTGAATGGAATCTGTGTTCGTGTTAAACAGGTGAATAATAGTGAAATTGCCCTGGTTGGGAACCGAAACCAGCTTCGTGTTAAGCGAAATTTCGTGTTAAGCATTTCGTGTTATCAGTGAAATTTTAATACAGAATAAGAAGGCCGTCGGCCGGGAATGCAAAAACGGTTCGTGTTAACCGAATTTCGTGTAAAGCGAGTTCGTGTTAACTGGACTCCACTGTACATGCAGTGGCACAGACAGGTCGATGTCGGCCACAGGAATTTTAGAAGTGCAGCCGTGGAGTTAAGACAGTTAACTGTAACTGAAAACTAAAGCCACAAAACGTCCCAAGCCACCTCCATATGAGAATGAAGGCTGCCGGATTTTGGATTAAACACGATGAGATTAAATTACTGTCTCAGAATCTAACTGAAACATACTTGTACTAGTACTTTTCTGTTGCAGGCACATTATGGACTTGGAATAAAAGTTTATCGTAATGTTTGCTAAAATCACAACAATAAACTCAGGATTTAATTGAGACACGGGTAGATTCCGAGCCCTTCACGTGATTTGATCCCCATCTGTCGCCGTTACCTGGTACATGCAGTGGCACAGATAGGTCGATGTCGGCCACAGGAATTCCGTTGATATCACTACTGTTCATGCTGCCTGACTTTTTACCCCGCGAATCGTCTTTCAGGTAGTGGGGGTTGGCATCCTGTTCGTAACGCCTTGCCTCGCGACGCTGGACAAAATCAGAAAGATATTACTAACCCTTTTAGCCCCAGATCCCTACAGCAGGAAATGGCTTGACCATGATAATTCAAGGGTAGTGCCAGATTAGCTTGGCGCCTGAAGGCGCCAAGCTAATCTGGCACTACCCTTGAATTATCATGGTCAAGCCATCTCCTGCAACTGGTACATAGTCATTAGGCAACACCTCCAAAATTTCAGAAATGGGACCTTGGGGCTAAAAGGGTTAACTGTCTTTTGCATGCAGCCACCGGTACTGTTCTCAGAGAGTGTGACTGTACTGTTTGCCGTACTGATGGCTGCATGTACAAGGGGTTAAAGGAATGCCATCTGATTCAGCAACAGGTTCTCAGGCCAAACTTGACTCAAGGACCTTTAGCTGACCGGGACTGTTATCACCGATCACATTCAGCCTGGACACACTACAAGAAGATGCCGATTGACCATGACAGTTCAAGAGTGGTGCCAGAATTTTTTAGTTTTAGCTTGGCGCCTAGCAAGCTATCCTGGCACTACCCTTGAACCACCATGATCAAACTATCTCCAGAACCATGGACAAAGTCTTCAGACGAAAACTCAATTTTGAAAATTTCAACCCTCGGGCTCATTGTAATAATGCCATATGAGAAAGTTTCACACACACCTCCGACATATTTTGATGGCAATATTGTGTCTGAATTCCACATACAATTTAACATAAATGCTCTCTACATTAAATAGAGTTTCAAACTGGGAAAATAGGAGACGCAAAAGACAAACAGATAACAGCTCAACCATCGGGCTCATTATAATAATGCCACATATGAGAAGAAGTTTCACACAGACCTGACATATTTTGATGACAATATTGTGTGTGAATTCCAAATACAATTTGACATAAATGCTCTGTACATTAAACAGAGTTTCAAACTGGGAAAATAGGAGACGCAAAGACAAACTGATAAAGGAATACGCTGCTGTTGTCAGACTTTGACATTTTGATTTTTGGGAACCGTGAATATTCTGACAGACGTACAACAAAAGCTTACAAGAAACTGAATGCAAAATTCATGAGTGAAGCTTTCCGAAGCTGTGACAATCCTTACCTTTTCCAGCTCTTCTGATGAGGGTTCTGGAAGCTGCCTGCCCGTGTCTACTTGATAAGAACTTCTGAAAACCAGTACACAGGCAGTAAGTCTCTATTTTTCCCATTTATAACTATATACATTACAGAAAACTTTATGAAATCTGTGCTGGTCTGTGATGTTGGACTTCCCGGCCAGAGAGATGCACTTTTTACAGCAAAAATTCATTTTTCTTTAAAAGGTATTTTTTCGAAAAATACTTACTGATGACATGACTGAATGGGGAAGTGTCTACTACTTACTCATTCTAGCCTAAGAGCCAGTTGTGTTAAAACACAACCCGGGAGGCACTCGGGGAACCCCGAGGGGACCAAGAGTTGTCTCCCTATACCCACCACCCGGAAGCCGGGTACCCATAATCCCTCAGTCAGGATACTTAGCGCACCAGCGGCAAGCGGGGCAGGTGGGAGGGTCGTTTGAGTCATGTCATCGGTAAGTATTTTTCGAAAAAATACCTTTTAAAGAAAAATGAATTTGTTTCTTCAAAAACATTACCGATGACATGACTGAATGGGAGAATTGCGAATAGGAGGTGGGTGCCGCGCTCCAGCACACCTAAGGACCCAAGGGCCGTCCTCCCTAATGCAAACTCCCGATGACCCTAGGTAGGTGAATACCTACAGCGCTGAGGCGCCAGGAGGGAGTTGTGCCCCCCGCAAAAAGGCCCCCACCAGAGCGAGGAGTCTCGCTGGCCTGGCAGAACTCTGCGATCGAGGCGGGCGAAGTCATCCTGCCCGCCAGCCTCAAGTAGCCACGAAGTGTAAGACAGTACAGTCCCTGATGAAAGTGACGTTCGTGGCCATGCAAGTGCCTTGATAACTGTAGCCTCTAACCTCCCTGAGGGAGGGGTCCTGTAATTCAGAACGTATGACTGAGCGTAGCCAGGAAGAACGTCCGGCATGTAGCATCAGTGGTGCCGGCACCGGCAAAGAGGCGAGTGCGTCCGTAGCGAACGGCTATGTGGTAGGCACACGTGAGGCTTGTACAGGGATTTGCTACGTGGTCTCCTGGTGGAATAGCGCCCCGTAAGCGGGCGCAAGGTGAACCCGTGGACCAAGGCGCGGCGGTCCAGGCAAGGTATGGTCCGAGAGGAGCTGTACGTAATGGTTCCCTCGAACTGTAGGCAGACCGGGCGAGCCGTAGCTCCTGAAGCTCGTAAACCAATCCACCATGGTAACATCCCCAGGCGCCGCATGGCTGCAAGGGCAAGAAGTAGCATGCGATGACTCCTCACGAGGGGAGTCGACAGGAGGCTCCGGACGAGCGCGTGTAAGTCTCTCCGAACCGGGCTCTGAGGAGAGGCGGGTTATCTGCCGGCAAGTGGACCCCCAGCAGGATCCCGGCGGCTTACTTGGAGACGAGTGGGTACTGAGATTGGACGTGGGACGTCGCCAAGCGCGACTCTCTGAACTGGCCTCTGTGAGGCGAGTTCTCTGCTTCTCAAAGCTGTGTCCGGGCTCGCTCCGTCCAGGTAGCGGCCTCGTCTTTCAAAACCCCCACCCTGTGCCCTAGTCCACTGAAATCGTTGTGGAGACCCTCCACAGGATCATCCTGGTCTCATGCGCTGATCCTCCGAAGGTGTCCTGGTGCATTCCGTGTGTAGCCACTGGTCCCACCGGGGAAGACTGGCCCAGATCTACCGTCGGTCCAGGTAGCGTCACGCACGGAGGGAGTTGAAGCTCTTTCCCCAAGCACCAGGGTAGGGGGTACGCACTGGTCAGAGGATCGCCAGCTGCCCTGATCCTGGAAGTACACCTCCGCTGTCGCGTTGTCGGAGAGGAGAAGCTCCTGTGACCTATCCTTCCTCCCACGAGCAGAAGGTGGTCTAGTAGTCCGCGTCGGATCCAAGCTAAGCACGCTCTTGTCCGCGAAGTCCGAAGGTCGGAGGGTTGGGCCTCGAGAAGAATCACGGAAGTAGGAAGCGTAGCTTGAGCAGCCGGGCTTAGAGACGACCAATGTGCGTAGATCCGACTCCGTGTAGTGGCTAGGTCCTCCGCCACGAGCACAGCCAAGCGGTACCGCCTGTCCGAAGCCCGGCACCCCCTGGGTGCCCAACAAGAGTTGTCGAGATGGTTAGACGTCAGGGAGAAGGGGCTGCGCCTTGGTTCCCCAGTGTCCACGATGGATGAGAACCCCCAGTGAGTCAGGTGGCGATGCCGGGCAAATTCCGCAGCAGGGCGGCGGCGATGAGCTTGGATGTCCCGTCCAGCGCCGGCCGCGTGTCCATCCGCGCAGAAGAAACGGTCTGACGGAACTGCAGCACTGGAAGCCGAAGAAGAGGGAGAGGAGAACGGCTGAGACGTCCGAGCCACCAGTCCGAGGGGTTGTCAGCCGTCAAACTCAGGGTGTCGAAGTCCCGCTGTCTGGAACCGGCGACCGAGGAGGGCTCCGAGGGCTCCGAGGGAAGGAACCTGCTGACGGCGAACCGCAGAGGTCGAAGACTCCCTCCGAAGGGGAGAGCGAAGACGGAGCGACGCGGCGAGGGTCTCCTGAGAGCCGAAGGCGGGTCCCGACGAGGAGAACGGCTGCGACGAGGAGGAACGGAACGGAGAGGACGAGGGAAGGGGAAGTGGCCGGTCGATGGGAAGAGGAACGGGACGAACGGGAGTCCGAACGAGATGGGGAACGCGACGAAGGCGAAACCCGTCTGAGTCGAGGGAGACCTGATCCGTCGAACGCTGAGTGGAGAAGGTCCTCCTTCGATCTTGCGAAGCAGAGCGGTAACGGTGAGTAGAATCCCGGCGCCTACGATCTTCGCCAACAGGAGGCTCCGTACGAGTGCGTGTAAGTCTCTGTGAACCAGGCTCTTGGGAGAGGCGGGTTGCTTGCCGGCAAGGGGACCCCTGCGGCCAGAGACGAGTGGGAAATGAACCAGGCTCTTGGGAGAGGCGGGTTTCCGAGCACTAACCGTTGAAAACTCAGTGCGTCTTCTGTGTCGGATCAAGTTGACCTCGCACATCCCGTGCCGGGGACACAGCGGAAGGCGTCTCGGTAATCTCCCAGCACCCGAGCGGGAAGGTCCTCCTATGATCTTGCGAGGGAGAGCGATAACGTCGAGTAGAATCCCTGTGTCTACGCTCTTCACAACCAGGAGGCTCCGGACGAGTGCGTGTATGTCTCTGTGAACCAGGCTCTTGGGAGAGGCGGGTTTCTTGCCGTCCAGGGGACCCCCAGCGGAATCCCGGCGGCTTCCTCAGAGACGAGTGGGGAACGACGGTGGAGGAGGGACGCCACGAGCGTCCCACCAAACCAGGCTCTTGGGAGAGGCGGGTTATTTCCACCAGCTGTGTCCAGGCGCGCTCTCTAACGGAGGCGGTCTTGACGGTCGAACTCCCACTTTGTGCACTAATCCCTTGATTACTCAGTGGCGTTTTCTGCGTCGGATCCCGTTGGTCTCGCACGTCCGGTGTCAGGGGCACAGCGGAAGGCGTCTCGGCAATCTTCAAGTACCCGAGAGGGTAGGAGGCTCCCTCCTATAAGTTCCAGAGATTAGACCATCGCAGCTCCGGCCAGGTAGCACAGACGTCACAAGTGTGGTCGGAAGCACACCCAGCGCACAGGAGACAGACTGTATGGATATCCGACGGCCACTGGAAGCCTCCGCATCGTTTGCAGGTCACCAGTAGGCCAATGCAACACACCTAACCTGAGGTGGCCTGGAACTGTGTCGATAGTAGTCTCCGCTTCCTTGGAGACGATCATCCTTACTAGAGTCCCTGGACGTGCACGTGAATGTCTCTGGGCCGGTAAGGGGGACCCCCAGCGGGATCCCGCGGGCTTTCTTGGAGACAAGTGGGACCGATAGTGGACATGGCTTCTTGGAAGGCTTAGTCCGGGCGTGCTCCCTCCTGGAAGCGGCCTCATCGATCCAGGCCCACTTCGTGCACTAGTCCACTGAATCTGGTGTGGGGCTTCCCACAGGGACGTCCTGGTCTCAAGCGACTGGTGCCAGGATACGTTGGATGGCGTATCCACATCCTGCGCATAGGAGACCCGACCTAGTGGTTGTCCGACGGCCACCGGCCCATCTGCCTTGCGTGAAGGACGTCAGCATGCCCCTCTTCATCGGGGCGGAACGGGATCCTTCAAGCACCAACAGCATAGGTCGCTCCCACCTGCAGACGCTTCAATGCTGCCATCTGCGCTGCTGAGGCCAGGTGACACAATCATCCCAATGTGGTAGGAGGCACCTCCCGTATCGGCAGACAGGCCTAGTCCCAAATGGGCGCTGCCTGGACATGAAGAACACACCTACCAGTAGCAGCCGGGCTGGTGCTTACAGCCGAGAAGCTGCTTGTCCTCTCCAGGTGGTAGTGTACTGCAACGTCCTAAGAAGTCGGACGTGTGCGTAATTGTCTTACCGAGCGGGCCTTGCCAGAGGCTGTTCATGTGCGCTCCCCCTGGCAGCGGCCTCCACGATCCACGCTTGCGCACTAGTCGTGACATCCGGTGTGGCTTCTCCCCCAGGTCAGTCCGTTGTCGTGCGGAAACCCGCGGTGTCCGGAAGGCGCCTAAACCGGTGCCGATCGCTTGCAGCGCAAGCATGGTCAGCGGGGCATCCGGTGCAGTGGCGAAAGACCCCTGGGGGCTGAACTAGCCACTGTCATCTGTGTGAATGGGTAGCACATCCCTGCAACAGATAACACACCCGAAGGCCTGCGGGCGAGTCCTGTGGGACTAAGCCACGAAAGGTAGCCTTCGTAACAACAAAACACACAAGCACCAAAGCGGGGTAACAGACTGTCAAGCCTGCACGCCGGCAGTGCAGCAAGAAGGTCGACTCACTGCCATCAAGCACTAAGGTGAGCAACCAACATATGTAGCTAAAGTCAAACATGTCATGACAGAAGCGAGGTACCAAACTGCACGCCTACAAATAGCCATGCATGCAGTAAGCAAGTAGGCCCACTGCACCCAAGCGCTAAGGCGAGGGAACAACATATGTACACAAAAGACGAATACGTCATGACGGAAGCAAGGTACCAAACTGCACGTCTGCAATCTAGCAGTGCAGTAACGAGGTAGATTCACCGCCGTCAAGCGCTAAGGTGAGCAACAACATATGTACCAACCCCTGCCATAAAAGGAATCAGGCCCCAAACATTACTAAGGGTGACCGCGTGTGGAAAAAACAACACCGGCCGCATGCTGTACAACTCAATACGCAATGACAACCAAGACAAGAAAACATCTGGGGCAGTAAATCACCACTTTATGTGGACATGTCACGCGGGGCCCGCCCCGCCAAGGAGCGTAAACCCCCAACCTGCCCGCCGGAACGTATATCCACTCTCTAAGGTACGTGAGCACTTGTCCACAGCGTATGCCTGCGTAAGCGAGTGTGCGCTTAAATTCATCACCCGCTAGCGCAAACAGAAAAGGGGCCAGAACAGGCGCTGGTACCGAACAAACTACGCGATGACAAGGCGTGACCCAAGCCGTGCCACCCAGCTAATCAGGCCATGGAGTAAAATAATTCTCCACACCCAAGGTACAACCCCACCCGGGTCTGCCCTGGGGGACTTGGGTGGGGTTAGGTACTTTTTAGTTCCCAGGGTTACCCTGGTCAGCCCCACAGGGTGAGTTTTTCTCTCTATTCTGGGGCATGTGTTTCTGTCTACCCGAGGTCCATTCACCTGTATTTGTCTTTTTAAAACTCTCCCTACTGTCTGCACTGCCTGTAGCTCTTGATATTGGATGTGTGTTGCTAAATGGTCTTAGCTTTATTTAGGCCCCATGTGTTAGGTTTATTTAATGTATTTGACCGGCTGGCGACATACATTCAATGTTCTGTTTAGTTGTTTTTTTTTCACAAGCAGTGCAGGCACGTCCTGAGAAAGCCTTGTTGCTGTCGGGACGTTAAGCAATGTACAATCACTAACACCCAAGGTACAAATGCGTAGGAAACTTCGCTACGAATCACCGAAGGTGAGTGGGCGCGCAATTACAGTGAGAAGAAGACGAAAAACTTCGTACCTGCACAAACCAGTGCCCAGCCCGGGAACCGGCCGAGGGTCAACCCCGCTACCTTACCTCTCCGCCGAAGGGGAACGGTGGGAGACGTCCAAAACTCGCCTGGCACGACCGGCGAAGCTCACCGGACAGCTCACCAGAGGTCGAAGCGTAGGCGCTAAGCAGTGGGGACGAGAAAGCCACGCAGCAGCACAGGCAGGGCCGACGAACGATCCTATCTCCCGCTCTTCATTCCAACAGCCAGTCCGAAACCAGAGAACCGGTCGAAAAACCAAAGTCCGTAGGCTAGAGCAGAGCGCCAGACGACCGAATCGTGCGCCTAAGTAGACTAGACTGAGGGATTATGGGTACCCGGCTTCCGGGTGGTGGGTATAGGGAGACAACTCTTGGTCCCCTCGGGGTTCCCCGAGTGCCTCCCGGGTTGTGTTTTAACACAACTGGCTCTTAGGCTAGAATGAGTAAGTAGTAGACACTTCCCCATTCAGTCATGTCATCGGTAATGTTTTTGAAGAAACAAATATAACGGTTGATGGACTGTGACCTATTACCCTAGAGCCGTGAGCTCTCAAAATCACAGACCAGCACACAAACAGTGGCAATTTGAAGGTCAGATGTCTTATTGCCCATCATAATCTCTCTTATTATTTAATCTTATTTATAAAATAAGTCCTAGTCTAAAATCACATCCAAAAATTAACACGGGACACTTTGGCTGTTGGCAATGCTCTTAGTCAATTCCTGCAGGAATCACCTTAACCCTTTTAGCCCTGGATCCCTACAGCAGGAGATGGATTGACCATGATAATTCAAGGGTAGTGCCAGATCAGCTTGACGCCTGAAGGCACCAAGCTGATCCGACACTACCCTTGAATATCATGGTCAATCCTTCTCCTGCAACTGGTACATAGTCGTTAGGCAACACCTCCAAAATTATAGAAATGGGACCTTGGGGATAAAAGGGTTAGCAGAAAGTGCTTTTAACACCCACAGGGTTAAATTGGTGCTCAACAGCATTTTTCTGTCCGTCTTACCTGTGTTCGTCTACAATGGTGGTTGAGAAAAACCCTGGGCTTCCGACGTCCTCTTCCTCGGAGCTGTCCGACTCGGGCTGGTTGATCCACGCATCCAGATCCAACCTGAACACGAATATTTTCATACTGATGAAGTCCCTTCTTTTCACGATGAAATCAGGATGTTGGGCAGAAGACCCCGAACCTACCATTCATGTGCAAGAGGCCCAGATTCTCATGGACCCCTGCGTACGCAGGGGCTCATGAGAATCTATGCTCTTGCTGTAAGTGGAACCATCTATTTACCACTCTTTTTCATCCAATTGTAATATATCATCAGCGTGCAAAGACCACCCGAGTGAAAAAGTCACCAGTGCTTTTAAGACGTAAAGCTGACTAAAAAAGCTGACGCACCCATCTGGCACCGGGACTTTGCGCTGAGCCTTGGCAGCTACAGGGTTAAGCTCTCCAGCGTAGAGTGCAGCCAGCTCGTCGCCCACGGTAACGCCTTTCTCTCGCAGCTTGATGACGTACTTCACCAGCCCCAGCATGCTGCATGCCTGTCACACACAAGCGAAACGCTGTCAAACCACACACACAAATGTGGCGACCGCGGCATCACAACCCTACCTGCCACCAACGCAAGAGGAGCAGGGTTCATAGCGGTTGTTAGATTCATTTCCTCACAGTTAATTTAGGTGACCATATGGGAGTTCCTTCTCAAGGTGGGTACGGTTGGTATTGACAAATATTATAACAATCTCAACTACAAATGATCCAGTTTTCCTATACTTCAATACCTCGATTTAGCTTGCCATTTACAAAAGGTGAATGTGCTGTGTTTGTGTTCTGCAAAATATGCATGGTGGTGTGCGAGCATGAATGATTTTAACCCATTTAGCCCCGAGTCCCTACAGCAGGAGATGGATTGACCATGATAATTCAAGGGTAGTGCCAGATTAGCTTGGCGCCTTCAGGCCTATCTGGTACTACCCTTGAATTATCATGGTCAAGCCACCTCCTGCAACTGGTACATAGTCTTTAGGCAACACCTCCAAAATTTGAGAAATGGGACCTCGGGGCTAAAAGGGTTAACCCATTCAGTCCTATGCTCCAAATTCACAAACTTAGAAGTTGTGCTCTGCACGTTACATACCAGTTCAGTATATAGATCGATCATGGTAGTTTAAGGGTGGTGTCAGAACAGCTTGCCGCCTAGCGTGTTTTGGCAGCACCCTAAAACTACCATGGTCAATCCATCTCCTTGTTTTGTTAACAGGGTTTATAACTCATTCGAGATGTGCCGCCTCCGGAGGCGGCACGTCTCGAGTGAGTTAATGGGTTTACCCTCTTGGGAATGAAGTCAACAGTAACACTGCTAACAGTAACACTGGATGCTTGCACAATGAGGTCGGCCATTCACACGTACCCTCTCCTGCACCTCCAGGTCCCCGCTCTGCACGAAGACTGGCAGCTTCTCCTGCAGGGTGGTGTGCACCTGGGTGATGGCTTCCTCGTCCTTTTCATCCTCCAGGCGCCGCACCACTTTGCAGTACAGCTTGAGCAGGTTCTGCACGTACACAGACTGGATGTGGCCGGGGAGAGACGTCAGCTTGGGCCTCAACATGGCCTCCAGTGTCTGCTGCGGCTCCTTCAAGTGTCTGGGAACGGAAACAAAAGTGAACTCAAACCTGCCTAGAATACTACTTAGCTGGTCATAAAGGTATACAAGTCACGCAGAGCTGTCTCTTTTGAGGACCAATACCAGACAATTAAAAAAAAAAAAATCTTTTGTACAAAGGACAGCGGGATAAAAATCAGGAGGGAAAGAAGTAAACTGCTGTAGAATGACAAAACTCACTCTGAAAACTCCCCGCAAATCCAGGCAGCAGCGTACAGCACCTCACAGATACCATTCCTCTGGGAGTTGTTCGCTAGCAAGTGGGAGTTCTCCAACAGAATCGCCTGTCGAAACCAAACAACAGTTTGTCAGCGATTACACCATCATAAAACTGTCACGTCAACTGTCATGTCTGTCAAAAAAAAGCAATGGGTCAGATAATGACAAATGCCTGCAGAACAGAGGCAGACTGTGGGAACATCACGTACCCTCAGCTGTTCACATATAGACCATAAAGCCGCAAGGTTCAAAATAACATACCAGCACACACGGACACCTCACAGCACAGCAACAGGTTTGCTATGTGAAGTTCATTTAAGCGAAAATTAACCCTGTGGCTGTCGGTAGCGGTTTTTGTGATGATGATTCCTGCAGGAATCATCATGATAAAAACCATTACCTCATCCTGCCCGCAACACACAACAGCAAGATATGGTTTGACCATGATAGTTCAAGGGTGGTGGCAGAATAGCTTGGCGCCTATAGGCGCCAAGCTATTCTGCCACCACCCTTGAACTATCATGGTCGATCTGTCTCCTGAATTGTAATGCAGTCCTTACAGGATAACACCAAAATGTGGGTATTTTGTACCTCGGGCACAAGTAGTTAACGACAGCCCTAAGGGTCAAACTTGCTTTTCACAAAAATGAACTTGCAGTCTTTAGCCTTGGCAGACCTGCCTACATGTTCATGTGGTTGTCAGGAAGATTTGGGAAAACTCTCAGTAAGATTTGCGAGACTGTCAGTAAGATTATAGTTCAACTGGACGATAAACCTTGCTTCCAGGGGCCAAAAATCAAACAACGGGAGAGGGGGTGGGGGTGGGGGGGGGGGGGGTGTTAACTTAATTACCTATAAGAAATTACATTGTCTATTCTGCTGTACCTAGAAGATAGTAAGAAAATTACTGAGAAAATGGGCTACTTCACCAAAGCGTTTATAACTTTTTTGAATAGACAGATGTTGGAGTCTGTTGTTTTTTTTCTTAGCTCACATATGGATGGATATTACTTCATGTTGTGGTGGAATATAATTTGGTACCTGTTTATAATATTTACTGTAATTAATTACAGGTAAATTAACTGAAAAAATGCACCTTGATTATTTTGATATATGTAAAGGACAAACAGCATGACTTTAGGTCAAACATCCTCTTTGTAGCTAATGTAAGTTTGCGTTGTAGACCTAAATTTACACATGATCAAACAGAATGTATGATTTGAAAAGTATTTTGTAAAGCCAGGGGTGAGTGTCCTGACATTTACACAGGAAACAGGTCATTTGTTTATATTGAAAGCTTTAGTTACTAGACATGAAACAATCTATCCTGTGTCTGATAATTTATGTTTCGAAATTGCTTTGCTCTTGTAAATAGCTTTGAGTAAAAATATAATGAAAAGGTATTTAATTCAAACTCTTTCAAAAGCATGGGGTTACCCTCAAGGAAAACATAGTCAGATCTACATACTTGTAGTCTGTCTAAATTTATTTGTAATACACAACCAAAATGGTGACAGCCAAGCGTGTAAAATACAGAGAACACCACAACGAAGAAAAAGAAAAACACAGAAAAGACAGTCACCACACAATTATTAATAAATTGTATTGCACTTTGTAACTGTTTTTTTTTCCCCCAGTGTGCTCCTTTCTTCATTGGGATGTTCTCACCTTTGTGCTAATTGCATTCTAGCTTAAAAAGAAAAGAAAGCAGGTCGCCTAAAAGAAATTTACAAACAACACCTACAAACGGACTCACTGAAATAAGCCCGCTTCTGTACGTTTTAACCCTTATCATTCGGAATACACGAGTGTGTGAAATAAGTTTGACTAAAATAGTTCAAGGGTGGCGCCAAGCAATTCTGGCACCGCCCTTGAACTAAAGCCATTGGTCTATATCATTATCTGTAAGTACTATAATGTAGCTTGCATATAATTATATGGCAGTGTACAAATTTGAAGCTTTTAGCCTCAGTATGATATGGGTTAACCTGTTCAGTGCCAGCTGGTGCAGACTGGACTTTCGCAATCTTCGTCAGTTCAACACCCCAAAAAGATAAGGTGTCCCAGGAACATGAACAAAAAGTGGTGTCAGCAAGAGATATAGATCCTCATGAGCCCCACAGCTGCAGGGGCTCATGAGGATTTATACCTCTTGCAGTTGGGTGGTGTTTAAATTTTCTCGGCGCTGAACAGGTTAAATAATACATGTACTTTCTTTGTTTCTCTATCTTTATTCGAGTGGGCACAGGCCGAGAGGAAAACAGGCAAGTTAGTGCAGAGTAAGATGACAGGTTATATAACTTATTAGCCGATTACTTGGTGAAAACGGCTCCGTCCCCGATATCTTCAAGTCCGCCATCGTCCGTCCTCTCCTCAAAAAACACAACCTCGACCCAAACGAACTCAAGAACTATCGCCCTGTCTCCAATCTCTCTTTCCTGTCCAAGCTTCTTGAAAAGGTTGTTCTCAACCAGCTCAACCTCCATCTCACCGACAACAACCTCCTCAGTCCATTCCAGTCTGCCTATCGCAAACATCACAGCACTGAAACAGCCCTTCTACATATCTTAAACGAGCTGCTTCTCTCCACTGACTCTGGCAACATCTCCCTTCTTACACTACTCGATCTCTCTGCCGCCTTTGACACTATAGACCACTCTATCCTCCTCCACCGACTCCACCACTCCTTCGGCATCACTGACTCTGCTCACTCCTGGTTTCTCTCCTACCTCTCTGACAGACAGCAGTCCGTCACCATCAACGGCGTCTCTTCCAACCCGGTAACGCTCTCCTGCGGAGTTCCACAGGGATCCGTCCTGGGCCCGGTCCTTTTCACACTCTACACCTCTCCTCTGTCCAACATCATCCAGTCTCACCGCATACACCACCACCTCTACGCTGACGACTCACAACTGCAAGACAAAGACAAACTCGACAACACTCAGTCACTACTGACTCGCACGGCTGACTGCTACAAAGACGTGAAAAACTGGATGACAGCAAACAAGCTGAAACTGAACGACGACAAAACGGAAGCCATGCTGGTGGGCACTCGCCAAAAACTCTCCCAGCTCCCTCCCTCTCTCCACCTTCAACTCGATAGCACCCCCATCTCCCTCTCTGACTCGGCCAAGAACCTCGGCGTCATCCTCGATTCCTCTCTGTCCATGACCAACTTCGTCTCCGCCACGACCCAGGCATGCTATTTCCACCTTCGCCGCATCAGTCAGATCAGAAAATACCTCACTACCGAAGCTGCCACCAAACTTGCTGTCTCTCTCATCTTATCTCGCATTGACTATTGCAACTCTCTCCTTTCCGGTCTCCCTCACTCCACCATCTTCACTCTCCAACGCGTCCAGAACAATGCTGCCCGCCTCGTCCTCAGAAAGAAAAAATCCGACCACATCACACCCCTGCTCAAACTCCTTCACTGGCTCCCCATCCCCCAACGCATCCAATACAAAGTTCTGTCTCTCTGCTACAAATCCCTGAACAACTGCGCTCCTGCCTATCTCTCCAACTTACTTCACCCCTACACACATTCCCGCTCCCTCCGCTCTGCCTCCGACCCTCTCCGCCTCCACATCCCTCGCACCAAACTTAACACTTTCGGTCCCCGCTCCTTCTCCGTCTACGGTCCATCCATCTGGAACACTCTCCCACTCTCTCTCCGTCAGAAACACTCTCTCTCCTCCTTCCAGTCCGCCCTCAAAACTCACCTCTTTCAACAGTTTTAGCACTATATCACCGCACTCCCTACCCCAAGCTGACCGTCGTAATGTATTTCACTGTTTGTGGTACGTGAGTCATTGTCTAAAGCGTGCGCATGCGTGCGCGAGTTGTGAGTGTGCGCTTAGAGTTATAATTATTATAAGATAAGCGCATTATAAATACCGTAATTATTATTATTATTATGAAACGCCTGACAGGCAAAGCGTGACCAGAGTACTAGATGCACCAGACCAGATATGTAGCCCAGGGGATTTTTTTTTATCAACGCTTTTACGATCACCTCAGTCTGATGATGTAAATGGGCCAACTTGTATCGCCAAGGTGCGTGATTCTCATGAGCCTGTGCATTCACAGGGGCTCATAAAGATCCATGCCCCTTGCAAATGGAGGGAATGTACTAGAATACTGAGGAATCGCTATGACACACAACACTCCCGTCAGACAATGGGGCAGGAAACCCACTAACAAAACAAAAAAAAGAAGCAAAGGTAAGGTAAAGGTGTCAGTCCTTAGCAAGTTTAATCATCATCTGACATCAGCTCGCTAGACTGGCTGTCTGTTGAGGGCGATTGCGGACATAGTTTTCCCAACACAGGGCAGTGAGAGCAGGAATTTTTAATGACAAACTGTGTGTGGATTCAAACTCCATGCAGAATTCCATCCGCATTCACTGGCTCCACTGACCTGAACGATATTCCTAGATTGCTTTCAAAATTCAAATCAGCGTCAGCTAGCACTTAACGGAGATATCTACGGTACATGTCCTTTAGTTATTTTAATATTATTTGTTAGATGACAGGCGGATTCTGTGATCAAAATGAATTGTCTTCTTACTAACTTTTACACTTTTTCCTCGTTGGCCTAACTCTTTTGCCTTTATTCCATTGAGCCTGTTAGTGTTATCAAGGCAGCTGTAGGCTTCTTGCCACCCATCTCCACAATACCTACTCTTTCTTTAACTAAGGAAAAGATGGTCTGTCTCTTGAACTGCAAAGTATCCTTCAAAAGAAAAAATGGTGGTGTTAATGGTGTCTTTCAATTAATTTAGTATTTGTGTATCTGATTTAATATTTATATTTTTTTAAATCCAATTTTAACGATGACAGACTGGTAAACTTAAGTGTCAATGTTACGCCTTGCTGAAGGGCAAATCATAGTTACAGTTTATGATGAAACAGTCCGTGGCGCAGTGGTTAAGGCGCCTGCCACCAATGCTAAAGGTGCGTGGTTTGACTACGGGTTCCGGCGTCGGATTTTTCTCCTCTAGTAAGTGTCACCGTTAATTCGGGCGGACCGTCGGGGGTTCTTTCTCCGGGTACTCCGGCTCTTCCTCCCCCTCCACTTTGGTTATCAGTTTCAGCCCACTTAATCAAAACGATTTTGAATTTCCAAAAACTACAGTAGCTCGCTTGAGCTTGCCCTTAGCACCACGTGAATGTTCTGTGTTTATGTACAGTGTGTGAGTGAATGCGCGTGATTCACGTGAGCGTGCTTGTTGGGTTCAGTTCGCGGCGGCGCTTTGAGCCGATTTTCAATTGCGATAAAGCGCCTATTTAATGCGCTTATTATTATTATTAAAACAACCTGCTGACCCTCATATCTGCTGCCCTGATTTGTGGTATGTGTATTAACTATTATCATGATTTGTGTGGTGTATTTACAACAGTATTTGGCAATTAACGTCTGATGATTGATAACGTGAGAAACCCAAACTGCTCCCTGTTTTGGTGGCTGTGCGGGCAATGAGGCATGAGATACCCAGTATCAACATAGCTGCTGATACGCGGGCCTGATAAAGCCTCGGCTGGTAACAGTAGACATATGTTTTATCAGCTGACTAGCTCATGGACAGTTCTGTACCAGGAGTACTTCTGACCAGTGTTTATCCTGCTTTATTGCTTGGTCTGTGTCAGTTTGCAGGAAAGACTTTAATTTTGCTGTAAATTTGCAATAAAGAAGTGTGCTAGTGTGTGCACACATTGATACATGTCTTACTTTTAGATAGTCGGTCCGTTCTTCACTCTGTTACACTCCAAAATCTTTGTCATATAAATACTGTATTATTATTATCATAAGAGTTCAGACTGCATCACACCCCCTTCTCCACAACGACCACCAAAAGGAAGAAAGAAAATTATTATCTGGTAAATATGTAGTGAAAGAGGCTGGCTATGTGCAACAACAAAAAAACAGCAGCATTTGTTTTTCGCGCCTCACTGCATGCTTGATATTTAACGGCAGGTGCAAACTGGGTATCAGTGATGTAAAGAGTTGGGGAGACTTTCAGACATACTGTGATGCCGTTAGGAATTGAGTGATGCAGCACAAAAAAAATGTCCTGTTTGTGTTACTGTTAGAGTGGGCAGTGGGCAGATGTTCACATCTGCACGGGACATAGACGACCCCGCCCTCCACGAGTCGCCTGCTGCCTTGCAGGCCTGGCCGCTTGGCTGCGGAAAGGCTAAGGGAGGAAACCCCTGACATCAAAGCCCCCGTGTCTCCGGGGAAGGCTTTTGAGCCAGAGACTAGGACAAGGACAGTCTGATATAAAACCTACGACCCGAGGACCTCGATGCCATCGTCCCAGCTTGCTAGGCCATGGCAGATGAACCAAGGGTTTAAAGGGTGGGGCCAGTACTGCGCACACTGCACTCCACCAAAAAGCTCCACCGCGCAGGCTTTAGGAAACGTCCACGGACCATGACACTGACCATTCCAAGTCCTGTAGCGATGGGCGAGGGGCGAAACGGCAGGTGAAAGATGTCACTGGAAGCCGCAGTCTCAAACCTGCATGCAGGCGGTTCAGGATATTGGTCGCCTGATGTTGACCTGGGGATGACAACATCACTCGGCACACCCTGAACGACCAAGCAGCCTTCTCTAGGGACAGCACTGCTTGCTCCACACGGAGAGGGGCCTAGAAAAGGTGGCCTAACCAAAGCTCGTCCCCTCGCAACCCCAGTTGGCTAGCCGCGGTCAACGGGCATCTTCTCATGCGGTCAAAAAACAAGAAAGAATAACGGATCCACTCTGATGACGACCACGACCGGACTCAACGTAGCATGCTGGAACATCCGAACCATGCTCGACAAAGCAGACAGCGGACGCCCCGAACGTCGCTCCGCCCTCATTGCCCATGAATTGCGGAGGTTAAACATTGACATCGCCGCGCTCAGCGAAGTACGCCTTCCGGACGAAGGCAGCCTCCAAGAACTTGGCGCTGGGTACACCCTCTACTGGTCAGGCAGGCCTGCATCAGAAAGACGGCTCTCAGGCGTGGGTTTCATGGTCAAGACCTCCATTGCGACTAAGCTGGAAAACCTACCAACGGGTCATTCAGACCGCATCATGTCCATGCGCCTCCCACTGAGACACCAGCAACACGTCACCCTTCTCAGTGTGTACTCCCCAACCCTCTTGGCAGAGCCTGCTGAAAAGGACAAGTTTTACACTGACCTGCGCAGCCTCATACAGAGCACCCCTGCAGACGACAAAGTCATCATCCTTGGCGACTTCAACGCCAGAGTGGGCCAGGACTCTGAAGCCTGGAAAGGAGTCCTCGGCAAGCATGGCGTGGGGAACTGCAATGACAATGGCCGCCTACTGTTGGAGTTCTGTGCAGAGCAGCAACTGGTCATCACCAACACTACTTTTCAGCAAAAGGACAGTCGAAAGACCACCTGGATGCATCCTCGCTCCAAGCACTGGCACCTTATCGACTATGTCCTAGTGCGTCAGAGGGACCGCAGTGACGTCCTCCTCACCAGAGTGATGCCCAGCTCAGAGTGCCACACTGACCACCGCCTTGTCCGCTGCAAACTCAGGCTCCACTTCAAGCCAAAACCCAAGAAATGGGGGCCCCCCAAGAAAAAGCTTGATGTTGCGAGCCTTCAGCGTGACGACGTGAAAGCTGCCTTTCAGACAGATTTACAGCGCAGGCTCAAAGACACAGCGGACCCAGCAGACTCCTCCCCTGAAACACTTTGGGAAGAACTGAAAACTGCTATTGCAAAATCCTCTGCAGAAGTCTTGGGTTTCGCTAGAAAGAAGAATAAAGACTGGTTTGACGAAAACGATGTAGAGATCCAGGAACACCTAGCAAAAAAAAGAGCCGCCCATCAGGCCCACCTAGCCCAGCCTTCCTGCCCTGTGAAGAAGTCTGCCTTCCGCCTCGTCTGCAGCAGTCTCCAGCGCAAGCTCAGAGATCTCCAGAATGAGTGGTGGACCAGACTTGCACAGAGGACCCAGCTTTGCGCAGACAATGGTGACTACAGGGGCTTCTACGAAGCATTGAAAGCAGTGTATGGCCCCAGGCATCTGGTACAAAGTCCCCTGCGAAGCGCGAATGGCCAGGCACTCCTCACAGATAATACCTCCATCTTGAACCGCTGGTCGGAATACTTTCAGAGCCTCTTCAGCGCTGAGCGCACTGTTCAAGAAGCAGTCGTCCTACAAATCCCACAGCTCCCAGTAAAAGTTGAATTGGACGAACCGCCCACCGCTGAAGAGACCCTCACAGCCATCCACCAGCTCAAGAGTGGCAAAGCAGCAGGCATTGATGGAATACCGCCAGAGATCTGGAAACATGGAGGCACAGCACTGCACAACAAGCTCCATGACCTCTTTCTCTGCTGCTGGGAGGAAGGAACACTACCAAAGGATCTCCGTGATGCAGTCGTTATCACCCTGTACAAGAACAAAGGTGAGAAGTCTGACTGTTCCAACTATCGGGGAATTACACTGCTGTCCATTGCTGGAAAAATCCTTGCAAGGCTGCTCCTGAATCGGCTGGTACCTGCCATCGCTGAAGACCAACTCCCAGAGGGCCAGTGTGGCTTCAGAGCAAACAGGAGCACCACCGATATGGTCTTTGTGCTGAGACAGCTACAGGAGAAGTGCCGCGAGCAGAACAAAGGGCTGTACGTAACGTTTGTCGACCTAACAAAAGCGTTCGACACTGTGAGCAGGCAAGGCATGTGGCAGATCCTGGAGCGACTTGGCTGTCCCCCAAAGTTCCTCAACATGATTGTCCAGCTACACGAGGACCAGCAAGGTCAGGTCAGACTCAACAATGACCTCTCAGAACCATTCCCCATTCTCAACGGCGTAAAGCAGGGCTGCGTGCTGGCACCGACCCTCTTCACCATCTTTTTTAGCATGATGTTGAAGCAGGCCACAGTGGACCTCGATGATGACGATGCAGTGTACATCAGGTATCGTCTCGATGGCAGCCTGTTCAACCTCAGACGACTGCAGGCCCACACGAAAACCCTAGACCAACTGATCCGTGAGCTGCTTTTTGCCGATGATGCTGCCCTCGTTGCACACACAGAGAGAGCCCTGCAGCGCATCACGTCCTGCTTCGCAGACGCTGCCCAGCTCTGTGGACTCGAGGTCAGTCTGAAAAAGACAGAGGTCCTCCATCAGCCGGCACCCAAGACAGTGTATCGCCCTCCTCACATCACCATCGGCGAGTCTGAACTAAAGTCAGTGCACCAGTTTACTTACCTTGGCTGCATTATCACGTCGGACGCCAAGCTGGACAAGGAGCTTGACAGCAGGCTGGCAAAAGCGAACAGCGCTTTCGGGCGACTTTTCAAGCGGGTGTGGCACAATCAACAGCTGAAAACAGGCACCAAGATCAGCGTGTACAGAGCTGTGGTCCTCACCACCCTGCTGTATGGTTCCGAGTCCTGGGCCCTCTACCGCAGCCAACTACGACTCCTCGAACGCTTCCACCAGCGCTGCCTGCGTACCATCCTGGGCATTCACTGGAGTGACTATGTCACCAATGTCGAGGTCCTTGAACAGGCTGAAACCGTGAGCATCGAGGCTTTGCTGCTGCGGACACAGCTCCGCTGGGCGGGGCATGTCTCCAGGATGGAGGATCATCGCCTACCAAAGATCACCCTGTTCGGCGAGCTTGCTACTGGACACCGTGACAGAGGGGCACCAAAGAAGAGATACAAAGACTGTCTCAAGAAGTCACTTAGTGCCTGCCAAATCGACCACCACCAGTGGTCTTCGCTTGCTGTGGACCGTGACACCTGGCGCTCCACTATTTACAAGGCAGCTGTCTCCTTTGAGGACTCTCGCAGAGCTAGCCTTAAGGACAAGCGGCTCAGGAGAAAGAACAGAGATGCCGCAACTCAGAACTCTGGCCATACCTTCCCCTGCAGCCACTGCGGTCGAACCTGCCTGTCCCGGATTGGCCTCCGCAGCCACGAACAAGCCTGCAGACGTCGTGGGCAACTCCTATAAAATCTTCGTTCGCGAAGTCCAGCCAAGAGAGAAAGGACAAACAAAATACATTAAACTGAAAAATGTGTCAGTGCGTGAAAATATGAATGTGTGTGATAGTGGAGTGAGATAATTTTACATTAGTGATCACGATGATCAGGCAATCCACTGATAATCCTTCAGGTAATCGAAGTTCACGTATCTCGTCAGCGGACGTTGCTACAAATTGATCGCCAAGTTTGTCTGTTGGGCGAAAGTTTCGAACATTTCTGCAGGGAAATACCGATACAAATAATCAAGTGGTGTCGCTTCCAACTCAAGTGGAGTTGTTGGGCGCACATATCGTGTGAAAGGCTGCAAAACAGGGTCTGAAATTGGCCGCTGATGCCAGATAGCATCGCCACCACCATCTTGCAGTCGTCGCCTCGGTAAACACTGCAGAAATAATCTGGTATCTTCGTCATCTCAGTCCGACAGATCGCTAGTATGCACACTAGACACACTTATGTCACTTCCCTCTGACTCGGAAACTGGATTGTTGCCAATTTACTCCGAAATAGCTGTAAATTCTGGGTCACTGTCGCTCGATGTAACGTATGTCGCCATGTTTTAAACAGGTGCATTTAAAACGACAGCAAACCTTGCTTCCAAAGGACAGGGCTTAGCTGTTCCCTGTTGTGTTTTTATTATTTAGTGTTTCATAAATACACAATCATTAAAAAACCGAATTATACAGACGTTCATCCGCTTCTGTTTCATCATCCGTTTCGTGTACTCGTTTTGGAGGCATGAATTTCACGCCGACCGTGAACCTCAAACTAACAAAGTAAAAGCGATCCCCATCCGCTAGAATGAACGCGAACAAAGACGCGCTTCCCAATTGGCTAGACAAAATTATAGGTCAGCACACAGTAGCCAATCAGGATCAGGCTTACTACTACCAGCAGAAACGGCACAATCAAACTGTCTTTTTGCCAAAACAAACCCAAAAATACCGTAAAAAGCTACCGTAGAAAATTGATACATGACCGGAAGACCGTAAAAAAACACCCAAACTCGTAAGAAATACGGCAAAATCGTAAGAGTAGGCAGGTCTGCCTTGGCGTAGCTACATACTGTGACAACGTACCATCTGTGAGACGGCAAAGTGGCGAATGGCCTGCACTCGGATGGCCACGTCCAACATCTGAGCGGCGATCAGCGCACCGTGACGCGTTCCCTCCATGCGCGTCAACTCCACCAGGATGCTCACATACCTGACGACACACGGACATTGACAATACTGTGACACGCGCTCACCCGACGACAACACACATAATCACAGTGCCAGGACACAATATCATGGGTGATGGTGCACAAAATTGAAAAGAATGAAATGCAATGACTGAAGAACAGTTCACAGACTAACTCTGCCCCATAATCCATAGCCAGCAAGAGGCCTTAACCCCTATCATACTGAGGCCAAAAGCTTCAAATTTGTACACTGCCATATGCAAGCTACATTATAGTACTTACAGATAAGGCTATAGACCAATGGCTTTAGTTCAAGGGTGGTGCCAGAATAGCTTGGCGCCTGCGCCAAGCTATTCTGGCACTACCCTTGAACTATTTTAGTCAAACTCATTTCACACACTGATGTATTCCTAATGATAAGGGTTAATTGTCATGAGACCCTGCGGACGCAAGAGCTCACGAGAATGTACACCTCATGCAGACGAAACAGGCCGACTGAAGGCATGTTGTGTCTGAACCCAAAAGCTGAAATTCACCTTCTGGGATTCTGACAAAGCTGAACCAGTCTCCAGGACTAAAGTCCGTTGCTCACGCAATATGCACACCTCACACCACACCCACATGTGTGCTGGTCTGTGATTTGGGCCGGCAAACATCAGGATGCGCGAATGTTTCGGGATGCCGTGCCAGCATCCATTTAAATCACCAAGTGAAATATAACATTGCAGAATTCCACCAAAAGGCAGAAAATCTCTTATGCAGCAATGCCCAGTGCATGAAAGGTCCTCAGGCTGTCAGCTGTTACTGGGCCTCACATGAAAAGATCCCAGGGCTTATCTCAGCAATCGCTGGCACGCACAGGACCACATGCAGACCAGCGGTGACCAATACTGGCCTCGCAGTGCGCCGGTTAACAATCCAGTAAGCAAAGGTCCTCTCTAGCATGCGCAGGACCACATGCAGACCAGCGGTGACCAATACTGGCCTCGCAGTGTGCCGGTTAACACATGCAGACCAGCAGTGACCAATACTGGCCTCGCAGTGTGCCGGTTAACACATGCAGACCAGCGGTGACCAATACTGGCCTCGCAGTGTGCCGGTTAACAATCCAGTAAGCAAAGGTCCTCTCTAGCATGCGCAGGACCACATGCAGACCAGCGGTGACCAATACTGGCCTCGTAGTGTGCCGGTTAACACATGCAGACCAGCGGTGACCAATACTGGCCTCGCAGTGTGCCGGTTAACAATCCAGTAAGCAAAGGTCCTCGGGCCCACGAAGGCCGTAGTGGGCCAGTGCACAGCTGTACACAGGCCCACTGCAGACGTCGTGGGCACTGAGACGTCTCACTACTGGGGAACAGGCATTGTTGGCCTAAGGATTTTCCACTCATGGCACAAAACACTCTGTGAAAATGCACTCACCACTCAAAGTTGGTGACAAACTGGTAGTTCGATTGTGAGCAAATCTGGACGATCTTGGACAGCAGCTCGTCGCGGTAGTGCGAGCCCTCTGCCTTGTCCATGTGCACCATCAGCTTCTTGACGATCTCCATCAGGTTCTTCTTGGTCACCATGCCGTACAGAAGGTCAAGGGCACGGAGACGGATGGACTCGTCCTTGTCATCCAGACACTGCAGGATGAGGTCCTTGTGGCCTTGGACAGACTTGGGGTGGGTGGCCAGGATGCGAGACATGGCCAGTAGGCCAAGGTACTTCACTGGAGAAAGTTTCATTGCACATTACATTAACCCTTCACTGCTGAGAAAAAATGAACACCGCCTAACTGCAAGACATATTTATCATGCGCCACTGCAGTTAAGGGGGCTAATAAGGATCTTTGTTTTCATCCCTACGTCACACGACCAATCACTTTAGCGCAAACCATACCATGTGACTGAGCTACAAAACCCTTGTAGCGACAAATGGCGGACTTCCTGTAGCCCTCTTTGTGACGCATCTTGGATGTGAGGTTTGTTTGATAAATGATCACCAAAACGATCTAAAGTAAAAAGTTACTTAGTGTTGTTCCAAACAACAAGCACACTCAGTACTGGAGATGGCATCATGAAATATTTTAAATTACATCATGTCTATTATGTATAAATGTATATTCCTTTGATGTCAGTCATGTCTGGCATGATCCAGGTCGGAAGATGTCTTATTGATTTATTTTATGAAAATAGTGGAGTAATGAAAACAAATACGTTATTGGTTTGCAGGGGCTTGCTGCACGGACCCTTGTAGGGCTGAGGGAGGTCAAAGGAACCATTGTACCCCTCAGCCTTCGGGGTACAATGGTTCCTTTGACCTCCCTCAGGCCTACAAGGGTCCGTGTAGCAAACCCCAGCGACCAATAACTTATAATATTCCTTTTACGTCAGTCATGTCTGGCGCGATCCAGGTCGGAAGATTTCTTCTTGATTTCCTTTGGCCTTCGGGGTACAATGGTTCCTTTGACTCCCCCCCCCCCTCCCCCCCCCCCCAGGCCTACAAGGGTCCCTGTGGCAAACCCCTGCGACCAATAACTTATAACGCCTCTTGTTGCAATCACTTCGGATACATGTTTCGTTGATGACAGAATCTTTGGTGTTGAATTTATGAATTTAAAAACACAATCTGTATTCAATGGCAGAGATAGGGTTAAAATCTGTAGAAGAACACTGCTACTGTATTTCAGTCCTTAACCCATTTAGCCCTGCAATTGTGATCTATGTCTCTTTCTCTGCAGTTAACGGGTTAATGTAATCATTACTCAAGAAAGCAAGATGCGCTGAATCTTACATGGGTAAAAGAAAAAAGGGGAAAATACAAGTACAAAGGCGAAGGACAAGTGGTCAACTCATTTGAGACGTGCCACCTCCGGATACACAGCTTATGCCGTGTATCCGGAGGCGGCACATCTTGAACGAGTTAAACAAATCACCAAACCAAACAATGAAAAAAAAAAAACAACTTACAATTCTGGTCAGAATCCTCAATCAGGATTCGCAGCTTTTGTACACAAAGCTGAAAATAAAATCAAGAAAATCAATCACCTCAGCAGAAAACAAACAAAACAAATTCAGTTTTCTAACCCCCCCCCCCCCCCCCCCCCCCCTTCACAAAATGGTGTCTGAAGTGGTATGATGATCTACAAACACAACTACATGTGTTTAGCTAAGCTGGGTCTTCCTATGAAGCACAGAACTATATTGTGAAAGTCTAGATGGTACGAAGTAATATTCACACACATTAATACTGAATGTGAAGAAACAGACACAAACCCACACACAAGTGACTGACAAACACAAACTACACACAGCAGGAAGCTCTTCCACTTGGAGAGTACACATGCTGTAGAGTAGGCAACAGACATGTCCCCCCCCCCCCCACCCCTTCCCATGAGCAAAACACAGACTGTGGGGGCTCATGAGGATCTATGCCTATTGCGCAATGGTGGTGTTTGCAACAGTGAATAAGTTTTTAATCATAGGGATTCAAAATAAAACGCACAAATAAAAAAAACGTTGCAGAGAAAGTTCCGTTTCTATGGGTATCAATATACAATTGGAGGAAAATAAAAGAGTTAACCCTTTCAGCCCCAAGTCCTGTTGCTCACTTTTGGAGGTGCTGACCATGCACCAGTTGCAGGCGATGGCTTGACTATGATAATTCAAGGGTAGTGCCAGATTAGCTTGGCGCCTTCAGGCGCCAAGCTAATCTGGCACTACCCTTGAATTATTATGGTCAAGCGATCTCCTGCTGTAGGGGTCCGGGGCTAAAAGGGTTAACATGGGTAAAAATGCGACCGAGAACTAAGCCTAACACAGATTACCCAAAGCCATGTGATTCTTGGCCACCAAGAGACATAAATTCGCACGAGCCCCTGCAGATGCTCATGAGAATTTATGCCTGTTACGCAGGGAACAGGGTATCTGAAGGCATGGTTGTCTGAACCCAAAAGCTGAAATTCAGCTTTGTGAGATTTTAAAAAAGCTGAATCGGTTTTCAGGACGGAAGACTGTCACCCAAGAGTTGATTTCAATGAGAAAGAGGCACAGATTCTCATGAGCAACTGTGGCTCGTGAGAACCTTCACTTCTTGCAGGTGTGGGAAATGGCAGTAGAAATGTGACGTACATCTACATGTATGCACGAGAGATTTCTGAAACAATTGCAGTTGGTCGGCAACAACACATAGAAGAAGGGATACAAAGAAGTTGATAGTGATCAGCCTTCAGGTCGCATTCGACAGGCAATATCTGTCCCATTCTCCCATAACCCACCCTTTAGGGTCGTCTGCTGTCCCTCTTGGTGGCGGGATTTTGAACCCTGAACCAACCAACCACAGATTACCAGTACGCATTTAATATACATCTTACAAATGTGTTTGTCACATACAGTATAGCTAATCTGGCAATCCCTTCGAATTATCATGGCAAATCAGTCTCGCAATGTAACATCTCAACGGCAAATATATCAATCACTCGTCAGTACTTTCTTTCACTACGTGCCAGGCACATAAGTAAATGTCTTCTATTCTATTACAAATTCTGCCATTCACCATATTAACCCATTCTGCCCTGACGCACTACAGCAGATACTGTGATAATTCAAGGGTAGTGTCAGATTAGCTTGGCGCCTGAAGGCGCCAAGCTAATCTGGCACTCTCCTTGAATTATCATGGTCAATCCATCTCATGCAACTGGTACATAGTCGTTAAGTGACACCTCCACAATTTTGGAAACGCAGCCATGGGCTAAATGGATTAATCATACTACAATACAGTCCTGAAATTAACTCGGCACTTGTTTCATCCAGTACCACATTATCAGTATCGCTAACAAACCACGCTGGTTAATCACGCATCAAGTCATAAAAAAGAAACTGAGAATTAAACCCTTGTCACTGAAGTACTTAGCATGTACATTACTCTGGAAACTGTCCACACAAATCAAAACGTTAAAATGTGACCTTCCACAAAACACGTCCCCCCCCCCCCCCCCCCCCTCCCAACCCTTTTCCACAACACATAAGCACAACCTCTGGGATTAAATGACACTGCAAACAAACGCTACCCCTTCACAAACCATTCTCCTCCTCCTTTACAAAAAAAAAAAAAGAAAAAAAAAAAGAGCTCAGACTAGTATTTGCCAAGAAACAAAAATCCCAATATGTCATTGCAATATCTATACCATACCGGCAGCAGCGCTGGCTGAAAAAAATAACCAGTCCGACAATTCTCTCTCATTTTCTACCACCATCTAAATCAACACACAAATCCTATCAGGTCAGGACAAGAGGTCCATTATTAGGACAGAACTTAGAGGAAACTAAAGATAAAGGTGTGTTGCAAGCATTTCTGAAGTTTCACAAGTAAAAAGACGACAGATAGATCATATGTCCAAGTCCCAAGGCAGACCAAAGGGAAATTAAGCGCAATTTTAGATGCCAGATATATAGATCTAAGGTAAGTAAATAGTAGGTAGGAATAGGCGCTCATAGATATGACGTGGTGTTGGCAAGAGGCATAGATCCTCATGAGCCCCCGCAACTGCGGGGGCTCATGAGGATCTATACCTCTTGCATCTTTTTCTAAAGATTTACTGACAGCTAGGCAAGATACATTTACTGGATAACAAAGAACATGTATAGTTACTGAAAGCTGTGCCATGGATCTACAGGTTACAGAGGGAAGCTATGAACACATCTCAGTCTCAGGGCAAAATCAAAGATATGAAATTAAGTTTGCAAATTAGGTAACAGTCAAATTGATTGCTACATTAACATGCGTGCAACAACAACAAAATCCCAGGTCAGCATGGACAGCAGGGAATAGCGCATAGTATATTTTGTGAGATGTCTGAAAATTATCATTTAGGTGCACAAAACATGGTACATGCATGCGGTTTCATGATTTATTCAGGCGGATTTTATGTGCACAAGTGAAAACAAAAAAGAAAAAAAACGAAACAATTTTTGGAATGCAGATATGCTACATTTTCAAAAGAAACATTATTGGCATATGGAGAAAAGAAATTAAAAAAAACAAACAAAAAACTGATGCACTTGCAATGCACTTAATGTATTATACTTATAGCCATCCCTCGATAGTAAACAAGAAAACTGTCATGCTCAAAGGTATCCAAAGCCATCCACAATCTATGATGTATCTTCAAGTACGACAACTATAAACTAACCGGAATAGGCATACAAAAAGAAACAGCACAGGCACATCACAGGGACAAATCACCGCTCTTCTTTAACCCATTACATCCTGAGGCTGATTTTGTAAAATTTGCTTTTTTATCCTATGAATGGCTGCATTACAGATTAGGAGATAGATCAACTGGTTTAGTTCAAGGGTGGTGCCAGAAAAGCTTGGCGCCTCAGGCGCCAAGCTATTCTGGCACCACCCTTGAATTATCAGTCAAATTCATTTCAAGCGATGGGTTATCAGGATGAAAAGGGTCTTGCAGCAGAACCTGCCATAGGTTCATAGTGACAGTTGAAAACTTCTTGAGAGCACGCCTGTATTTTTATGACCACTTCTGCGTTTTGTTTTGCAACCAAGGATGCCCTTTTGGCTCACATGTACGACTGATCACAACTTTGATAAAAACTAAATTGTGCCCCAAAAGTGGCATGTTTTACACATTTGTTGACCTCTTGTGACCTTTGACCTATCAGAGGGGTTATCCAAATTATCATGCGTAAAAAGGTCTTACCATCGGTTATCTCTGTACCCAGTTTAGATTTGAAGTTGAAAACAGTATTTGAGAAAAAACAATTTTGGGGAGGAAAATATCACTATTTTAAAAACTTATTTCTAGCCCTCCTATGACCCTTGAATTTGTCGAAGGGTCAGCCAAATTAGTATGCAAAGAAAGGTCTTACCATCAGTTATCGCTGTATCACGTTTAAGTTTAAAGTTAAAAAATAGTACTTGAAATAAGACAATTTTTGTGTGAAAATATCGCTATTTGGGACCTATTTCTGGACCTTCTGTGACCCTTGCCTTCCCGAGGGGTCAGCCAAATCAGTATCCATAGAAAGGTCTTACCATCAAGTATCTCTATACCAAGCTTGACTTGAGTTGAAAATAGTATTTCAGATAAGACAGTTTATGGTGGCCGACGGCCAGCCGAACGACCACTGGCCCCGCACCGGTTATCTCCCTTGATTCGCTACCACCGATCTCTCGAACAACTTGCGAGAGTCTCAATGGGCATTTGTCTACTAACCATAATACAACGTACTTAGACAACCGGCAGATGTTGCGACTTTTGACCAGTTTGTCGAGAGCAGACCCACAATGTTTGAAAATAAGGTCAACGATATCGTCATGAAAACAGCCCAAATCTCAAATTGAAGACGAAGCAGCGTAAAATATTGAAATATCTACACGACAGAACATAAAAAGTTAGTTTCTCTGCCAGATGACTACGTGAAAAGTGTGATTTCCTTTATATCTACTTGAATGCTCACACACGAAGTGTGCACTACATAGCAACAAAAGATCTGTCATGGTAAAAAAAAAAAAAAAAAAGAAGAAGTGGTTTTTCATTCGCAATTGAAGCGGAAAATGATAAATTTGCGAGCTAAATATTTAATATTTCTTTATAATAAAACCCTACTATGAATTTGAGATGAACTGAATGTGCAATGGAGGTGCAAAAACTGTACGTCAGGGGTAGTGCCAAAATAGCTTGACACCTTAGGTGCCAAGCTATTCTGGCACTACCCTTGAACTAAGATAACATTCAATTGCACAGATTCAAGCGGTTAAGGGGCTAGCTGTGCCAGAGATCAGCGCATCAATCGAGGGAGACAACCAGTTTGCACTGGCCCATTGCTTAGATTCACTTTTCTATTGCATGTGAGCCAAAAAGGTGGTTCTTCAAAACAGGTTCTGCTCCATACTAATGGACTTTGTATTGTAAAATGAAAGGCGTCAGAGACTGCTGGCAACTGTGGGGTGGGGGGTTTGGGGGAAGGGGGGGGGGGTGCATGTGAAAACTTAACTGACATGATAAGGGTAGTTAACCCACAAAGCCCTGAAAGACTACGACAGGATGTGGATCAACCATGATAGTTCACGGTTGGTGTCAGAATAGCTTGGCGCCTGTAGGCGCCAAACTATTCTGACACCAACCTCAAACTATCATGGTCGATCTGTCTTCAGAACTGTGATATGTCAGATGATGTCTACAAAAATTTGATAATTTTGTCCTCAGGGCATAAGGAGTTAAAAGTGATATATGTAATGTTTGTTAATTTGTATTTGGTCTGTGATCATGGATCTGATGGCTACAGGCCTTCAGCTATAGACCGCATGATCCAAAACCAACTAGAAGCACACATATAGTATAGGTTCTGGTATTGCCCTATAGGTTAGTCATTGACTGCTGAGGATTCTGTTGTAGTTTTGCTGTGGTGTCTGGAATGTGCGTGTGTGTGTGTGTGTGTGCATATGTGTGTAATACTGTGTACAGTTTTTGTAATGGTATTTTTTAAATTTGTAAGGTGTCGAGAGTTCTGAGGTTAGGCGCCATAGAAATCATTATTACTACATAAATACCTATTATTATTATTATTATTATAGAAATTTACAGTTGGATGTGCTTAATGTGGAATCTTTTTGTCTATTTCACTGAGAATGGACAACGAATTCATCCATTTAGCCCCAACACCCTACAGCAAGAGACCGATTGACCACGATAATTCGAGGCGCCAAGCTAATCTGGCACTACCCTTGAAATATCATGGTCAAACCACCTCTTGCAACTGGCACATAGTCGTTTAGTAACCCTTCCAAAACTTGGAAAAAGCACCAGTGGGGCTAAAAGGGTTAACCAGTAAACACATGTAGTCAGAACAGACACATGAGCAGCGAACACGGACTAGCACACATATTATAAACATAAAATCAAGCTGCGTAGGAAGACATCACACAAAAGTCTGATTAAGTTCTGCTGCAAGAGATTATAGCATTAAAAATAACACACATTAAGGGGATTTCTGGCAACAATACTGTGCTTATCATCGGGCGGGGTGGGGGCATTTTCACAACAATACGGCTCTATTCTGTCATCAGTTAACTCGTTTCGAGACGTGCCGCCTCCGGATACGCGGCTTCAGCCGCGTATCCGGAGGCGGCACGACTCGAACGAGTTAACGCACTGTTCACTCTACTACAAGGAGAGCCGTTACTACCTATGCAGAACATACTAAATAAAACATTTTGTTTGTGAAGCAGTCTGCCAAATGCAGAGCAGCACATTAACCTTTTCGCTGGCACTAGAAACATTCCGTTTCTGAAACCTTTGCTCATTCAATGAGGGTACGTATTGGTCCTAGCAAGAGGCATAGATCCTCATGAGCCCCCGCGACTGCGGGGGCTCATGAGGATCTATACCTCTTGCAGCTGCATGGTGTTCAGTTTTTCTCGACAGTGAAGGGGTTAGTGCACTATGCATCATGTCTGCCATAAGGAGAGGGAGAGCATAACAAAACTCATTGTACACATTTCATGAAATAATAAGACTCCAGACATCAACCCAAATCATCTCGAAACAAAAAGACCCAAGAAATAAAGTGTAGTACCGGCATAGGCATACTGGTCTGTGATTTTGGACCTTTGAGCTTGCATCCGCAAGGTCCGCAGTCACAGACCAGCAGTCGCCCATGCATAATGTTCAAATAAAGATTCTAAACAAACAAAAGAGTACTACTACATGGCATCAAATCAAAACTGAGTGAGGGAAGATTTTTGAGAAAAAAAAGTTCAAACAGAAATTAAGAGAAAATTAGAGAAATGAAAGTGATAAGTGATGCAACTGAACATGAACCAAAAACGAAACAAAAAGTTATGTACGAGGTTACACAAACTAAAGATCCCTCTACTTGTTTGAAGAGTTTCAATTTCAACCCCCCCCCCCCCCCCCCCCAAAAAAAAAAAAAAAAAAAAAAAAAAAAAAAAAAAATCAAATAAAAAACGAAAGAAATCAAATGCCAAAGAAAAGATAATGACCCGAACTTAACTAAGAATGGTTAGTGTAGTAAACAGCACTACAAGGACCAGCGGATACATGTAATGGCACCAGTAACTGAATAGCAAGCCCCAAACCCTTCAGACTAAAGAGGAGGCTAATGAGTGAATGTTTTGTCACCGATGGTAGGGGGAGCGACTAGCAGACAATGGGGCGTAAGCACGCAGGACATGTACCTGTATAGAGGCAGAGTGGTTGGGAATGCCTGAAGATATAGAAACGAGTACTGTAAGTGAGAGGAAAAAACAGCATACGTCAGCAACCGTCACATGGCAACAATATCATCAAACACAGGTCAGCCCCAGTATTATGAGCTCCAGTTTACTGCGGCATCAGACAAAACGCACGTCGCTGGCCGTAGTTGGCAACAAGTCCTCGGACTGACGTTGACTTTAGTCGGCCCACGCACTGCTGTGCATGGACCAACAAAAGCCAATGTCAGGCCGAGGACCTATTGCTTGCTGGGTGGATTTTCATCCGATGCCACTTCAGCACCAGGATGATGCAAAACAAAAACGCGAGCGACACATTGTGTGGCCAAGATTATTGCGATATACTGAGGCTAACCTGTGTCGCTAAACTCCGCTGCAAACGCCATCCATCTGCACAAGACACAGATCTTCATCAGCCCTGATATATTATGACACAAGATGGCCCAACTGACACCTGTGTTTCTCAGTCACAAAAGGACACCTTGCATTCAGTCTCATCTGGAAGAAAGGGGTTCATCTATCCTTCCCCAGTGCATCAACTCATTCGCGGCCAGCCACATCCGGATGCGCGGCTTATGGTGCGCATCTGGATGCAGCTGGCCGCGAATGAGTTTAGGTTTTTCATGAGATGCGTCAGAAATTGTTTTGAGCCTATAAGAGATCACCTTTTATTAAAAACCATCATTCAAAATTGATGGTCTTTTATCCATTACATCCTGAGCCTGATTTCGATTTTTAAAAAAAAATCTGCTTATTGTCCTATGATGGCTACATTACAGATTAGGCGATAGATCAACCGTTTTAGTTCAAGGGTGGTGCCAGAATAGCTTGGTGCCTCAGGTGGCAAGCTTTTCTGGCACCACCCTTGAACCATCACAGTCAAATTAATTTTAACCAGTAGTGCATCAGGACGAAAAGGGTTAATCACAAGTGACATTTTTTGCCCTTCAAATTTCTCTTAAAAGAGCATCTATCTATTTAAGATCAATTTTTTTCTTTCCAAAAATATAGATGACTGCTCAAAACAGGTTCGACTGTCACCACCACATGTTGACTTTCAATGTCATTGTCTCATGAAAACTCTCTAACAGCGTGGTACAGCAGAACCCACACTGAATGACGTTATTCGTGCCAAAAAAAAAAAAAAAAAAAAAGGCCCCAACCCATCGTGTGTTGGCAGCGGTCTTTTATCGCGATGATTCCTGGAGCAATCATCACGACAAAAACTGCTACCGACACGCGAGGGGTTAAAAGACAGGTGCTCTCGCAGAGAAGTCTGGAGCAGAAAGTGTCACCTGTCGTTAAAGACCATCATTCAGGAGGCTACAGCCGCCTTTGACGGTCTTTAACCCATTTAGCCCCGGATCCCTACAGCAGGCGATGGACTGACCATAATAATTCAAGGGTAGTGCCAGATTAGGTTGGCGCCCATAAGGCGCCAAGCTAATCTGGCACTACCCTTGAATTATCATGGTCAATCCATCTCCTGCACCTGGTACATAGTCATTGGGCAACAACCTAGGAAATTTGAGAAATGGGACCTTGGGGCTAAAAGGGCTAATGACTGATGATCTCCCGCAGGTGGGGTTGCTCAATCTAGGTTCCGCTGCAAACACCTTAATGAACCTCTCCGACTGAGAAACACAGATGTAAATAGGGCCTGCATGAGACAAAGATCCCCATCAGCCCCCCCCCCCCCCATCAGCCAGCCCCATGAGGATCTATGTCTCTTGCAAATGGGTGGCATTTGCTGCAGGAGAGAAGAAAAAAACACAGTTATTTCAGTTAAATAAATCATCATTTAGAAATGCCACAATTCAACATGTGATGCAATTATGAAAGCTGTCTAATGTAACGTGGCAATACACAACTCTTCTGATCTGAATTCCTAGGAAGAATGTTGGCACTATGATTACCGTCAAAAAAAAATAAACATATTAGTTTATTTACCAACATGAATAATATGACACTGAGGATTAAACATGTACAGTATCAGCAAATTATACACACTGTAAGGAAATTACATTTTTTTTATGTTTCTATCAACAAACGATAACCATACATTAGGTTTCTTTAACCCATATCATACAGAGGCTAAATGCTTCAAATTTGAGCCCTGCCATATGCAAGTTACATTATAGTACTTACAGATAAGGATGTAGACCAATAGCTTTAGTTCAAAGGTAGTGCCAGAATAGCTTGGCGCCTAGAGACGCCAAGCTATTTTGGCACTACCTGTGAACTATTTTAGTCAAACTTATTTCACACACTGGTGTATTCCGAATGATAAGGGTTAAAATCAAATGTGCACCAAACACGAATCTCATGACATATCATTTTTTAAATGTCCTCAGTCATAACTGCCGTGTTACAATTTTAACCCTCTGGCTGTCAGAAGCACTTTTTGTCACGATGATTCCTGCAGGAATCATCGCGACAAAAAAGTGTTACTGACAGCCAAAGTGTTCATCAAAAGCTAACTGCTCTAATTCTGCAGTGGTACGCCATTTTTCCGTGCAATCCCATTGTGCATGCAGCCACTGGTCCCGTCAACAGTACTGTGCCGGTGACCGCAGGCACAAGGGAGTTAGCTAAAACACGTGACGGCCAGGACATACCTGCTATCACCGTGTTGATGCACTCGTACAGCAATGACATGGCCGAGGTGCTGAAATCATACAAATTGCCTGTCTGAATGTCGTGTACCACATTCAACGCAGAGATACACAACACAGCAAAATAAGATCCAAAAAAGCTGACACAATTTTCTCACCAATGTTATCTGTAACTCATTCTGCCGGCGACACACCACAGCAAGACATGGCCCGACCGTGATAGTTCAAGGGAGGTGGTACCGATAGGTGCCAAGCTGTTCTGCCACCACCCTTGAACTATCATGGTCGATCTGTCTCCTGAATTGTAATGTCCTCGGAGGATAACTCCAAACTGTGGGTATTTCGTACCTTGGGCACAATGGGTTAGTAATGGGTGGGGGGGGGAGGGGGGGGGAGGGAGGGGAGGGGGTGGAGCGGGGGTGGGGGGGAAGGGGTGGTGGTGTATAAACAGCATAGATTCTCCCCCCTCTCCCCACATCCCCCCCCTAAACACACACTGCTGTTTGAGAGACTTGCCTGTGGATGAGGTTGGTGAGGGGCTCTATCAGCTTTTTCCCTAGTCGAGGCTCCAGCGGGGTCAACGCTCCAAACTGAAACACAGACATTTGGGTAAACATATTTACAGCAGAACCTGTTTCGAACGACCACCCTCATGAAAGATCACCTGTCATGAAAGACCATCATTCAGGTGGCTGTCGCCACCTAAATGATGGTCTTTCATGACAGGTGGTACTTTTTGCGGTTCAGGACTTCTCTTGCGACGGCAGCTGTCTGACCGTTCCCCCTGCACAAACGATGGTCGCTCAAAGCTGGATCTACTGTGAAATGAATAAAAAATGTGAACCATGCTATCAGTGAGAAAATCTAATGCCATGTTTAGGAATACAACTTTAAAAATGCCCGTCAGAACGATGGGATCCGATAAAAAAAACTACTTGAACTGTAACGGAAAATGTATAGCTGCCAACCCCGAGGCAACAAAATTTCTGAGTTGTCCCCACAACGCTAGCCCTTGCTTCTAGGTACTGAAAAATCAACAATAGGGAGGTGGGGGGTGGGGTTACACACGTTGCTTTAGCCGAATAATCAAACACAGTGTGCGTCAGCTCGCCTAGGTTTACCGTGCAGCGATGTTTATGTCTGCCCGGCACATTTTACAAAAGGCAAAGTGTTCGCCCTTTCTCGATTCGTCGATGTAAGGAACGCTTGTAGTCTGGATGGAACTTCACCAACCACTTCTGTTTCTTTGGAGGCATCATTTTGTTGAAAATCGAAAATACCAGTTGTGAAAATCGCTAAGCGTGTGCTCCAGACCAGGGCAATTTCGAAGCAACCGGAACAAACACGGAATGGATGGAAATTTGCTGCGCATGCGTAATCAAGACTGGCTGTGGATCCCCGAAAGCTTAGCGGTACAGTATAGCGGCAGGCTCTCAACTACAGGCGCTTGACCCCGAGCGGTACGCCAAAATGCCTCGAATTTTAAAACAAAGCTTGAAAATCTGAAAATCGGGAAAAATGTACCAAAAAACGGAAAATCGGGACTTAAAAAAACATCGGGAAATTTCCGAAAAAATTGGGAGAGATGGCAGCTAAGAAAATGTCCACATACCTGGTACCCTGTGATCAGTTTACAGTCGAACCTCTTCCCTGCCACTGTACGTTCATTTTCATTTCTGTAATCTTGGCTTGTTCAACAACCCAAACCCTTTGAAAACATGGACACAAACTGGTCTCAGCAAGAGGCGTAGATCCTCATGAGCCCCCACAGTCGTGGGGGCTCATGAGGAACTACGCCTCTTGCCATTGGAGTGTGGAACGTTTTCCCAGCAGCAAAGGGGTCAAAAAAGTGAATAGCGTACCAGTTTGATGATCTTGATGAGCACCCAGTTGTTGGTGGAGGTGGTCATGAGTTTGAAGAACAACGGCGCCAGAGACAGGTAGTTCTTGGGGTTTTTCCGCGCCAGCTCACAGATGACGTTGACGGCTGCCGACTGCACGCCAGGGTCTGGGTCCTCCAGCTTTTCCTTCAGGCGCGGGAACGCGGGACGCAGCGCCTCCGGGAACTGCAGGAACACCTTGTACATGATCAGCACTGCCTTCTTCCGCAGGTATGGCTTGGACGACGTCATCTGTACAAAACAAACAGTTTTAATCCCTAAGTACAGGTAAAAGCATGATACGAATACGAAAGTTTATTGTGTCAAAAAGGCCAGTGGCCTGTAACACACAACATAAGACATACAAATAATACAAAATACATCAAACAGTAAACAGAAAATAATTCGTGCACAAAACAAACTACGAAGACAATTAGTACATGCACAAAGACAGTGACAACACTAAGCTACATCACTATCTGTCTAATGCAGTATGTTTTGGCCAGAAAGCTGCACATAGCCTGCATGTGAGCAGGGGGAAGACATCGACACTTGGTACCTTCTAGTTTCTTCATACCTCTCACATGCATGATCATTATTGTACAAGGAACCCTTATTAATCCATTTAGCCCCCGAGTCCCTACAGCAGGAGATGGATCGACCATGATAATTCAAGGGTAATGCCAGATTAGCTGAAAGGCGCCAAGCTAATCTGGCACTACCCTTGAATTATCATGGTCAATCCATCTCCTGCTGCAGGGAAAGTCATTACGCAACACCTCCAAAATTTGATTGATTGATTGTACATTGCTTAACGTCCCGACAGCAACAAGGCTTTCTCAGGACGTGCCTGCACTGCTTGTGAAAAAAAAACTAAACAGAACATTGAATGTATGTCGCCAGCCGGTCAAATACATTAAATAAACCTAACACATGGGGCCTAAATAAAGCTAAGACCATTTAGCAACACACATCCAATATCAAGAGCTACAGGCAGTGCAGACAGTAGGGAGAGTTTTAAAAAGGCAAATACAGGTGAATGGACAAAGGGTAGACAGAAACACATGCCCCAGAATAAAGAGAAAAACCCACCCTGTGGGGCTGACCAGGGTGACCCTGGGAACTAAAAAATACCTAACCCCACCCAAGTCCCCTAGGGCAGACCCGGGTGGGGTCTCCAAAATTTGAAAAATGGGACCTTGGGGCTAAAAGTGTTAATTGACCATCACAACTTCAGAATAATGGCGGAACAGCTTGAGGCCTCTAAGGCCCCAAAGCCACATTTCTCAAATGGTGGAGATGTCATCGAACGACTGCAGGAGATACGTTGACCATCATAATTCAAAGGTAGTACCAGATTAGCTTCGCGCCTGAAGCGGCCAAGCTAGGCTGGCACTATCCTTGAATTATCATGTTGAACCCATCTCCTGCTGTAGTGTGTTGGGGCTGTGGGTTAACCCTCTTAATCCCACAGTCACATTTCCAAACTTTTGGAGGCGTTGTCAGTTGCAGGACTGATCATGATAATTCAAGGGTAGTGCCAGATGAGCTTGGCGCCTGAAGGCGCCATGCTTATCTGCCACTACCTTTGAATTGTCATGATCAATCCATCTCCTGCTGCATGGTCCTGGGGCTAAAAGGGTTAATCGGTTTTCTGAGCAGTAATGCAGTCTCCCAAAGTTCGGAGGCAACAAGCTAATCTAGCACTACCCTTGAATCATCATTATGTGTCTTCTGAACTGTAACGCTGTCTTTAAAGATCTGAGGCAACAAAGCTATTCTGGCACTATCCTTGAGCTATCATGGTTGACCTGATTCCTAAATTGTGATGTAGCCTTCTGAGGTCAACTGACAAATTTTGGAATTTCAACTTATGAGCTAAAAATATTAACCCTTTGTCTATCGGCAGAGGTTTCATTGTGATGTTACCTGCGGAAATCATCGTGACAAAAACCACCGCTGACATGACAACAGGCTAAGCCTAAAGGGATACGGCTGTACGGAACCTTCCATCACCCACCTCAAGAGACAGGAACCACCGCTGACATGACATCAACAGGCTAAGCCTGAAGGGATATGGCTGCACGGAACCTTCCATCACCCACCTCAAGAGACAGGAGATCGAAGGATGTAGGGTATGAATCAAACTTTCAAGGCACAAATGAAACTGTATGGAACGAAGAGGCACTTACAAGCGTCATGATGTCATTGGCCAGGTCGCGAGCCAGGTCGGGGGTGATGAAGCAGGCCAGTCCACTGAGCGCGACCCCAGCATCGTAGGTATTGACACTGCTCATGTCCTGTCAACATACACAGACGCAGCATCGTTTAACCGTCTTAATCCCACGGCCGCATTTCCAAAATTTTGGAGGCGTTGTTTAACGACTAAGTACCTGTTGTAGGAGATGGATTGATCATGATAATTAAAGGGTAGAGCCGGATGAGCTTGGTGCCTGCAGGCGCCAAGCTCATCCGGCACTACCCTTGAATTATCATGATCAATCCATCTCCGGCTGCAGGGGCCTGTGACCAAGTGAGTATGGTATAATGGTATAAGCACTACAGTATGTTCACACCCATGGCTAGCTACAAGAGGACAGACCACAGGGCAGGCAAGTGCTGCTATACTGTAGCCACATAGAGCCACAAGAGAGATAGATTCTCATGAGCCCCTGCTGCGGCAGGGGCTCATGAGACTCTATGCCTCTTGATGCAAGAGACTCGAGGCTCATTTTGCTGACACTGCTGTTGGTCAGAATTATTGAATTAACAATGGAATCCTTCAACAAAGTTGAAGCCCCTGGCCACCCCAGCAGAATTGCACGAGGAATATTTATTTTCATGAAAAAGCTCATGAAAACTTAGGCCTCTTGACGTCGGGGACCAAAGACTAATTTGCTGACGGGAACCTCTCTGCTCCGCATGTTTTGGGATCTACGTCTTCAGCCCAACTTTCTAATCCAGTTTACACTGTGGTATTAACTCATAATATCTGGAGGATGAAATTATCAATCAAAAAAAAAAAATCCTTTGAGGTCTACCTCACACTTTTGGAGACAGAGCAACCATGATAGTTCAAGGGTGGTGTCAGAATAGCTTGGCACCTACAGGCGCCAAGCTATTCCGACACCACTCTTGAACTGTCTTGGTCGATCGACATCCCGTCATAGCTTGTCCAGCCTTAATGGGTTAATCAGACCACTGTCATGATATTTAAGAATAAATTGTCATAACTTGTAAGTTGTATACAGCTCAGACCATTACCACCCTTTAACCCACAAAGCCCTGAAAGACTACGACAGCATGCGGATCGACCATGATATTTCAAGGTTGGTGTCAGAACCGCTTGGCGCCTCAAGGCGCCAAGCCGTTCCGACACCAACCTTGAAAAAACAAAAACTCGTATGAATTTTGTAGCTGACCCCACCATTTAGGTGGTGAAGCTCCGCTGACAATCAATACTTCTTGCCAGTACAGATTAACCCCATTCCCAGACTGAGGCAGCTATTTATCCATGACTGGGAGCGCCAGCTGGTCTTCTCCACTGTATTTCAAATATGACCCAAAAATTCCAGCATTGGCTTAACCCATGACATCCTGAGGCCGATTTTGTAAAGTTTGCTTATAATATTGTCCTATGAAGGCTACATTACACATTAGGAAGTAGATAATAATAATACCTGTTATTATATAGGCAACACGCACGCTCACGTGACACACACGCATACACTCTGAAGACAAACACAGAACAAGACAGACACAGGACATTCACGCGATGCGAAGGGTCAGCTCAGCTACTGAGGTTTCGGAAATTTTGACCGCTTGTATTTGAAATTTTATAAAGTGGCCTGAAACTGGTACCACATATCAACTGTTTTAGTTCAAGGGTGGTGCCAGAATAGCTTGGCGCCTCAGGCGCCAAGCTATTCTGGCACCATCCTTGAACTATCAGTCAAATTTATTTCAAGCAATGGGCGTAGCAGAATGATAAGGGTTAAGGGAACATTCACCAAGGACATGAATCTTTTGCCGGCTTTTTTTGGAAAGCTTTTACGAATTTTTTTGAATTTAGTGAACGGGCACCACAAACAAGTTCCCCAGGAATACACTGCTGCCATTCTCTGCTCTAGGGTGACAAAATGTTACACCAAATTACAATCCATGCCCCATGCACAATATTCCAACAACTCTGCTATCACTGGGCCGTCTACAAGTGCGACACATGCATGGACAATTACAGTATTAGTACGCCTCAGAATACTGTAACAGCCAATTTTGAACCTGCCATCTGAATGTTTTACTGCCTGCATGCAATGCACGCGCCATATTGTGTACACCACAGCATTAACCCTTATCATTCGGAATACACCAGAGTGTGAAATAAGTTTGACAAAAATAGTTCAAGGGTAGTTCCAGAATAGCTTGGCGCCTCTAGGCGCCAAGCTATTCTGGCACCACCCTTTAACTAAAGCCACTGGTCTATATCCTTATCTGTAAGTACTATAATGTAGGTTGCATATGGCAGTGGACAAGTTTAAAGCTTTTAGCCTCAGTATGATATGGGTTAACGCTGTGGCTGTCAGTAGCCTTTTTTGTCGCTAGCTCTTTTTGTTGAGTCCTGCAGCAATCACCTCAACCAAAAAAAAGTTAGCAACTGCCAAAGAGTTAATAACATTTTTTTTTAACCGTATCATAGTTCATACTGAGGCTAAAAGCTGCAAATTTGTACACTGCCATATGCCACTGCCATAAGGATATAGACCAATGGCTCTAGTTCAAGGGTAGTGCCAGAATAGCTTGGCGCCTAGAGGCGCCAAGCTATTCTGGAACTACCCTTGAACTATTTTGGTCAAACTTATTTCACACACTGGTGTATTCCGAATGATAAGGGTTCAACAAAGCATCATAGTCATGCGCTAATCTGTGATTCTGTCTGAAATCACGGACCAGCACCCATGCCAGTACTATTACAAATGGAGGTACACAGAGGAAATGGGAACCAAACTGGACTGCACATTGGCAGGCAGGGGTGTGCACGATGCAAAAACAATCTTATACCTGCAAAAAATTATTTTGAACTATTTTTACAGAGTCAACGTTGCACATTTATTTAAGTGTATGTGAATACAGGCATTCACTGAAGTTGAATAAACTGCTATGCTACAGTAGGAAAAGAAGCCATGAACTGAAAACAAGAAGAATGGAGTGCTAAAAATGACCCAAACTCAAAATAACGATAGGGTTCTGTACATGGGAAAGACAAAATCACTTGTACTTTGCAATTCCACTGATCTGAGAAACAAGCTAAAAACTGGCACCATGCGTAATAGGAGAGATTGGCCTTAAAAATAGAAAGAATTGCCTGAAAATCAGACACAGGACAACACTGCACGTTTTGATGAAAACACTGGATTAACCCATGACATCCTGAGACTGATTTTGTAAAATTTCCTTATTGTCCTACGAAGGCTACATTTCACATTAGGAGACAGATCAACTGTTTTAGTTCAAGGTCAGGCGCCAAGCTATTCTGGCACCACCCTTGAACTATCAGTTAAATTTATTCCAAGCAATGGGTGTGTCAGGATGAAAGGGGTTAAACGCAAGCAAGGACCAACATGCAGTATCGCGTGTTTGTCCGTGCTTGTACTCCACATGCAATTGTGACCCACGCCTGATTTCCGAATGTCTATTGCCCACAGTCGCAGCCTCAAAAAAGCAAAACCAACTTACTGGACCCACGAGCTCCTTGGTACAGAAAACAACACCCAGATTAGGTCATGTTGCTTGGTTAAAAAAAAAAAACCCAAACAGACTCTAAATGTACCGTTGGTTATCTCTGACCTTGACTGATAAACTTGTAGCAAGTAGTAATTAGATTGTGACCTTCACTGATAAACTTGTAGTAAGTGATAATTTTATCTTACAAAACTTTACACACAAACTTTCCATCAGACAAGCAACATCAACATTAAAAAGTCAAAATGTAATGCAGTCTCATTCCCCAATTTCCCCAAACTACAGAAACCATCAGGTACAACTATGGTGTCCTGTTTTTATCCAGGCCACCCTGTCCTGTTTTTATCCAGGCCACCCTATCCAGGCCACCCTGATAAGTGTGTGTGTGTGTGTATATTAATAGAATATATTTTAGTGACATTTCATAGCTGCCTTATTGTGATGAAAGTGCCTAAATTATGTAAATTATGTGATATTTACGTGACATTTAATGTAATTCGCTTCCATGTTATATGCCATTAGAATGTGATGTGTACAGTGGTTGTATTCTTTATCGGTCGCATTTTACATTATGTTTCTGACTAATCCTTTTACCGCCTTTTCATGAGCTGTGACAAGAATATCCCTTTTCGGACAACAAATATCTTGAATCTTGAACTATTGAAATTCTTCTACATACAGTATGTATTTTCAAGGGCGTCAACTCTAACCCTGGCGTTTACTGTTCATTTGTGAGCCATAAGGAGACTTGTACACCATCAGCTACAACAGGTGGGATGCTTGGCATGCACATAATTACAATGGATGTTTCACAATGCTTTGTCAACGTATTGTTCTAGTTAGTACTATCAGTACTTAACTGCAAATTGATTAAAACCACAGGTGTATCTTTCTCTGTTAAGCCTCATTTCATAGTTTAAATTTAACCCATTAAATCCTGAGGCTGAGGCTTTGTATATCATCCTATGAGCACAGACATCCATTTTTAGCTTAAGTGTTGGTGCCAGAACAGCTTGGCACTTAGAGGCGCCAAGCTGTTCTGGCACCACCCTTAAAATAGACCACAACAGCTTATCCCCACCCCCACATAAAAAAATTCAAATGCACAGCACACTATTCCTGGGGATTTAAAACCCGACTTGCAACCCCCACAAGTATAATTGACACACAACAAACCATGTTTACTTAACCCTTTGGCTATCAGAAGTGTCTGGTGGTGATTAAGGAATCACCTTAGCCAAACTCACTACCAACAGCCGAAGGGTCAACTTACTTGCTGTCACACTTAAAAACACATCATAAGAACCAGTCCAAGCAGAGCACATCTCTGCCACACACAAACTGTAACCTATAACGCCCTGAAAGACGACAGGATGTGGATTGACCATGATATTTCAAGGTTGGTGTCAGAATAGCTTGGCGCCCGTAGGCGCCAAGCTATTCTGACACCAACCTTGAACTATCATGGTCGATCTGTCTTCTGAACTGTGAGATAGACCTCAGAGGATATCTACACAAATTTGATAATTTCGCCCTGAGGGCGTAAGGAGTTAAAACGTCATTTTGTGAACATAATTCAACATGTGTGCTGGTCTGTGGTTTTGGACCTGATGGCTTCAATCTGCAAGGTCCAAAATGACAGACCTGCACACATCGCACAAGGAGCTGCTGCGGAGCAGGAAGTCCACAATGCCAGCAAAGATCCATTGCTGTTTGTATCACCCAGCAAAGAACCAAGCGTACACTTGTGATATCACTGTTAGAAGTCAACCTTGCTGGCAAAGATAGATTGATATTCATTATTTCACCGGCCAAGAACTACATGTATAAATGTGATCTCACTGTTTCAGCCTAATACAGTCCCCATAAACTCAACATAATTTATCAATATCATAGGTAGCAATAGCACAAACACACCGATATCTTTGAGTATACTCGTCTAGTGAACACAACACTTAGGCTCTGGACTCTAGGGGATGGGGGATCGTGCCCATGCAAAGACGTTTCTCTCTAGTTAAGCTAGCGGCAGAGACTCACCTTGCGGATCATGTTTGTGGTCAACATCAGAACGTCTGTGCCGTCATGGAAACACTGGGACGCTGCCAGGTAACCCACACGCTGCATCACACAGACAGGAACACAAATCAGAAGAAAGGCAAAGCTCTTATGGCTCACATGTATGACCCATCCACATATATGTGTGACCTTTGTGACAATAAGGGCTGGTTTTCTACACCAGTTAAATCCATGTTTTCTCAAAATGTATGCATTTTTCACAAATCTGTCACCACCCCCATCCCCCTATGACCCTTGACCTTTGCAATGTGGCGACTAAATTGGTGTGCATAGGAAGGTCTCATCATCAGCGACCTTTGTGCCAAATCTGACTGAATTTTTTTGGATAATAACAATTCTATCAAATACTGGAATTTTACACACATTTGCCGACCTCTTGTGACCCTTGACCTTTCCGATGGGTCATCCAAATTAGTAGTATGCAATGATAGGTCTCATCATTAGGTATCTCTGTACCAAGTTTGGGTTTAAAGTTGTGCATAGCAATTTAGCATATTTTGAGGAAAAAAAACATCTTTTGTCAAAATAATTATGGCCATTTTTGACCCATTTACAGACCCCCTGAGACCTTGACCTTTGTGAGAGGTCACTCAAACAGGTATGTTCAGAAAGGTCTGGCCACAAAGTATCCTTGGGCCAAGCTTCAAGTTATAGTTTACCACTGCTGATGGTGTACGGACAATTGGTTGGTTGGTTGTACATTACTTAGCGTCCCGACAGCAACAAGACTTTCTCAATCTCAGGACGTGCCTACACTGCTTGTGAAAAAAAAAAAAAATAAACAGAATATTGAATGCATGTCGCCATCCGGTGTAATACGCTAAATAAACCAATGACCATTTAGCAACACACATCCAATATCGAGAGCTACAGGCTTCGCAGACAGTAGGGAGAGTTTAAAAAAGGAAAATACAGGTGAATGGACCAAGGGTAGACCAAAGACATGCCCCAGAATAGAGGGGAAAACCCACCCTGTGGGGCTGACCAGGGTGACCCTGGGAACTAAAAAGTAGTTAACCCCACCCAAGTCCCCCAGGGCAGACCCGGGTGGGGGTGGTGTACAGACGACAGGTGAATGACCACTGGCCCAGAACATAAACTCACTTTTGCTTTGAATGTGAGGTAACAACGCTAAGAATTTAACTCATTCTGCCCTGACACACTAAACAGCAAATCATGAGGGGTGGTGCCAGAAAATGTGACCACCACCAAACTGCACGATGCACAGTGCTTCATGAACACTGCAGAAGCAGGGGTTCATGATGTTTTTTTTTTTTATTGCATCTTGCTGAACATACTCATAATTTATAGATCTGTGTTCCTTGGATTGATAAGATTGTTCAGGGCTGACCTGCCCCGTTCTCAAAGACAAAAATTTGCATCCACTGGCAGTGAAAGGGTTACACAGCACCAGGGGGGGGGGGGGGGGAGCAGAGGGTTATAGAAATCACAATTCACTGAACCGGGGGTTACAGAAATCACAATTCACTGAACCGGGGGTTACAGAAATCACAATTCACAAATAATTTTGGTCAGCAACAGTGGTTGTGACAACTCATGTTCAAACTGTTAAAAATATAAACAAGATGGGACGCACCATAACCCACAAAGTCCCTTCTTTAACTCATTCTACCCCAACACCGAAATCCTCAAATGTTGCCGTTGTCCTCTGAAGACTGCTTTGCAGTGCAGGACACAGATCGACCATGATAGTTCAACTCAAGGGTGATGCCAGAATAGCTTGGCGCCCATAGGCGCCAAGCTATTCTGGCATCACCCTTGAACTATCATGGTCGATCCTTATCTTGCTGTGGTGTGTCTGGGGTAGAATGAGATTTATATGAGAGCTGTCCTCGCTGTCAATAGTCTATGACCTGATTCTGATGTTGAATTATCTCCTATTGAAAAAGTTTCACAGATATGCCAATGCGTCAGTGAGTTCTATAAGGGGTGCAGGACATACGCGTCAATGATTTGTCAAACGTCATTTGTCATGATGTAAGTTTTAGTTTTTACATAACTTTATATTTTACGTGATACGAGTTTCACTTTCGCTTCATAGGCTTGAGAAAATGGTGACAAAACTAGAACTTCACAGTACAATTTCAGTCTTGCTATAATTTGTGTGAAAGCAGAATGACTTTACCTAGCTACATGATATACAAAGTATGTGTGCATGCATGCGCGTTCCAAACATCTCCAAGAGGCATAGAACCTCATGCACCTGGAAGGCGTATGAGGATCTATTCCTCCTGGAGATGCGTGCATGTTTGTGTGTGAGAGAGAGAGAGAGCCGTGCATGCGAGAGAGAATGACGTCATATTTCGAAAATTATGTCACTGTTTGCCTGGTGACAGAGTTGCCTCTTTTATGTCACCGCCACTGTCGGACTTTCTCCAGAAGCAAAGGTTTAGAATTATTTTTACTAGAAATGTTGAAAAGATACAAAGCTGGCTAACAAAACTCATCCAATGTCTTTTTCCAAACTAGCTATATAATAATAATAAAAAATAATTACGGTATTTATAATGCGCTTATCTTATAATAATTATAACTCTAAGCGCGCACTCACAACTCGCGCACACATGCGCACGCTTTTGACAATGACTCACGTACCATGAATACATTACGCCCTCAAAACTCACCTCTTTCAACAGTTCTAGCACTATATCACCACACTCCCCACCCCAAGCTGACTGTCGTAATGTATTTTCACTATTTGTGGTACGCGAGTCATTGTCTAAAGCGTGCGCATGCGTGTGCGAGTTGTGAGTGCGCGCTTAGAGTTATAATTATTATAAGATAGGCGCATTATAAATACCGTAATTATTATTATTATGTTATAGTGCTAGAACTGTTGAAAGAGGTGAAATTTGAGGGCGGACTGGAAGGAGGAGAGAGAGTGTTTCTGACGGAGAGAGAGTGGGAGAGTGTTCCAGGTGGATGAACCATAGACTGAGAAGGAGCGGGGGCCGAAAGTGCCGAGTTTGGTGCGGGGGATGTGGAGGCGGAGAGGGTCGGAGGCGGAGCGGAGGGAAGGAGTGTAGGGGTGAAGTAAGTTGGAGATAGGCAGGAGCATAGTTGTTAAGGGATTTGTAGCAGAGAGACAGAATCTTGTATTGGATGCGTTGGGGGATGGGGAGCCAGTGAAGGAGTTTGAGCAGGGGAGTGATGTGGTCAGATTTCTTCTTTCTGAGGACGAGGCAAGCAGCATTGTTCTGGACGCGCTGGAGAGTGAAAGTGGTGGAGTGAGGGAGGCTGGAAAGGAGAGCCTTGCAATAGTCGATGCGAGATAAGATGAGAGACTAGAGAGACAGCAAGTTTGGTGGCAGCTTCGGTGGTGAGGTATTTTTTTTATCCGACTAATGCGACGGAGGTGGAAATAGCATGCCTGGGCCGTGGCGGAGACAAAGCTGGTCATGGAAAGAGAGGAATCGAGGATAACGCCAAGGTTCTTGGCCGAGTCAGAGAGGGGGATGGGGGTGCTGTCGAGTTGAAGATGGAGAGAGGGAGGGAGCTGTGAGAGTTTCTGGCGAGTGCCTACCAGCATAGCTTCCGTTTTGTCATCATTCAGTTTAAGTTTGTTTGCTGTCATCCAGTTTTTCACATCTTCGTAGCAGTCAGCCGTGCGAGTCAGTAGTGACTAGTGTTGTCGAGTTTGTCTTTGTCTAGCAGTTGTGAGTCGTCAGCGTAGAGGTGGTGGTGTATATGATGAGACTGGATGATGTTGGACAGGCGAGAGGTGTAGAGTGTGAAAAGGACCGGGCCCAGGACGGATCCATGTGGAACTCCGCAGGAGAGCCTGATTGGGTTAGAGGATACACCGTCGATGGTAATGGACTGCTGTCTGTCGGAGAGGTAGGAGAGAAACCAGGAGTGAGCAGAGTCAGTGATACCAAAGGAGAGGTGTAGGTGGAGGAGGAGGATAGAGTGATCTACGGTGGAGTCCGCTTAACACGAATTTCTGGGGACGCGGAAAATCACTTCATGTTAAACGTATTTCGTGTTAACCAATATGGCCTCAAAATTGATCATGGTCCTCAAAGAGAAAGTGTGTAAGAGATGTGTGCATGAATGAGTACGAGGTTAAAAGTGCACATTATCGTACTTTTTATGCATACCTTCAGCTCAATAGGAATACACAAGGAAACGTGTACAGCTCGCGTATTTAATGTAAAATCCATCAGGTAAAAGCAACACAGGCTGAAGTACAATCCCGGCGCATCGGTAAAAGGGTTGTGTTGGTACACAAATGATGCAACATGAATGCAGTTCAGAAACGCTAGCCAATGAGAAGACGGATTACAACGGCTGAAGGCTATTCAGCCAATCACAGACTAGAGCCTGTCAGGTGTACTACAGCGTGAGAGCGACACGTGAATTGGTTTTCGGTGAATGGAATCTGTGTTCGTGTTAAACAGGTGAATAATAGTGAAATTGCCCAGGTTGAAAACCGAAACCAGCTTCATGTACAGAGGTGCCAACCCCTGATTTTACGTGTCAGTATTAAATGAGCATTTTGTCAGTATTTTTCAAAAACTGTCAGTATTTTTGCATGACACGGTTTCAGTCATGGTATCTACAATAAAAAAAAATTACACTATTCATTAATAACGATGCATTAATTATAGAACTACGGAATAATTATCATAAGTACTTTGAAAATAAAACAGCTAACTTACATTATTGTTTGAGAGCTTTTGATGTTGCTGATTTGCATGCCTTGACAACATCCAACGGGAGATCAACATTGTAACATTCAGACTGCATGCTTGATTTGATAGTAACTACAGCATCCAATGTCTTGGTGGACATGGTTCCACGAAAGTCTGTCTTTATTTTTCTCACAGATGAGAACACCCTTTCGCAAGCAGCATTTGACACTGGACTTAGCAGAAATCCAAGCATCACCTTTGCCAGAAATTTGAACCTTGGTGAACCAGTATGGTCAGTAATGGCTGTATCTCAACCCACTGGTCTTCTGCCTTGCTCTTTTCCTTGACTGCAGCAGGAAGGGGCTTGCATGTGAGATAGTCATTGAACTCCATTTCCAAGTCATCAATGCTACAGTCAACTGGAAGGAGACAGGGAAAGCGTTTGACAAAGTACATGACAGAATCCCACTTTGCATTTTCCTGTAGAGAGATGTCAGCAACTTGAGCACAAGTCCACAACTTCACTTTTTGCTCCAGAAGTTCCAGCTTGGGACCAGTCTTACTCTTGTCACTGGGCTTGCCTTTGGAAACAGTGCTCATGTTGTCCACAATGTACTGGCAGGCTGTCAAGTAAAACAGTTCAACATTTTTGAAGAACTCCTCTTTCTCTTTGTCATTCACTCCAGCAGATAGATGATCACGAGCTTGAGAACCAATGCAAATGGATGTACTGTCTTTGATGTTGTACTTTTGCTCAAAGTGGATCTCCATAGAATGGCCATGCATGGCAGAGGGCTTGAGAAAACAGGTCTCCAGTCTTTTAAGAAGCCTTTCAATGTCCCGCTTCACAAAGTGAATCCTGCTGTTTTCCGACTGCAGTCGCTTGTTGGTTTCATCAAAGAAGTCCACCACATAGGCAAAGAATAGGACATACAGCTTGGGTGTTCTGTGACAAAAGAACTCTTTCAACTGTCGTAAGACAGAGCTGGCACCTGAAGTGTTTTTAACAGAGCACTCTTGTTGGAAGAACAATTTGAGGGGCTCCCACTGCTCAATGATTCTTTGTAGAGCTGCTCCCAAAGACAGCCACCTGGAAGGGACATGCTCCAGCAACTTGTGTTTGGGTGTACCACACTTCTCCTGCATGGCTTCGAACCGCTTGATTCTGTTTGTTGACTTGTCAAAGTACCAATGAAGTTGTCTTAAAGTGTCATCCATATCAAACTTCTGAGATTTCTTGACAGCAGTTTTAAAAGCAATATGGAGCAAGTGGCATATACATCCACTGAGATGAACATTAGAGTTCCTTTTCCTTACATAAGAAATTACTCCAGAATGATGTCCAGTCATCACATTGGAATTATCACTCACGACAGCAAGACAGTTATCCCATTTTATGTCTCTTTTTTTTCAATTCCTCATCCACAAGTAGGAAAATGTTTTCTCCTGTAGCAGGCCCATCACAAGATGGCATACTGAGCATCTGAGTTGTTGGTTCACCTTTTTCTCCCATTACAGTCACAACAATTGGAAAATATTTTTCACTTCCTTCTTGCGACCCATCGGTTCCCAGTACAAAAGGGCCAGATTGCATTTTAGCACAAAGATCACTTTTACTGCTTTCTGCTAAGCAGTGGATAACATTTCTAACTTTCGTTCTCCCACATGCATATTTCGCAGCTATCTTCGAGTCCGGGAACATTGCCTGAAAAAGTTTTCCGCTATGATCTGCTGCACTTAGCGGAAGATTGTGTTCTATTAAAAAATGAGCAAAGCGCAATTCTGCTCATGAAACAGCGATATCTTCACACGATGGCTTTGCTTTATCATCACTGAAAAAGTTTGTAATAGTCGAAGAACTTTCTCTAGCAGCAGCTTTTGCTTTGTGAGCTTTTGAACTGCAATGTCTCTTGATATCGTCGTATCCTCCATGGCTGATTTTAAAATCAAAGTTGCAAGTGTTGCAACGAGCATAAACATCCGAAATGCTGGACCTCGCAATACATGGAAAATCCTTTGAGTAACTTGCGATAAAAGTTTGTTCTCTTTTCTTCTTTTTGCTCTCACCAGGATTCTCTGAAATTGTTCTTTTTCTTGGTCTCCGTGTTTCTTCACACTTTTCCACCATCATGTAGTTTGAAAAGAATCCCAAGATGCAATCTTTTAATCTCGCGATGAAAAATGAGGCGTGTGACGGGAATAAAATAGGCCTCGGTATTACTGCGCGCTCTCTCTCTCTGTCTCGTTTCTCTTAGTCGAGTAAAGCGCACGCCACACACGCAAACTAACAGTCAGCACTATTTTTAGCACCGAATCTAGGACAAAGTAAGGAAAGGCCCTAAGCGTGCAGTGGAAATATAGGCCTACGCTGTATTTTTAGCGATGTGAAAATAACGGGCAATAAAAAAAACATTGACCGTATTTTCCCTTTTGTTTTCTCCGTACTAATATACAAGCAAGCGGAAAACCGTATTTTTTAAACTTGACCGGAATTAAATACGGCGAAACCGGATTAGTTGGCACCTCTGCATGTAAAGCAAATTTTCACGTTATCAGTGAAATTTTAATACAGAATAAGGTGGTCATCGGCCGGGAAGGCAAAAACGGTTCGTGTTAACTGGAAATTCGTGTAAAGCGAGTTCGTATGGACTCCACTGTATAGTATCGAAGGCGGCAGAGAGATCGAGTAGCGTAAGAAGGGAGATGTTGCCCGAGTCGGTGGAGAGGAGCAGGTCGTTTAGGATATGTAGAAGGGCTGTTTCAGTGCTGTGATGTTTGCGATAGGTAGACTGGAAGGGACTGAGGAGATTGTTGTCGGCGAGGTGGAGGTTGTACTGGTTGAGAACAACCTTCTCAAGAAGCTTGGACAGGAAAGAGCGATTGGAGACTGGGCGATAGTTCTTGAGTTCGTTTGGGTTGAGGTTGTGTTTTTTGAGGAGAGGACGGACGATGGCGGACTTGAAGATATCGGGAACAGAGCCGTTCTCTAGAGATGTGTTGATGATGTCGGTAATAAAGGGCAAAAGTTTTGGAAGGCTGTCCCGGTAGAGTGAAGCCGGGAGAGGGTCTAGTTTGCAGGTTTTGAAAGGCATAGACTTTATGGTCTTAATATGCAAAAGTTCAAGTAAATATGACAAAAATTACTGACTCTAATCTGGGTCAACCAACTTCCTATAAACGGTTACAGTTCATGTCTTCAATGAGACCTTCAATTACAATATGCTCGGAGGCTCTCTTAGCCACCCGCTTAAGAAAGTATTTTGCCAAGTTTCAAGCTTGTGTCTATAGAAATATTGGAGATTCTCTTGTTTACATACATACGCACACACATACATACGCACATACATATGTATAAATGCCACTTCGCGCCAAATGTATGTTCAGCAGCAAGGTTAGCATAACTAGACATGACGTAATTTGTATCTTGTTACTTCAATTAGTAGAGGTTTAGCCTGCCCGCCTTTGACATCATGGACATGCTATTAAATTCGCCCCACAGTGACCCGTCCTAAAAAGTCCCTTCTATAAAGAGAACTGCAATGTCACTGGGCCTCTATTTTAACCCATTTAGCCCCGGGACCCTGCAGCAGGAGGTGGATTGATCATGATAATTCAAGGGTAGTGCCAGATGAGCTTGGCGCCTTCAGGCGCCAAGTTCATCTGGCCCTACCCTTGAATTATCATGATCAATCCATCTCCTACAACTGGTACATAGTCGTTTGGCAACACCTCCAAAATGTGAGAAATAGGACCTTGGGGCTAGATGGGTTAAATTGAAATCTTTATCCTTCAAATACTGGCATCACAGTCAGTCTAAACTTCACAGCAAACCCGAGAAACTGACAGAGCATGCGCATAAGCCATACCTTGAATGTGAATTTAGTCGAACTCATGACCTCAATGATGTTGAACGCGGCCCAGCTGATGTCATAGCCCAGCATTTGAAGCTGCAACATGTTAAAAGTACATGGTATTAATAGATTAGAAGAACAACATAAAACAGATACTTCAGTTTAGAAGCTATCACTAGTATCAGTTACAGTTCCATTGTGGAAATGTAAGCACTGCTAACTGTTTACCACGGTTATATAATTGAATAAATTAAGTAAATCATGCCGGAATGAAAATGTTACACAATACACACACAAAATCAAACAACTGTACATGTGCTTTTATTTAAGTTCCATGTTCCATGATACTGCAGTTTTCACAACCTGCAGTCAGTAAACCATAAAGCCCTGACAACAATGACATGCTACAAGTACAGCAGGGTGCGGATCGGCCATGATAGTTCAAGGGTTGAGTCAAAATTTCTTGGCGCCTACAGGCGCCAAGCTATTCTGACTCAACCCTTGAACTATCATGGTTGATCCACATCCTGTTGTAGCATGCCACTGTTGTCAGTAGGCGCCAAGCTATTCCATGGGTGGGACCGAGAAAAAAAAAGTTGAATCCTGAAACGAGGGTCTTGGGGCACTTTTTAAGTGAGAATTTTTTTTTTTCCAATCCGGAAATCTGGCTGTAGCCAGAATAGTCCCACCCATGCTATTCAGACACCGCCCTTGAACTATCATGGTCGTTCCATCTCCGGAGTGATATAGACTTCACGTTCAAATATGGATCTATATAAACTTGGAGCATGCACATTACAATGTTCATTGAGAAATAACATGAAAAGTCGGTGAGAATAACATTCACATGCTGGTCCGTGAAACCGGACCTTGCAACTCCCAGACCACCATACAAAAGATGAGAGTAAACTGAGTAGCATTATTCCTTACGTAAGCCAGCTTGTTGACAGCATTTGCCTTGATGGCCAGGTTGTCCTGCTTCAGTTCCTGCTTGATCTCATCAATACACTCTGCGATGTACTTGGACTGAAACAAGAAACATATAAAATTAGCTATCCATACGCATAATCACAAACAAAGTATTCTTCTTTCCCTCACACAGTTCAGATTCGGACTCAATCATACAACAAATTCATGCCATAAGCTCCAGTGCAACAAAAATAATCTACACTCTGTCCGAAGGAAGTTACACTAGTGGGACTCTTACTTGGACTTTGAGTAAACTGTATAAAAAAAGAGAAGTGTTTGGGATAGCTGGAAAAGTTCCTATACACACACAGCTGTTTTATGCGAAGCTGACTTGCAAATAATTTGGGAAACAGGGGGTTGTTGTGAAGATGGATGGAGAGCAGGGATTGTGCCCAATTAATTTCTATTCCAGATGGCGAGTGGAATCCTCCAAACACTGAAGTGTTTCCAACGAGGTCAGATTTCCTTTGCTCATCAGTACAGTATGCATTTAACTAACAGTAGCAATATTACCTTTACCATACCTCTTTGTGAAAGTGACACCTAGCGGTATGTTAATTGTTATAACTTATTATTATATAGCATCATTATGCCATGTGACAATGCAATACTTATACTGTAGCCAGTTCCCATCATGGGCATGAATAATGCATGGGTAGAAGACTAGAACAGTATGGCTTTGTGATACAGTGATTAAATAAAACTGTATGCTATGATCCAAGGTCAAGCAAGATTAATCTTTAATGTCACACGTATTTCCACCACAATGCATCAAGTAATTTGACAGTTTGTGTACCCTTAACCACAAATAACATTCCATAATTTGAGACAAGGTCCACAAACATTGGTGACATTTTCACAATTTGAGATACACTCACACAGCTTATAATTAACCCTTATCATTCGGAATACGCCAGTGTGTGAAATAAGTTTGACTAAAACAGTTCAAGGGTAGTGCCAGAATAGCTTGGCGCCTTTAGGCGCCAAGCTATTCTGGCACTACCCTTGAACTAAAGCCATTGGTCTATATCCTTATCTGTAAGTACTTTAATGTAGCTTGCATAAGGCAGTGTACAAATTTTAGGCGCCAAGCTATTCTGGCACTACCCTTGAACTAAAGCCATTGGTCTATGTCCTTAAATCTGTAAGTACTTTAATGTAGCTTGCATAAGGCAGTGTACAAATTTGAAGCTTTTAGCCTCAGTATGATATGGGTTAAGTTAAAGAGAAAGGCCAGCAAGAGTCATAAATCCCAATGAGCCTGCACAGCTGTAGGGGCACATGTGTGAGTCTATGAGAGGTATGTCTCTTTCAGATGGAATCAGCCATATGAGAGACTACCTGTACAAAGGTGGCTGTGCAACATTTGGCAACAGCCAGCATAACCTAGCACACACTTGTGGGGCTTACAGTTATATAGTGTACAAAGCTACAAACTTAATTTAGTAATATAGTGTAGGCTGGCATACACACACAGCATGATTAATTATGACCTGGTGACATTCAGGGGTGGATCACAGCTGTATGGATATTATCAACATGCATCACACTGTGTACAACATGAGAATGGGTGTTAGATCATATATTGTTGAAGAATGTAAGCATTTACGTGCAAGCTGTGCTCTGACCATTAATTAAGGATCATGCTGATGTGATGTGATGTGCGCTGTGCTAATGCGATTGTGAAGCTGTGGACAAACAAGACTGAAACTCAGGTGTCCAGGTACCGCAAGTGAGACACAAATCAATAAATTTTTATGTGTATAAATTTATGCTTAAAATGTTCACACAGTTGACCACTAGCAAGAAACACATACAAAGGAAATGGCCTTTACTCGTATAGCAAAGCAGCATTAATAATGTATTGTTTATCTATTGTGATTGCAACTGTGTTGGTGTACAATTGGCGTATTTCTAATTAAATAGTAATTTTAATGTCGCTGCACGTCTTAAGCCAGGTGGATTCAAATTTTAATTACCTGCCAGCTGCACAAATCTGGATCCTCACAAATCCCGGAGTGCAAATCAACGATGTCAACTAAGCTTCTCGCTTGCCCAAGTTTCAGATATGTTAATCAACCAGAGGAAGATATCGGGTGTTCAATGAACATGTACCGCGTTATCGATCAAGAAGTGACAACAGATTTATGGGCTGTCCACTGTCGCAAAACATCCCATATTCAACAATGCACATCAGTAACAGCACACATGTAAACGGAACAAATTCAATCGGTAAAAGATTTAGATGACCGGAATCAGTAGTGTAGCAGTATGACACAAAATATAGCGTGTTTCATATAAAAACTGAAAATGTGTCCGTGTGTCAAATGCGAAAGCTGGTCACGGGTTTACCTCATTTTCCTTGTGATTGCGGATCCCTCGAACCAGGTCCTGTAGATTCTTATCCAACACCCGTTCCAAGGTCCCTTTCACTTTCTTTAACGCCATTGTAGCTATACTTCAAAAGCTGTGAGTATGCACCACAACAGTGGTGTTCTCACGGCAAACGACAGAAATTTTCACAGCCCTCGGCGACTCTCCCACCGTCGGCCATTCAACATGGCTTCCGCCTCTTCTGATCATGTGACCTGACGCGTAAACAGCTCCTATCATGGGAAGCAACAGCCAACATACCACCGTTCATAGTTCATCTACATTTAGCTCCCTTTAGCAAGGCCGGTGGAAGATGAAAAGAAGTACCCAACGGAGAAAGAAACACGCTTAGAAAAAACGGTACAACACAATTTATTAATATTTCGGGTAAATACCCTTTGTCAAAATAGACAAACAAACAGAGACATTAGCCGCTACTTATCTTCATATGCAGAAGGAATGTGGCAACTCCGTGGAAGATGGTCAACTCGCCCATATGCCAACTGGCCCAGTCAACTCGCCAAGGGTCAACTCGCCAAAGGTGACGGTCATCTCACCCAAATAGCGGTCAACTCGCCAAAGACTCGAGTCAACTCGCCAAAGTAAGCGGTCAACTCGCCCAAGTACTTTAGTCTAATATATGGACCCTCACATGTGTCAAATTTTTGTCGCGCTCAGACTTGAACAGACAATAAAGTTGTATTGTATTGTATTGTCTGGCGCTCATCTGACCTCACCGTTCACAGACAGATCTTCCAAGCAACTAGATCCAAAGTCTGCAGAATGATCTCCGACTCCAAACGTAAATACCTTCAAAACAAAATCCTGGAATCTACTTCTTCCAAAACCCTCTACGCTACCATGAACACACTCCTAGGCACTCCTAAAGACACTCCTCTCCCCAAAACACAGCAGAGAAGAACTCCCGTCCGCTTTTTCCAACTACTTTTCCGACAAAATTCAAACTCTGCGCAACACACTCGACTCTCTGCCTACCCCTCCTTGCCCTCCCGATACCCCCTTTTCCGGCACCCCCCTCTCGTCCTTCCGCCCCGTCTCTCAAGAAGAAGTCCTAAAAACCATAAAGTCCATGCCTCTCAAAACCTGCGAACTAGACCCCCTCCCAGCTTCTCTCTACCGGGACGGCCTTCCAAAACTTCTGCCCTTCATTACCGACATCATCAACACATCTCTTGAGAACGGTTCAGTCCCTGATATCTTCAAGTCCGCCATCGTCCGTCCTCTCCTAAAAAAACACAACCTCGACCCAAACGAACTAAAAAACTATCGCCCAGTCTCCAATCTCTCTTTCCTGTCCAAGCTTCTTGAGAAGGTTGTTCTCAACCAGCTCAACCTCCACCTTGCCGACAACAACCTCCTCAGTCCATTCCAGCCTGCCTATCGCAAACACCACAGCACTGAAACAGCCCTTCTACACATCTTAAACGACCTGCTTCTCTCCACCGACTCAGGCAACATCTCCCTTCTTACGCTACTCGACCTTTCTGCCGCCTTCGACACCATAGACCACTCTATCCTCCTCCACCGCCTTCGTCACTCCTTTGGCATCACTGACTCTGCTCACTCCTGGTTTCTCTCATACCTCTCCGACAGACAGCAGTCCGTCACCATTGACGGCGTCTCCTCCATCCCAGTCACGCTCTCCTGCGGAGTACCACAGGGGTCCGTCCTGGGCCCGGTCCTTTTCACACTCTGCACCTCCCCCCTGTCCAACATCATACAGTCTCACCACATACGCCACCACCTCTACGCTGACGACTCACAACTACTAGACAAAGACAAACTCGACAACACTCAGTCACTACTGACTCGCACGGCTGACTGCTATGAAGACGTGAAAAACTGGATGACAGCAAACAAGCTTAAACTGAACGACGACAAAACGGAAGCCATGTTGGTAAGCACTCGCCAGAAACTTTCCCAGCTCCCTCCCTCTCTCCACCTTCAACTCGACAGCACCCCCATCTCCCTCAGTGACTCGGCCAAAAACCTTGGCGTTATTCTTGATTCCTCTCTTACCATGACCAGCTTCGTCTCCGCCACTGCCAAGGCATGCTACTTTCACCTCCGCCGCATCAGTCAGATCAGAAAATACCTCACCACCGAAGCTGCCACCAAACTTGCTGTCTCTCTCATTCTATCTCGCATTGACTACTGCAACTCTCTCCTTTCCGGCCTCCCTCACTCTACCACTTCCACTCTCCAGCACATCCAGAACAATGCTGCCCGCCTCGTCCTCAGAAAGAAAAAATCCGACCACATCACACCCCTGCTCAAACTTCTTTACTGGCTTCCCATCCCACAGCGTATCCAATGCAAGATTCTGTCTCTCTGCTACAAATCCCTGAACAACTGCGCTCCTGCCTATCTTTCCAACTTACTTCACCCTACACTCCTTCCCGCTCCGCCTCCGACCCTCTCCGTCTCCACATCCCCCGCACCAAACTCAGCACTTTCGGCCCCCGCGCCTTCTCAGTTTATGGTCCATCCACCTGGAACACTCTCCCACTCTCTCTCCGTCAGAAAGACTCTCTCTCCTCCTTTCAGTCCGCCCTCAAAACTCACCTCTTTCAACAGTTCTAGCACTATATCACCACACTCCCCACAAAAGATGACTGTCGCAATATATTTCACCATTTGTTGTACGTGAGTCGTCTAAAGCGTGCGCAAGCGTGCGCGAGTTGTGAGTGCGCGCTTAGAGTTATAATTATTATAAGATAAGCGCATTATAAATACCGTAGAACCCCGGCCATATCTTCCCCTGCAGCCACTGCGGTCGAACCTGCCTGTCTCGGATTGGCCTCCGCAGCCACGAACAAGCCTGCAGACGTCGTGGGCAACTCCTATAAAATCTTCGTTCGCGAAGTCAAGCCAAGAGAGAGAGATTATGTATCCTATGAACCTGAACTTCCGAATACCATTCCGATAAATGATCTACCTGATAAGTTTTGTCAGTACTTTGACTCTAAGATAGGAACTGGACAACTGTTCTGATGCTGTGTCCTATATTCCATATGACGGGCCTGTGTTACATGCATTCACTTCTGTCACAGAGGAGACTGTAAAGAAATTCATTATTTCCTCACCCACAAATCTTGTTCCCTTGACCCCATTCCCACCTCTATACTCAAGCTATGCCCTGATGAGATTGTCAGTGTGATAACCAGAATTATTAACTTGTCTCTGGAGTCAGGGTCTGTGCCTCGGCATTTTAAGCAGGCTGTTGTGATTCCATTGTTGAAGAAGGCAGGGATGGATGCAAACTCGCTGAAGAATTATAGACCAGTGTCTACTGAATCTTTATTTTCTTTCCAAGGTTCTGGAGAAAGTTGTGCTGAGTCAGCTCATGTCACCAATATTGTCTTTGATGTCACATTTCAAGAGTAATGATTTACTTGAACTGTGTCAGTCTGCATATCGAAAAAAATCACAGTACTGAGACAGCATTGCTTCACATTACCAATAGCCTGCTTACACATGCTGACGTCGGAATGTCTCTTTGCTATCACTATTAGACCTGTCTGCAGCGTTTGACACGCTGGATCATGGGATTCTTTTAGAACGCCTACGCGTGTCTTTTGGTATTTCCATACAGCGCTGTCATGGCTCAAGTCTTACCTTCTTGAAAGATATCAGTCTGTATGTGTGAATGCGATCATCTCTCAGCCTGTGCTTTTGAAGTATGGTGTCCCACAGGAGTCTGTTTTGGGTCCTCTGCTGTTTTCTCTTTACACTGAACCAGTTTCCCGAATCATGAGCCAGAATAGCTGTGCGTATCACAAGTATGCTGATGACACTCAGGTCTCTAAGTCTGACCATCCTAGTAACCTGCAGACCATTGTCTCCAATTTGGAGAAGTGTATAGTTGAAGTCAAAGAATGCATGACTTGCAACAGACTCAAGTTAAATGATAACAAAACATAGAGCATTCTTGTTGGTACTCGAGCTAGAACATCCGTCTCCAGCAGTTATCACATTTCTACAGGTGGCCACGACATTTCTTTCAAATCCAATGTAAAAAAAATCTGGGCGTATTCCTGGATTCGAGTTTATCGATGGAAAAACAGATTAGCCATCTTTGCCGCACTGCCTACCTGGAGCTCCGCTGAATAGGCATGATCAGAGCTTGTCTGACAGAAAAGACTACTGCCCAGCTCGTATGCTCTCGCATTCTGTCCCGTCTAGATTACTGTAATTCCCTTCTAGCTGGAATCTCATCTGATCAACTCACTCGCATTCAGCGTATCCAGAATAATGCAGCCCGGTTAGTCCTTCGCAAAAAACGCATTGGCCGGATCATGTGACACCACTGCTAAAGCATCTCCACTGGCTACCTGTCAAACAGAGAATAGAGTACAAGCTGGCCACTTTGGCATACAAACACTATGACAATACACATCCTGCATATCTGTCTTTTTCCCTTGCATCGCACAATCCTAGTAGAAGTCTACGCTCAAGCTCACAAAAACTGCTTGTTTAGCCCAGAGTCAGCCAAAAAACTGCTGGTGCCCGTTCTTTCAGTTATCAGGCCCTTCACGCCTGGAACTCCGGCACTTCCACTGCATGTCCGTCTTTCCCCTACCCTGATGACCTTCAAAACAAATTTGAAGACCCATCTTTTCCAGGTAGCATATCAAGATTAGCTTAGTCTGGATGTGCTGCCTGGAAATGTTGGCTGTTTTCTTATGGGTAGCCCATGTAAGTAGGCCGGTGTGTGTGTGTGTGCGTGCGCGCGCGCGTGTGTTTCGTTTTAGGAATGCGCCTACATGGTGCGAGCAGGTGTTTATGTAAAGAGTGAGTGCGTTCTAATTTTTGTCCTTTTAAAATTAATTTTATGTACTGTAAAGCGCTCCGGACTCATTGCTGTCCGTGGGGAAGGGCGCTATATAAAAACTATGTATTATTATTATTATTATCCAAGTATATTTGCGGTAGGTTTATACATTACATGTGCGTGTGTGAACTGTTTATGCCGTGACTGTGAATGCGACTGTGTGTATGACGGTGTCAGTGTTTGTGTGTGTGTATCACTGAGTGTCACACTGTTAAATTTTTTGTCAGCCTGTTGATTAGTTTCTGATCCTCATATCATTGCGGCAGTTAAGTTTACTTGAAATGGTTTGCTGACCATCCAGTGTTTAGCATATAGTTTATGGCAGCAAGTCATAGGCACTAATACCATAATGACTTCCACGCTGACAGTGTGATGTCCAATACTGGCTTGTCCGAGAGGCTGTCTGTTGTCTCCCCTTAGCTGGCATGACTTACTGTTTTCATTGCTAAAAGCTGGCACGTAGTGACTGCACCGAATCACTTTCCCGTGAAACCCACCACTCAAACAGCACAAATACACTCTGTTAATGTACGAAATCAATGAACACCTTGGTCACGTTACGTTTTTGTTAGTTTAATTGTCAGTGTCAATGCCGTGTGCGTGCGAGACTGAGAGAGAGAGAGAGAGAGAGAGAGAGAGAGAGAGAGAGAGAGAGAGAGAGAGAGAGAGAGAGAGAGAGAGAGAGAGAGAGAGAGAGAGAGAGATTGGTTGTATATATATATATTGCTTAACGTCCCGACAGAAACCGCCGGGCAGACTTTCGGCAGGGACGCAGTGCCTGGCCGGCACTGCCGCCGCTTGCCGCGAAAAAAACTCAAACCGGCAGAACAGTATTGAATCTACCGAATGACTAAAATCCGTAAAATATTTCACTTTAGTTCTTCTAGTGATTCTTCACTTTGTCCAGCATTAGCCGCGTCACTGCAAAGCAGACAATAATTATGTCGTTGACAACACAGTAAATTGGGCGCCAAATTTATCCCTTCAAGTCCTCATTGGACGTCCCAAATGTTTACTGTGCCGTACTGAATTCCTCAGGCCCAATAGCCAGTGCAAGTGGCTCAGCAGAAGTATTACTACAAACACAGACAACGGCACAGTTTTACTTATGTTGTCAGGATAAGTCGAAAGTCAAACGAACCGGTGTACCGTAAGCAAAACGGCCGCGATATTTCATGCCCTTGATACCCTAACAAGTTGATGTCACATTTTTTGGCTTCACAACACTAAGTGAAACAACATTGAGACACACTTTCTGGAAAATTATATCAATCAGCAGACTAGTATGGCATAATGATGTTCTGCGACGCTTGAGTTGAAGAAAGCGTTTGGCAACATATCCAGCCTGTGTGGGCAGTGTGGTGAGACTAATGACGAGGTAGCTTTAGCTTTGGGAACTTCCAACTTAGACTGCCCTTAGTGAACCATCATGGTGGATCGGTTCCCTGTTATTATGTTAAGGACGCATGGAATCAGTTAATTCTGCGCTAAAACTCGGCATGGTCGGTCAGTACCATGCTTTTATGGCGTCAAGATATTCTGGCACTACCCTTGAACGTTATCTTGGCCGATCAGTCTCCTGCTGAACAGGGTATAAGGGCTGATAGGGAAACGATTCTGTTTAACGAGCACGTCATGCGTTCCCTAGTCACGACTCATCCGCATCATTGAGTATGACAAGTAGGACACAGAATGTAGGACACAAGGCCGGTACGAGAGGTGGTTTGGGAGTTGTTAAAAAGGCCCGGGCAAACACAATATTATGAGAATTTCAAATATAACTTACACACCGCGGTTTTGTGCGCTTCGTTTTGAAATAAACACAAATGAACATCAGTGGCATATAAAACCATACGGATCGATTGAATGCTGACTGACGTAAACGTCTGACCTATTGCGAATGCAAGCATGTAAAAATAAAACTGGATCGATCTGAGACACCCATGTACTGACGTCATTCAGTTTCGCGATAGTCTCAGTCAGATGTACGCACCAAAGGAGATTATCACGCCCGAAATTACGCCCCTTTGACGAATTGGATGGAATTCATACTTTGGTCGAGATTTCCTGGTCACGACATCCATAAAAAATGTGGGTGAATTCGACGTAAAACGTGTTTGGTCGACCACAAATTTTGGTCGAAATATGTCAAAAAATCAACTTTATTTGAGCTGACTGTTATTTATCAGCGGGGTATTTTTTATGTATTTTGTGGTAAGACGATATTCCCTTTTAGAATCCACGATGGTTTAGAGGTATTTTAACTCACTTTGTATGTATTGAACTACCCTGATCAGTGTGTTTTTAACATCTTTGACTTTTTGGCGAAGCTTTTGTTTTCGGCAAATTTTAAATATGATTACAGGACAATTTACTAAGTTAGCTGCTTTTTGAAATCTGCATTGTCCTTTTTCGCAAAAACCTCTCATTGGGATGCCTTGTGATTGCTCGCTGTGCCACTAGGGGTGAGAACAGTGAAATATGGAGGTGCCGTTCAGTTAGTATTGGCGATATGTTCGGCCGGTATGTGAAGGTTCTCTCCCCGATCACTACATGTGCAAGGGGGACATAAATATATGAGGAAAAAGTCGTATCATAGCACGTAAAGGTTGCCCTGCCAGACGATACGACGAGCTTTTTCAGATAGCTTTTCCGTTAAAAGGTCCTGCTAAATCAAACTGGCACAGTTGCAGTGCGGCCGAATAGATACTCAGTGTTCACGTCGTACTCCGGCCATACTTAATACTGAGCTGTCCCTTTACCCCGTCCGCTAAAGGCCGTCTATCATATCACTCTGGTGCTCTGTCTTCCTCTCAGATCAGTGCAGACAGTTCTAGGCAGGTCCAATGTGATGCCTTTAGCTAGTACTCTTTCGGCGCTCTCAACCCCCCCCCCCCCCCCCCCTTGTTCTTTCTCTCTATCTGTAAGCCTCCCCCACTGATCCCACCCACTTTTGGGTTACCCGGAAGACGGTTTCACAACTACCTACTCTCCACTCAGAAACTAAAAATTTACTTTGTTTCAATCATTATTAGCTATTGTTGTGTACCGTGCTAAACTTGATGCTGTTCTCAACTCGAATGTGAGTTTTTATTTGACTTCATTTTTATATTATTACTTCTTCTTTTCTTTTTTTAACACACTTTTGTTCTTCTTTTGTTTTACGTCACTTCTTTCAGTTGCCACATTCCTTCTTCGACAAGATAAGTAGCGACTGATCTCTATACTTGTTGGTTTATTTTGAAGAAAGGTACTTAACTGATCATTGTGTGGTGCATCTACTGCCCATGTACAAAACCAAACTGAAATCTGTTCCGCCAGTGGAGACAATTGTCAAGGAGTGGACTTAAGACACTGAGGCACAACTTCAGGGGTGCTTTGAGTGCACAGACTGGTCAGTGTTCCTAGACAGCAGTAAGTCGCTAGTTTCAAGCTACATTCGTTTCTGTGAGGATTCTGTCATTCCAACTAAGACGGTGAAAATTTTTCCAAACAACAAGCCCTGGGTATCGAAAGAACTGAAAGGGACATTGAAACAAAAGGCAAGAGCTTTTGCTAGCGGTGACTTTATTGAGGGCAGAAAGCTGCAGTCTCAGCTCCGTTACGAAATCCGAGACAATAAACGTCAGTTCAAAGAAAAGGTGGAGAGTCAGTTTGTGACAGGTGATCTACGCAAAGCGTGGCAAGGTCTGAAGGCTATGGCTGGGGCTCAGCAGAAACAAAGTGCCTCCACCACAGGTCTACACTGTGATCGACAGCCTACAGCTCTCCAACCAGTTGAACGACCATTTTGCTCGGTTTGAGGTGAACGTCCAGTCAGAATTTAAGTGCAGACCATCAGAGATGAACTCCAGGCTCTTTCTGATGACCGCAGAGTTATAGAGATCAGCGAGGAAGGTGTTGATGGTCATCAGCTGCTTTCAGCCACACAAAGCCCCAGGCCCAGACGGAATCAGTGGTAAGGTGCTGCATTCCTGCAGTACCCAACTGGCACCAGTCTTCACGCAGATCTTCAACGCATCCCTCACGTCTAACTCAATCCCATCAGTCTGGAAACACTGCCTGATCTGTCCAGTTCCCAAGAAACCCAAACCCTCTTGCCCTAATGACTACAGACCTATTGCCCTGACCTCTATCATCATGAAGTGCCTCGAGAGACTTGTCCCGAGTCAACTACTCAGTCAGACGAGCGACCAGCTCGACCCCCTACAATTCGCATATCGCCACAACAGGGGTGTGGATGATGCAGTCATCACTCTCCTGCACCTAATCCTCACTCACCTGGAGACACCAAAGTCCTTTGCCAGAGTCCTCTTCCTTGACTTTTCTAGCGCCTTCAATACGATGAGGCCTCACCTTCTGACTGACAAACTGCGCCACCTGAATGTCAGCCCATCTCTGATCCTATGGATCTTGAACTTCCTAGTGGAAAGGACGCAGTGTGTTCGCGTAAACAACTTCATGTCCTCCGTCATCACCACGTCCGTGGGCAGCCCCCAGGAATGTGTGGTCTCGCCTGTCCTTTACATTCTCTTCACAAATGACTGTACCAGCGTGTGATGAAGCTCTATGCTTGTGCATAGTGCTCACACAGTAGGATTAGTACGGTACGGTTTTTGTTAACGAGTAGGATTAGTACGGTACGGTTTTTGTTAACGGTTTGTTGCCGAAAGTCCGTGTTGGACTAGACGTACGTGAAATCTGTAAGACATGGTTAGCACGGTTTTTTTTAGTGAGTTCTAGGCGGAAGCTGTGACTGTCAGAGGTCTAGTTTGGTTATTGCGGGCTGTCTTGTCGTATGGAACGGTTGTGTTCGAGTTACCTAGCCCGCATTCCAAGACTCTGAAGCCTAGATTTCAGAGTTCTTGTAACAAGAGTGGAAGACAGACGCCGAGACGTCGAGTCGCAGGTGGGACCTACGTGAGGTCATCCCTCCAGCTCTTCTGAGAGTGAGTCTGACTGGGAACCAAGACACCCAAGTCTAAGCGAGAACTGAGTGTACCGTACGAGAACGAGGACGTCCGTGCCCAAAGAGACAGGACGGCAATACGCGTACGACGAAGGACTTTCACGCCTAGACGTGAGAAGGACCAACGTAACCAGGCAACAACATCAAACAGGTTGGAGACATTGAGAGACTAAAACCTAGCCTGGCAAAGATACTGTGATTTGAGTGTGTGATAGAGAGCCTTGTATATATAGTTTGATAGTCTTTAAAGCGTTTCTTTTCTTTTATAGTGTATAAAGGTTACTTTAGAAAGGGAGCCCGGGTGTTGTGTTTTACCGCATGAATGCGCCCGTCTGAGTCAGTGGCGGTGTATGCGTCTGTTGCGTGAGAGTCTGTGCGTACGACTGTGGGCAAGTCTGCGTGCGTTACAGTGGTGACCCTGACGCTATCTCGCCTGCCGAGCTGGGTGAGTTACAAAGGGCGGATAAGTCATTACAGGACTGGTTCGGAAAGGGCGGTGGCGGGTACGATCAAGGAGAGTGGGGTGAACGCTTGTCGGTTTGTGGTTACGAACGGCTTGTTGCACCGTCATTTCTGGAGAGAGGGCGCGCCGAGCACGGTTCCGACAGCCGTGCAGGTCGCGGTGCCTTCTACGCTGCGTGACACAGTGTTGTTGGCGGCCCATGACGGGTTGTTGGCGGGTCACTTCGGCGTTAAGCGAACGCTGGGGCGGGTTCGTCTCCGATTTTCGTGGCCGGGGGTGTCGACTGACGTCGCCCGATATTGTCGCTCCTGCGACATTTGTCAGAGGACAACCCCGAAGGGCCGGGTTCCCAATGTGCCACTTCAGTTGATGCCACGCATCGAGGTGCCTTTCGATCGCGTGGCGGTGGACATTGTCGGGCCGTTGTCGCCCCCGTCGGAGGGTAACCATCGCTACATTTTTACCCTAATTGATGTGGCGACGCGGTACCCGGAGGCTATCCCACTGCAGAAGATTGATACAGTGTCGGTGGCGGAAGCCATGTTTTCAATCTTCGCTCGAATGGGCTTCCCGAAGTCGGTTTTGAGTGACAGGGGCACCCAGTTCACGTCCGATATGATGGGCGAGTTCCACCGTATGCTGGGGGTCAAACGAGCTTTGACCTCGCCATACCACGCCCAATCTAATGGGATGGTCGAGCGGTTTCACGGCACGCTTAAGCAGTCACTGAAGAAGGTTATTCAAACACGGCCACGGTCCTGGCACCGTTACCTTCCGGCGCTGCTGTTTGCGTATCGCGAACTCCCGAACGAGAGCACGGGGTTTTCCCCATTTGAGTTGCTCTTTGGTCGGCGAGCGCGAGGCGGGCCGATCGACTTACTCGCGGACGCGTGGTCTGGGGATAAGGACGCAGGGGAGAGCAAAACCATCTTTCAGCATCTGCTGGACCTGAAAAACATCGTCAGGGAATCTTGCGAGATAGCCCACAACAATGTGGATATGGCCCGAAAGGTGCAGAAGCACTACCGGGACAAAAGCTCCAAGATAAGGCGGCCGTTTGCTCCAGGAGAGCAAGTCTTGCTCTTTTCGCCCGCAACCACGCAGGCGCTCGTGCCTCAATGGCAGGGGCCGTACCAGGTTGTTCGCGAGTATGGTCATGACTACCTCATTTCTGTGCGGGGAAAGGAGAAGATCTACCACGCTAACATGCTGAAGAAATACCATGATGGGTCGAGGCCTGCACTAGCGTGTTTCGCGGCTGGGGCAACCGAGCCGTTTTATTCACTTGTGGGGGACGAGTTCGAGTTTTGCCCGCAGGCCGCGATAGAGGGAACCGGACGTGGGGACGAGGTTGCCGGTCCGCGTTTTCCATGGTGGCGTGTTATCGACTGTTAATCCTTTCTTGTATTCTAGGTAGTCAAGATTTAGTCCTTTCCTGTTTTCGGATATTACGTCGAGTAGTCTTAAAAAGAAACTCGGTCGTTTCTTTTTTTTCCCGAGGAAGGGGGAACCTAGCCTGGCAAAGATACTGTGATTTGAGTGTGTGATAGAGAGCCTTGTATATATAGTTTGATAGTCTTTAAAGCGTTTCTTTTCTTTTATAGTGTATAAAGGTTACTTTAGAAAGGGAGCCCGGGTGTTGTGTTTTACCGCATGAATGCGCCCGTCTGAGTCAGTGGCGGTGTATGCGTCTGTTGCGTGAGAGTCTGTGCGTACGACTGTGGGCAAGTCTGCGTGCGTTACACAGCGCCAACGACAGCAGGACTCACTATGTCAACTTGCAGACGACACAGCCAGTGTAGATTTGTCAAACTCAGATGCTGAGTACTTTGCAGAAGTGGGTCAGTTTGTCTCATGGTGTCATAACAACCATCTACAGTTGAACGTAGGCAAGACTGAGGAGATGGTAGTCGACTTTCGGCAGCCTGGCAATGGGCCAACTTCCGGGAGCCCATTCCCACCTCCTCAGCCCCTGGTGATTGACGGCACTTTTGTCACTCGCACAGATGTTTACAAATACCTAGGGACCTTGATTGATTCACGGCTATCCTTCACCGACAACACAGACCTCATCTTTAAGAAAGCCCAAGGGAGACTGTATATGCTGCGCAAACTCCGCTCCTTTGATGTGAGCCCCAAAATCCTCAGGCAGTTCTACTTCAGCTTTATAGAAAGCCTTTTTACGTTCTTCTTTGTCCCATGGTTCGGCTCCCTGGGCGAGAACTTTAGGAAGCTGAATAAGATAATCAGGCTTAGTGAGAAAATCGTTGGGGGCGGGTTGGAGAGCCTCGACAGCCTCTCAGGACGAGAATGATACACAAGGGCCCGAGGCTGGCAGCCGACACTTCCCACTGCCTTTCTAAGTACCTTCAAAAGCTCCCGTCTGGCCGTAGGTTTAAGGCTCCTCTTGTTAAAACCAAACGCTACAAGGGCAGCTTTGTACCCTCGTCCGTCTCCTAAAATGAAAGAGTGTGTTAACTAGCGTATCTCTCTCTCTCTCGCTACCCACCCTCAGATTGTTGTGACTGATCATTATCTGCAAATACTGTACGGTCATATAAGAGAAAACTCTCCAAAACGTCATAGACTTAAAAATGCTGTCACTTTGCACTACTGAACAACGCACACATTTTCTCTCTCGCTCTCAAACATACATTTCATTTGACATAATCTATTTATTGTAATTAATAACAGCATATAAGCAACAATAACAAAAGTGTGAAGCAATTACACGTATTATACACGCTAGCAAAACCATTTTGGGCATTAAACACATTCTGTTGTAAACAATGAAAATGTAATTTTAACAAGTCAATGTACCCGTTGTGCAATCTGTATTTTCTGTAATTACAATTTTAACAAATCCACCAATGAAGGCAAAACAATAATGTGTGAGGGGTCATCACGCTACTCAACGTAGATTCTAGCCTGCAATTGGTTCACTCATTAACTATTCAACCATAGAGAACCATCGTTCTATAAGCTGACCTAATTCTCAGAAAACTTTTCACTTTGAAAGGATTGTCTCCCTGTTAGATCACCGTGGTGATGAATGATTGACCCATTGCTCATTGAATCGGCCCATTGAATTTTGACTGAGTGGCATTAGAAAAATAAACCCTGTGTAAGTGACTAACCCCTTCACTGCCAGAACCCAGCAAATATCGCACAGCTGCAAGAGGCACAGAACCTCACGAACCCCGGCAATTGCAGGGGCACATGAGGTTCTATGCCTCTTGCTTTCTCCATTTACATCGACATTCCTCATGCAGAGCAGTGATTGGGCTTTCAGTCCGTTGTGCTTTTACATCCAAGGTCATAGGCAGTGAAATGGTTAAATAAGAACAGATAGGCATGCAAATCGATACTGCCTGGAGGTGGGGTTCCTGACCAACACGTGACAGGGTTTTCCATCCAGCGTGTTCCTCAGAGCCGCCAGCAGACCCGGCAGGGCACAGAACCCCAGCCCTGACCCATGACCCCGCCCAAAGTCAAAGCTGCCATTTGTAAGGAACCCTATGATTGGTCGCTCTGTGGCATCAAGTAATGTCACCGATGGTTCTTTCTTATCTGAGAGTTGTGCTTCTGGTGGCTGCACCTTAGCAGCTGATGTGGCTGGCTTTTGCACTGAATCTGTTTCTGTTGAACTTGATTTAGCAGTTTGGTTGACTTCTGCAACAGACTTGCGCTGTGTCTGAGATGTAGCACTAGCAGCAAGTTCACCAGATGCACTGGAGCCAGCCTTGTCCTTTTTGATGCCTTTCTTTTTCTTCTTAGTCTTTTTCTTGAGCTTGTCTGCTGGGCTGCATTTCTGCGGGTGCAGACGCTCTACAGGACCGCCAAAGTCTGAGTCTTTGACCAGCTGCTCGAGGTCCTTGCATGTAGGCAGACAGATCATGGCATGTTCAGCCGGTACGCCACGCATCGAGCATGTGACAGTCACGGCGACAATGCTGGACAGGTGGGCAGACAGCAATGTCTGATTCTGGCCATGGCTTAACAGAATGGACAGCTTTGTGTTACCACTACCTTTTCTATTACTGTGAACCCTGCGAAACCTGTGTGACATTGCACTGGCTTGACAACCTGAAGCCAGTACAGTGGCGCTTAGGTTTCGCAGGAGTCTCCTGCAACGCAGGACATAAAACTGTGAAACTGATACTGAAGAAACAAGCAACGTGCTGTCTTTTGTGCTGGGAACTGTTGCGGGCTTTTCAGCAGGCACTGATGTGTCAACTGTTGCAGGGTTTTCAGCAGGCACTGATGTGTCAACAGCATTGGTGACTGCATGCACAAGAGGGTCAATGAGGAGTGATTTCCCCGCAGCTGTAGACTTGTCTGAACTGTAACTATTCAACAGTTCAGCTGCCTTGGCTCTCCACTCCTTCACGAGACAAGCAAACGGACAGTGGAACGGAGCAGGCACACCCAGGCGAGGGTAGTTACAGCGTTTAGCTGGGGGACGTCGCTCGTGTTTGTCTGTCAGTTGTCGCTTCGTCTCCAGCTGCTGCTGCTCACCGGCAGCTGTGTCAGGGAAGTCATATGGGAAGTGAAGCTCTCCTAAACGTGCTGCGACACTGCGAGCTTCCCTCAGTCCCCCCACCCTAGCTCCCCTGTAGACCAGGGCCACCCAAAAAGCCATGCCCCACCTGCTGGGCAGGACCACATCCCAGCCACTTCCCACCCCCGCACACACAGGGGACGGTCTACCGGAGGTGGAGGAGTTGGAGACCTGCTGCCCACCTGGTCGCTGTAGCAACAAGACAGGCACTCGCGACTCAAGGTCACCAAGCTGTAGTGCCGAGCCTGCAAGACAGATAAGCGAATAAGAATAGTGTTCTCAACTCTATGTAGTGTATTATGGATGACGAAACAGCAAATTTCTGTTTGAATATTTTGGTCATGCAATAAAGTGGTATTGATTGTCTTAACAGCGTATGAAGCACAGATCCCAATATAAACTGCTGATAAATACTGAACACCGCCCAACTGCAAGAGGTATAGATCCTCATGAGCCCCCACAAAGGCCTCTTGCTGACACCACTCTTGTATCCACATTATTTTAATGGCTGGGATATCTCATGATAAATTTACGATTTCTAAAATAAAAACTGCATCCACTGGCAGTGAAGGAGTGCATTACTTCACAGCTAGTGGCTCGACACGATAGAATGAATCCATCACAGATTCGCTACCCCATACACCTGCTGAGGGGAACAGATAATGATGAGGGTCAGCAAGACGCACAGCACAGATTCCCACAAGTCCCTGCAACAGTGGCAACCCATTAGGATATATGCATCATTACTTTTCGTATCGTCTTCTGTTGTGGCCTTGAGGAGGCCCAACAGTTAACACAACAGAACAAAATCAAATGCGTATAACCATATTTTACTTGACAACATCCCGTCTAAACAAGCATGAGCCCCAACACCCTACAGCAGGAGGTGGATTGACCATGATAATTCAATTGTAGTGCCAGATTAGCTTGGCACCTTCAGTCACGAAGCTGATCTGGCACTACCCTTGAATTATCATGGTCAATCCACCTCCTGCAACTGGTACATAGTCGTTAGCGAACACTTCCAAAATTTGGGACAAGCACCCGTGGGGCTAAAAGGATTAAAACTGCTTGGCACCTGGTATCAGGAGTTGTGAGCGGCGCTTGTTCAACTCTTGTTCCGACATCTTGGAAGTTGTGACAACTTGACGTACAGCCTTGTCCCACAGTGGGGAAAATGATGCACCTTGGGGGAACTGCTCCATTACATCTGAACATGAAGCTAAAAAACATAAAGAACACAACAAATCTCCTTTGATCATATGGCTGTCATTGTCTATGATCATGTCATGAATGTTGCTAAATAATTTTTGATAATCATCTGCAGCTGAGCAGACGATTGTTACAAATTCTTTGTTAATATTCGTGGTAACTGCGGAACTCCCAGAAGCTAGAGGGGACGAATCAAGGCATGATCCTCCAAATGTAATGCTAGCACAGCTATACTGTCTCCATGGGTGACAGTGCAATAAATTGAAATAACTTAAAACGGCCCACAAACTAACTTTGTTCCATAATCCAAAACCAGCAAGAGACATAAATTCTCATGAGCCCTTGTGAATGCAGGACCTCAGGAGAACTTGCATCTCTTGCAGATGGAACATGCTGGCGGAAGAGCTGTTCTATCTGAACCAAAGACGTAAAATATTCAGCTTTCTTGGATTTTGAAAAAGTCAAATCAGCTTCCAGGACTGAAGACTGTCACCCATAACTTCAACAGGTAAACAGCTAAACGAAAACAATGTTTTCAAACTGTGGGAGGTAGACCTGTCATTCCATAGAATGTGTAAAGTTATCAGTAAGCAAGGAGACGGACGGTGGCTGAAGACCAGGGCAGGATTCGAACCCACACCCCCGACACATTACTGTCGGTGCTCTTCCATTGAGCTACCTGGTCGCAGAGTGTGCCACATGTCGTTAACACTTAAAAAAAACAACCTCCAGTAAATGGTAGGTGCAAAAAGTTAAATAACTAAACATTTAACCCATTTAGCCCCCGAGTCCCTACAGCAGGAGCTTGACTGACCATGATAGTTCAAGGGTAGTGCCAGAGCCAAGCTAATCTGACACTAACCTTGAATTATCATGGTCAATCAAGCTCCTGCAACCGGTACATAAGTCATCAGGCAACACCTCCAACATTTGAGAAACGGGACCTTGGGGCTAAAATGTAATGATGTGCTTCTGTGCCGTTTTACTACTGTCCGGTACCTGCGTCCGTCAAATCCACTTTGGTACGTTTTGGTGGCAGCAGTAGACGTGGGTCACGGACAGTCAGTGCTAGGACAGCGCGTGGGGACACCTCAGCCGGCGACCTACACTTTGCAACACGTTCCCACACAGCGTGCTGGCTCTTCAGATCGCCGAGAGCGTTATCGTGCGCGTAGTGGCGCTGCCACCAATGCTGCAACTTCATCTCACCACCGGCACTTATTGCTGCTTGGTTTGATGTTCCATCACCCGCATCCATCTGCACAGACTTTCCTTCAGCTGCACCTCCAGTGAGCCTACTCTCTACTGCGTCTCCAGTGCCATTGAGTTTGTTTTCACTGGTGCTGCTGGTTTCCGAAGAAACATTTGCTTGTCTAAGAGTTTCAGACAGCACAAGGTTAGAGGCAGGCCCTGTCAATCGAAAACGCACCAGTTGATCTTTGAGACTGACCAGTCGAATGTTTCCCACTTGCACCTCCGTGCCTCCAGGTGGTAGAGGTTGTCTTGAAGCAGATTCTGTCTCAATGGGTGCAGCCGATGCTTGCTTGCGTGTTTTTTTGGTGGATTGCTTGGATGTCTTCCCCGATGCTTTTCCATCTTTATTCAAAGTCACAGACAGCTTTGATGTCTTCCCTGAAGCTGTTCCATTCTTCGCCAAAGTCACAGACAAGATTTCATTGCTTTTTTGCTGGTCCTGTTGTTCAGGTTGAGAATGACAGTTCCCTGACGCTTCAGATAACTGGACAACAGCATCGCCAGAACTGACGTCCACCCCAGCCACCAAAGAACAAGACTTGACAAGTTCTGTCCACACTGCGGAGTAAGCAGCAGGGTGACACCACAGCCACAGCTGCTCTCCGATACTCTCCACACTGGGGTTAATGACACCAGCAGGAGTGCGCCACAAGTAGATGACAGGTGACAGAGCCCCAAGGGGGTAGGAACCACAGGTATACAGTGTCACCTCACCCCATCGCTGACCAGAACTTGTGGCTTTGGAAGCAAACGTGAGGCCTGAAGAAAAAAAAAAAAAAGGCCTGCTTATACAGTCATTTGTCAAACATGTTGCTCACAGCTGTAAATCTGTCTAACACTAAACAAGAAAGGCAAAGCCCTTATGGCTCAAATGTGTGACTAATCCACATAAGTGCGACCTTTGTGACCTTGACCTTTCCAACAGGTCACTGAAATGAGCAGGTGCTTACGTGTCTTAACAGAAGGAAAGGGCTGGCTTCTGTACCAGCGAAATCTGAGTTTTCTTAAAATGTACCTTTGTGAGCGATCAAATAAATTAGTATGCACCGAAAGGTGTTATCAGCTACCAAATTTGAATTTGATCGCAAGGTTTGCAAAAACGTTGATACATCTACAATTCTATCAAAAACTGTCATTTTTCAAACACTTGCTGACCTAATGACCTTTCCCAGTGGTCATCCAAATTATGTAGTATGCATAGAAAGGCGCTCATACACACACAGTGGATGTCACATATAAGTAATGGGGTAAACGCTTACATATATAGGCCTATTAATACAACCATTCGTATTGAAAACTTTATGCATTACCAGCATCAGAGGTTACCAAGTGGTCATAATCACTGGACATATTTCAGAAGAGGTGTCAGTTGTTTTCATCATGTGCTGGTAATTTGGAAAAAGCAGTGATATACCGGTAGTTTGATAATGAAACAGCATCACCTAGGACAATTCTACTGGCACAAAAGTTTAACCCATTCAGCCCTGACGCACTACAGCAAGAGATGGGCTGACCATGATAATTCAAGGGTCGTGCCAGATTAGCTTGGCACAACCCTTGAATTATCATGGTCGATCCATCTCCTGCAACAGGAGAATAGTTGTTAGATGATGCCTCCAAAATTTTGGAAATATGTGCGCCGGGCTGAACGAGTTAATCAAAGTGAGAATGGTACGCAAAGTTGACCCTTCAAGCCCAGATGCACTACATCAGCAGACGAATCAACCAAGAAAATTCAAGAGTAGTGCCAGATCAGCTTGGCACCACCAGGCGCCAAGCTAATCGGGCGCAACTCTTGAACTATCATTTTCAATCCTTTAACTGGTGTACAGCAGTCAGACGGCACCTCAAAACTTTGGGACATGCGGCTATGGGGATAAAAAGGGCTTAACCCTTATCATTCAGAATACACCAGTGTGTGAAATAAGTTGGACTAAAACAGTTCAAGGGTAGTGCCAGAACAGCTTGGTGCCTTTAGGCGCCAAGCTGTTCTGGCACCACCCCTGAACTAAAGACATTGGTCTGTATCCTTATCTGTCAGTACTATAATGTAGCTTGCATATATGGCAGCAGGGCTTCCGTTTTAGTGCGTCTGTGCATCTATGACGCATTAAAACTCAAAATTATGTACTGAAAATGTAACTAAGGGGTCGTCAGACGCACTAAATGTATTATCCTTGCGCCACCGTGCGTACCCTAACAGAGGTCGGCGACAGGCGTTCTATTTTTAGTGATGAGTTGGTTCATTCAACCGCTCACTTAGTCGCGGCTGCGTTCATAATCGACACAACTCCGGGGTCGTATGAGTGTAACTGGACGGGCATCCTGTTAGTTTATTTGTGGTGCCAGCATGTTATTACAATGTGCGCGTTACATGTTGAACGCGTTACTTTGCTGTGACGTCACCATTGATAGTATTATGGAATACGGTATCGTGCGTTTCACTTTCAATCTGGTGTAACCGGACTGACTGGGTGTAGGCGACTTAAATAGTTTATCAGATAGACAAAAACTGTCCATCTAATACAGTACGCACTAAAGTGCCTACAGAGTTTAAGTCCGCATCCCTTTGTGGTCTAGGGAAGGGCTGGAGATTGCAGTGGAAAGTAAATAAATCTACTCTAGTCTCGCATGTGCACAACTGAAATCCGTGTTTATTTGCCTCGCGTTGTGTTCAATAGTCAAAGTTGCTTGCGCAATGGACTGACCACAGTATCCAGAAAAACCTTATTTTGACTGGATTTGGTGTTTGTTGCTGTTACGCGCTACTGAGCTGCTAACGTGCGCTCGCACGATCAGTCACACCGTCATACATGCACGGACGTACACACACACAAACTTCTCGCACGTACACACGCACAGTCTCAGTCTTGCTCTCACTCTAGCTGAGCATCATAAGATGGAAGTAAGGTTCCAAGATTTATTTATACCAGAAAAGCATTCATGATAAAACAAACATAATCAGTATTAGTCAAACCAGTGCAAGTGCTAATAACCTTAAACACACATAGGCATAACACCTATACCTTCGATTACGACACCTAGCAGACCTATCTCCTATGACTACGATTCCTAGCGAACCTAACTCCTAGGCCTAACACCTATACGCACTTACCAATAAAACCTAGCGCCGTCCTAACACATCCTAAACCCTATGACTAAACCAAAACGCTACTGTCACCTATAGGATAGGGCCGGGGTGGTTCGAGATGATCATTATTCACAACCGTCTCGTGGGGTAGGGCCGGGGTGGCTCGAGGTGATCATTATTCACAACCTCCTCGTGGGGTAGGGTCGGGGTGGCTCGAGGTGATCATTATTCACAACCGCCTTGTAGGGTAGGGCCGGGAAGTGTGAGAGAGGGACTGGAGTGTGAGAGATCATTATTCACAACCGCCTACAGGGGGAAAGGGACTGGAATGTGAGAGATCATTATTCACAACCGCTCACAGGGGGAAAGGGAGGATGATCATTATGCACAACCACCAACGAGACTGAGAATCGGCCGCTTTATATAGGCTCCCAGCCTCTGGAGCCGGAAACTACGTCACTGAGCTTCGCGCGTGTAGTCCGCTACACACCAACTAGCTAAGTCAGCAAAATTCTCGCTCACAGTGCGCCACGCGTGCACTAAACCACTGAACTCTGACTCGCTGGTAGTAACTAGCGATAGCGTAAGCAGAGGGCTCCTCTGCTACACTGTAAAGAAGTTGTACTGAAATGTGGAGAAAAAGAAAAAATAGACAACATTCCACACATCTCCAAGAGGCATAGATCATCATGAGCCTTCCAGGATTTCCACATGGTGACGTTTGCAGTTTTTCTCTGTGTGTGTGAGAGAGACAGAGAGGGTGACAAGCTTTGGCATGGTAGATTACCAGTTAAAGAATCCATATCATGGAAAGGCTATATATATATGTGTGTGTTTTTCTCTGTGTGTGAGACAGACAGAGAGGGTGGCAAGCTTTTGCACGATAGATTACCAGTTAAAGAATCAATATCATGGAAAGGCTATATATATGTGTGTGTTTTTCTCTGTGTGTGAGAGACAGAGAGGGTGACAAGCTTTGGCATGGTAGATTACCAGTTTTTAAAGAATCCATATCATGGAAAGGCTATTGTGTGTGTTTTTCTCTGTGTGTGAGAGAGACAGAGAGGGTGACAAGCTTTGGCATGGTAGATTACCAGTTTTTAAAGAATCCATATCATGGAAAGGCTATATATATGTGTGTGTTTTTCTGTGTGAGAGAGACAGAGAGGGTGACAAGCTTTGGCATGGTAGATTACCAGTTAAAAAGGTCTTCAACAGGATCATCCTGGAGAGAATGAAGAGCTCCGTTGACCCCAAGCTGAGAGACCAGCAAGCAGGATTCAGGAAAAACCGATCATGTACAGACCAGATCGCCACTCTCCGCATCATCGTGGAACAGTCTCTGGAGTGGAGCTCCTCGCTGTACGTCAACTTTGTGGATTACGAGAAAGCATTTGACAGCGTGGACCGAGAGACTCTGTGGAAACTCCTATGACACTACGGTGTACCCACAAAGCTCATCCGCCTGATCAAGAGCAGCTACGATGGCATGACATGTCGCGTGATCCACGAAGGGCAGTTCACCAGGGAGCTCCAGGTCAGAACTGGTGTCAGGCAGGGGTGTCTGCTGTCTCCGTTCCTCTTCCTACTGGCCATAGACTGGGTCATGAAGAGGACTACAGAGCACAGACGAAGTGGAATACAGTGGACACAGCTTGATGACCTCGATTTTGCAGATGACTTGGCATTACTGTCCCACACTCATCAACAAATGCAGGACAAGACCACGAGGCTTGCCAACGTCTCGTCCCAAGTGGGCCTCACCATCCACAAACAGAAAACAAAGACAATGAGGCTGAACGCAACCAGGGAAGAACCAGTCTTGCTTGCTGGCACCCCGTTGGAGGAAGTGGAGTCCTTCACATATCTCGGGAGCATCATAGACAAAAAAGGCGGCACTGATGCAGATGTCAGAGCACGAATCAGTAAAGCCAGAGCAGCCTTTCTCCAGTTGAAAAAAGTGTGGAGTTCTAGAGAGCTGTCACAACACACCAAACAACGTAAAAGCAGTTCTCCTATATGGAGCAGAGACTTGGAGATTGACAAAATCCACAGTCAACAGAGTACAGATCTTCATAAACAGTTGCCTTAGAAGAATTTTGAAAATCCACTGGCCAGAGAAGATCAGCAACGTCAGACTCTGGGAGAGAACAGAGCAGATAACAGCAGAGAATGAAATTGGGCGAAGAAGATGGGGATGGATTGGTCACAGTCTGAGAAAGCCAGCTTCCAGTATCACTAGGCAGGCATTGTCATGGAACCCCCAGGGAAAGAGGAAAAGAGGTAGGCCGAGAAACTCCTGGCGTCGAGACCTCCAAGCAGACATCAAGAGACTGGGAACCACCTGGAGTAGAATCGAAGGAGAAGCACAGGACAGGAGTTGCTGGAGGTCTGTCGTCGACGGCCTATACCCGGGTAGGGGTGACAGGCGTAAGTAAAGTAAGTATTACCATTTAAAGAATCCATATCATGGAAAGGCTATATATATATGTGTGTGTTTTTCTCTGTGTGTGAGAGAGACAGAGAGGGTGACAAGCTTTTGCACGACAGATTACCAGTTAAAGAATCCTTATCATGGAAAGGCTATATATATGTGTGTGTTTTTCTCTGTGTGTGAGAGAGACAGAGAGGGTGACAAGCTTTGGCATGGTAGATTACCAGTTTTTAAAGAATCCTTATCATGGAAAGGCTATATATATGTGTGTGTTTTTCTCTGTGTGTGAGAGAGACAGAGAGGGTGACAAGCTTTGGCATGGTAGATTACCAGTTTTTAAAGAATCCATATCATGGAAAGGCTAAATATATGTGTGTGTTTTTCTCTGTGTGTGAGAGAGACAGAGAGGGTGACAAGCTTTGGCATGGTAGATTACCAGTTAAAGAATCCGTATCATGGAAAGGCTATATATATGTGTTTTTCTCTGTGTGTGAGAGAGACAGAGAGGGTGACAAGCTTTGGCATGGTAGATTACCAGTTAAAGAATCCATATCATGGAAAGGCTATATATATGTGTGTGTTTATCTCTGTGTGTGTGCGAGAGAGACAGAGATTGATTGATTGTACATTGCTTAACGTCCCGACAGCAACAAGACTTTCTCAGGACGTACCTGCGATGCTTGTGAAAAAAAACTAAGCAGAATATTGAATGTATGTCGCCAGCCGGTCCAATATGTTAAATAAACCTATGACATGGGGCCTAAATAAAGCTAAGACCATTTAGCAACACACATCCAATATCAAGAGCTACAGGCAGCGCAGACAGTAGGGAGAATTTAAAAAAGGCAAATACAGGTGAATGGACCAAGGGTAGACAGAAACACATGCCCCAGAGTAGAAGGGAAACCCACCCTGTGGTGCTGACCAGGGTGACCCTGGGAACTAAAAAGTAGTTAACCCCACCCAAGTCCCCCAGGGCAGACCCGGGTGGGGGAGAGAGACAGAGGGTGACAAGCTTTGGCAGTGATAGATTACCAGTTAAAGAATCCATATTGTCATGGAAAGGCTATATATATAATGTGTGTGTTTTTCTTAAATAAACCCCCACCCGGGGGGACTTGGGTGGGGTTAACAACTTTTTAGTTCCCAGTGTCACCCTGGTCAGCACCACAGGGTGGGTTTCCCTTCTACTCTGGGGCATGTGTTTGTCTACCCTTGGTCCATTCAATCAATCAATCTTAAATAAAATTGTGGACCCTCCAGTATGCTCAGATGGGGGTCTGTGTACCCTCTGAAATGTATTCATGGGGGTCTACAGACCCTTTAAATTGTTGTGAAAACGGAAGCCCTGGCAGTGTACAAATTTGAAGCGTTTAGCCTCAGCAGTGTTGATTCTAGGATTTCAGAAAAGGGAGCCCAAAGGCTCCCTCTAATCAAAAAGGGAGCCCCTCAAGGTGTAAAAGGGAGGCCCTCAAATCGCGTTGCACTGCTTACTTTAAAACGACATATATACACACATTCATACATACAGTGGAGTCCGCTTAACATGAATTTCTGGGGACACGGAAAATCACTTCGTGTTAACCGTATTTCGTGTTAACCAATATGGCCTCAAAATTGATCACGGCCCTCAAGGAGAAAGTGTGTAAGACGCGTGCGTGAATAAGTACCAGGTTAAAAGTGCACATTATCGTACTTTCTATACATACCTTCAGCTCGCTAGGAAAACACAAGGAAACATGTACAGCTTGAGTATTTAATGTAAATCCATCAGGTAAAATCCATACTAAGTTACAATCCTCAGGTAAAAGCAACACAGGCTGAAGTACAATCCCGCATTGGTAAAAGGGTTGTGTTGGTACACGAATGATACAACATGAATACAGTACAGAAATGCTAGCCAATGAGAAGACAGATTACAACAGCCGAAGGCTATTCAGCCAATCACAGACTAGAGTTCGCTCTGATCTGTCATGTGTACTTCCACAGCGCGAGAGCGAGACGTGAATTGGTTTTCTGTGAATGGAATCTGTGTTCGTGTTAAACAGGTGAATAATAGTGAAATTGCCCTGGCTCGACTCAGGCCACACTGCACCAAGACGCTCGAGCAGGCTTTTACGCAGCAGCGGTGCGGCCGCGCTGGTCATGCAAAAAAGCGTCCAGTTTCTTTTTTCTGCGATTCTTCGGCCGTGCTATCGGTGTTGTTTGGCGATTTGGAGCATAATATTGCGAGAAATCGCGCAAAACGCGCTCTAGAATCAACACTGCCTCAGCATGATATGGGTTAACAAAACTAACAAACCTGCGTCATTGGAAGTGACGTGCCCCAAGGCCTGCAAGATCGCAGCATGTGGCCCACTCAGCTCAATGCAGCATTCATAAGAGATGTCCTGAAACAAGCAACAGATAGATTAACCCATTCATCCCTGACACACTTCAGCAGGAGATGGATCGACCATGATAATTCAAGGGTAGTGCCAGATTGGCTTGGCATCTGACAGTGCCAAGCTAATCTGACACTACCCTTGAATTATCATGGCTGCTCCATCTCCCACAACTGGTACAGTGATACCCCCAACAAAACTAATACAATTACTAAAACATTATTTAAAACTTAAAGCGCATTATTAACGACAGTATCAGCGGACACATTAATGTCTTACTTTCCAGTGGTAGAGGGTGTAAGTGGAAAGTAAGACAATGTGTGCGCTGATAATGTCATTAATAATGCCCTTTAAGTTTTTTAATGTTTTAGTAATTGTATTAGTTTAGAGTTTTAATAGGTCTTAATATCAGTATTATAAGTCTTACAGATTTAGCATATTAATATCAGTATTATAAGTCTTACAGATTTAGCATATTAATATCAGGATTATAAGTCTTACAGATTTAGTATATTAATATCAGTATTATAAGTCTTACAGATTTAGCATATTAATATCAGTATTATAAGTCTTACAGATTTAGTATATTAATATCAGTATTATAAGTCTTACAGATTTAGTATATTAATATCAGTATTATAAGTCTTACAGATTTAGTATATTAATATCAGTATTATAAGTTTTACAGATTTAGTATATTAATATCAGGTACAAATGGGATAGTAGAATGCCCTGATATTAATTAATGTCTATTGAATGACTTTTATTCGATTGTTCCCCCGGTCCACACAAATGTAATTGCCCTTTAAGGGATGAATAAAGTTATTTGAATTGAATTGGCCGTGGCATTAAATGGGTTAACACACTTGTGCCACAGGTTTACTGTTTACATCAACAGTGTTTGCACGCACAAGTCACAATACAAACAAGAACGACATAACGTTTACACGTTTGCTTCATTGCACAAATAGGCTTCAAGCTATGTCAGGGGTCATTATTTTGGAGCATAATCATGCAGTCTGGGGAGGCCGTACACATATGCTGGGAGGTGCCTGTGTACGGCCCCGTATTTACATCTGGCGCCAGTGATAGGTCAGCTAAAGACTGCCAAGAAGGTACTCGGACACAGTGGGTTGACAGACTCACACTGTCACAGAGGAAACATTTTACAGAGCCGACAGGAATGCCCGCAGATATTTTTTAACCCTTTCAGCCCCGGGACCCGGCAGCAGGAGACGGATTGATCATGATAATTCTAGGGTAGTGCCAGATGAGCTTGGTGCCCAAAGGTGCCAATCTCATCTGGCACTACCCTTGAATTATCATGATCAATCCATCTCCCACAACTGGTACACAGTCGTTAGGCAATACCTCCAAAATTTGAGAAATGGGACCTTGGGGCTAATAGGGTAAACTTGGTAAGTTTGTTAATACTTCACCCTAGAAATCCCGTGCTATGGTGTGCTCAAGTACCTGTTGGAGCGACACTTTTTGGGGCATGTCATATATATATATTTTTTTGGTGACCCTGTGGTTTCCACACACAAAACTGAAAACATCAGTGTGACCCTTGTATGTATTACCAGCATCAGAGGTTACCAAGTGGTAATAATCACTGGACATATTTCAGAAGAGGTGTCAGTTGTTTTCATCATGTGCTGGTAATATGCAAGACACATACTGTCGTAGCCTCCCCTTCCCTCTTTCTGGATGCATGTCACCAAGTTCAGCTCAAAGAGTGTAATATTATATGAATAAAATTAAAAACTCTAGTCTTAATCTTAACCCATTAAACCCTAGAAATCCTATGCTATCGTGTGCTCAAGTAACTGTTTGTTGGAGTGTCACACATTTCTTGGCGTGCCATATGTATTTTTTAGTGACCCTGTGGTTCACACACACAAAACTAAAAACAGTGCGACTGACCCCTTTATGTACCACCAGCAGAAGAGGTGTCAGTTGTTTTCATCATGTGCTGGTAATATGCAAGACTAATAGTAATAGCCTCCCCCACCATGAGATGGCCTTAGTCGCCTGCTCAGCACTAAACCCAAATAACTAATTAACTAACTAATACTATGTAATAGTAATAGCCTCCCCATCCCTCGTTTGGGATGCATGTCACCCAAGTTCAGCTTAAAGAGTGTAATAATTGAATAAAATCTTAACCATACCATCTTAATCTTAAGCCATTTAGCCCCGAGTCCCTACAGTAGGAGATGGATTGACCATGACAATTCAAGGGTAGAGCCAGATTAGCATGGCGCCTTCAGGCGCCAAGCTAATCTGGCACTACCCTTGAATTATCATGGTCAATCCAACTCCTGCAACTGGAACATAGTCGTTAAGTAACACTTCCAAAATTTGGGAAATGCACCTGTGGGTCTAAAAGGGTTAATAACCCACAGATGCGTGACCCTGATGCAGTGAACTGCCGAAGAATGCACTGGGATTACAGCCAATCACTCACTCCCGGGGATACATTGCCAATGTATCCCCGGGACACAAGAGATTTTTGAGGACACACTACTTTTGTGCTGAAAGAACTGGGTTTTTTCCCCCAGCTAGAAATAACACTGTCATAGAGGTATGGACACATATTATAATTGCAGCGGTCTGAGTGAAACTGTCACACGCCAGTAAATGAGATGAGGAGCGATGGCCGAGCATCACCATCAAAGTGCGATGACAAACAGATGCAACAAACCGAAAAAAAAAAACAGCTCACGAATGTGTGTGTAGACCTGACTGGCTTTGGGAATAAGTACAGTAATTGAGAAAACCAGCATCAGAAAGAAAATGGAAGTCAAATCATAAACACACTTCATAAGAGGTGTCAGTTTGTTTTCATCATCTGCCGGCTATTATTAGTATTAAGCGTTTTCAATGGGATGAGGGAAAATAGAATCTGTGCTTCTTAATTAAACTGAAAATTGCTAATTCAAGGAAAGCGAAAAATGTAAGTAATCCCACTTGAAAGTTGGAAGACAAAAAGGACTTTTTTGTGCACATGCACACATGCCTTATATGCCAAAGAAAAACGACAATTGAAAGTTTAACTCAATCAAGGCGCCCCGTATCAACAGCGGTGAAAGTGTCAAATAACGTCACAGGCAGCAACACTAGTATACAACACTTTCACAGCTACTGATGCCGGGCACCTTGAAAACATTAAAACTATTCAGCCCCCGACATACAGCATCCAGAGTAGTTCAAACGTGGTGCCAGAATAGCTCAGAAAAGCACTTCAGTCTGAAGTGTAATGCAGTCTTAACCCTTGTCAGTCGGAATACACCAGTGTGTGAAATGAGTTTGACTAAAACAGTTCAAGGGTAGTGCCAGAGTAGCTTGGCGCCTCTAGGCGCCAAGCTATTCTGGCACTACCCTTGAACTAAAGCCATTGTCTATATCCTTATCTGTAGGTACTATAACGTAGATTGCATATGGCAGTGTACAAATTTGAAGCGTTTAGCCTCAGTATGATATGGGTTAAGATGGGGAATTTTAGCTCTAGGGCTCAATGTGCTGAAAACCTTTAAAAAAGAACTAACCTGTAAGAGACAGTGCTGTGTGGTAGCACGGTAGCACGCACGCAAACTTTTGTCGCTGGGGTGAAGAGGTAGGCGGTAGCCCCAAGCAGTCATCATCTTGAATCGCTTGGCATGCCAAATGTGGGTCTCCAGCCACGCGTTACGCCACTGCCGACGCTGGTACTCAGACAGCAGGTTGCTGGGACGACGTCTGTGTCGCCGACTCGGGCGCTTATTCATCCCTTTTTTGTCACGCTTCTCAATCTGTTTGAGCATAGAGGTTTCTCTTTAAAAGAAAAAGAAACTTAAAAACATTTTTTGCGAAACATAACTGTAAAAGAAATTCACACATCCCAAATATGCCAAAGTTTATGTATAGTAAAACATGTGTAACCCTGTGGCTGTTGATAATGCCCTTTGTCAAGATGATTCCTACAGCAATCATTCAGAGTGTGACAAAAAGTTCTACTAATGGACTACAGCACAAGATGCATCAACGATAATAATTCAAGGGTCGTGCCACATTAGCTTGATGCCCGATGGCACCAAGCTCATCTGGAATGACCCTTGAATTATCATGGTTGTGCCATCTCTTAACTGATACACAGCCGTTAGGTGACAGAGCTGACACCTGCAAATTTCTGAATGTGGCCTTGGGGTGCAAAGGTGAATGTATTTACAACTTTGTGAGGCATCATGGGAGGTAGATCTGCCATGCTAGTGACAGCTTAGCTTTGGGGTATAGTAACATGCCAACCTAATCTTGAACTACCCTTGAACTATCATGGCCACCCGATCTGTCAGGTTTGAAAAGGTGAATGGCTGCAGAAAATGACCCCACCTCTTTTCCCCCTAAAAAACACGGTAAAAAAAGATACCACCCAGAGTGACAACCACCACCTGCCCACTGCCCATAATACCTCTGCCTGCACTTTTTGCCTCAGACGGCGCGGTACACGACGAATGTTGTGACTCATGGCTCGCCGCCGCATGTGCCGAGGTAGACGCTGAAAGGCCAGTTTGGTGCCGCCTATACGCTCGACAGCCTGGCTCAGTGCCTCCAGCTCCAGTGCACGGCTCTCAGCAAACCGCACAACTGACACCTCTACAACACAACATTAAATAACACTTTTAACAAAGGATGATTTTCAGTTTTGGATCATTCTCTGGAATAGGGAGACCAGTGGGCGTGCCTATCTTTGGGCTTCATTGTTTCACAAGTATTGCTTAGTTTTTCATAATTATAAATATCTGCTGGGTATCATCCTGAAAAATAAATATGATAAAATGTGTTGTCTGATTTAGTTTTTGTGCTTAAAATGATTTTACCAGTGAAAATGTCGCATATTATAGTCATTTTGTGACTTCTTTGTAGGTATGCTCACAAGGATCGTGCTTACTCCTTCATAAACCATCCAAATTTTAGCACTTGATCATTTTTACACATCATTCTTCAAATAAGACTTGATACAGGGTGCTTACAGAGGTTTTACGGGAAAATGGATCAACACAAATGCAGCTCTCGGTCATCCCACATGGTGTCCCATAATCAATTACAAACAAACTTGACCCAGGATCGACACATGGCTTTTGTATTCCTTTATCTAGTGTTATCAAATGTCACTCTGTTTCTCACCATTTTTATGCTGACAGAGCTGTATACCAGTGCCCAATGCAAACATGTTAGTCAGATGTTTCAGTCTTTAGAGTCCTGTGTCACAGACGTTCAGAACTGGACCACACAGAACAAATTGCAAATTAATAGTGACAAAACTGAGGCCTTAAGATTTTCTTGTTCAACCTCCACTGATCTCCCAGATCTGATCAGGGTTGGTCAGAACAATATCCCCTTTTCCGAGTTGGCCCGTAATCTTGGTGTTATCTTTGTCAATAGCCTGACCATGAGAGAGCATGCCAACAAGGTTTGCCAATGTTCCTTCTTTGAATTGAGAAAGATCAGTTCAATTCGACATCTCACTACCGAAGCAACTAAAAGTAAAACGCTTGTTACCTCCCCTTGTTCTTTCATGCATTGATTTTTGTAATTCCCTTTTGGCTGGTGTTCCTCAGAATCTTATTGATAAACTTCAAAGAGTTATGAACTGCTCTGCCTGACTAATTTACAGAGTACCAAAATGTGAGCACATAACGCCCTTACTTGTTGACCTGCATTGACTGCCTGTATCTCTAAGAATCACTTCTCGTCTCTTAAAGTTCTCAGACGACATGGCCCTTGTACACCTACTCCAAAAAGAAGACAGTCTGGCTGAGTACTTTGCACAGATAGCAGTATTAGAGTCATGGTGCAAAGATAGTTTTCTGGAAATGAATGTACAGAAAACCAAGGAACTCGTCAATGATGACAGGAAAGTTGATGACATTTTTGTACCTGTCTCAATTAATAATCAACCTGTAGAGGTGGTCACTGAATTTAAATACCTTGGCACAGTCATGGATAGTGGGCTGTCCTTCACGGGAAACACGGATCTGATTGTGAAAAAAGCAAACCAGCGTCTGTACCTTCTTAGGAAACTGAGAAGTTTTGATGTCAGTTCCAGGGTTTTAGAATCCATTACGGTTTATAGAAGCCTGATCGAAAGCATACTGACTTAACATCACTGCTTGGTATGGCAACCTCAGTATGAAAAACAGGGGTAGACTGTCACGTATCGTCAGAACAGCTGAGAAGATCATTGGCCTAGGACAGTACCCAGTAGATGATCTGTACCATAGAGCTGTCCGAAGGATAGCTGCTAGCATTGTCAATGATCCTCGTCACCCACTATCTGATCAGTTTCAAATGCTACCATCAGGCAGACGTTTCAACATGCCACTTGCCAAAAGGAATGTTTTTAAGAAGTCTTTTATTCCAACTGCTGTCTCGATTTTGAACTCTCGTTTATAACGCCGTGACAAGTATGATCTACTTAACATTACCTCCCATCTTGTGACAGATTGCTTGTGATAGATTGCTGCAATGATAATTTTTCATATGTTCTTCTAGCGTTTGTTAATGTCTTATATTGTTGTTTCATGACGAGCCGAAAGGCAAATTTCTGTCGTGCCTTGACTCGAACAGACAATAAAGTTGTATTGTATTGTACAACTACAAGGTCTCTGTTATTTGTTACAATGCTATTACCGGTTCTGCTCCGATATATATAATATGTCCGACCTGGTTCAATTTACAGACCTTCAAGATTTGAATATCCCGCTGTTCAGCATCAGACACACATATTTTCAGGGTTCCTAGGTGAAATAAGTCTGGCCAGCGCCAGCGTGCCTTTTCTTATTTCGGTCCAGTCATCTGGAATGACCTTCCAGCCCATGTCAGACATGCCCCAACTCTGTCTGCTTTTAAATCACTGCTCAAGACCCATCTGTTTCCTTATGCATATAGTTAGACACATTTATAGTGCGTCAGCAATCTTTGGCAGTAACTGTTTTTGTAACGGTATGTGAGAGTGTGAGCTTTTGATATACATGTGTCACTTTAGTTTTTGTAACATTTATTGTAGTGTTTTCTTTCTTGTGCTTTTTGTTTTGTGATTTTTGATCTTGCAAAGTGCTTAGAGCACCATTCATTTGGAGGTTAAGCACTATATAAATGTACATTACTACTACTACTACTATTCCTCTGCGAGCAAACAAGTGCAAGCAAAAAGGTTAACTTCATTGCTTGGGATACCTGTAGTGTTAAAGTTTTTTTTAAAAAGCGATTTAACTTTAAGTATCATAATGATACTTTGTATCTGGCTTATTGATCTGGCATCCACAAGATGTGCAACAACCAAGATGTGCAAAGAACTACTTTACTTCGCAAGTTGTGAATGAAACCGGATAACACATCATGTCCTTCAGCGGAAAACGCACGCGTTGATGGCTGAACTATGTTTAGCTTCCAAACACTACATAATCCCACGCTATTGGCGATTTTGGATGTGTTGTACGCACAGCGCCTTTGTTTTGCGGCCGAGATTTTTAAATCTGCTGTAAAAACACACCTTTTCCAACTCCATTACCCCACTGATTAATCATTGACTGCGGAGGATTCTGTTGTAGTTTAGCTGTGGAGCCTGGAATGTGTGCGTGTGCAATATTGTGTACAGTTTTTGTAATTGTATTTTAGAAATTTGTAAGGCGCCTAGAGCTCTACCTGAGGTTATGCGCCATAGAAATCATCATTATTATTATTATTATGAGATCTGTCTGTCATTGTTTCTTCAACTGTAAGTTTCACAGCGTTTGAAAGAAATTGAGAAATTGCTTTCTTGAGATATTATGTAACTTTTGTATTCCATATTCTTCTGTAAGAGTAGCCTTAACAACACTCTGAGCAATCTATTCGTGGGGAAATTGGCTAGAAATTAAAAGTTATCTCAGTCGTGATTTGGATTCCACAATGTGTGGCATCCGGTAAAGACAGTGATAGACTATTTTGACATTTACAAGCCGTGCTACATTTCTGCGAAGGATTGATAGAGCATACACTTAAAAAATGATTTAATTACCATATTTCTTTGACTGCTATAGTCACAGTGTGTTTTAATAATACCAACGTCTGTTCATGGGGAAATTGGCCAGAAATTAAAGTTATCTCGGCCGTAATTTGGATTCGCGAAAAGGATTTTGTATCCGAAACCTCCTCGCGCTGGGACCATACGGCGTTGAGGCGCATCCCCTGGGTGGTGGATAGGGGGTCCCTCGTGAGAGGGGTGCACCGAATGAAATAAGGTGCCGTGAACCAACATGGTCTAAGGGAAGGTGACCCCGACAGAAAACCCCTGGTCCTCCTAGTAAGGGGGTTGGGCGTGGGGGTAGCTTCCCCACCCTGCAAAAAAGGAAATAGCTACAAAAACGACGACGAAAAGACTAACAGTAATTCCATTCCTGGAGGAGGAAGGTTCTTCTACCAGAAGACTTATGACGTCCTGTGGTGAAAGCCGGAAGTCTTCGGAAGCCACAGGACCGAGCCGCCTCTCTCTATCCAGGGATACAACCATGGGCACATGGAACGTCAAGACCATGTACCAGAGTGGCAAGGCCGCCCAGATAGCAGCGGAAATGCAAAAGTACAACCTTTCCCTGCTAGGTATCAGTGAAGCCAGATGGACGCAGTCTGGCCAGAAAAGGCTGTTAAGTGGGGAGATGATTCTGTATTCAGGTCATGAAGAGGAGAATGCCCCCCATACAGAAGGTGTAGCATTCATGCTGTCGCCAGTGGCACAAAGCGCGCTGATGGGCTGGGAACCTCTTGGGCCAAGAATTATCACAGCAGCCTTTAGAACCAAGAAAAAGCTCAAGCTGAATGTCATCCAGTGTTATGCGCCCACTAATGACAGTGACGAGGAAGAGAAACAAGAGTTCTACGACCGACTCCAGAGTGCCTTGGACAAATGTGAGGAGCGAGACATCACCATCGTCATGGGCGATTTTAATGCCAAAATAGGGGAGGACAACACCAGATACGAAGAGGTGATGGGGAGACAGGGACTAGGCTCGGAGATGAGTGAGAACGGGGAGAGGTTTGTAGACTTTTGTGCTCTAAACCGACTTGTCATTGGAGGCAGCATCTTCCCACACAGAAGAATACACAAAGCAACTTGGGTCTCACCTGACCATACAACAGAGAACCAAATAGACCATATCTGCATTAGCAAGAAATTTAGAAGATCCCTTCAAGATGTTCGAGTGAGGAGGGGAGCAGATGTCGCCTCCGACCACCATCTGCTTACCTTAAGAATGAAGCTCAAGCTAAAGAAAAGCCGCACAGTGACAACAAGAAGACAGCGCTATAATGTAGGCCTCCTGAGAGAAACTGGAGTTAGAGAAGAGTTTAAACTGGTGCTGTCCAACCGGTTTCAAGCGCTGCAGGAGCTAGTAAATGAAGAGGAGGCGGTCACCACAGAGCAGCAGTGGAAGGCAGTTAGAGAGGCGCTGAACTCAACCTGCAAAGACACTGTAGGGTTCTGGAAACACCATCACAAGGACTGGCTGTCGGCACAGACCTTGAAGAAGATAGAAGTGAGGAAGCAGAAGAAAGCAGCTGTCAACAACAGTCGCACAAGAGCAGCCAAAGTAAGGGCACAGGGGGAATACTCAGAAGCCAACCGCGAGGTGAAGAGTAGTATCAGGGCAGACAAGAGGGCCTACACAGACAGCCTGGCAGCAGAGGCAGAAAAGGCAGCAGGCAGCGGCAACATGAAACAGCTCTACGACATTACCAGAAGATTGTCAGGCAAGTATGGCCATACAGAAAGACCAGTAAAAGACAAAGAAGGCAAGCCTATTGCAGACAAAGCAGACCAACTCGACAGATGGGCCGAGTATTTTGAAGAGTTACTGAACAGACCGAGCCCACCCGACCCCCCCAGACATCCAGCCGGCAGAGACCGACCTACCCATCAGCTGTGACAGACCCAGCCGGGAAGAGATCAGAAGAGCAGTGGCATTCTTGAAGAACGGCAAAGCAGCAGGCCCAGATGGCATCCCAGCGGAGTCTCTGAAAGCAGACCTAGAGACAACAGTGGAGATGCTGTACCCACTGTTTGGAAAGATCTGGGAAAAGGAGGCGATGCCGGCTGACTGGAAGGAGGGGTACCTAATCAAGCTTCCCAAGAAAGGCGACCTCAGCAAGTGTTCCAACTACAGAGGAATCACCTTGCTGTCAGTACCAGGAAAGGTCTTCAACAGGATCATCCTGGAGAGAATGAAGAGCTCCGTCGACCCCCAGCTGAGAGACCAGCAAGCAGGATTCAGGAAGAACCGATCATGTACAGACCAGATCGCCACTCTCCGCATCATCGTGGAACAGTCTCTGGAGTGGAGCTCCCCGCTGTACGTCAACTTTGTGGATTATGAGAAAGCATTTGACAGTGTGGACCGAGAGACTCTGTGGAAACTCCTACGACACTACGGTGTACCCACAAAGCTCGTCCGCCTGATCAAGAGCAGCTACGATGGCATGACATGTCGCATGATCCACGAAGGGCAGTTCACCAGGGAGCTCCAGGTCAGAACTGGTGTCAGGCAGGGGTGTCTGCTGTCTCCGTTCCTCTTCCTACTGGCCATAGACTGGGTCATGAAGATGACCACAGAGCACAGACGAAGTGGAATACAGTGGACACTGTGGACACAGCTTGACGACCTCGATTTTGCAGACGACTTGGCATTACTGTCCCACACTCATCAACAAATGCAGGACAAGACCACGAGGCTTGCTGACATCTCGTCCCAAGTGGGCCTCACCATTCACAAACAGAAAACAAAGACAATGAGGCTGAACGCAACCAGGGAAGAACCAGTCTTGCTTGCTGGCACCCTGTTGGAGGAGGTGGAGTCCTTCACCTATCTCGGGAGCATCATAGACAAAAAAGGCGGCACTGATGCAGATGTCAGAGCACGAATCGGTAAAGCCAGAGCAGCCTTTCTCCAGTTGAAAAAAGTGTGGAGCTCCAGAGAGCTGTCACAACACACCAAAGTCCGGATTTTCAACTCCAATGTAAAAGCAGTTCTCTTATATGGAGCAGAGACTTGGAGATTGACAAAAACCACAGTCAACAGAGTACAGACCTTCATGAACAGTTGCCTTAGAAGAATTTTGAAAATCCACTGGCCAGAGAAGATCAGCAACGTCAGACTCTGGGAGAGAACAGAGCAGACAACAGCAGAGAATGAAATTGGGCGAAGAAGATGGGGATGGATCGGTCACAGTCTCAGAGTCTGAGAAAGCCAGCTTCCAGTATCACTAGGCAGGCATTGTCATGGAACCCCCAGGGAAAGAGGAAAAGAGGTAGGCCGAGAAACTCCTGGCGTCGAGACCTCCAAGCAGACATCAAGAGACTGGGAACCACCTGGAGTAGAATCGAAGGAGAAGCACAGGACAGGAGTTGCTGGAGGTCTCTCGTCGACGGCCTATACCCGGGTAGGGGTGACAGGCGTAAGTAAGTAAGTATCCGAAACCTATTTAAAGTTCATCTGGCAGGTTCTTTATTTGCAGCACCTGTTATTGACACCATAATGTTTTTGTCCTATGAAAACATCCCACGAGAGCATGTTTCATTCATTTCAAGAAGACGGGCTACGTTTCTTCTGGCGTCCGAGTCACAACAATGAACAAAAATAGCACCAAAATTTAAATTTTTCTATTATTTAATTTTTTTTTATTTAAGTTTACATTGAGACACCCCAAGAGTATCAGTAATAAAGAATTATGCCTCTAGTTGTTTTCTGAGAAGCAGAAAAAAACCTTTAGATGGATGAACTTAAGAAAATGTTGTGTGCGGCTAATAAATGTAACCCCACTAAGATAAATACTGTAAAGTGTAAAGAAATTTTTTTTTCCAACATAGCAGTGTGTGTGTTGATTATTTAGGTGTCAAATGATGGTATTGAAAGTTGATTTTGAGTGGAATGGGTCTCACATTGGTGTCCATGCAACAACGGAGACTGTACAATTTGCAAAATAAAATCATACGAACTCATAACATTATTCGTTATTTTAATATTTATTTTATTATTATTTTGCTTTGCATGTACATTAACTAGAAGGATTATTCTTTCATTTGTATAAACAATTTGTCAAAAAATGCAAAGTTGAATTTTTACTTTTGATTGTCACACACCCGGTACCCAAATCCAGAGAATGAGCCTTTTAGTTTTACACTGCAGGCATTTGAGACAATTTCTGTATGTAACTTCGTCTAGGTTTCATAATTTAATTCGATTAAATGTTGAATGCAATGTTAACAACTGTAATACATAATCCATACAAACCCAAAGCCATGTCTCCAGCAGTACGCGGACGTTTGGCGCCCCACTTGGAACTGGCTGTGCTCGCACCCTCTCTGTCTCTTTTCCTTCCTGCAGATGTATCAGCTGCCATTTTGCAACACCTCTCACAAACCCTGACCTCTTAACAAAATCTAAGTTTGGATCTTTAGATTTTTATATCTAGGACAACTATACTTTAGCATTGCAACTTGTTCAGGTGCGACCGAAAATGTTGCCACGAGGTTTTGGCCATGCCGCCGGAAGTCATTGCATTTTTCGAGTCTTGATGGAGTTTTAAAAAAATCCAAATTCAGCAACATTTTCAGCAGATCAAACAACAAAGGCAAAGCAAATTTTTAAACACATGTGAAAATAATGATGCCTTTGCGTTTGTTAAGAAGTTTTAAAAAAGAAGCATATTTCATTACATTAATTCCGTCAAAGTCCAATTTCCAGATCAGATTTTTTTGTTGCCGCGTGTCCTGTGCATGTCATCTATGAGTATTACTACTTCACGTGTTTTCAGCACAATGTCAAACATAGTCAGAAAGATTATCAGCAGTGCATCTGCCCCTAAAGCTGTTGGGCCTTACAGGTAAAGAAAATGGAACTGTCGCTAAGTAACTTTACGGATTTACAGCGAAACTTATTGTAGCACGTAGCCAATCTAGTGTAAAGGGAGGTAATTGGTCATTTCAGCAGCGGATCCATGTCTTGAGCCGGAGGAGGGGGGGGGGGACGTTTAGGCGTCGGGCATAAATTTGAAGATCATACATGTACTGTCAACCACTGTATATGATAAAGCCTCCCAAAGAGAGAAGTATTATCATCAGCATAAGAATGTTTTTATTCTGCAGAGAAGGGAAATTGCAAGCTAAAATTGCCTAAAGGTATTTGTTTTGGCCAGAGACATACATAAACATATATATATACATATATGTCTCTGTTCTGGCATCAGCTGAGCCTGCATATTTGGGCGGATGGTGTAGAGTTTCACATGTAAATTATACATGGTATTCAAATTCTAATTTAAAACAACTTTATTTATCCCTCAAGGGGCAATTACAGTTTTTTGCCACCACAGGTGCTGTTCACATTCACTCGCTCGCTCATTCCACAAATTACAATAACAGAGCTACAAAATGGACAATGACTCGGGACAGGTGAAGCCCATCGCCAAGGCATCTCAATGGCCAGCGCCAGTAGCCTCATCCCGACCTGAACCTCCCTGACAAAAATAGAATACTAAGACAGCCCTATGTCTTCTGAACACACTATTATATGTTCTTTATTAAGTTCCTATTTGACTAAAGCTAGTACATGAAAAAACAAGTTAACAACAGAAACAACATGAGATACCGTCGATACAGAAATGATCTCCAATCTAGGCAACATAAAACAAGGGTCAAAACAGGACCTGGGGGCCAGTCGCCATTAGTACAGCGCCGGTGTTTAGAGGACACCGCTCCGACAAAGTCCGTCAACACTATTATAACGCATACTGTCTTTATGGCAACAGCCGTGAGCCATTATGATGAAATAAAACGCACATACACAGTTGTGTTCACTGGCACGCCATTTGTTGGGAAACATCTGTCATCAGCTAAGGTCAGCCGGCCAGGCAGTTTGTGCAACACTGATAAACATGGCCGCCGCGATGAAATGCAATGAGAACGTAGTGAACCTCGCTGGTAAAGGCTTCTCTGTATGCTTCCAAGCTTTTATGTGGAACCAGCCAGAATAAAGAAACGTCTGGCATAGTCGGTGAATTATGAGGTTGTTCCTTTGCACGCTCTTTTTTGAAAACAGGCTGGCACGAAAATACATCAAATAAAGTTGTCGAAATAGTACATCACTGTTCCCGCAGAACTTGATAGCACAACACTGCCTGGTAAATAACAAGAATAAGCATGATCACTTCCCTAGCACAATTGACGGATTTTGTCGGAGCGGCTGGCCAGGAGATGGTGCATGGCCACCATTTCCCCTCCCTCCCTCCCTATGTTTTGTACCCATTGACTGTATTCTCAGTTTTTGTACCCAGACTGCACCAGTAAGGGCTTTTGTACCAATCTTGTATAAGTAATCAAGCTTCAGGACAACTTAGTGTGTGTGTGTTTTTTTTTTTTTTTTTTTTTTTTTTGTTATTACAAAACCCCACAAAAAACACCCAGTAAGATAGGTACATAAATTTTGGGTACTTTGACTGATGAGACCTCGATTTTTGATGCAGAAGAACACTTGCCACATGCCTGGGTACAAATTCTGAGTTAGGTTTTATTCTTGGTCTTAATTTTGGGTACAGATTTAATGAGTACATTTTCAAGTAAAATTAATAATTTCTATACCATCGGCTGTAGCTGGCCAGCATTTTAGTGCCTGAACCAACATAGGCCATTATGGGCACAGGTACCTTTTGTTCACTTTGTTGCCATATGCACTGCAGTTCCAACAGGTATTGGATACAAAGATATATTTCTGTAAATTTGAACTTGATGAGATAATGCTGCCCAACATCATTAAAACAATACAGCAATATTTCCAAGGTGTTGACCCTGACCATGCTAATTGCTATTGGCACCAAGGGAGGCAACCTATTGTAACCGGACTGGGTGTGTACATAGGCGACTTAAATAGTTATTAGATAGTCAAGACTTACCTGCCCATCTAATACAGTACTCGAGTACCTAGTTTAGTCCGCATCCCTTTTGTGGTCTAGGGAAAGCTTAAGATTTCTGTGGAGAGTAAACTATAATTCTACCCTAGTCTCGCATGCGCACAAAATCTGTGTTTATTTTCCTTGCGTTGTGTTCAAAAGTCAAGTTACCTGCGCAATGGACTGACCACAGTATCCAGAAAGACCCTATTTTGACTGGATTTGGTGTTTGTTGTTGCTAGCGTTACTACTGAGTTACCAACGTGCTCTCGCACGATCAGTCACACATGCACAGTCATACCGGACGTGTCTCAGATAATCCAAAAATATGAAACTGACACGCTACTGTCCCTATGGAATCCTATGGGCTGGGCCGGGGTGGTTGAGGAGATCATTGTTCACAATCGCCTCATGGGATAGGGGCCAGGGTGGTTGAGTAGATCATTGTTCACAATCGCCTTCAGGCTTGTGGGTTAGGGCTGGGGTGGTTCGAAGAAATTGTTCACAATTGCCTCATCGCCTCGTGGGGTAGGGCCGGAAAATGTAGGAGATCACTGTTTGCAATTGCCCACGGGCGGAGAGGGAGGGGAGAGGGGAGTGTGAGAAATCATCACTATTCGCAATCGCTCACGGGGGGGGGGGGGGGGGGGGGGGATCATTGTTCACAATCACACCGAGACTTGCTTTGTTCCAGTTTACTGTCCCACTGGCACTAAAAGTGATCGAGGACTAGCAGTTATGGCGTAGTTTTCCCTCCTCCTTTCTCATCCGGGCTTGGGACCGGCAACGGCGGAGACTATCTATGCTAGATGCTATTACTGAAGGGACAAGGACTTCCAGCTGGCGCTGATTTTGTCCAGGGGGGTGTGGGTGGGGGGTGGGGGTGGGGGTGGGCCAGGGGGGGGTGGGCCAGGTAGTTGAGGGGAAGGGGGAGGGGGTTTCGCTCTGGCTGTCTGTTGATGATGCCCGCGCATCGCTAATTTTCCAACCTTGGATCATGGCCGCCCGCACCCTAGGGGGGTCGAGTCGTGGGGGGGAGAGTTGGCTGTCCCTCGTTCTTGTCCGCTGGTGCTCGGTTCTTGTTTCTTTTCCCTATATAAGCCACAGTCCATGGCCCCGGCTTGGCATGCTCTCTTTTTTCCCTCTACTGTTTGAGGGTGGTTGATTTTACTAACCCCCCTATAAATGTTTTCTGTTATATCTCTGGAGGGGGGGGGGGGGGGGTGTACCCTCCATGAGTGCATGGACCACGGATGCTATACCTCCCTGGGAGCCCTATTTATTTTGATGGGTGGTGACGGCGGAGACTGGTTGGTTAGTTCAGGGTTTAACATCCACGGCACCGAAGTGATAATGGACGGCCCTGACGGGCGGGTTATGGGGGACAGGGAAATCTATTGCCTATGGAGTATGACCTGAACACTGATCAACTCAGGCACACTCCAACTGTGCCACTTTGATTTACCAGTACCTTTCAACGGACATGCTATTGAACAAGCCGAGAATCGGCCCGCTTTATATGGGCTCCCAGCCTCTGAAACTGGAAACTACGTCACTGAGCTTCGCGCGTGTAGTCTGCTACACACCAACTAGCTAAGTCAGCCAAAAATACTCGCACACGGCGCGCCAAGCGTGCACTGAACTCTGACGCACGGGTAGTAACTAGCGATAGCAGAGGGCTCCTCTGCTTCACTATATACCAGTCTTGTGTGACAAAGGAGGGCAAACATGAGACTCTTATATTCAGATGCCCCCCCTCAGCCCCCAAAGCACATATTATACACACACTTGCACCCCACCCTTCTATTATCATTTTTTTGTCCGTGAAGCTGACTGTGTCGTAGGATAGGTGAGCATTAGGTGGATTATAACACAATGGTCCATGCTGTGCGTGGTTAGTAACGGTGCAGAAGCACACATTAAGTGTGCATGCACAGGCAAAGGCCTTCAGAAGGGTGTATTTTCTGTCCTATCAGCAGCCAGCAGGCATGGATGCTTACATGCCCACCTGAAGAATGCATGCAGCCTGCAGCACCCACCTGCCCAATTTTCTTAACTCATTCAGCCCTGACGCACTACAGCAGGAGATGGGTCGACCATGATAATTCAAGGGTAGTGCCAGATTAACTTGGCACCTTCAGGCCCCAAGCTAATCTGGCACTACCCTTGAATTATCATGGTTGACCCATCTCCTGCAACAGGTGCATAGTTGTTTAGATGATGCCTCCAAAATTTGGAAAATAATTGCGGGTGGTTGTTTGAGTTAAACATACTGCAGCTTGTTCTTACTTAAACTGTTTAGTGTCGGTTGATGGACGCTGTGTTTTTGCAGTCTTTGCCAGCTATACATCAACAAACCCTAGTTGTCCTAGGAACATGGATTCAAAGTAGTGTCAGCAGGAGGCATAGATCCTCATGAGCCCCCGCAACTGCGGGGGCTCATGAGGATCTATGCATCTTGCAGTTGAGTGTGTTCAGATTTTCTCAGCACTGGATGGGTTAAATAATGGTCAAAATGATGACTATATAATGGAAGAAGAAGATGAATAGACAGGGCTGCCCTACCTCATCAGACAGTACTGCAATGCTTTTACAGGTATTGACCCCTAACCCTGACAAGGACATAGGCAACCAGCGTTATTGCCGGTGTTGTATGACAAGGGAGGGCAACCATGTCATATCTGAGTCATTTTGCTGTGTTTCAGCCAAGCGGTCGTTGCAGGCAACACAATGTATCTTTCCGGCATGATCGGTTTTATCCCATCAACCATGGAGATTGTCCCAGGAGGCGCTGCTGCAGAGACTGAACAAGTGAGTTGTATAAATGAAATGAAACTTTATTTTTCAAGGATAAATGATTAGGTACCTTCAAGGACCTTTTTTCAATCAAATCCTTGCTAAGCTATAGCACGCACGTAAACACACATACACATAATTTTATATATAAAAGTATACATAATAGTGAAAAGTACAGGCAACACACACACACTCGCGCGCACACACACACACACACACGCACACACTGTTGTGTTATATACCAGTCCGCACACACAGACACACACGCATGCGTACTGATTTCTACCAGTACACACACACACACACACACACACACACACACACGCTGACATCAAGCACAACATCAAACATTAAACTTTAAAAAGTTATGATGTTATGCTGCCCACACACACACACATACACATACACACACACACTGACACCAAGCAAAACCTCGAACATTAAACATTAAAAAGTTATGATGTTATGCTGCATCTTACAAATATGCTAGAACATATTAGAAGACATAAAGAAGGGCATGACTTTTTTTCCGCTGAGGTTTCAAAACAAAAGAAATGACAAAGAACACCCCAGCAAGTCTAAAGTATTATGATACGTGAATATGAATAAGGAAATGTTTCTGCAGTCAATGATGATACGTGAAAGAAAAATATGAACAATATGTTTTCACATGTTCTTAATAAATGTATGCAGTTGGTTCTTGAACGTTCGTAAAGAAGGTGCTGCTTTAATGTCTGCAGGAACTGTGTTCCATAATTTTGCACCAGAGTAGGAGAGGGACATCTTGTAAATATCTAAGCAGGGCCTTGGTACTACCAGATTGTTCCCTGATGTTTGACTAGATCTGTGGGCAAGTGCGAACAAGTTATAGAGATAGGCTGGTGAGTCTGAGAGGGTGATTTTGTGCACGAGTACCAACTTATTAAAAATGAACTGCTTGTCAAATGAACTGCTTGTCAAGTGGCAGGATATCCAGCAGCTTGAACTTGTAATCAGTACTAATGACTTGCATGGGTCTGTCAACGATTAATTTGATTGTCTGCCTTTGAAGCGAATTCATCCTTTTGAGATTAGCATCACTGCTCCCATCCCAGACGGAGGAGGCATAATCCAAATGTGGCTGAATATGGGCACAGTAAAAAAGTTTCCTTGTTGGTTCGTTAGTAAAATATCATAATTTTGACAGTAAGAATAAGTTTTTTTATATTGTTTTGCACACTTTGGTAATATGGCTTTGCCAACACAGTTTGTCAATGATGATTTCAAGCACACGCTGTTCCTTGACTTGCTCAACAGACTGCCCATTTAAATAGAGCTGTAGGGGAGGCGGGTTCAGCTGATGCTTTTGTCTAGTAGTAATTAACATACATTTGGTCTTAGTAGGATTCGGAATCATATAATTGTTTTGACATCATGTGGAAACATCATTCAGGCCGCTTTGTAAGGACTGGGTTATACAGGATACATCTGGCGATGACACGTCAAGAGTTCCATCATCAGCGAAGAGACTACAGATTACACGGAGATCGGATATATGTAAGCGAAGATCATTTATAAAAACTGAAAATAATAATGGACCGAGGACAGATCCCTTGTGGTACTCCGTGCTCTATCACCCCCTCACGTGAGTTTGTACCATTCATACAGATGTACTGTACTTACTTACTTTACGCCTGTCACCCCTCCCCGGGTATAGGCCGTCAACGAGATACCTCCAGCGACTCCTGTCCTGTGCTTCTCCTTCGATTTTACTCCAGGTGGTTCCCAGTCTCTTGATGTCTGCTTGGAGGTCTCGACGCCAGGTGTTTCTCGGCCTGCCTCTTTTCCTCTTTCCCTGGGGGTTCCATGACAATGCCTGCCTAGTGATACTGGAAGCTGGCTTTCTCAGACTGTGACCAATCTATCCCCATCTTCTTCGCCCAATTTCATTTTCTGCTGTTATCTGCTCTGTTCTCTCCCAGAGTCTGACATTGCTGATCTTCTCTGGCCAGTGGATTTTCAGAATTCTTCTAAGGCAACTGTTTATGAAGATCTGTACTCTGTTGACTGTGGTTTTTGTCAATCTCCAAGTCTCTGCTCCATATAGGAGAACTGCTTTTACATTGGAGTTGAAAATCCGGACTTTGGTGTGTTGTGATAGCTCTCTGGAACTCCACACTTTTTTCAACTGGAGAAAGGCTGCTCTGGCTTTACCGATTCGTGCTCTGACATCTGCATCAGTGCCGCCTTTTTTGTCTATGATGCTCCCGAGATAGGTGAAGGACTCCACCTCCTCCAACGGGGTGCCAGCAAGACTGGTTCTTCCCTGGTTGCGTTCAGCCTCATTGTCTTTGTTTTCTGTTTGTGGATGGTGAGGCCCACTTGGGACGAGATGTCAGCAAGCCTCGTGGTCTTGTCCTGCATTTGTTGATGAGTGTGGGACCGTAAAGCCAAGTCGTCTGCAAAATCGAGGTCGTCAAGCTGTGTCCACAGTGTCCACTGTATTCCACTTCGTCTGTGCTCTGTGGTCCTCTTCATGACCCAGTCTATGGCCAGTAGGAGGAGGAACGGAGACAGCAAACACCCCTGCCTTACACAGGTTCTGACCTGGAGCTCCCTGGGGAACTGCCCTTCGTGGATCACGCGACATGTCATGCCATCGTAGCTGCTCTTGATCAGGCGGACGAGCTTTGTGGGTACACCATAGTGTTGTAGGAGTTTCCACAGAGTCTCTCGGTCCACGCTGTCAAATGCTTTCTCGTAATCCACAAAGTTGACATACAGCGGGGAGCTCCACTCCAGAGACTGTTCCACGATGATGCGGAGAGTGGCAATCTGGTCTGTACATGATCGGTTTTTCCTGAATCCTGCTTGCTGGTCTCTCAGCTGGGGGTCGACGGAGCTCTTCATTCTCTCCAGGATGATCCTGTTGAAGACCTTTCCTGGTACTGACAGCAAGGTGATTCCTCTGTGGTTGGAACACTTGCTGAGGTCGCCTCTCTTGGGAAGCTTGATTAGGTACCCCTCCTTCCAGTCAGCCGGCATCACCTCCTCTTCCCAGATCTTTCCAAACAGTGGGTACAGCAGCTCTACTGTTGTCTCTAGGTCTGCTTTCAGACACTCCGCTGGGATGCCATCTGGCCCTGCTGCGTTGCCGTTCTTCAAAAATGCCACTGCTCTTCTGATCTCTTCCTGGCTGGGTCTGTCACAGCTGATGGGTAGGTCGGTCTCTGCTGGCTGGATGTCTGGGGGGTCGGGTGGGCTGGGTCTGTTCAGTAACTCTTCAAAATACTCGGCCCATCTGTCGAGTTGGTCTGCTCTGTCTGCAATAGGCTTGCCTTCTTTGTCTTTTACTGGTCTTTCTGAATGGCCATACTTGCCCGACAATCTTCTGGTAATGTCGTAGAGCTGTTTCATGTTGCCACTGCCTGCTGCCTTTTCTGCCTCTGCTGCCAGGCTGTCTGTGTAGGCCCTCTTGTCTGCCCTGATACTCCTCTTCACCTCGCGGTTGGCTTCCGAGTATTCCTCCTGTGCCCTTGCTTTGGCTGCTCTCGTGCGACTGTTGACAACTGCTTTCTTCTGCTTCCTCACTTCTATCTTCTTCAAGGTCTGTGCCGACAGCCAGTCCTTGTGATGGTGTTTCCTGAACCCTATAGTGTCTTTGCAGGTTGAGTTCAGCGCCTGTCTAACTGCCTTCCACTGCTGCTCTGTGGTGACCACCTTCTCTTCATTTACTAGCTCCTGTAGTGCTTGTTACCGGTTGGACAGCACCAGTTTGAACTCTTCTCTCACTCCAGTCTCTCTCAGGAGGCCTACATTATAGCGCTGTCTTCTTGTTGTCTCTGTGCGGCTTTTCTTTAACTTGAGTTTTATTCTTAAGGTAAGCAGATGGTGGTCTGAGGCGACATCTGCTCCCCTCCTCACTCGAACATCTTGAAGGGATCTTCTAAATTTCTTGCTAATGCAGATATGGTCTATTTGGTTCTCTGTAGTATGGTCAGGTGAGACCCACGTTGCTTTGTGTATTCTTCTGTGTGGGAAGATGCTGCCTCCAATGACAAGTTTGTTTAGAGCACAAAAGTCTACAAACCTCTCTCCGTTCTCACTCATCTCCCCTAGTCCCTGTCTCCCCATCACCTCTTCATATCCGATGTTGTCCTCCCCTATTTTGGCATTAAAATCGCCCATGACGATGGTGATGTCTCGCTCCGCACATTTGTCCACAGCACTTTGGAGTCGGTCGTAGAACTCTTGTTTCTCTTCCTCGTCACTGTCATTAGTGGGCTCATAACACTGAATGACGTTCAGCTTGATCTTTTTCTTGGTTCTAAAGGCTGCTGTGATAATTCTTGGCCCAAGAGGTTCCCAGCCCATCAGCGCTCTCTGTGCCACTGGTGACAGCATGAATGCTACTCCTTCTGTATCAGGGGCATTCTCCTCTTCATGACCTGAATACAGAATCATCTCCCCACTTAACAGCCTTTTCTGGCCAGACTGCGTCCATCTGGCTTCACTGATACCTAGCAGGGAAAGGTTGTACTTTTGCATTTCCACTGCTATCTGGGTGGCCTTGCCGCTCTGGTACATGGTCTTGACATTCCTTGTGCCCATGGTTGTGTCCCTGGATAGAGAGAGGCGGCTCGGTCCTGTGGCTTCTGAAGACTTCCGGCTTTCACCACAGGATGTCATAAATCTTCTGGTAGAAGAACCTTCCTCCTCCAGGAAAGGAATTGCTGTTTGTCTTTTCGTCGGCGTTTTTGTAGCTATTTCTTTATTTGCAGGGTGGGGAAGCTACCCCCACGCCCAACCCCCTTACTAGGAGGACCAGGGGTTTTCTGTCGGGGTCACCTTCCCTTAGACCATGTTGGTTCACGGCACCTTATTTCATTCGGTGCACTCCTCTCGCGAGGGACCCCCTATCCACCACCCAGGGGACGCGCCTCAACGCCATACGGTCCCAGCGCGAGGACAGACGTACTGTGTGCGCCCGTTTAGATATGTGTAGTGGGGGAGACAATTTTAGCCCAGTGTTTTGGTACAGTGGCACATATTTTCCCCAGCACGCCCACAGACTCAGAAGCTGGCGACACAGCTATGTGTCAAGAGCGAGTATGTCGGCCAATCAGCGCGAGGCACGGCGAACACTCTTAAGAGTGAGAGTATAAATAGTGGGTGCCTAGCAAAGTCGGGCAAGCCTCCTTGCATACGAAGCCTTCGTCCTACACAGGACGTATAGTTACATTTTCTCTCTTCCTGTTTAGTTAGTTAGAATTTATACTGTCCACTGCAATGGTATATTAAGGCACGCTTAATTAATTAGAATTTATACTGTCCACTGTGACGGTATATTAAGGCATGCTTAGTTAATTAGAATTTATACTGTCCACTGTGACGGTATATTAAGGCACGCTTAGTTAATTAGAATTTATACTGTCCACTGGGACAGTATATTAAGGCGCACTTAGTTAGAATCCTTGTAAAGGACTCGCACTTACTTAATTAGAATTTATACTGTCCACTGCTACGATATCTTAAGGCGCACTTAGAATCCTTGTAAAGGACTCGCACCTTAGTTAATTAGAATTCATACTGTCCACTGCGATGGTATATTAAGGCGCACTTAGTTAGAATCCTTGCAAAGGACTTGCACCTAGTTATTTAGAATTCCTGTAAGGGAATGCTTAGTTAATTAAGAGTTCCTCAGTATAGAAAGGCACCGAACTGCGTGAGCAGTACGGTAGATTAAGGCATGTTTAGTTAATTAGAACTCCTGTAGTTACTAGAATTTGGTTTTTATTTGTGTAGGCTAGCATAGTTTTGGTTCGTAGGATCGTATTCAATTTTGTAGGTGTCAGGCTTATGGGCTAGGTTCGCTAGATGTCGTGTTCGAAGGTATAGGTGTTAGGCCTAAGGTGTTTAAGGTTATTAGGACTAATTTGTATTGGTTTAATCATGTTTATTTCATCATGAATGCTTTCCTGGTATAAATAAATCTTGGAATCTTATTTCCATCTTATGATGCGCAGCTAGAGTGAGAGCGAGACTAAGACTGTGCGTGTGTCAGTGCGAGAAGTTTGTTCATGTGTATGTCCGTTTGGTATGACGGTGTGACTGATCGTGCGAGCACGTTGGTAGCTCAGTACAAACACTAACAGCAACAAACACCAAATCCTGTCAAAATAGGGTTTCTCTGGATACTGTGGTCAGTCCATTGCGCAGGTAGCTTTGACTTTTGAACACAATGCAAGGCAAGTAAACACGGATTTTGTGCGCATGCAACACTAGGGTAGACTTTAGTTTACTCTCCACAGCAATCTCCAGCCCTTCCCTAGACCACAAAAGGGATGTGGACTAAACTCAGTAGGCGCTTGAGTATTGTATCAGATGGGCAGTTTTTGTCTATCTGATGAACTATTTAAGTCGCCTACACCCATGGGGTCTGGTTACATATGTAATGAAGGCAAGGGTGCCACCACTCAGCTGGTAGGCAGCAAGTTTTTTAATTAAAAGATCATGGTTGACAAGATCAAAGCTTTTGAAAGGTCCAAAAATACCACTCCAGTCATTTGCCCATTATTCACAGCAGTTAACCATCTGTCAACCATGTGAACCAAAGCTGTGTGACAAGAATGTCTCCTACGAAAACCAGACTGTAGTAGATGAACGAGTTTGTATTTATCTAAGAAATGCTGTAAATGTGTGTGGATATGTCTTTCAATCGATTTTGACAGAGTTGACAACAGAGAAATGGGTCTGAAAAAGGTTGGGGTCATTTAAATCTTTAGTTTTAGGTAGCGGTATTACCTTTGCCGTTTTCAGACCAGACGGAAATTGTCCATGTTGTATGCAAAGGTTGTAGATGTTTGTTATCGACTCGACGACGTATGGAAGAGCCATTTTAAGAACAGTGCTGCTAATTCCACCATGGCCAGATGTCTGTTTACTCTTTAATGAAGAAATGGATTTTCCTACTTCATAAACTGTTAAGAGCGGAATGTTGCAAGACGTGTTAGGTGTTAATCTTTCAGCACAAAACCTTTTTAGCTTTTCTGAACCCTCAGATGGCTGACCGGGAGATGTAAGATTCTGTAGCGGTGTTGAGGCAATAGAGAGAAAATGCTGATTAAACGTATCAGCTGATATTTTAGTGCACTGTGCGGTATTTCTGGACCTCGTAAAGGCGTTTATTGCACACCTAACAGAAACGATATCTTTTTTGCCGTTCATGAGATGGTGAAAGTGAGTTTTCTGAGCATTTCTAACTAAATATTTTATAAGGTTTCTTTGTTTTCGGGAAGCTACAAACTGTTTGTTCCTTTTATGATCATCTTGGAGCTGCATGGCATCCTTGATTTCATTGTTCAACCATGCGGGAAGCTTTGGATTTTTCACTCGTTTCTCTCTGAAAGGAGCATGTTTATCAAGAACACCAAGAAACAATCTCTACCATTCAGACAGAGCCTCATTAGGGTCACCTTGGTTGTAAACTGTGTGGAAAGATACTTGACAGGTCATGCAGAAATATATCTTTGTTGAAGAGCTTCAAAGATCTATATCTAATAGTTGTGTGCTGGTGTTTATGAAAAGTAGTATTTGCTTTCAATGCTCTGCCACAACACACAGGGTAATGATCACTAATCCCTATTTGGGGCACCTCTACTCCCACTACCCTTGACTTATTAGTTGTGTAGATGTGGTCAATAAGGGTGGAGGAAGTAGACCTAACACGGGTAGCAGCAGTAACTAACTGCTTCAGTCCAAACATAGTTCTAAATGTATAGAGCCAGCAAGGACTACAGGTCTTGTCTAGATGAGTTTGTAGAGGCTCATGAAGAGCCGTGTTTTTAGCAGCATGGTGGAGTTCAGCCCATTTAATCTCAAGGCTGCATTGTGGAGGTGTCACTGAACAACTATGTATCAGTTGCAGGAGATGGATCCACCATGATAATTCAAGGGTAGTGCCAGATTAGCTTGGTGACTGGCACTAGCCTTGAATTATCATGGTCGATCTATCACCTGTTGTAGTGTGTCAGGGCAAATTGGTTTGTCAGTACTAGACAGCTAGTTTATGCTGAAATGCTTTTGCACTGTGAATGTTAGTTTTTGTTTACAGTACATACAAGGTAGGACTGACCATGTATTTCCAATTTTCAGGCCTTGAAGAATATTGGTGAAGTTTTGAAAGAAGCTGGAGCTACATATAACAATGGTAAGTGATAAAAATACATGTAGAAGATTTTTTAATATATTGTGGTCAATGTGATATCAACTATTGTGTATATTTGCAGGCACTTTAGCTTAAGGTGCTTGCAGACGGTTCAAGTTTTGGGCTTGAAATGCTTGAAACAGCGCTTAGCGGGGATTGAAACGAAGTTAAACGCCACTCTGAGAGTTGAATTTAACTCCGTATTCACTTTTAACCCAAATTGAACTGGTCCTCTTTCAAGTCAAAACACGCTAGCCAATCACTATTTAGGGCCCATGTGGTGTGCCCACGGACTATGACACTGAACTTTCCAAGTCCTGTAGCGATGGGCAAGGGGCAAAACGGCAGGTGAAAGATGTCACTGGAAGCCGCAGTCTCAAACCTGCATGCAGGCGGTTCAGGATATTGGTCACCTGATGTTGACCTGGGGATGACAACGTCACTCGGCACACCCTGAACGACCAAGCAGCCTTCTCTAGGGACAGCACTGCTTGCTCCACACGGAGAGGGGCCTAGAAAAGGTGGCCTAACCAAAGCTTATCCCCTCGTAACCCAGTTGGCTAGCCGCGGTCAACGGGCATCTTCTCATGCGGTCAGAAAACAAGAAAAAACAATGGATCCACTCTCATGACGACCACGACCGGACTCAACGTAGCATGCTGGAACATGCGAACCATGCTCGACACAGCAGACAGCGGACGCCCTGAACGTCGCTCCGCCCTCATTGCCCATGAATTGCGGAGGTTAAACATCGACATCGCCGCGCTCAGCGAAGTACGCCTCCCGGAGGAAGGCAGCCTCCAAGAACTTGGCGCTGGCTACACCCTCTACTGGTCAGGCAGGCCTGCATCAGAAAGACGGCTCTCAGGCGTGGGCTTCATGGTGAAGACACACATTGCGACTAAGTTGGAAAACCTACCAACGGGTCACTCCGACCGCATCATGTCCATGCGCCTCCCACTGAGACACCAGCAATACGTCACCCTTCTCAGTGTGTACTCCCCAACCCTCCTGGCAGAGCCTGCAGAAAAAGACAAGTTCTACTCTGACCTGCGCAGCCTCCTGCAGAGCACCCCTGCAGACGACAAAGTCATCATCCTTGGCGAGTTCAACGCCAGAGTGGGCCAAGACTCTGAAGCCTGGAAAGGAGTCATCGGCAAGCATGGCGTTGGGAACTGCAATGACAATGGTCGCCTACTGTTGGAGCTCTGTGCAGAGCAGCAACTTGTCATCACCAACACTACTTTCCAGCAAAAGGACAGTCGAAAGACCACCTGGATGCATCCTCGCTCCAAGCACTGGCACCTTATCGACTATGTCCTAGTGCGTCAGAGGGACCGCAGTGACGTCCTCCTCACCAGAGTGATGCCCAGCGCAGAGTGCCACACTGACCACCGCCTTGTTCGCTGCAAACTCAGGCTCCGCCTCAAGCTGAAACCCAAGAAATGGGGCCCACCCAAGAAAAAGCTTGATGTTGCCAGCCTTCAGCGTGACGACAAGAAAGCTGCCCTTCAGGCTGATTTACAGCGCATGCTCAAAGACACAGTTGATCCAGCAGACTCCTCCCCTGAAACACTCTGGGAACAACTGAAAACTGCTATTGTAAAATCTTCTGTGGAAGTCTTGGGCTTTGCTAGAAAGAGGAACAAAGACTGGTTTGACGAAAACGACGTAGAGATCCAGGAACTTCTAGCAAAAAAAAGAGCCGCCCACCAGGCCCACCTAGCCCAGCCTTCCTGCCCTGTGAAGAAGTCTGCCTTCCGCCTCATCTGCAGCAGTCTCCAGCTCAAGCTTAGAGAGCTCCAGAACGAGTGGTGGTCCAGACTCGCACAGAGGACCCAGCTCTGCGCTGACAACGGTGACTACAGGGGCTTCTACAAAGCACTGAAAGCAGTGTATGGCCCTAGGCACCTGGTACAAAGTCCCCTGCGAAGCGCTGATGGACAGGCACTCCTCACAGATAATACCTCCATCTCGAACCGCTGGTCGGAATACTTTCAGGACCTCTTCGACGCTGAGCGCACTGTTCAAGAAACAGTCATCCTCCAAATCCCACACCTTCCACTAAAGGTTGAATTGGACGAACCGCCCACCGCCGAAGAGACCCTCACAGCCATCCACCAGCTCAAGAGTGGCAAAGCAGCAGGCATTGACGGAATCCCGCCAGAGATCTGGAAACATGGAGGCCCAGCACTGCCCAACAAGCTCCACGACCTCTTTCTCTGCTGCTGGGAAAAAGGAACACTACCAAAGGATCTCCGTGATGCAGTCATCATCACCCTGTACAAGAACAAAGGAGAGAAGTCTGCCTGCTCTAATTATCGTGGAATTACCCTGCTGTCCATTGCCGGGAAAATTCTCGCAAGGTTGCTCCTGAATCGGCTGGTACCTGCCATCGCTGAAGACCACCTCCCAGAGGGCCAGTGTGGCTTCAGAGCCAACAGGAGTACCACCGACATGGTCTTTGTGCTGAGACAGCTTCAGGAGAAGTGCCGCGAGCAGAACAAAGGGCTGTACGTAGCTTTTGTCGACCTAACAAAAGCGTTTGACACTGTGAGCAGGCAAGGTATGTGGCAGATCCTAAAGCGACTGTCCCCCAAAGTTCCTCAACATGATCGTCCAGCTCCACGAGGACCAGCAAGGCCAGGTCAGACTAAACAGTGACCTCTCAGAACCATTCCCCATTCGCAACGGCGTGAAGCAAGGCTGCGTGCTGGCACCGACCCTCTTCACCATCTTCTTCAGCATGATGTTGAAGCAGGCCACAGTGGACCTCGACGATGACGACGCAGTGTACATCAGGTATCGTCTCGATGGCAGCCTGTTCAACCTCAGACGACTGCAGGCCCACACGAAAACCCTAGACCAACTGATTCGTGAGCTGCTCTTTGCTGATGACGCTGCCCTCGTTGCACACACAGAGAGAGCCTTGCAGCGCATTACGTCCTGCTTCGCAGATGCCGCCCAGCTCTTTGGACTTGAGGTCAGTCTGAAAAAGACAGAGGTCCTTCATCAGCCGGCACCCAAGGAAGAGCATCGCCCTCCCCACATCACCATCGGCGAGTCCGAACTGAAGTATGTACACCAGTTTACCTACCTTGGCTGCATCATCACGTCAGACGCCAAGCTGGACAAAGAGCTGGACAACAGGCTGGCAAAAGCGAACAGTGCTTTCGGGCGACTATTCAAGCGGGTGTGGCACAACAGCTGAAAAAAGGCACCAAGATCAGCGTGTACAGAGCTGTCGTCCTCACCACCCTGCTGTACGGTTCCGAGTCCTGGGCCCTCTACCGCAGCCAACTACGGCTCCTCGAACGCTTTCACCAGCGCTGCCTGCGTACCATCCTCAGCATTCACTGGAGTGACTATGCCACCAACGTCGAGGTCCTTAACAGGTGGAAACTGTGAGCATCGAGGCTTTGCTGCTGCGGACACAGCTTCGCTGGGCGGGGCACGTCTCCAGGATGGAGGATCATCGCCTACCCAAGATCACTCTGTTCGGCGAGCTCGCCACTGGACACCGAGACAGAGGGGCACCAAAGAAGAGATACAAAGACTGTCTCAAGAAGTCACTTAGTGCCTGCCAAATCGACCACCGCCAATGGTCTTCGCTTGCTGCGGACCGTGACACCTGGCGCTCCACCATTCACAAGGCAGCCGTCTCCTTTGAGGACTCTCGCAGAGCTAACCTTAAAGACAAGCGGCTCAGAAGAAAAAACAGAGCTGTCGTAACTCAGAACCCTGACCAGACCTTCTCCTGCAGCCACTGCGGTCGAACCTGCCTGTCCCGGATTGGCCTCCGCAGCCACGAAAATGCCTGCAGACGACGTGGGCAAGCCCTATAGAATCTTCGTTCGCGAAGTCAAGCCAAGAGGGAGAGAGATGGTGTGGCTATGCAAACAACCCCACTAGCGAAGACTAGCGAAGCCGATTATGGACTGGACGAGTGTGTGAGGCGCACGTTGAAGTTGATCAGATTGAAGGCAAATTAACTGTTGAACTTGCTCAAGACATTGAAGCATCTGCTATCACCTTTAGAAACTTCATTTTGCTTTTAATCTGATGGAATTGTCAATTGGCAGGGTTGGGTTTAATTTGAATCATTGATTACCACTGTCACATTGTTATCGACTGAACATTTGAAAACCGCCTTTGTATGTCAGTTTAGGAAGGAATTGTGTTCACCATAGATTATTCTCAGTCTGCTTATCATTCTTGTTACTGATTTTAATATTTTTGTCAACAGTTGTCAAGACCACAGTGCTTCTGGCAGACATTGCAGACTATGCAGCAGTTAATGAAGTCTATGCCAAATGTAAGATCTGTAATTTATATATTATTGCATAGAGGAATCTGCAGGATATGTTTGTCAATAACTTAACCATCCATATAAATTTTGAAAGAAAACCAGATGCCTTTACATTAACCTGTGATGGCAAAAGAAAAAATTAAAATATACTCCACTATTTGTTAATGAGAATTTTAAAAGCCCGAAAAAGTTCTGTTTTAAAATCCGCTTTGGGATCAACTTTTCTGCGATCAGTTAGTTTGTACCAGTAGCACATTCAGCCTGTGGCTTGTTCACCTGTTTATGGTCATATATGTTAATCATCTTTTTCTTTAAATGATTGTGACAGATTTCAGTGAGAATAAACCTGCACGTGCAGCATACCAAGTCGTAGCTCTACCAAAGGTAAGTTTCACACATATACATGCAGGAACACACAACACGCACATACACTTGCGAGTGCACGCATGCAACACACACGCGTAGAGACTAAGTGGTACAGAATTCATAAATATCCTTTTTGGATTTGGAACCACGTTAATTGATAGATTATGTGCTTAAACTTTATCATTCGGAATACACCAGTGTGTGAAATAAGTTTGACTAAAAGCAGTAAAATAAAAATAAAATAGTTCAAGGGTAGTGCCAGAATAGCTTGACACCTCTAGGCGCCAAGCTATTCTGACACCACCCTTGAATTAAAGCCATTGGTCTATATCCTTATCTGTAAGTACTATAATGCAGCTTGCATATGGCAGTGTACAAATTTGAAGCTTTTAGCCTCAGTATGATATGGGTTAATATTTAGCTGGCATATTACGGAAAATGAATCTGAATTTGGCAATGTGAAATGTTTCCATTTTATAGGTAGAATAAGACTGCATGCTTTTTGTTTGTTTAAAAGGGAGCTCGTGTGGAGATTGAATCCATCGCTGTTCTGGGAAACCTGACTGATGCGTAGCTGGAGGAGAGGATGAAACTCGACAGTCCCTGTTTGTCCCTCTCTAACCAAGACTGACTGGAAATGATATATGTGGCATTGTACTTGTCAATACTTAAGCAGATATTGGTCAATTTCCAGTTTAACTCGTGACACACCACAGCAAGATATGGCTCGACCATGATAGTTCAAGGGTGGTGGCAGAATAGCTTGGCGCCTGTAGGCGCCAAGCTATTCTGCCACCACCCTTGAACTATCATGGTCGATCTGTCTCCTGAATTGTAATGCAGTCCTCTGAGGATAACTCCCAAATGTGGGTATTTCAAACCTGGGGCACAATGAGTTAAGCATTGGTGGGTCATGTTAACCCAATCCAACCCTTTCACCACAACAATACATCAATCTACTATGATAGTTCAGCTGTAGTGCCAGAATAGCTTGTGTCTGCAGGTGCCAGTATGTTCTAGCACCACACTTGAACTGTCTCTTGAACATCATTTAGTTTTCAGAGGACAACTTCCCCCGATCATCCACCTTCAAACTCGGCGTGTTAAACTGGAAAAGACTCCCAAGATCAATGTAACATTTCATGACTGATCGTTCATAATCACAGGGAGATACATGAAATAACAATTGTGCATTCTAGTCTAAATGCAGAGAATCCCAAGTAACCCCACATGAAACAGTACAAATTATTTGCCCTCTCTTAGATCTGTCTTTATATCCATGATCATGGGCATAAATCCTGCTTGAAAAGTGCTGACTGGACAGTTTTCTCATCATGTTTCTCAGATTCATACTAAATTTGAATGCTTTACTTTTTTTCAAACTGAGAATGATAAACTGAATTTGAGTTTTATCCCCAGACCACCTTGGCTCATTCGAGATGTGGCACATCCGAATGTGTGGCACGAAGCTGTGTATCCAAATGTGGCACATCTTGAATGTGTTAACCCATTCCATCACGACACTGAAGCAAGAGATGGATCAACCATGACGGCTCGAGCATGGTGCCAGAATAGCTTGGTGCCTTGAGCTATCATGGCCATTCTGTCTCCTAAACTGATATGCAAGTCTTTGGAGGACCTTGCTTAGTGGCTGAGGCAGGACTAAGGTCACTTATGCAACTGGCCTGCAGCCCCTGTTTGGGCATTTCAAACTTAGGGCTGAGCGTGTTAACCCATATCATGCTGAGGCTAAAAGCTTCAAATGTGTACACTGCCATTGTTACATTGTAGTACTTATAGATAAGGATATAGACCAATGGCTTTTGTTCAAGGATGGTGCCAGAATAGCTTGGCGCCTAGAGGCGCCAATCTATTCTGGCACTACCCTTGAACTATTTTAGTCAAACTCATTTCACACACTGGTGTATTCTGAATGATACGGGTTAAGAGCAAGTGCACCTGCTCACCCTGTCAAGTTGATGTTGGCTGCTGTTGGCCTGCATGCTGTTGTGCGGGCCGACTGCGGCTGATGTGGGCCAAACGATCGTTTGGGTGTATTATAATCTACAGTGTGTAATGAAAAATCATACTAAATTGAACGAAATTGTTCAAATTATTAGAGTGGTATGATTTTTGTTGTTGTGCATAATGATTACATATGTTAGGTAAATATGAGAGCTCTTTACTGTTGTCAGTTATTTTTCTATTTGTGGAAGGAGCATTGCACTGTTATGTACACGGAGTCAGAGACATAGATTATATTTGTTTAAGAGGGAGAAATAAATTATGAGAAACAGATTATATTTCTTTAAGAGGGAGAAATAGACTATATTTATTTAAGAAGAATTATTGCAACAGGTGTTGCACTAGCAATGGTTCTTTGTGATAAACATCATCGAAACTGCACAATAGATATGTTTTGTGCTGTGATCATTAATTTCCTTGTGTGTGCAGTCACTGCTACAGTAACAGTACTGATACCTGCATGCATGAGCGCCACACATCAATAGCTGTGATAGTGTCATACAGCTGTTGATCAACTTGATGTGGGGTGCCTTGAATGAGTTGTCAGTTGAATTCTTCTCGTCATCGCAGGCTGAACCTGACGTAGCATCTCTTGTATTGTACCTGGATATATTATTGTACCTGGATAGTGTATGTAGTGTCTATGCTGTGTGTTGATTTGCCTGCATGTGATTCACAGGATGGCTAAATGAGTGACCAAGACTTCATTCACAGTCTTTGTTGTGCCTTGATTGTCAGTCTATTTCTTTCTTACACACACACACACACACACACACACACACACACACACACACACACACACACACACACACACATATGGACACATACACCTCATAATTTTTTTTTTTTTTTAAGTTTTCAGTTTTACAAACACTGTCATCCACTAAACACAATTTTTTTGGAGGGTGATGTGTGTGCATGTGAGTAAAAAATAAAAAAAAATAAAAATAAAGAGTCCGCTGGTTAAGCCAAGACTGGTATGAATCAAAGCACCAAACATGTCGCTTCTCATCTAACGAGAGATTTTTAAGCAAATTCCAGCACATACACACATGCACACGCGCAACACGCCATCACACACACACCATCACACACATGGTGTGTCAACTGATCCATACATGCATTGTGTCGACTGATTGAACAGTTAACCCTTTTAGACCCATGGGTGCATTTTTGTCTACAGTATTTAAAAAAATACGGTAGACTCTGAAATTGGGCTGGGTCGGAGCGCATTCCGGAGCATTCACATGACGTTTTTGGCGTGCGGCGCATAAATTCTAGCAAAGTAGTAACACGATAAAAATGACGTCACGTCTAGCTACGCGAACCTTGCTAGAGAGCGTCGATTTGGCGCCAAAAACGACGTGTGTGTGTGTGTGTGTGTGACGGCGACTACAGCCCGCGTTTGAGGACGGACAAGCGATATTGTCCCTAAAAAAATTATCTCGGGGGACCTTTTTTTAAAAAATATTTTGATTGGAAGATGCTCGTTGGCGAGAAAATGGCCGTTTCACACTGAAGAAACGCCGATCCACACCGGACATATGGTCCGTATTTTTTCTTATTTTTACTAGATATTTTGCGTATAGCTAGATAAAGGGAGATATTGAAAGAGTTCGTTAACCAGCATTGTACCTCTAGAACCTTTTGAGTGATAATTAAAAAAAATTTGAATTTTTTTTTTATAACGTTTTTTGGATTAATTTTACGAAATATATAGGTTAAACTTAAAACAATTGAATTGTTTACGAAAAAACCCCAATCTTCTCATTAATAATCACATCATTTTTCATTTACGGTATTTACATAAGCCTGCAGTTTGTCTCTGCTATCGGGTACGATTAGGTCAATTGTGACCTGTATGCCCTAGGTGTGAAAATCAGACAGTTTTCTGTACCACTTTTTCGGAGTCATTTGTAAACAGTTAACATAACTTTAATTTTTCTTTTACGAAAAAAAGATATCTTCTCATTAATACCCACATGATTTTTCATAAACAGTGTTTGCATAAGCCTGCTATTTATCCCGGCCCTGAGGTAGGATTAGGTTAAATTGTGACCTGTAGTCCTAAGCTCTAGGCATGAAAATCAGCAAGAAAACTGCAAAGTTGATCCTCTGATACGTCAAATGTTAGTTATGCGATGATGACGTATAACATCGAGTCGTCCCTATGAACACGGCGTCGTGGGGCTAATGATGCTATGACGTGAAGCTTGAAGTGACGACATTTCGCTGCTTGTGCTATTCTTCATCTTGAATAGCTAAGCCAGACCACAGAGCTTATGGCGGGAATCGCGCCGTGTGCTCGTTTCTATTTTTGTGTGCCGGTGTGTGTGGATCAGAGGGTGGGTTAGAGTATGCAATGCACAATGCACGTACTGTGGCAGGGAAGGGGTTAAGTTTCTTATGAAAGATTGTCACGCTGCTTACACTTCCCTTTCCTGTTGCCCTGTGGTGTTGTAAACTTAACGCGTCAATGGTTCAACTGCCTACGGTCTGAAGCTGTCGCCTGAAGATTTCCGTGCAGTTCAAAAGACGGATCGACCATGATAGCGTAACTGTAGGACGAGTACAGCTTGCCGAGTAAGTTCTAGGGTGGTGCCAGAAAAGCGCCGCGCCTCATGTGCAGGGCTGTCCTGACACCATCCTTAGACCATGGTCCACTCATATCTGGTTGCAGTGTTCACGATCTGACACCATCCTTAAACCATGGTCCACTCATATCTGGTTGCAGTGTTCACGACCTGACACCATCCTTAAACCATGGTCCACTCATATCTGGTTGCAGTGTTCACGACCTGACACCATCCTTACACCATGGTCCACTCATATCTGGTTGCAGTGTTCACGACCTGACTCCATCCTTAGACCATGGTCCACTCATATCTGGTTGCAGTGTTCACGACCTGAATGATTTAAGCATTAACCCATTTAGCCCCTAAACACTACACCAGGAGATGGATCGACCATGATAATTCAAGGGTAGTGTCAGATTAGCCTGGCGCCTAATGGCGCCAAGCTAATCTGGCACTATCCTTGAATTATCATTGTCGATCCATCTCCTGCAACTGGTACATTGTCGTTAGGTGGCACCTTCGAAATTCAGAACGCGGCATTGAGGCTAAGTGGGTTAAGCCTCTCGGTAGCATGCTGTTCTAGCACCACCCTTGATCCTGATGATTCAAGCATAGTGCCAGATGAGCTTGGCGCCTGATATGAGGCGCCAAGCTCATCTGGCACTACCCTTGAATTATCATGATTAATAGCTTGTTTTATTTTTTAATGACTGAGTTAATCATTTTGCAGCACTTCATTGAGAGCCAGCCTCATGCGGCGCCAGAAGGAGTCAACAGCGTCAGCGTCATCCGCCCACTCGATGTAGGTCGTGGTTTTCATCACCGCCATCATGGATGGGGTCAGGTCACGTGGCGGGATGTCCTCCAGAATGACAACGATCAACGCGTCCTCGGTGTCCATGGCGTGAGTCAGACACAACTGCAGCTCGAACTGACACCACTGGCTGTCCACAAACGCTTTGGAGAACAGCATCAGCATCTTCTTGCTGGAGTTGACGCATCCCATAATGTTTTCCACGACAGGGCAGCCAAGGATGAAGTCTCGCTGGTGAATACACAGCCTCAGTCCCATCCTCCTTTCAAGACTGGGGATGAGGTGGTCACGGACCCAGGCGAAGTCCTCGCTGTCGTAGGACACAAAGACGTCGTACTCAAAGTGATTTTCCCGCAGACGCCGCAGTCTGTCCCCTGGAGCTCGGAACGCCTCGTACAGCACCAGGCGGATGTGCCAGCGGTAGCGATAGAGAAAAGACAGAAGACTCATCCCGACGAAAATCAGAGAAATTGTGGCGATGATAAACTTGCTGGTCTCTGGACTTAGCAGGCAGGCTTGTTCTTGCATGAAGAACGACTGTATTGTGGTGTCAGGCAGGTTGCCGCAAGTGTAGTCATACCTGCTGTCAGCAAAAAGAGAGGGATTGGTGAGTAGCCACTTTTGGAACCACAGCACCTGACACGAACAGTCAAACGGGTTTTTACTCAGATCAACACGCTGCAGCCTAAGGCGCGTGGTCAAAGAGAACGTCGATTCCTTCACGACTGATAGTTTATTGCCGCTGATATCAAACATTACTAGTTTTGGTAGGTGCTGGAAAACATTATCAGGCAAGTATACCAGACTGTTTGTGCTCAGGTCAAGTTCCTTAAGGGAATTTAAACCTCGGAACATACCGACAGTGACAAAGTAAATCTCTGTGGATCTCAGCGAGAGCACTGTGAGGTGAACCAGACGACCAAACAGCTGATGGAACCGTTCCTCGCTTACACCTGTAAAATCGTTGTTATCAAGTGACAGGTATATTAGATTCGGACAGACTGAAAAACAGTCAGCATCGACGTACAATGTATCTGTAAATGTAAAGACATTGTTTTGTAATCTGAGTGTTTTCAAATGCTGATTTCTGAAAACGTCTTTCCGAATGGTTTTAAAAGGAACCTCTCTCGTTTGACTCGATGCTAAAAGAGACTCGAGACGTCCAAGGCTATCATCGGCAAATGACGAAGACTCGAAGTCTAAACTATTATGGTCTAGGTTTATTGACTTTATACTCGGCAAGCACACTGGTACTACCATTTTCACATTAAAGTCAGTCAACATATTTTCGGAAATGTCTAGCATATCCGAGAGGGAAACATTGATAATGATGAATTTTTATGACACGTCAGTCTGTGGCGTAAACGATCGTAACTGGTTCCCTCGCAATGTCAAGACCTGAAGTGGGGAAGATCTGCTTGCTTCGTATGGCAGACTGAAATTAACATATCTAAAGCTATTGTAGGTAAGGTCAACGTTGATCAAGCTCGGCGAGATGCCAGCGTTATATTTGTCACAGACTGTACCTCGTTGCATGATCAGCTCCTGCAGTGACGGGATGGTCAGAATGCTGGGCAGATCGTCACAGGACACGGCGTTGTCGCTCAGGTCAAGGTACGTCAGGTTTGGTAGGAGATGGAGGGCATGATAGTCTGTGATGACACGTTTTACGAAAACGTGTTCTTCTGTAAATTTATCTATTTCGGCAAGAAACAAACGTCTGAGTCCAGTGAAAGGAGACAAACACGTCAGATTGACTCATCATCGAACGCCGAGTTCATACTGAGGTCCAGTTCTTGCAGTCTAGGTACAGCTGTTTGTATGTCGATGTCACAGAATGCTGAACAACCTTCAACTCCTGTCAACAACAACACCTCCAGTGACGGGATGGTGAGAACTGATCGCAGCTCGTCACAGGACAGTTTAGTGAAGCACATGTTAAGGTAGGTCAGATAAGACAGGTTGTGGAGGGACTGGCTATTGAATATTTTGGTGGGGACAAAATGGACAGAAATAGGTATTAAATTATTTATTGTCAGCCATGTTAGTTCGTAAAAGAACAAAAACCACGTGAGATTCAAAGTGACGAGACGGTTGAAGCCAAAGTTCAGATCGTGCAATCTGGGCATGGGATGATTTATCCTGATGTCATCCACGTTGTCACATTCTACAGACCCTCCTATTACCAGCGTCTCCAGAGTCGGAATGTTGAAAACAACAGATGCAGCGTCAGCTGTCAAATTGTTGTCATAGAGGCTAATGCAAGTCAAGTTTTTTAAGCGCCTGAAGGCGCCAGGGCTGATAAAACGAATGCCATTGTCTTTCAGATCAAGTTGAGTCAGACCGGTGACTTTTGTGAAGAAATCGTCGGAAATGTTGCGGTTCCGCATGTGAGAAATAACAAGAAACGTGATGCCAGGCGGTAGTTGTGGGACGTAGTGAAGATTCTTTCCACTACAGTCAGCTTTAGCGCCCATACAAAAGCAGTATCCGTCTCCACATGTGTACCACGAGCTCTCCCCCTGTGCTGGAAGAAGTGGTGTCTCTCCCTCTGTAGGATGAAGTTTTCTGTTTACGTCACGTGCCCTGTGATGTAACTTCTTGCTGACGTCACGGGCGGATGAACGTTCGGGGGCATTCAGGGCAAGAACGGCTGTCACACAGAGGCAGAAGTAGCAGAAGCCGGACATTGTTAAGCAGTGTAATATCAGAGAATGTTGTTAAGCAGTGTAATATCAGAGAATGTCGTTTAGCAGTGTAACATCAGAGAATGTTGTCAGTGTCGTTGTTAAGCAGTGTAATATCAGAGAATGTTGTTAAGCAGTGTAATATCAGAGAATTTTATCCGTGTCCTTCACATACAGGATAACTCATCCCAGTTAACTGCGCCGAACTGAAAATGAAAACAAAATAAACATTTTCTTGCGTTGACTAGAAAGGCTTCCCTAAAAGGAGATTACATTGCATTTCTCTGCATTTGTGTATGGGCCTTTGATTTTGGACCTTGAGCCCTAAAGTCCAAAATCATAGACCAGCATACAAATATAATTGAACATGTAGAATACGTCGGGTGTAACTATTTCCGTTTGTGATTAACTCGGCATTTAACCCCGACACACCACACACGATAGGAGTCGACCACGATAGTTCAAGGATGGTGCCAGAATAGCTTGGCGCCCATAGTCGCCAAGCTGTTCTGGCACCACCCTTGAACTATCTTGGTCGATCTGTCTCCTTAATACGGTCTTCAGAGGACAACTCCAACAGTGGGGATTTCGACCTTGGGGCACATTGAAAATAAAATAAAATTCGAACGGAACTATGAAGAAATTTGTCGGATGAAATTGTGTCGTGATCGTGACAATTTGAAACAAATCACCATGTTCCAATGACTGTAACTTGAGCACCAAAGCAAGCAAGCACACGTGTAAAACTCAGAGAACAGACGCAGAATAGGAGATCTTCTGATCTACTCGATGAAGAGTTTCTTAATGGATGCTGACCTTGCCTGATGAAGCATAACCATTTTTGGCAAAAATATATGCTTGGTTTTCAATGAACAGTTTGCTACATGTCTGACATTTCAAGGTGGTCGAACGTTACATTAAGAACGGATGCTACATGAAACACTAAATGATGCGACACATGACAGAAAATCTTAGCCTGTTTGTTCGCACACTTTCGCATCACATCAATTTTCAGGACAAGTTTCTTAACACATTCTGCCCCAGGGCCGAAATCGCCAAATTTTAAGGCTGCCCTCTGAAGGACTGTATTACAATTCTAGAGACAAAGCGAGCACGATTGTTCACGGGTGGTGTCAGAATGGCTTGGCGCCTATGGGCGCCAAGATATTCGGCACCACTCTTGAACTACCATGCACGATCCATGTCTTGCTGTGGAGTGTCGGGACTTTATGAGTTACTTCATAAATTATCGCAAACGTACCTCATGAAAGTTGGCAAAACTGATGTGGTTTGGAGGAATCAGCTACGGTGAGACCCTTGTACAACAATGTTCGTGCGTCCAGTCAATGATTCCTCAAGGCGTCTGATCTAACACCAAAGTGAAAACGATTTTCAAATGAAACCGGATGTAATGTCGCTGGAAGATACTCCCAAATATGGCTGTAGTCCTGAATACGTCTAAATCGGTGTGATTCTATCGCTTGCAGGTAGTCATCCTCGACAGCACACTGGTTGTCTCTCTCCACTCGCTGCGCTGATTAGCGCAGCGAATCGAGGGAGACAACCTGTGTGCTTCGACAGCTTAGAGATAGGTAAACTATTGGAGATGTGCATTATCTGGTTTTTCTGTATATTGTAACTAATGATATTAATTAGTATTATACTTAAGTGTTATGGTTATGTGATATGTGTGAAATTAGCCGTGTGTGATATTAATTTTTTTTTACACGTTTTAGCTAACCATTCATATCGCAGAACTATTATTATTTCATTTATTTTTAAACGACTTGAGGTTGTGCGATAATTATCGCTTTTGGGACAATAAATTAAGTTGACTTTGACTTTGACTAGACTTTTCGATATCGTTTGAGCTTTCGGAGAGAACAGTCTCGCATGCTGTTCCTTAATAAAGGCAATACGGAAAAAGAAACATGCACCCATTGAGCCCTGTGAAAGGAAAAAGACAGCAAGTCCTTTTTTTGCGGAAAGCGAGACTTTCCTATCATTACAATGCAAATCCCGCTATTCACGAAAACTGATTTGCTCTCTTTTGTCTTTTGCAGAGCAGCATTTCGCTTTCAGTGTTATATGGCACTAGTAAGCGAGCCGAAAGATTTATCAGTCTTGATTGCTGTATGGTAGTGCCTGAGCAGCTTGTTTATGCCAACAAATCAGGCACTTCCCTTGTGCGGGGGCACACGAGGATCGATGTCTCTTGCAGTTGGATCATGTTGACTTATTCTCGGCAAGGAAGGATTCGAGAACCTCGTACTATCTCAAGAACTGTAAATGCGTGTGTTGACTTATTCTCGGCAAGGAAGGATTCGAGAACCTCGTCCTATCTCAAGAACTGTAAATGCGTGTGTTGACTTATTCTCGGCAAGGAAGGATTCGAGAACCTCGTCCTATCTCAAGAACTGTAAATGCGTGTGTTGACTTATTCTCGGCAAGGAAGGATTCGAGAACCTCGTCCTATCTCAAGAACTGTAAATGCGTGTGTTGACTTATTCTCGGCAAGGAAGGATTCGAGAACCTCGTCCTATCTCAAGAACTGTAAATGCGTGTGTTGACTTATTCTCGGCAAGGAAGGATTCGAGAACCTCGTCCTATCTCAAGAACTGTAAATGCGTGTGTTGACTTATTCTCGGCAAGGAAGGATTCGAGAACCTCGTCCTATCTCAAGAACTGTAAATGCGTGTGTTGACTTATTCTCGGCAAGGAAGGATTCGAGAACCTCGTCCTATCTCAAGAACTGTAAATGCGTGTGTTGACTTATTCTCGGCAAGGAAGGATTCGAGAACCTCGTCCTATCTCAAGAACTGTAAATGCGTGTGTTGACTTATTCTCGGCAAGGAAGGATTCGAGAACCTCGTCCTATCTCAAGAACTGTAAATGCGTGTGTTGACTTATTCTCTGCAAGGAAGGATTCGAGAACCTCGTCCTATCTCAAGAACTGTAAATGCGTGTGTTGACTTATTCTCGGCAAGGAAGGATTCGAGAACCTCGTCCTATCTCAAGAACTGTAAATGCGTGTGTTGACTTATTCTCGGCAAGGAAGGATTCGAGAACCTCGTCCTATCTCAAGAACTGTAAATGCGTGTGTTGACTTATTCTCTGCAAGGAAGGATTCGAGAACCTCGTCCTATCTCAAGAACTGTAAATGCGTGTGTTGACTTATTCTCTGCAAGGAAGGATTCGAGAACCTCGTCCTATCTCAAGAACTGTAAATGCGTGTGTTGACTTATTCTCTGCAAGGAAGGATTCGAGAACCTCGTCCTATCTCAAGAACTGTAAATGCGTGTGTTGACTTATTCTCTGCAAGGAAGGATTCGAGAACCTCGTCCTATCTCAAGAACTGTAAATGCGTGTGTTGACTTATTCTCTGCAAGGAAGGATTCGAGAACCTCGTCCTATCTCAAGAACTGTAAATGCGTGTGTTGACTTATTCTCTGCAAGGAAGGATTCGAGAACCTCGTCCTATCTCAAGAACTGTAAATGCGTGTGTTGACTTATTCTCTGCAAGGAAGGATTCGAGAACCTCGTCCTATCTCAAGAACTGTAAATGCGTGTGTTGACTTATTCTCTGCAAGGAAGGATTCGAGAACCTCGTCCTATCTCAAGAACTGTAAATGCGTGTGTTGACTTATTCTCTGCAAGGAAGGATTCGAGAACCTCGTCCTATCTCAAGAACTGTAAATGCGTGTGTTGACTTATTCTCTGCAAGGAAGGATTCGAGAACCTCGTCCTATCTCAAGAACTGTAAATGCGTGTGTTGACTTATTCTCTGCAAGGAAGGATTCGAGAACCTCGTCCTATCTCAAGAACTGTAAATGCGTGTGTTGACTTATTCTCTGCAAGGAAGGATTCGAGAACCTCGTCCTATCTCAAGAACTGTAAATGCGTGTGTTGACTTATTCTCTGCAAGGAAGGATTCGAGAACCTCGTCCTATCTCAAGAACTGTAAATGCGTGTGTTGACTTATTCTCTGCAAGGAAGGATTCGAGAACCTCGTCCTATCTCAAGAACTGTAAATGCGTGTGTTGACTTATTCTCTGCAAGGAAGGATTCGAGAACCTCGTCCTATCTCAAGAACTGTAAATGCGTGTGTTGACTTATTCTCTGCAAGGAAGGATTCGAGAACCTCGTCCTATCTCAAGAACTGTAAATGCGTGTGTTGACTTATTCTCTGCAAGGAAGGATTCGAGAACCTCGTCCTATCTCAAGAACTGTAAATGCGTGTGTTGACTTATTCTCTGCAAGGAAGGATTCGAGAACCTCGTCCTATCTCAAGAACTGTAAATGCGTGTGTTGACTTATTCTCTGCAAGGAAGGATTCGAGATCCTCGTCCTATCTCAAGAACTGTAAATGCGTGTGTTGACTTATTCTCTGCAAGGAAGGATTCGAGAACCTCGTCCTATCTCAAGAACTGTAAATGCGTGTGTTGACTTATTCTCTGCAAGGAAGGATTCGAGAACCTCGTCCTATCTCAAGAACTGTAAATGCGTGTGTTGACTTATTCTCTGCAAGGAAGGATTCGAGAACCTCGTCCTATCTCAAGAACTGTAAATGCGTGTGTTGACTTATTCTCTGCAAGGAAGGATTCGAGAACCTCGTCCTATCTCAAGAACTGTAAATGCGTGTGTTGACTTATTCTCTGCAAGGAAGGATTCGAGAACCTCGTCCTATCTCAAGAACTGTAAATGCGTGTGTTGACTTATTCTCTGCTAGGAAGGATTCGAGAACCTCGTCCTATCTCAAGAACTGTAAATGCGTGTGTTGACTTATTCTCTGCAAGGAAGGATTCGAGAACCTCGTCCTATCTCAAGAACTGTAAATGCGTGTGTTGACTTATTCTCTGCAAGGAAGGATTCGAGAACCTCGTCCTATCTCAAGAACTGTAAATGCGTGTGTTGACTTATTCTCTGCAAGGAAGGATTCGAGAACCTCGTCCTATCTCAAGAACTGAAACTGCGCGCTGCATCCGCTCGCTGTGAGAGCTCAGTGTCGTTTTGTCATCACGTGATTTATCGAGGGTTATAGCTTGAGAAACAATGAACTGCGCGCTGCATCGGATTGCTGTGAGAGCTTAGTGTCGTTTTGTCATCACGTGATTTATCGAGGACGGTACAGCTTGAGAAACAATGAACTGCCGAGAAATAATGAACACCAGCAAACCGCAAGGGTCTAGATCCGCATGAGCCCCCGCAGCAAGCGTTAAACCACTTATCTTTTATGTGGACTTTTAGCTTTAAACTGCGGGGGATGGATCGATGATGATATGTTAGGTATAGTGCCTGATTATTTATGGGTAGTGTTATAATATTACTTCTAGGTCCCAAGCTAATCCGACAGTGTCCACCAAGAAATCGCAACTGAAAAGTCGTACGTTTAACCTGTTTGCTGTCGGTAGCGCTTTCTGTAGCGACAATTCCCGCAGGAAACTTCATCGCGACAATAATAAAGAAAACAGCTGTCGACATCCAAAGGGTTAAACTGCATCAGCCGATGATCGTTTCTACAAGAAGATGTCCAGATATACAGACCCAACTTGTCACTGCCAGTGCAAAGGAAATCTCAAGAAAGAAGAAACACGCTTAATAAGCCCAATTACAACATAATTTATTTACATTTTTGGGGGGCAAAAAGAATCACTTTTAAAAAGGATAATTACAAAACGTTTTTTTATATAGTTTTACAGCGAAAATTTAATAAGTTGTGTTGTAATCGAACTTTTTAACCGTGTTTCTTTCTTTGCTGGGATTTTCTGAACAACCAAAAAGCAAACATTCTGACGAGGAATTTATCACTAATATCAAACTGGAAATGTCCACTTCAGTATCGGGGTGGTGCGTGCGGAACACATTTCCTCAACTGTTTCCTGAAACTGAATGGCGTACTTGGCTGGTCTGTCTCGAAAACTTTCCATTGTGAGTTAACCCTTTTCATCCTGATACACTATTGCTTGAAATAAATTTGACTATGATATTTCAAGAGTGGTGCCAGGATAGCTTGGCGCCTGCGGCGTCAAGCTATTCTGGCACCACCCTTGAACTAAAATGGTTGATCTATTTCCTAATCTGTAATGTAGCCTTCATGGAAAATTAAGCACTTTTTGTCTACCGTATTGAAAATACGGTAGACTTTGAAATGGGGCTGGGTCGGTGCGCATTCCGGAGCATGCACATGACGTTTTTGGCGTGCGGCACAGAAATTCTGGCAAAGAAGTAACACGATAAAAATGACGTACGCAAACCTTGCTAGAGAACGTCTTTTTGGCGCCGTGCGCCGTATGTGTGTGTGTGTGTGTGTGTGTGTGTGTGTGTGTGTGTGTGTGTGTGTGTGTGTGTGTGTGTGTGTGTGTGTGTGTGTATGCGAGGATGTGACAGCGACTAGAGCCCGCGTTTGAGAACGGACAAGCTTGAAATTTTAGGATATTGTCCCTAAAAGAATTATCTCGGGACCTTTTTTTAAAAAATATTTTTATTTATTAAGATGCTTATTGGCGAAAAAATGGCCGTTTCACAAAAACCGTTTGATCCACACTGGAGTCCGTACTTTTTCTTATGGTTACTATATATTTTGCATACAGCTAGATAAAAGGGAGATATTGAATGAGTTTGTTAACCAGCATTGTACCTCTAGAACATTTTGAGTGATAATTAAATATTTTTTGAAAATTTTTTTTTCCACGTTTTTGGATTAATTTAATTATTTAGGTTAATCTTAAAACAATTGATTTTTTTAACGAAAAAACAACAACAATCTTCTCATTAATAATCGCATGATTTTTTTGTATACGGTATTTATATAAGCCTGCAGTTTGTCTCGTCTGTCGGGTACGATGAGGTCAATTGTGACCTGTATGCCCTAGGTGTGAAAATCAGACAATTGTCTGCACCACTTTTCCGGAGTCATTTATAAAACAGCTAACATCACTTTAATTTTTCTTTTACGTAAAAAACTATCTTCTCATTAATACCCACATGATTTTTCATGAACAGTGTTTGCATAAGCCTGCTATTTGTCCCGGCCCTTGATAGGATTACGTCAGATTGTGACCTGCAAGCCCTAGGTGTGAAAATCAGCAAGAAAATTGCAAAGTTGATTCTCTGATCCGTCAAATGTTAGTACTGCGATGATGACGTATAACATCGAGTCATCACTATGAACACTGACAGCGTCGTGGGAATAATGATGCCATGACGTGAAGCTTGAAGTGACGTCATTTCGCTGCTCGTGCTATTCTTCTTCTTCAGAATAGCTATGCTACGCCAGACCACAGTGATTACGAATGGCGGGGATCGCAGTGTTTCCGTCTTTATTTCTGTGTGCTAGTGTGTGTGGAACAGAGGTTGGCTAATTTCTGTCGTGCCTTGACTTGATCAGACAATACCGTTGTATTGTATTGTATTGTATTGTATTGTATTGTATTGTATTGTATTGTATTGTATTGTATTGTATTGTATAAGAGAGGAGAGAAATGGACCAGCATTATAAGCCTAAAAATATGAACAATTCTGAATGTTCCATAAAGATCACCGCAACTGAGCTCCAAACAATACGGTAGACTTTGGGATGAAAGCCTCATCTTCTTGTAAATTTTGGAAGTGTTACTTAACAACTATGTACCAGTTGCAGGAAGTGAATTGACTATGATAATTTAAGGGTAGTGCCAGATAAGCTTATCGCCTGAATGCGCCAAGCTAATTTAGCACTACCCTTGAATTATCATGGTCAATCAGTCTCCTGCTGTATTGACTCAGGGCTAAACGGGTTAAACCTGCGTTTGTGTCCCTTTGAAAATGTTCAGTCCATATTCTGCTAATTACAAGTGTAACTGTCTGGACACTTACATACATACATGATTTGTTTACAACAATCATTTTTTGTACACACATGTTAGCCAACCTCTGATCCACATTCTACATATATTTATGAAACCATTTACTGTTAAAATGTAAACACGAAAAACATGCACAGCATGGAGCCAAAACATTTATCCATTTAAACTCTTTGTACATACAGCTACTGGTACAGTAAACAGTACTCTGGCTTCATGTACAAGCAGACGCTCGTACAGTGAGATGAGAGAAACACTGTCAATACATTCTGATACTACTCGTTCAGTTATGGGCCACCCTGAAAAATTGTGCTCCGTTTAACCCTTTTCATCCTGATACACTACTGCTTGAAATAGATTTGACTATGATGGTTCAAGGGTGGTGCCAGAATACCATGGCGCCTGAGAGGACAAGATATTCTGGCACCACCCTAGAACTAAAATGATTGATCTATCTCCTAATCTGTAATGCACAGTTTTCATGAGACAATAAGCAGATTAAAAAAGAATCTGCCTCAGGATGTAATGGTTCACCCTTTTAGCCCCAAGGTCCCATTTCTCCAATTTTGGAGGTGTTGCCTAACGACTATGTACCAGTTGCAGGGGATGGATTGATCATGATAATTCAAGGGTAGTGCCAGATGAGCTTGGCGCCTGAAGGCGCCAAGCTCATCTGGCACTACCCTTGAATTGTCATGATCAATCCATCTCCTGCTGCTGGGTCCCGGGTCTAAAAGGGTTAATGGAGATGCTATCTGAACAAGCCCGTCTTTTTAGCCTGGCCATTTCAAGTTAGCACAACCCTGTTGAATTTTGAGATGTTTCCTGGTATTTGTGGAGCACCAAGTTGAGCACGATCATCACAGCAAAGGCGTAGTCGCGGCCTGTGAAACGCTTCCTGGTGATCGGCAACGGGATACAGATGCCTGACTGGCTCCAGGACTGCCACTCTGAAGTGAAGGGCAGCAGGTAAACAGCGGTGATGACGAGTCCCACAGTCTAGACGATTCCACACGCTACACAGGACTGCCACCATGACGTGAAGCCGGGCAGCAGGTGAACAACGGTGATGACGAGTCCCACAGTCCAGACGATTCCACACGCTACACAGGCCGACAGTCTGGTGAACTGCACTCTGCTAGCGAGGTGGTGGATGGGCCGTGAAAAAACCATCAAACGTTTTTCTAAGACTGCGATGAGTGCGGTGGAGCTGGCCTTGAACCTGTCATCGTCGTCTGCCCTGCCTGGATTTGCTGTCTGGCTCCGCGGCAACTATAAGCTTTACTTCTGGTTTGAAGCGGTGAAGCGCGAGAGGAGGATGACTGACTTCAGCGCTGATCGCCGTGTGATGACCAAATCCAGCTGGTGCCAGTGCTTGGAAGGAGGATGACTCCACGACACCTTGAATTGAGGCTTCGTCTAGAAATATGAGTTGGTGATGTAGAGGTCATGGTACCTGCAGAGCTGCAGGAGTCGCTGCCCGCTCATCTTCCCAACTCTGTACTTCCCCAGGCAAGAACGCCAGGAGTTGTGTGAGTTTGACGAGTGACAGTGCAGTCCAGCGTCATCAAACAACACTGCAATATTTTCCCCTGACCATGTTAGTGGCAGCAAGAGAGAAAACCCATACAATTGCCGTTGGTGCGACCCCAAACGAGGGCAAATAATGTGGCTGATATACTCACGCCCTCCCTTCCCCCTCCACCACCACCTCCATTTTATATATATATATATATATATATATATATATATATATATATATATATATATATATATATATATATATATATATATATATATATATATATATATATATATATATATATATATATATATATATATAGGGCTCGGGAAGTTCAGCCGCCATCTTAAGAGGATACAATAGACTTCAGATAGTAGCGAAGTTAGTGTTTCAACACGTTTTTCTTCAGTGTCTCTTCAAATTTGGAAACAAACAAATTGTGGTTAGCGGTTTCCTACGGTGATGGCAAGACTTGCTGTTATTGCCTATAGCACGTCAGGACTGTCCTGACATTGTCCTGACAGCGATTTCCCTATGAGGGCCTTATCCCGAATCCCCTCAAGATGGCCGCCACGACTAGCGTGATGACGTCAGCTTCCCGAGCCCTATATTTGTCATTAAGTTTGCTTTTGAAGTTAACAACATTGTAGGCTACATTTTGGTGGATTATGACACAACGGTTCACACTGTCTGGCTTCCCGAGTTGCCCCCCCCCCCCCCCCCCCCCGCCGTGTCTACACTGGGGGACTTGGGTGGGGTTAACTACTTTTTAGTTCCCAGGGTCACCCTGGTCAGCCCCACGGGGTGGGTTTTCCTCTCTATTCTGGGGCATGTGTTTCTGTCTACCCTTGGTCCATTCACCTGTATTTGCCTTTTTAAAACTCTCCCTACTGTCTGCGCGCTCTGTAGCTCTTGATGTTGGATGTGTGTTGCTAAATGGTCTTAGCTTTATTTAGCGTATTAGACCGGCTGGCGACATACATTCAAAATTCTGTTTAGTTTTGTTTCACCAGCAGTGCAGGCACGTCCTGAGAAAGTCTTGTTGCTGTCGGGGCGTTAAGCAATGTACAACCGACCAATTGCCGAGTGCCGCAAGCCGTAACAGTGCAGAAGCACACATTAACCCTCTTAACCCCACGGCCGCATTTCCAAACGTTTGGAGACGTTGTCTAACGACTATGTATCAGTTGTAAGAGATGGATCGATCATGATAATTTAAGGGTAGTGCCAGATGAGCTTGGCGCCTGCAGGCGCCAAGCTCAGCTGGCACTACCCTTGAATAGGGCTGGGGAAGCTGACGTCATCACGAGCTTGTCGTGGCGGCCATCTTGAGAGGATACGCCGACTCGAACGCTCATCGGGAAATCGTTGTCAGGACAATGTCAGGAAACTCCTGGCGTGCTATAGTCAATAACAAAAAGTCTTTCCATCACCGTAGGAAACCGCTGACCAGAATCTGTTTTTTTATTTGTTCCAAAGAGGAAGAAACGTGAAGAAAAACGTGTTGAAACAGTGACCACTGCAGCCGGCGTCGAGACTGACTAACATCCCTCCGAGCACACCTGCTAATCTCAGTGATGCCATGAATGTCTAAATCAGTTTAATGTTTGCACAGTACTTTTCAGGACCAATGAGCAGCGACAGAACAAAATCAATGTGCTTGAGCTGTGTAGTGTGAATAGTGAATGAGTTTGAACTGAAGGGTAATATATATAAACTCATTTAATATGATCCTTACATAAACTGATATAGTATTATTTAAGAAGTATTACAAAAACCAGTATAATATGATCAACAAGGTCAGGTTTGAAAATTTCCATAAATAATAATAATAATAATAATAATAATAATAATAATAATAATAATAATAATAATAACATTTACATAGCTCTGTAATGAATCAATGAAACTTTATTTTATAACGGTAAAGGTTTTAACACAATCATAGACCATGCCATTTTCGCATCTGTATTAACACCCAACATTAAGCACACTGGTTCAAAGCGCGTAAAAACAGATCCCCCCTCCCCCCCCCCCCCCCCAAAGTGAGACGGATAAACACAATACAAGGGCTAAGGAAAAACATGAATATAAATAAAGAAGTGAGGATGAACCAGGCATAATGCTGGTGGGGCTCAATTGAGAACACATTGGCATACGCACAGGTGTTCAGACAAGTACTGACACCAAAATGTTTTGTGTGATCCCTGCATTTATTTCGTAACATTAGTAATAAACTGTTACAAAGAAAAACACAACATTTTTGAATATATTGATGCAATCAGACTTCATGAAATCCGTTTCAGGATCAAACTTTTGAATTTAGTACACACACACACACACACACACACACACACACACACACACACACACACACACACACACACACACACACACACACAGACCAACATATTATCATGTATCCCATACTCAGTGACATCATGCAGTGCTACAAATACAGTTCAAAGAGCCACGCCGGCCAAAAATCTGTTTCTCTGTCTGCTGTTCTTCAGAGCAGGGGTTATATGTCATTTATTTGAACACGAGTTCACTCACAGAGCACACAAGTCCTAACTTTTGTCCAACAGTTACATCCCCCTAATATGTGCATCATACTTGTTACTGGGACTGTCTTCTTCTCCATCAGCATACAATTGGAAAGACCAGCAGCCTATGGGGGCCGCATGTATTAAAAAGAATTTAAAAATATAAGAATTAAAACTTGGATAAAGGTCATTAAAAAGGGGTATTTACTGCCCCCACCCCCCACTCCCCTACCCTCCCCTGAAGTTCAGGACAAATTAGCATATATACCTCCCACATATATGTCGCTGTGTCAGTGCTAAACGGCAAGGAACCTAGTAAATTGCACAGTCATAATTATTCGGCAAAATATTGTTAATAATAATTGAAAAAAAACAACTCACTAATATCAGTCAAACACCAAGTTACGTATTGTATAACATATGGACTGACAAAATGGGTCTCATTATCTGGTCAAACACCCTCTCACTATCGCTACACTAAGTCCTCTCAAGATGGCGGCGCGGCAGCCGACGCTCCTAGCAACGCGGGGAACTTCCCGAGCCCTATTATCACGATGAATCCATCTCCTGATGCAGGTTCCCGAGGCTAAATGGGTCAACAGTGTTATGCACAGCAAAGGCCTTCAGAGGGATGTATATTCTGTCCTATCAGCAGCCAACATGTGTAGATGCCTACTTGCCTTCCTGAAAAATGCATGCAGCCTCTTGGATGCCTTTATAGCAGTCAAAATCTCGCTAGCCAAGTTTTCTGAAAAATCGGCAGCTTCTGTTTGCTTACAATAAATTAGTTAGTTAGTTATTTGGGTTTAACGCCGAGCAGGCGACTAAGGCCATCTCACGGCGGGATGGGTAAAAATCTGGTCAGCCAGACTAAAAGCAAGGTCTTAAGACAAGATGTAAATATAGATTAAAAATCTCAGGCTAAAATGTCGCACATGTCTTTAAAAGAAACGTCTACAGACTCTCAAAAAGGGCAAAGAAAAAATTCACATAGTCAATGAATGCTCAGATCTTGTTAAAAATATTGCATTCTCTCAAAAAATTGAAGATTTTGTCCGGAGGAACATCCCGGAACAAAACCTTCAAGGAGTCTGCTGTGAAGTGTTTATATCTGGTGTCAATGAGGTCAGCACAATACAGCAAAAAGTGTCGAACAGAAAACTGCTCATCACAGGCAAAACACCATGGACGCTCATCCTGTTTAAGTAAGTAAGAGTGCGTAACATACGTGTGCCCGATGTGGAGCCGAGCAAGGACAGTCTCCTCACGGCGGCTGCCGCAGCGGAAAGGTAGACTGTCAGACAACTTAGGAAGAGCTTCATGAAGCTTGTTCCCTTCCTCTTTGTCCCACTCGGACTGCCACTCGCGGGCTATGTACGCACTAATACCAGGTTTAAAATCACTATAGACAGTCTGTGTGTCAGGGACAGGGTCACTGCGGGCACTGTTGGCAGCAGAATCTGCGATTCTGTTGCCTTCGATGCCCACATGGCCTGGGACCCAAATAAAAATGATGTCATAATATTCCTTCATCAAGTCCGCGTAGAGCTCTCTAATCTGCACCAGCAGTGGATGGTCTGTTCCCGCGCCCTGAAGGGCCTGCAGGGCAGAAAGAGAGTCAGACAGAATCAGGAAGTTCCTTTCCCGAGACTGATAGGCATGCTTGAGTGCTAGCAGAATGGCCTGCAGTTCGGCACTAAATACAGAGGAATGGTCAGGGAGACGGAGCTTAAATGGGCGTCTAGGATGGCGAGAGGACACTGCAGCCGCAGCCACTCTTCCATCCTCAGATTTGGACCCATCCGTATAAAGACGACAATAGCCAGGAAAAATTGAAAGGAGTTCATTGAGGCTCTGTTGGTATATGGCTGGTGGAGTACAATCCTTCTTGTGGGCAGTCAAGTCCAGCAAGATGTCAGGAACTGGTAGTAGCCAGGGTGGAGTGACGTGTTGCAGAGATTCCGAAACTTTGTCCAGGTCCACTCCGGCCGCCTGCAGATGAGGTCGGACACGGAAGGAAAGTGGACGGACAGCTCCCGGATGGGCATCGTAAATCTCTGCAAACGACGGGGTAAAAACACAATCATAGGCAGGATTTTCTGGATGGGCCTTCAGCTTCAGAACGTAGCTGAGCATGAGGCGGATGCGGCGGAGCCTGAGAGAAGGCTCCCCTGCCTCTGCATACAGACTAGGAACTGGAGATGTCCTGAAGGCTCCCAGACATATGCGCAGACCTTGATGGTGAATTGTGTTCAGACGCTGTAGAACAGACTTGGAAGCCGAGCCATATACCACAGAGCCGTAATCCAGTTTGGACCGAACAATGGCCCGGTACAGTCGAAGTAAGACGATACGGTCTGCACCCCAGTCAGTACGACCAACGACACGAAGAATGTCGAGGGCCTTCCGACAAGAGGTTCTAAGGTAGTTAACATGGTTGCGGAAGGTCAATCTTTTGTCAAAGATGACCCCCAGAAACTTTGCCTCTTCGGCCACCTGAATTGGCACTCCAGCAATGCTCAGGGTAGGTTTTGGAAAAAATTTCATCTGGTTAGTAAAATGCACACAGACTGTCTTGGAGGGCGAGAACCTGAATCCGTTGAGAGACACCCACCCCTGGATGCGATCAACGCACAGCTGCAAGCGCCTCTCAAGGGACGCAAGTCCTCGACCTCGTGCACACAAAGCAAAGTCGTCCACAAACAAAGAGCATTCAGAATCATCCTTGACGGCCTTTACAATGTTATTTATTTTAATGCTAAATAAAACAGGAGATAGAATGCTGCCCTGCGGGACACCCATCTCCTGTTCAAAGGAGTCGGAGAGGGTGGAGCCCACACGGACATGGAACGACCTGTTAGACAAAAAATTGTGAATAAAAACAGGCAGGTGCCCTTTAAAACCCATGTCCGACAAATCAGACATTATACCATACTTCCAGGTAGTGTCATATGCCTTTTCAAGATCAAAGAAAATTGCATAGACATGCTGCTTGTTGACAAAAGCATCTCGGATAAAAGACTCAAAGCGGACTAGATGGTCAGTTGTACTACGGAAGCCCCGGAAACCGCACTGGAGGTCTGTGATGAGACCATGTGACTCAAGATGCCACACCAGTCGGGCGTTGACCAAGCGTTCCATAGTCTTACATAAACATGATGTCAAAGCTATTGGCCGGTAGTTGCCCGGGTCGGAAGGATCCTTACCCGGCTTGGGGATTGGCACAACCACAGCCTGGCGCCAAGATGGCGGAAAACGACCGGTTATCCAGATATGGTTAAAGGCCTTGAGAAGTACAAGGAGTGAATCCTCAGGCAGATGAGTTAGGAGCTGATAATGGATGGTATCTAATCCAGCAGCAGAGTCAGTACATTTCAGCATGGCTTGCTGCAATTCTGAAAATGTAAAGGGGGCATTATAGTCTTCCGAGTTATCTGATATAAAATCACAAGCACAAGATTCTCGCTTCTCCTTCTCTCTCTGGAAGAAAGGTGAATAATTCTCTGTTGAAGAATTATGGGCAATGGTGGAGGCAAGCAAATTGGCCACAGCCTTTTTATCTGTGACCAAACTGGCACCATCTCTAAGATGGCCGACAGAAGCCGAGCCACCCCTGCCCCTAATTCTTCGAACAGCCTTCCAGACTTTTTGGGACGGAGTCCTAGAAGATAAAGATGAGACAAAGCGTCTCCAGGAAGCACGGCGTTCGCGTTTAAAAATGTAACGGGCTTTCGCCCGCTGTCTTTTAAATGTTAAAATATTTGCTTGCGACGGATTACGAAAAGCACGTCGCTGAGCAGATTTGCGTATTTTTTGGGCCTTGCGGCACTCTTCATTGAACCATGGTACTCTCGGCCTCCGAGGGACTGATGTGGAAGTTCTAGGGATGGTTTCACCTGCTACGTCCAACAAAATCAAAGTAAAACAAGAAACAGGTTCTTCAGCTGACATGACCACCTCCTCTGTAAGACGAGACTGACAGAGGGAGGCAAACAGAGGCCAGTTAGCTTTCTTGAGATTCCAGCGCCCCACCGGCGAATCCTCCACACAGCTGACCGATGACAGGACTACTGGGAAGTGGTCACTACCACACAGGTCATCGTGAACCTTCCAGTCAAAGTCCAGCATGAGAGAAGGATCACACACAGTGAGGTCTAGAACAGAACTAGATCCTGAACCTGGGTTAGAGTATGTAGGTGAGCCATCGTTAAAGACACATAGGTTAAGTTGAGAAAAAACATCTTCTAACATTTGACCTCTGCCATCATAGTGGTCACTGCCCCAAAGGTGAGCGTGACCGTTAAAATCCCCCATGAGAATAAAGGGAGGGGGCAGTTGATCTACTAAGTTAAAAATATCATTGCTACAGACCCGCAGTGATGGTGGCAGGTAAATACTGCATATGGTTATGGTCTTCTTTAAGGTAACCCGAGCTGCGACAGCCTGAAGACAGGTGTCGACGCTAACGGGGCTACATAAAATTTGGCTACTAATGAGAAGAGCCGCTCCACCCGAGCGCCTCTCCGAATCAGAGCCTTTATGTATAACATTAAAACCATTAAAGGACACAGGGTCAGAAGTCTTCAGGTAAGTCTCCTGAAGAGATATTACTGAGGGGTTATAGAACTTGACTAAAAGACGCAATTCCTCAAAGTTAGCTTGAAAACCACGACAATTCCACTGAAGCAAAGAGTCCATGATTAAGTCTTATCTGGGGGTAAGGAGTTTTTCCCCCCTTTTTCCTTTACCTTGGAAGGAGTTGAAGAAACAGAGGGGGGCCGGCTCCCGGGCCTCCTCTGGTTCTTCGGAGAGGAAGGGGGTGGAGCTGCCGCAGCATCAGCAACAACAACTTCCACTCCCTCCATCTGCTCCTCCAGTGCAGCATATTTGTTTTGAAGGGGGACATCTGTGTTCCCCTTCTGGGCCCGTGCGCACAGCGGTCCCATAGATTTCTTAGACTTCTGGTCCTGGGCAGCGTTCCTGCCGCTAGAGTTAGCGGCCTTAGAAGGCTGACCAGAGCCAGAAGCCTTTGGAGTTGACTGACTAACAGGTTTGGGTGGGGGCTGAGGCTTAGGGGCAACAGAAGGCGGCACAACCGGACCGGCCGTGTCCGCCTTCTGCGTTCCCTGGCTCCTTGTCACCACCGGAGGAGGGTTACTCTCCAGGGGCGAGATGAGCCGAGGCTCCGCCCCCAACCAAGAAGTTGGGGTCTGACATGAAAAGTCTTTGGTGGGGCGCTTGCCTGCCACCGCTGCACTAAAAGTATACACAGAGGTGTTAGAGGTTGGGGCAGCCGCAGCTGCACCAGGGCCTTCAACCAGTTTTTTGGCATCCAGAAAGGACAACCCCTTCTCCACACGCACCTGCTGAATCTTGCACTCGGATATCCAACGAGGGCATTTCTTATCCGAAGCCATATGCGCCCCCTGGCAATTCACACACAGGGGGGTGGCTGTGCAGGACTCAGCAGAGTGTCCGGGCCTAGTGCAACGGGCGCATGAAGCCTCTGCCTGACGGCACGTCTTCTGCCCATGGCCATACTTTTGGCACTTAAAGCACCGGAGGGGAAGAGGGACGTACTTTTTCACTCGCAGGGAGTAGTAACCTCCCCAGATGGTAGTAGGAGGGGTGGGGGTGCCAAACGTCAGGATGATGGTAGGGAGACGGATCTCCCCACCACCTCGCTTGGAAGCGAAGCGCCTGACGCAAGTCACCCCCTGAGACTTAAGGTTCCTTACAAGTTCATCTTCTGACAGTTCTGCCAAAGCTTGATCTTTGATTACGCCTCTTGACGAATTCATAGTTTTGTGGGGTGTGACTTCCACAGGAGTGTCTCCGATGGAAGAGAGCCCCAGTAGCCCGCTGGAGTGTGCCCGAGTACGGCACTCCACCAGCAAGTCACCAGACCTGAGGCGCTGGGCGTCAGGCCTGCCAACACGGCTCCTGAGGGTCTCCCCCACCAGAAAAGGATGCAGCTTGGTAACTGGTTTCTCCTTCATCTTGCTATGGACAATGAGGAAGCGAGGCCATACGGCCGACGCCTGAGGCGTCGCTTCCTCACAGTCTGAATCACTGTCATGTTCAAATTCGGTGTCTATATGCCGTTTCTGTGCTAGTTTTGGTTTTTTTGTTTTATCCATATTATATTAGTAGAGATATTCATCCCCCGGGGGTCCCCGCCCGCCACCGAGCCCAACAAGGGAAAGTGCAACTGTCGGCGGGTCTCCAGCCGACGCACAATGGAGACTGCCCGAAAGATATACTCAAGGGGGTAAGCCCGATTGAACCGTTTGAGCCACCGCCTTCTATCACACCGTTGAATGCAGGGGAATACTGGCGTAAAGCACCTAATCAGCAGCAAAGGCTATAGCATGGTGCTCCGTATAGCAACCCGCATGTCAACAGTGGGATAGGGCTCAACGTGACAAGAGCCGATTGACTAGGCCGGTACGACTAGCCTCCCGTTTAGGCAGAAGTCAAGGCCAAAGTGGAGTGTTTCAGCCACCAGGATCCTCTTCTCCCCCGACACGGGTCTCCAAGCACGGCAAACACTTGGGATCCAAAGGACCAAAAAGTCACGAGTATTTTTAAGGACCAATCCAACATGGTACGACCTAGGTTAGCACAGCTCCTTAAAAACCGGACCAGTGAAAAGGCTGAACAACATATCTGCTGACATCAAGTCCTAATCCTGGACAAAGATGGCACCCGTCCGCTAGCCCACTCGGTCAGGGACTGAGCGGACTACCCACCTACGCCACGTGGAGGCCGGTGCCGGGTAGGCTTGCTTACAATAAACAGAATGATAACTATATATAGTGGTCGTTTAGTGGAAGAAAATGACGAATACACAGCGCTGCCCAACCTCATCAAAAAAACACTCCAATGTTTTTACAGGTATTGACCCTGACCCTGACACTGAGGAGGCAAGGTAGGCAATCTGCGTATCATGACAAGGGAGGGCAACCATGTCATATCTATGTCATTTTTCGCTGTGTTTCAGCCAAGCGGTGGTCGCAAGGCAGCACAATGTATCTTTCCGGCATGATCGGCTTTATCCCATCAACCATGGAGATTGTCCCAGGAGGCGCTGCTGCAGAGACTGAACAAGTGAGTTGTACAGAGCCAGCATCGAGTATAGGTGTGCTTGTAGAGGCTCAGTCATGAACAGCCATGGTTTTAGCCACAGGCGCGGGATGATCGTTGCGTCATTGCGTCTAACACGGATAGTAGCAGCTACCGGTGTTAGGAGCAATGACGCAACGATCATCGCGCGCCTGTTTTTGTTTTGTTTTTTTTTAAATTTTTGTTTTTGTTTTTTTAAAGCAGGCTGGTGGTATGTCAGTTTTAGACAGCTATGGTTAATGCTGAAATAACTTGTGCACTGTGGATGTATGTTTTTGTTTGAACATAGGACTGACCATGATTGTATTTCCAATTTTCAGACACTGAAAAAAATTGGTGGAGTTTTGAAAGGAGCTGGCGCAACATACAACATTGGTCTGTTATAAAATTACACGTAGAGGCTTTGAAATTTATTGTTTATTGTTTTTTGCTGTGCTCAACAGACCGATCCACTATTTATTTGGCTCCGCCCATTGTGGTGGCGCATCAGCATCATCCAAATGCCTTTAACTTCTGATTGGTTTTCTTATGTATGTTTGCACGTGTGTGCGTAGATCATTTAAATTCGTTTAACTCATTCTACCCCAGACACACCACAGCAAGATAAGGATCGACCATGATAGTTCAAGGGTGATGCCAGAATAGCTTGGCGCCTATGGGCGCCAAGCTATTGTGGCATCACCCTTGAACTATCATGGCCGTCGATCTGTGTCCTGCACTGCACTGCAGTCTTTAGAGGACAACGGCAAAAATTTGGGATTCCGGTGTTGGTGTAGAATCGGTTAAAGGTAGTAGGATTCTGCATACATACATGTTTTTGTAACGCGCTTAGAGCCCACTGCTCCTGGGGATTCAGCGCGATATAAATGCTCTTTATTATTATTATTATTATTATTATTATTATTATTATTATTATTATTATTATTATTATTATTATTATTAACTCCACCAGGGAGGCCCCTTTGGGGGCTTAACTGCCTGTCCCAAGTCAGGATAAAGGAGAAGGGTTAGGCGTGGGGCTAGCGACTCCACCCTGTAAAAAGAAACTTGCTACGGAAACGACAACAAGGGAAAAAGCGACAACCGGCGCTGGGAGCGAAGCAGACCAGGAAACTGGACTTATGACGGATGGGGACCAAAGCCGCAAGGACGTCTCCACCCCGATAGCGGAACTCCTGACGCCAAAACGATGGATCAGAATTGGATGCTGGAATGTGCGAACGCTCTACCAGACTGGAAAGCTGGCGCAAGCAGTAAGTGAACTGAACCGCCACAAACTAACCCTCATGGGAGTAACAGAAGCAAGATGGACTGGTGCTGGCAAACAGAGGTTGAGCTCCGGAGAAGTCATCATCTGGTCTGGAAGAACAGACAACGAACACCGAGAAGGAGTTGCTGTCATCATCAATAAGAGCAAGGCCAACACCGTTCTACAGTGGAAACCTGTGAACGAGCGCCTGCTGTACGTCAGGATGAATTCCAAATACGCAAAGCTGTCTATTGTTGTGGGCTACGCACCGATAGACGACGCGGAAGAAGAGGATAAGGATGCATTCTACGACGCCCTCCAAGCTGTTTTGGAAGACATCCCTCGACATGACGTGCTGATGCTGATCGGTGACTTCAACGCTAAGGTCGGCTGCGACAATGAAGACAGAGAGAGGACCATGGGACGACATGGAGCGGGTGTGATCAACGACAACGGGGAGAGGCTGGTCAATTTCTGCGAGGAAAATGACTTAGTCATAGGAGGGACCCTGTTTGCGCATAGGGAGATCCACAAACTCACATGGAAATCACCAGACGGCAAGACCCAGAACCAGATCGACCACATCATCATTAACGGTCGCTGGAGGCACTCTCTGCAGGATGTGCGAGTGATGCGACATGCTGACATTGGCAGCGACCATAGTCTTCTGGTGGGGAAGGTGACATTGAAGCTTAGGAAAGTAAAGATAGGAGACACCAGAAATCAGCGCTACGACGTGGCCAAGTTGAAAGACCCAAAAGTGAAAGAAGAGTTTAGGTTGGCCCTCAGGAATAGATTTAGTGTTTTGGAAGATGAGACAGCGCTGACTATTGAAGATTTCAACAGAGCCATGAAGGAAACAGGAGGGGAAGTTTTAGGATACAGAAAGAGCAGGAAGACAGAGTGGATCTCAGAAGACACGTGGGCTCGCATAGAAGAGAGAAGACAGATCAAGAAGAAACTTTTGGACGCCAAATCACCAAGACTGAAGGAAAGAATATCAAGAGAATACAGAGAGAAAGATCAAGCGGTGAAGACATCAGCGAGAAGAGACAAGAGAATGCACACAGAAAGGCTGGCAGAAGAAGCGGAGGCAGCTGCAAAACAGAGAGACATGAAGACAGTATACCAGAACACCAAGAAGCTGAAGGGCGATTACGGGCAGTACCACGACCTTCCAGTGAGAGCTGAAGATGGAACTCATGTCACAGTAGAGGAAGAGAAGCTGAAGAGATGGAAGCAACACTTCGAGTCCATCCTGAACCGCTCAGACCCACCAACCCTCACTGACATTCCTGAAGCGGAGGAGGACCTGGACATTAACCTCGGCAACATTACTATTGCGGAAGTCAAGCAGGCCATTCAAAAGCTGAAGAACGGGAAGGCACCTGGCGATGACGGAGTGTGCCCCGAGATGCTGAAAGTAGAAGATACGGTAACGCCGCAGCTTCTTTGTCAGATTTTTCAAAAGATCTGGGACACTGAAGAAGCGCCGAGCGATTGGAAGACCGGCACCATCGTCAAACTTCCGAAGAAAGGAGACCTGGGGAACTGTAACAACTGGCGAGGCATCACCTTACTATCCCTCACCAGCAAGATCTTCAGCCGCATTCTCCTTGAACGCATTACGACAGCAGTGGATGGCATCCTTCGCCAGGAGCAGGCAGGCTTTAGGAAAGGCAAGTCCTGCATTGACCATATTTTCGTCCTGAGACAGATCCTTGAACAGTCTAACGAATGGAATGGATCCCTCTATGTGGTCTTTGTGGACTTTGAGAAGGCCTTCGACAGTCTGCATCGAGACTCCCTTTGGAAAATCCTGCGATACTATGGAATCCCCCAGAAACTTGTCAACGTCATCAGGTCCCTGTACAAGAATTTTGAGTGCAGAGTCGTCCACAACAACCAGCTCACCGAACCGTTTAAGGTGGAAACCGGAGTGAAACAAGGATGTATTCTTTCGCCGATCCTCTTCTCAATGGCAATTGATTGGATCATGCGCCGCACCACAGAGGGAAGGAGGCAGGGAATTCAGTGGACGCTGACCTCAATGCTGGATGACCTCGACTACGCCGATGATATCGGGCTGCTGGCAAGCAGAAACCAGGACATGCAACAGAAGACACAACAGTTGACACAGTCAGCAAGCTCCATAGGTCTCGGGGTCAACATTAGGAAGACTCAAGTCATGAGGAAGAACACCATAGTGGGCGACCCAATCACCATCAATGACCAACCTCTGCAAGAGGTGGACGAGTTCACGTACCTGGGCAGCAAGGTTACCACAGATGGAGACTGCACAAGGGAGATCACCACAAGAATCAGCAAAGCCAACCAAGCCTTCGCAATGCTGAAACCCATCTGGAGGACCACAAACCTGAGCATCCACACCAAGCTTCGTATTTTTAAGAGTAACGTGCTGAGTGTCCTTCTCTATGGGTCAGAGTGCTGGAAATCCACTACTGCTACGGAACGCAAGCTGGAAGTCTTCCAGAACAAGTGCCTGCGACGGATCATGAAGGTCTTCTGGCCAAACATGATTACAAACGAGAAACTACGGAAGAGAGCAGGCGCAGACAGCATCGCTGAAACCATCGCCACACGGAGATGGAGATGGCTAGGCCACGTTTGCAGAATGTCACCCGACTTATTACCAAGGGTGGCACTGAGATGGACACCACAGGGGAAGAGAAACCGTGGGCGACCAAAGGAGACGTGGCGCCGAACCGTGGAGCGAGAGCTCAAGAACAGAGGCCTTACTCTGCAAACAGCACCCAAAATAGCAGCTGACAGACAAAAGTGGCGTTCCCTTGCCGTCGCCTCAAGCACCAGACGCGCAGAGAGGACTGAATGAATGAATGAATTATTATTATTATTATTATTATCTATTATTATTATTATTATTATTAGTCAGGGTCCGGCAAGCGTGCTACGAGTGCCTAGAGCCATAAGCTACAAAATCACAGACCAGCACACATATCAAGTTAATAGAGGGCAATAGCAAATATATCTGATATAATTTGTGTATGAACAGAAAGATATGTCGTCATTGCCTGCAAATGTTTTCAGCTGCGCTCAATTATCCGATCCACCTTTTGTTTGGCTCCGCCCCTTTAGTCGCGGTCCGGCAAGCGTGATACGCGTGCTTCATGGAAAAGAGCGCGAGTATAGACTGCTAGCATAGAAAAGCGCGCCATTCGACGTTGATTTTTTAAAAACAGTTTATAGGATGGCATATCTTCTAAAATATACAATTATTAGAGCTGTAAAATAATCAGGACAAACTAGAGAAGTACCCAACGGAGAAAGAAACACGCTTAGAGAAAACGGGTACAACACAATTTATTAATATTTCGGGTAAATACCCTTTGTCAAAATAGACAAACAAACAGAGAGATTAGCCGCTACTTATCTTCATTGGCAGAATGAGTTGCCACATTCCTTCTGCCAATGAAGATAAGTAGCGGCTAATCTCTCTGTTTGTTTGTCTATTTTGACAAAGGGTATTTACCCGAAATCATTAATAAATTGTGTTGTACCCGTCTTCTCTAAGCGTGTTTCTTTCTCCGTTGGGTACTTCTTTGCATATTACACGCTTGGCAGTCACCTTTTTGGTCTGGATTGCTTAGGACAAACTAGGTATTGAGTTTAATCAGTACAGCAAGTAGGGATATTGTCAGTCGAGAGATTATGTAGTTATGCGACCTTAAACTTAGCATTTTATGAAATTCGCAAATCGTCTCATTTTCGCTAAATCAAGTTGTGATCTTTCATAAACTATAAAAGGTAGAACTGTGAAATCTTGCACGACCACACATTTTTATGCGCTGTTTTCGATGGTAATATCAGTTTTTATGTGTTTACAGTCCGAAATTATGGGTGATCCTTTGTCTACATGTGGCCATATCCCGATACAGAGTCTGTAAAAGAAATTCTTGTGCAGGTAATCATCAGCACACTTTTTTGAAGTCTGTCTAAAAACGCCTCTTCCACCCCCCCCCCCCCACCCCCACCCCCCCCCCCTTCCCGCCCTGATAACTTCTGCTAGTGCTAGTCTGTTTACATCAACGAGGCGTCTCTCACTCACTCTCACAGCAATACGGGGTCAGCGTACATGCACAAAAGCATCACACACAACCGACAGGTATACGATCCAATCTAGCACGAATGCTTCACACACAGACAGATCTACGATCCAAGTTAGCAGACCAAATGTAAATACAAGCTATCGAGTCGGTCTGTCAATACTATGGCGGATCGCGGAAAAGTAGAAATTTACTTTCGAGCATACAGAGTGATGTCTTGTGATTCTCTCAGGGTTCAGTTGACCATGTGGCCAACCGCAAGCGTTTATACATTATTTCGTGTCTGCCAGTCGTGATAAAGGATTCGGGAACGGAAACCTTTTTTTTTCAAGTTATACTGAAATATGGATTGGGGTATCCGGAATCTGACCTACATTCCCCATGATAACAACAGTGCTTTCCAGGCATCTCCAATACCGCCGAAATTGGCTAAAATAATGAAAACATCTACGCTCTTCCATGTCCCGCAAGCATAAACATCCGTCGTTTTGCCGAAACTTCCGCTTGGCAGTCAGGAGCACATGGTTTACATCGTTTTGTTTGGTCGAGAGGCGCTAAGTTTGATTGACGTTTCATGCCAGGAATGGGTCGGTCTTTGACAAAACACACTCTGTACATAAAAGAGTACCCTCTTATTGCCTCGTTATTCATTAATCAAAAGCGATATAAAAAACAAACTAACAAAAAACAACCCACGGTGTCAAATGAATAAATAAATGTATTGAAACTAAATGCGCATGCACACACACGCATGCACGCACGCACACACGCACGCACGCACGCACGCACGCACACACACCCACACCATCACACACACACACACACACACACACACACACACACACACACACACACACACACACACACACACACACACACACACACACACAATACGTCTATACACCGGTGTGATTTAATTTTTTTTAATTTCCATTAGAAAAAATCTTGGAGAGGCATTCATCTCTAAATCACGAACAGTGTGAGTAGAAACTGTTGCATGTACTGTTGTAGTACTAATGCACTGTTGTCTGGTAACTTTAAATTTTGCCTGTATAATTTATTAAAGGCAGATGGTCTATTGACAGTGAATTATGCGTTTGGCCATTTGACATGTTTTCTATTATATATAAATATACGTGGGCAGGACATTATACTTGTTCTGCATGAAGAAATGGACGGAATGTGTAAAACCCAAATTTGTTTTCAGCGCAATACAGCGACATTCTAAAACGTCAATACTGCTGAGTCAAACATTTACACAAGAAACAAATCATCGGCCATGATAGCTCAAGGGTAGTGCTAGATTAGCTTGGCGCCTTACCAGGCGCCAAGCTAATCTGGCAGTGCCCTTGAAGAATCAGGGGTCTATCGTGGTCGATCCATCTCCTACAGCTAGTAAACAGTCTTTAACCCCTTGACTAGCTGCTGCTGAAAATAACGCGATGCGTAGTTCCGCTTGGTGTTTTCCGCTGAGCGTTATCTTCAGTAGCAGTGAAGCGCTTAACTTTATTGACGGTCACCAAAACCGCGAAAGTCAGTAGGCCTATAGGCGTGGATGAGTCAATATACAATACTGTTTTCTAACAACAACTTGATCATAGACGTGGCAAGAACCGGAACTCCTCATAAATTCTGTACCTGCGAGGGTCCAGTAGGATTGTTTTCTTTAATGCTGCTGATAAATTTGTAACTGAAACTAAAAAAAAAAAAAAAAAAAAAAAATAGGGTGGGTGAAGAGTACTTCAGTTGTCATGCTCATACAAATTATTACATGACGATAGATAAATATCACACAATAGCACAAAATGACAAATTTGCGACGTCAAAAACCAGTGATACCTCTGAAACAGAAACTAAAAAGGTAAGTTCAACAATATTGAGCACTATAGAGTGGAAAATAATGCTGGTCAGACAGAGAATTAGCCTCGCTTAGAGCAATACTGTTGCAGAAATACTTCGGATATTAATGTAGTTACCCAATTAGCAAAAGGCCATCTGGCCGACGATGTCGGCCCAATGGCCTTTTGCTAATTGGGTAATGTAATATGTTAGACAATTTTTAAAAAAAGTAAGAATCTATACTGGACGGAGTTTCTTCAGTTGATTTTTCAGCTCAGCATCAGCTGAAATATGTTGACATAACCTATTTTCACACTAAAAAAAAAAGATAAACAGTTATGTTATGCATATTTTGGTGCGAAACAGGATCAAAAGCCTGTCTGTTTTATTGAACTATTACAAAGCACACAGGTTTTTTTTTTTTTTTTTTTTTTTTTGGGGGGGGGGGGGGGGGAAATGCGATTTTAATAAAAGGGGGACACTACGTGATATACCTGTACACACATTCATTCAATATAAAAAAGAATTGCAATATAAAAAGAGAGGAGTTTGTGAAAACAAAAAGACTCGCCCTTTTTATTCACATGTAGAAAAATCTACATTCTTTCAAACCGTGGCACCGTTTCGCAAGCAGTATGATGACGCAAATGAAAACAGAAACGTGATCAGATGACGTCATTACATAAGCAGTGAATATTGTATACATAAAACAAGCCAGTCATGACGTAAGCAAAGACAAAATCTAATTACATGACGTCAACGCATAGAGAAATGATTGCAGCATAGTTGGTGTCGCGCAGGGTGTTATTCCTTTCACTGCCATAGCCATGGACAGAATATTAATCAACTGTGTTATCTCAATGGCCGTGCCAGATTAGTTTGGCGCCTCTTAAGGCACACAACTGAGTAGGCACGACGTTTGAGCTGTCACGGTTAATCCACTTTCTGCCACTTGCACGTAGCCCTTAGACGTTGCCAACGTGGCTGTGGAAGTGAAAGAGATAAGGTGGGTGATCACAGAAGAAAGGAGTGTTGTATATGACTGAAGATTTGCAGGACGACATTGTTGAAACTGGTTCCATATCACAGACTGGTGGCAGCATGCACCCTGCACGCGTTGTAAATCACCTTAATCAACTGCAACACAAATCGTAGACAAACATTGATGAGTTTGATTACACGTATATGATAAGTGGCAAGCAAAAATGATGTAGCTACTCAAGTCAAATTTGAACAGTTAGATCCCCTGCCCCCGCCTATCAGGCACCCATTCGCCAGCCCACAGAGAAATACGCAGGTATAGAACAAGACGATCATCTACATCCCTTAAATCGCCAGCCCACAGAGAAATACGCAGGTATAGAACAAGTGATCGTCTTGTTCTATACCTGCGCATTTCTCTGTGGGCTGGCGAATGGGTGCCTGATAGGCGGGGGCAGGGAATCTAACTGTTTGTCTGTCCAGCGCTGAGTGATTCCCCTTGGTTTGTGTACAATTCTGCCAGCGCTAGCCTCCCCTATCTGTTTTGTGAGCAAATTTGAATAGTTTCACTGAAGGGGTGGCGTGGTGACTCAGTGGTCAGTAGTTGGAACTATTCACTTGAACGTCCCACAAAAAAGGACACCGACCTCTCTACAATACATGTAATGCAGAGGGCACTCATTTCACCAATTACACAAAGAGACAAGGCCAAAGCTTCCGTGACCGAGACTCCAATCAGCGATGATCCGTGTAACAATGCTTGTGGTCAGTATATTACTGTATCAACTCATTTAACCCTGACGCACCGTAGCTAGATGCGGGACAAACATGATAGTTCAAGGGTAATGCCAGAATAGCTTGGCGCCTATGGGCGCCAATCTATTCTAACACCACCCTTGAACTGTCATGGACAATCTGTCTCCTGGATGTAATGCAGTCTTCAGAGGCCAACTCCAAAATTTGGGGCAGTCGGCCTTAGGGTACAAAGGGTTAACAGTATATATTTAGCATAGTCGCATTGTAACTCACTGATGACGTATGGTATATGGATGCGCGACTGTTCGCCGCTATTCGTATGTGTCAAGTTTCCAGCGAGTTAATTTCTCATGTGTTACTGTCCATAATATAGCTTAAACCAATGAACTGCGCGCTCAAGATTACGTTAGTTGCAGGTTTCTCGAATACGTCATAATTTGACGTCACACGGAGTGAACACTCCGTGTGACGTCAGATTGTGATGTAAAGCAAAACTACCCATGCCATCAAATTATGATGCATCACCCTGCTCCGTGTGACATCAAATAGTGACGTATTACGAAACTACGTGTGACGTCAAATTATGATGCATCACAACGCTCGTGTGACGTCAGTTGTGACTTGTGCAAAACTACGCGTGACGTAACATGCATATTCATTACAACGCTTCGTGTGACGTCAGACTGTGACGTACAGCAAACACCGGGTGACGTAAAATAATTATGTGCACGCTCCGTGTGCCCGCTAGATTATGACGTCTCCCGCGCAGCTGCCTGATTCGGAGGCAGTCCGATAAGAGTGTGATAGGTTTGTAAGCGACTCACCTCATAATGAAAAGTGTTGGCCGTAAAGGCGAGCCCTATGTTATTCCCCCTCCGCTGCAGGCTGTGCTCCCTCTCCGCTTCCGGCCCCTTCCGCACCTGCGCACAAACGCAAAAACACAAGCAGATGTGGTTAATCATCAGTTTGGTGTTGCTGTTGTTGTTTTTGTTATTGTTTTGTTGCTCACGGGCAATTGACAGTGAATCGGTTGAAACGCAAATTTCAGTAGAAAATTTGACCCCTCCGCTGTCGCGAAAAACGAAGCACCACCCATCTGCAAGAGGTATAGATCCTCATGAGCCCCTGCAATTACGGGGGCTCATGAGGAGCTATGCCTCTTACTGAAATCTCTTTAAATCCATTCTCCTTTGACGGCTTGGGACCTTTGTCGTTGAGTTTACAGTAATTTCCAAAACACAGTTTGCGTCCGCTGGCGGTCAGAAGGGGTTCAGGAGGCATATACAAAGTCTGTGGGAGATGGATCGGCCGTTCAAGGGTAGTGCCGGAATAGCTTGGCGCCTGGTAAGGCGCCAAGCTAATCTGGCACTACCCTTGAACTATCATAGCTGATTCACTGCCCGATGCATGTGTTAAATTGCCGACTGATTGGAGGGGTCTCTGGGCGCCAGGCATGAAAGTTTTCAATTATTAACCACCACGCGCATGTGTCGCAGTCCTTCGGGAGGTGTCCTTTGGCAAACAGTGTACTAGTCGTGGGCGACAGAACGACCGTGTCAGTTCGAAATAAACCCGAATAAGAGATCATTACCTGTACAATTTCACAGCAGCTGTTCCAAAGCAAATTTGTCTATGACATTATCACACTAGCCACGAAATTCTGGCGATAATCAAGTTAGGCATATTCAGTGGGGTACAGCTTGAGTTAGAGACAGGGACACATTCGGCATTGGTCAGCACAGAAGCACAGATATTCATGAGCACACTAAGGGTCTTACACGCGTAGGGACTTTGTCGCTTGCAACACCCCTTTCGACATACACTTTAATATTGCCTGTGTGGTTTCTCAGTTGCGAGCACGTGACGCAACGTCAGTGTCGTCTCTGATTTGCAACAACACGCTGCGATAAGCCCCAGGGCGGCGGCTTGCAAATCTCTTTGCCATATGGTGCATGCGACAAAATCGCTACGTGTATTAGGGCCTTCATGTGTACTTTTCAGATCAGCCCGCTTCAATGTCGGTCGATGTTCTGTTGACAGGCAAAGTGACCTTAGTTGTAAACTCCGCATCCGGCTCCGTGTTTTGACGACGCTCCGTTGTTAGGAAACTACCAGGACAGAAATAACAGCACGAGTCCGACATCAGCGAACGACCCCCATCTGCAAGAGGTATAGATCTTCATGAGCCCCCGCAATATGCGGGGGCTCATGAAGATCTATGCCTCTTGCAGACCGTCAAAGTTACCATGCGTCTCTCCGGTGCGGCACCGCGGTCTATCGGTTTGGAAAGGACCGAGAACAACACAGCACATCCCTGCGTACGAACGTACTAGCCGACAGTTTTTAACCCTTTGCGAGTCGGTAGCGGTTTTAGTCGCCGCGATCAGGGATTCCTGTAGGAATCGTCGCGACAAAAACCGTGGATGCTACCGACACGCAAAGGGTTACCTATCAGTGTGCGTAGGGTATTGGAGTCACAGAACGTTTTAATGTTATTCGTCGTATAACTTTTTACACAGTGCGGGCATTGCTCCTTTTGATAAATCACTAAAAGGTGCGCTAACTATTGCGCCGCGAATAACTCGAACGTTGAATCCCGGGCGAGACCACAGTGTGTTGCTACTAAGCTCACAGCCACGCGATCGTGTGTGCAGACAGGTGCCTGGCAGAGTGCTCAGTGCTGAGCAGTGCAGTGACCAAAATCCAGTCAGCTCAGCAATACACTTCCGCCAATCTCAGTGAAGCTGTGCCAGGCAGTATCTCAGACTAACAATGTACTAAAACTAAACACCGATGTTTAATAGGAATAGCCAGGCAAAGTAACTGTAAATTGCAGAGTTTTAGACTAAATTGCAGCTAGAATAGTTTTAAAAGTCGCCTACCCCCCCCCCCCCCCACACACACACACACACACACACGCACCCTCGCCCAAGTTTTGACAAAGTGATGTTTCCGCTAACCAGATTCCAAGTGAAAATATTTAATAAAGAAAAGATGTAATTGAAGTCAAAAGAATTTCTTAGTTGTCTTAAAACATGAAACAGTTAGTGCTAAACATGAACCGCCAAAGTGGTCATTATCCCATATCATACTGAGGCTAAAAGCTTTAAATTTGTACACTGCCATATGCAGGCTACATTATAGTACTTAAGGATATAGACGAATGGTTGTAGTTCAAGGGGTAGTGCCAGAATAGCTTGGCGCCTAGAGGCGCCAAGCTATTCTGGCACTACCCTTGAACTATTTTAGTCAAACTTATTTCACACACTGGTGTATTCCGAATGATAAGGGTTAAATAACTATTGAACACGTTGTTCAACAACGCAAGAGAAGATACAACGATAAAGGAAACTCAATCCAAACGCGTAAACTCGTGACAAACTCGTGAACAAAGATACTAAATTAAAACCACAGGAAATTCATGTTACTAAATACATAGGTAACACGCACGCACATCCTCAAGCGCGCGCTAGGTGAGACATTTTGTGTGTGTGTGTGTGTGTGTGTGTGTGTGTGTGTGTGTGTGTGTGTGTGTGTGTGTGTGTGTGTGTGTGTGTGTGTGTGTGTGTGAGAGAGAGAGAGAGAGAGAGAGAGAGAGAGAGAGAGAGAGAGAGAGAGATGATGATGATGATGATGATGATGATGATGAAACTTTATTTTTCAACGGTAAAACGTTTTGACAGAAAAGAAATCGTCATTTTACAAACTTGCCGTTGCTAACATCTACAGGATAAATAAAAAAATAATAAAAAAAAAATAAAGAGAGAGAGAGAGAGAGAGAGAGAGAGAGAGAGAGAGAGAGAGAGAGAGAGAGAGAGAGAGAGAGAGAGAGAGAGAGAGAGAGGAGGGGGGAGGAGGATCCCGGCGTTGGAAAGCTGTGTGATGACGGAAAGGGCGTATAAGGTTATAATAATAAATAATAATACGTTATTATATAGGCGCTTTTTCTCAATTTTTGGGCAAATGGACTCCAAGCGCCGCGAACTGAAACCCAACACGCACACTCACGTAACAAACACGGATTTACGCCATTTAAGACAAACACAGTACAAGACAGACGAAGGGCCAGCTCAGCTACTGAAGTTACAGAGATTTTTGATCGCTTGTGTTTGAAATTTGTAAAGTGGCCTGAAACCGGTACCAAGTGTGTGTGGGGGGGGGGGGGGGGGGGCTGGGGGGGGGGGTGCGGGTGGGTGGGGGGTGGAAGAACCGGAGTACCCGGAGAAAGAACCCCCGACGGTCCGCCCGAATTAACGGTGACACTTACCAGAGGAGAAAAGTCCGACGCCGGAACCCGTTTTCGAACCTCGCACCTTTGGCATTGGTGGCAGGCGCCTTAACCACTGCGCCACGGACCGCCCCATCTCTACAGCTTAACTCATTTAACCCCCCGCCTGCATTTCCCCAAATTTTTGAAACGTTAGCTAACGACTATGCAGCAGTTGCAGATGGCGGATTAACCATGATAATTCAAGGGTTGTGCCAGATTAGCTTGGCGCCTTCAGGCGCCAAGCTAATCTGGCACTACCCTTGAATTATCATGGTCGATCCATCACCTGTTGTCGGGCGTCTGGGTTAAATAGGTTAATTGTCTGTTTTGAACATCTGCTAAAATCACGCACAGAAGGTATTCAGTTATCTTAACCGTTTTGGCCCTAGATCCCTACAGCAGGAGATGGCTTGACCATGATCATTTAATTACTGTTATATCATTTTACTTCCCTTGAATTATCAAGGTCAAGCCATCTCCTGCAACTGGTACATAGTCGTTATAGGCAACACCTAAGGAAATTGAGAAATGGGACCTTGGGGCTAAAAAGATTAAAAGACAGGTGCTCCGTCAAGAGCAAGCCACGAAGGACACAAACTGTCACCTGTCATTAAAGACCGTCATTCAGGTGTCAACAGAGAATTCTATAGAGAAAACAAACGACTACACGATGTTTGACCCTAAAACGCTGTCGATGCCCGTGTCTCCAAATTATGCTTTGTTCAGACTAGAAGCACAAATGATAAGCCATACCACGCCGTGCTTGCGGCCTCGAAAAAAGAAAATGTTCGGCCGGGCCCATGGTATTCCAGAACGCGAACACTTGGCGGTTTGCCGTCATGGTTTTTGTAAAACGCGGAACGCCACAGCGGCCTACAGCGGTGAATGTCAACACGTTTTTGCGCCTGTAAACAAAAGGTCTCCGGGCCGACGTCAGCCGCTGTTGGCCCGCGCACGATTGTGCGCGGGCCAACAGCGGCCGGCGCGGACCCCGATAACTATTTGCTTACTGGTATGACACAAGGTATGACAGTTTTAGAAGCAACGACCTAGGGAGTTTCAGGGGGGGGGGGGGGGGGGGGGGGGGCGAAGTGTGGCCGCTCTCAAGCAGTTCAAAACCAAGTGCTCATGGTTGAATTAATGATGAAATCGGTTGTTCAAACAGGCTGAAATTATTTATGATGGGACTGGCAATGCTTATCTTGCAAACCATAATTTGCAGTTTGATGGGAACAATAAAAACTCAGTCTTTCATATTTATGGTCTAACCAATTGATGTGTCCATTTTGTTTTGTCATTATCTACAATGTATCATCAAGTACTTGTACATTGTCCTAGTCATACACTATAGTGGGTCTTTCTCAACAAAAGAATACATAAAACGAAGACCGCCAGTCACTCATAAAAGATATGTGGACTCTAGCTATCGCCTCTCGACATTCCGTGAAGTAACTCACAAGACAGGCAAAAACACAAATAAAAGGAAAAACTAACAAACTCAGAAGTTCAGTTTTCGATTCACAGCATGTACAAAGAGCCAACACACAGCTTCACATAGATACTACTTGAAATAATTACTTTGGAATAATAACGATGATGATGATAATACAAATAATAATACTGACGATAATGATACTATAATAATCAGGTAAAACCCAAGAATGGGTCGTTATTGTATTAAAGAGGTGGATACCAGAGAAAGCTTACAGAGACGGAGACAGAAAATGGTATGTTGCTGAGTTGCGTATTGTCAGTTGCAGAGAAAATAATATAGATATTAACCCATTGCGTGTCGGTAGCTACCGACACGCAAACAGTTAATCAGCAGCTACATTTTAGACGAGAACAGGTGATTTTTCTTTCTCCAGCGACTGAACACTGAAATGTACACACATGTCACTCTACAGACGGTACCAGAAGCAACAATTTTAGGATCGGATGTGGGGCGAAGCATGCAGGACTTTCTGGTGTAAACTCATTGTGCTACCACGTCACACCACAGTGGACAAAACAGGTCATGCGTCACCAAACAACAACTTGCACATGCTCGGGGTTTACATGCAGAACGAATTTGCGTCATGCCATAACGAAACCATGCGAAACCATTGACGCCATTTCACAAGGGGCATGACGTCATCTCACCCTCCGGCGTCTGTTCCTGTGGTGTGGCATCTGCTTGCATGTTCTCTTGCTTTTGTTCCGCGACATCTAAACAAGCGATATTTAATTTGTATGCAAGAGAACTATATATATATATATATATATATATATATATATATATATATATATATATATATATATATATATATATATATAATATATATATATATATATATATATATATATATATATATATATATATATAAACTATAAAGCAATTTGACACATTAACAAAGTGTGACACAATAATAATAATAATAATTACGGTAATTATAATGCGCTTATCTCATAATAATTATAACTCTAAGCGCGCACTCACAACTCGCGCACGCATGCGCACGCTTTAGACAATGACTCACGTACCGCAAATACATTACGACAGTCAGCTTGGGGTGGGGAGTGTGGTGATATAGTGCTAGAACTGTTGAAAGAGGTGAGTTTTGAGGGCGTCCTGGAAGGAGGAGAGAGAGTGTTTCTGACGGAGAGAGAGAGAGTGTTCCAGGTGGATGGACCGTAGACGGAGAAGGAGCGGGGGCCGAAAGTGCTGAGTTTGGTGCGGGGAATGTGGAGGCAGACAGGGTCGGAGGCGGAGCGGAGGCGGAGCGGAGGGAGCGAGAAGGAGTGTAGGGGTGAAGTAATTTGGAGAGATAGGTAGGAACGGAGTTGTTCAGGGATTTTTTTTTTTTTGTAGCAGAGAGACAGAGTCTTGTATTGGATGCGTTGGGGGATGGGGAGCCAGTGAAGGAGTTTGAGCAGGGGAGTGATGTGATCGGATTTTTTCTTTCTGAAGACGAGGCGGGCAGCATTGTTCTGGACGCGCTGGAGAGTGAAAGTGGTGGAGTGAGGGAGGCCGGAAAGGAGAGAGTTGCAATAGTCGATGCGAGATAAGATGACAGAGACAGCAAGTTTGGTGGCAGCTTCGGTGGTGAGGTATTTTCTGATCTGACTGATGCGACGGAGGTGGAAATAGCATGCCTGGGCCGTGGGGGAGACGAGGCTGGTCATAGAAAGACAGGAATCGAGGATAACGCCGAGCTTCTTGGCCGAGTCAGAGAGGGAGATGGGTGTGCTGTCGAGCTGAAGGTGGTGCGAGGAATAACAATAGAAATAACAATCTGACTCGGAACTAAGATTTACTCATATTTACTCATTTACTAATAAATACTTATAATTATTATTTACTTTTATTTCGGCTGTCTCTTATTTCGGCTGTCTCCCAAAGCATTCTTCAGCCTACTTCAGTAGGCTGAAGAAGGCTTCAGAGACGGCCGAAATATTCCACTGAGTAAAGGTACGCTGAGAAAGGCTACAAGCGACAGCCTAAATATCTCAGCGAGTAAAGCTTGGGTCCAGGTCAGAATGTTAATTCTATCATGTTTAATCTGCAAGTCTCTATTCATATACCAAAGCGCGACCGTTTTCAAAAGAACTTTGTGTAGGAATGCGGCAACACGAGCAAGACTGACTCGTTAATTTAGCAGCAGCTTCAAGTGTGAGAACATCTACAATCAGAAGCATTTTATGGTGTAGATATTGCAATGAACTCAAACGCGGAGACAAAAGCAGTGATTTCCAGGCGTCAACATCCTTGAGACAAATGTACTCAAATATTAAAAAAAAAAAAAAAAAACCCAGCAAAGAGAGAGACACGCTTCACACAAAACAGTTGAACTTCTTCAAAAGTTGATCCCAACCCAATTGCAAGAGACATAGATCCTCATGAGCCCCCGCAGTTGCGGGGCTCATGAGGATCTATGCCTCTTGCTGACCCCACTTTGTACCCTTGTTCCCTTGACGGACTGGGCTTTCTGGCGTTGGAATGTAACAGTTGCAGGCGCCAAGCTAATCTGGCACTACCCTTGAATTACTATCACGGTCGATCCATCTCCTGATGTAGGGCGTTGAGGCTAAATGGGTTAACGAAGAATGCTGTAACACAATCTGCGTGGGCTGGCAGAGAAGGGGCAGGCTGTTTTTATCTGATATTTCGAGGCGTGTTCCTTCCTTTGTTGGTTACTTCCTTGTAAGTATTCTTGACGAATGCTTGTGCCCGATTTAGCGACGGGAGCGCCGCGCAAAGGCGCAACGGTTCAGTTCGTCGGGAAAAAAAATCGAGGTTCGTAATCAAGTACCCGTCACTGTACTAAATTGGATCCAACGTATACTACACAACGTACAGTTTGTTCTACTAGTCATAAACTATAACAACACAACCATAAAACCCGCCCAAGCAAACCAGTGAGCGGTTCGACCTTTGTCACATCGCCCCTCTCTCTGTGTCTCTCTCTCTGTAAGTTGTGTGTGTGTGTGTGTGTGTGTGTGTGTGTGTGTGTGTGTGTGTGTGTGTGTGTGTGTGTGTGCGCGTGCGTGCGTGCATGCGGAATTGTGGTGTGCGTGTGTGTGTGTGTGCGTGTGTGTGTGTGTGTGTGTGTGTGAGTGTGTGTGAGTGTGAGTGTGTGTGAGTGTGTGTGTGTGTGGTGGCGTGCATGTTTGCGTACCTGAGTGCGTGTGTGTGTGTGTGTGTGTGTGTGTGTGAGCGAGCGTGTGCGTGCGTGAGTGCGTGCGTGAGTGCGTTAGCGAGTGCAGACATGCGTCGGTGTGTGATATGTGTATGTTTACGTGTCTATGTCATTCATGTAGTAGATGCGGTAACGGCAAGTTTGAAAACTGGTCCTGTTACCAATAACTTCTACCGTTGGAAAATAAAGGTTCATTGTTCATTTTTCTCTCTCGTGAGCTTAGATGGTGGATTAAATCAATCAGGAAAATAAAGATATCCACGCCAATACCATATCAATGAAAGGGGTCAAACGTTCAGTTGCAACAAGTGACCAGCAAAGAAAGAAAACCCCTACAAAGTAACCGGGACGTGACCGCAGTTTACTACACGTAGGTATGTTTATTAAATTGAAAAAAAAAGTATTGCTGATTCGTTGATTCAAAAACAATAAAGTAATTCTGTCGGACGCTGTGTGACTTTCCAGCTGAGCAGACTCACACCTACTGACCTACACTGTTCCCTTTGGGGACAAACAGGGTAGGTCCAACATAGTCATACTGGACTTGCCGTGTTTTGCCTTCAGAGGGCTGTGCTGCCATAAACTAAGTTTTTGAGTCTGTGCGCGTGTCTGGGCGTGCGTATGATGTTAGTGTCAAAACGTACTATTTTATATTTTTGTCTAGTCAGAGAGTTAGCCATGTTGTTTGTTTGAGGTGTAATTGAGATATATGTTCTTAACCTTGACCTACGCTCGGCAGGCAAAGACAAATATCCTTTAATGGACAATAACATTTCTTGAATCTTGAATCTTGACATAACCTTGATTTATTTCTGCAGTAAGTGGCATTTCTTTCATGTGTCAGCAGTTAACACGGAGAACCGAATTGTATAGCTTCACAACAGTAGTCCAGTTTACCGTCCCTACTCACGCTAATGAGCGCATGGGGCGAGCTTCACAACACACCTCCAAGCACGCTTTAACTCAGTCAAGGCACTCCGCATCAATAGCTGCGAACGTGTCGTATAGCTTTGCCGGCCGGCAACGCTATACACGACGCGTTCGCTGCTATTGATGTAGGGCGCCTTGACCGAGCTCACGCAAACTATGTACGGAAAACGGTTTCAGGCGGCGTCGACCTGGGCAGGGAACGTAAAAGGGGATAACCCCTGAGCTGCCGGGGCAAAACTGAACGCCACCCAGCTGCAAGAGACATAAACCCTCATGAGCCCCCGCAGTCGCGGGGGCTCATGAGGGTTTATGTCTCTTGTTAGTTCTATGCTCCGGAGTTTCGCCCTTACGTGTAGGGTTCATGTGCGCGCTTTTCGTTACTTTAGAATATACGTGCACATTGCCCATTTTTGATTTGTTGAAACTGTGTGCGCATGCGTGCGTGTGTGCGTATGTGTGCGCGCATGTGTGCGTGCGTGTGTGTGTGTGTGTGTGTGTGTGTGTGTGGGTGAGTGCGGAGGTGCGTGCGTGTGTGTGTGTGTATGTGTGTGTGTGAGAGGGAACGTGTGTGCGTGTATGTGTGTGTGTGCGTGTGAGAACATGTGTGTGCGTGTATGTGTGTGTGTATGTGTGTGTGTGTGTGTGTGTGTGTGAGAGAGGGAACGTGTGTGCGTGTATGTGTGTGTGTGCGTGTGAGAACATGTGTGTGCGTGTATGTGTGTATGTGTGTGTGTATGTGTGTGTGTGTGTGTGTGTGTTGTGTGTATGAGTGTGTGCGTGTGCAATTGCTCAAAATTAGGGACATGTTTTGGGCCGTTGTCGTGTTTGTGATTATGCGTGTGAGTAATTCGTAGTTTAGTTGTAGCAATAGCAAGTTTGAAAATTTTTTTTTGTGACCAAATGCTTTTACCGTTGTAAAATAAAGGTTCATTGTTCATTGTTTATTGTTCTAGACCCGTTTAACCTATGTTCTTCACGCGAATGTCCCCAGACGCGAAATTTGTGATCACTGGTGCCGAAGGGGTTAACGTACTTAAGTTAAATCGTTGCCCACCACTGCAACGCATCGTATGCTAACACGTATGGTTGTGTGCCGACTAACGCAAGTAATCTGCGTGCGATCACCCGTTAACAATCACAAACGCGCTGGCAAATGCGGCCAAGCTTATTCCGCGTGGGGAAGCACCGAGTCCTCTAAGCTAGCCCAAGCTAGGATTTGGTGCGTGCCCTTTCAGTTTCTGTCTCAAACGGCTCACAATTTAGAGTCGTATGCTACTAATCACTGCATAGGGATTGACCAAGAGTAGTGCTTAATTGCTTGCCGCGTGCGAGCTCAAGGCTTGCGCCTAATTTGCTTGCCGCCTTTAGGCGGCAAGCAAATTAGGCGCAAACCTTGAAGGCCGGCTCGCACGCTGTCGATCTGCATTGGTTTATCCATTTCAGTCTCCCTCACTTCGCCTTGGCAGTGACATAGTTAATAATCTCTTCAAGGTTTACGAAGTTTCCGATTTCTTGCTGTGCTGTGGGTACTCATTTTATATGTGCATGTATGTGTGTGAACGGAACTTGCGACAACTTTGTATTTTATGACATGTCATTAATTACCGTCACAGACAATTTACTGCACAGATTGCCCGCCAAGACACGTTCAGAGCTTAACGTCTTTTGTCCGCCACGAAGGTGGTTTCAAAGACGGGGCACCGAAAAGAGCCGGTCGGTACACATTTTGTCGGGGGTTCTTTCTCAGGGTACTCCGGTTCTTCCACCCCCCCCCCCCAACCCCCACACTTTGGTACCGGTCTCAGGCCACTTTACAAATTTCAAATACAAGCGATCAAAAATCTCTGTAATTTCAGTAGCTGACTGGCCCTTCGTTTGTCTTGTACTGTGTTTGTACTGTGTTTGTCTTAAATGGCGTAAATCCGTGTCTGTTTCGTGAGTGTGTGTGTTGGGTTTCAGGCGCGGCGCTTTGAGTCGATTTCCCCAAAATTGAGAAAAAGCGCCTATATAATAACGGTATTAATATTATTATTATTATTTTTGACCCCCACTGAGCTGGGTTCGAACCCACGACCTTTCGGGCAAGAGTCGAACGCTCTACCGACTGAGCCACCCAGCTCCCTTGCCCGCAAAGCGGAACAATCCACTACTGTCTTAACTCAGTCAGCCCGACGGCCGTACGTCCCCAATTTTGGAGGCGTCATCTAATGACTGAGCACCAGTTGCGGGAGATGGATCGACCATGATAATTCAAGGGCAGTGCCAGAGAAGCTTGGCTTCGTGCGGCATTCGCTGTCACTGCCCTTGAACGATACCCTTGAATGACAGGCGCCAAGCCGAATCTGGCGCTAGCTACCCGGTGGATTTATCATGGTCGAGCCATCTCCTGCTGTAGTGCGTCAGGGCTGAATGGGTTAAAATCATTCTACCCCAGCAAGATAAGGATCGACCATGATAGTTCAAGGGTGGTGCCAGAATAGCTTGGCGCCTACGGGCGCCAAGCTATTCTGGCATCACCCTTGAACGATCATGGTCGATCTGTGTCCTGCACTGCCATGCAGTCTTCAGAGGACAGCGGCAACATTTAAGGATTTCGGTCTTGGGGTAGAATGAGTTGTTAATAGTAATACGTTACAACAATAGAAGAAGAAGAAGAAGCACTCGTGCGTTCGCTGTCACGCTTTGCGTAGTTCCGCCGTGCCGACAGTTCCAGGCCGCGTACCCCCCAACACCTGACATTAACCCCTTCAATGCCGGGACACACACTGCACGCTGCTCAAGCGCAAGAGGCGTAGATTCCCACGAGCCCCTGCTACATGCACGGACTGATGCAGCTCTTTACCACTTGCTTTGTCCATTTACCCCCCCCTCCACCCCCACCCCGTTCGCTGCCAGTGGGCGCGGATTGTGTTCCTGAGATCTTTGTTAACCCATTCAGCCCTGACGCACCGCAGCAGGAGATGGGTCGACCATGATAATTCAAGGGTAGTGCCAGATTAGCTTGGCGCCTGCCTGTCGGCGCCAAGCTAATCTGGCACTGCCCTTGAATTATCACGGTCGGATCCTTCTCCTGCAACTGGCGCATAGTCGTTAGATGACGCCTCCAAAATTCGGGAAATACGGCCGTCGGGCTGAATGAGTTAATTCATCGTCAAAGAGCCCCAGCTGTGTTAGGAGCATGGATACCTGACACAGTTGTGCCAGCAAGAGGCGAAAAGCGGGGGCTCATGAGGATCTATGCCTCTTGCAGTTGGGTGCTGTTTGATTTTTCATGACAGCCAACGGGTTAAATCTGCGTTTCGCAAGCAGAACGAATGTCGGGTTGCCACTAACATTGTGGTAATTAAGTAGGGCTGTTCAATCGTGAGCCTAAACACGTCCAAGGTTCTGCTCGATGGAATTGAATGGCAACGTAAACCAATACTCCATAATCACACGCGTTGTTGAAATTTCAACCAATCCAATAGATTTATTAATAACACTTCAGCCAATAGACAGAAGTGTTTTATAAATACACATCGCCCCTAACTTCCGTCAGTGATTCAAATGGAGTATCAGTTTCTTCGCAAAGAACTCTGATACACGCACTTTAATGCAATGAGTAAGTCAGGTGACATAAATTATTCAGTCATGCAGGTCTGACCCACTATAGTCGGAGACCGAACGATCATGATAGTTCAAGGATGGTGGCAGGCCGCGTACACCCACACCTGACATTAACCCCTATTCTGGCACCACCCTTGAACTGTCATGGTTGATCTGTCTCTTAAACACGTCTGCAGTTTGTAGATGACAGTTTAAAATGCGGAAAGTTCGTCTTATGGCTCAGTGTGCTAACGTCCTAAAACCCAGTTCTAAAATTTAGATCGAGATCTCCTCTGATGACAGTTTAAGATGAGGAAAGTTCGTCCTTATGGCTTAGTGTGCTAACGATCTAAATCCCAGTTCCAAAATTTAGGACGAGATCTCCTCCGATGACTGTTCCAGTTATAGGACACAGGACGATCATGCTAGCTCAAGGACTACTCACGCCAAAATCTCAAGCTACAACAGCAGTCAATCCATTTTCTATCCAGTCCCGCCCTTGAGTTGTCTGGGTTAATTCATTTGACGCATTTATGCGCCGGAAGTCGTAGAATAGAATGTTTTTGTCAGATGCATTGTCAAAAGTGGAAATCATTGTCAACTGAACGCTGTGAAATCATCACTGACGTAATGCGTGTTGTTTAGAATAGACTTCACACTGGTTACCTCCATAGAGCCGCTACGCATGATCTCGTGTAGCCGATCGATGGAGGTAACCAGTGTACGTGTCACAGCAAAGTCAGTCAATCGATCTGTTTTTGTAAACAGCATCAAATCGCGATCGTAAAGTGTACGAGTATTGTTCAGATTGGGGCCACTGTGAACGATTTGAAAATCGTACACGACAGATGTTGAAAAGATTTCAAGGAAAACTTTGTCGCAAAAGCTGGCTACCTGGCAACAGCCAAATATTGCTCTTGAGTCGCAGTAGCATGATAATGAAACATGATAACTTAGAGGTACTTCATGTGAGACTAGAAACGTAAATAGAGCAGAAATTATGTAAAAAAACCAAAACAAAACAAAACTGACATGCAAGAAGAATGAACCTGCCATGTGCCCCGTGTAATGCACTAAAAATTTCGCCTTTCACAAAACGGATATACTGTCTTTTTCAAAAGTCAGTCTGTCAATTCTGTTAACTCATTCAGCCCGACGACCGTATTTCTCAAATTTTGGAGGCGTCATCTAACGACTATACACACGTTGCAGGAGATGGATCGAGCATGATAATTCAAGGGCAGTGCCAGATCAGCTTGGCGCCGACAGGCGCCAAGCTAATCTGGCACTACCCTTGAATTATCATGGTCGACCCATCTCCTGCTGTACTGCATCAGGACTGAGTGAGTTAAAAGCGAGTTTTGAAAATTTCGCTTTACCCAAAATAATGGACTTTAAACATATCAGGGTCTGTCTGTAGCTGAGGCTCGTGAGAATCTTATTCTCCTTGCGGCGGATGGGAGTTCAGGTAAATTTAGTTCAGGACGTTCAGAAAGATCCAAACGCGCTCCACTCACCCCAAAGATCTTCCTAGAATCCTTTTCGATATCGTCTCGGTTTTGGTCTGGTTGACTATGGATCTATCACGTCTTCTCAAGTCTGGTTAGCGTTTTCCAGTTCTCAACACCTCCGCTCTCGGGGCGATCTGCAGGCGGCTTATGAGAATAAATATGCCTCTTACCGGCATTGGCTCAGTTGCATGACTGAGCGTAAATCCTGCTCAGGCCACTAAGCAAGGTGCACCTTGCTTAGTAGTGGCCTGCGCAGGATTATAAGCTCGTTCCCGGGTCCCAGTCTTAGTGATATACTGATGAGCAGAGTGTGTTGTACGGCCGTCGCGGTGTACAGGTGGAGGTTAATGAACGATTTAGACTTGTCCTTAACCCATTACATCCAGAGGCTGATTTTGTAAAATTTGCTTATTGTCCCATGAAGGCTACAGTACAGATAAGGAGATAGATCAACTGTTTTAGTTCAAGGGTGCTGCCGGAATAGCTTGGCGCCTGAGGCGCCAAGCTATTCTGGCAGCACCCTTGAACTATCAGTCAAATTTATTTCAAGCAATGGGTGTATCAGAATGATATGGGTTAGTGGCAGCGTTTGAGGCAGAGAGAACTTCAAAGATGGGAAGGAGAAGCTACAATTGTCAATTAAGTCAACAAAATCAAAGTGGAATGTATATCTGATTTTACGTACGTGATGCAGAGATAATTTCCAAGAGGGAAAGCGGGGAACTATAATGTTTAATTAAGCCAATAAGTTCAAGGTGGCAATTAAAAGCTCTAGGGAAAAAACCCCAAACATATGTGGATCCGACACAGCCTCTCCACCCTATCGCTCTCTATCAGTTCATGTGGACAGACAGGGCCTTGATTGGGGGGAAGAATGCAAACTATCGCAAGTTCGGTTCTTGGGATCAATGTTTATCGGAAAAGAAACTACATTTACATCTTAGTAAAGGATGCTACTATATGGCCATATAATTCGGGCGTCGATTTCGAATAGGAAAGGAGGTCGTTACAGTTTTAAATTACGCCAAGCAAGCTCCTTTCTCTCTACACACTGAATGTCCGAACACTTTCTCTGCACGAAAAAAACACACCAAAAAATTAGGTCAGCAAGAGGCATAGATCCTCCTGAGCCCCCGCAATTGCGGGGGCTCATGAGGATCTATGCCTCTTGCAGATGGACAGCGTCAGTCGACCCGTTATTGATTGATCTGTATCGAAGCCAGACACGTACACTCGAACTTGGCCTGATGAAATGATAATCAGTCTGAGCAGGCGCAGTGTTTACCTTGTCAACACAGACTTCCCAGCAACCAATTAACTTTGTATTAGCAATAGATGGGGGGTCGAAGTGTTGTTTTTTTTCTTGGGAGAGAGGGAGAAATTTGAAGGCAGGTGTGACCGAAAAATAAACTGAGACACTTAAGACTGAACAACCGTATATTAATGATTAATGATACTCAGATCATTTGTGTTTTTGTATACTGTACTCACACCCTAGCAACACTCTATGTCACATCTAGTTAAAGTTGTTTTTATTTCTTGAAGAGTTAACTCATTCAGCCCGACGGCCGTATTTTCCCAAATTTTGGAGGCGTTATCTAACGACCATGCACAAATTGCAGGAGATGGGTCGACCATGATAATTCAAGGGCAGTGCCAGATTGGCTTGGCACCAACAGGCGCCAAGCCAATCTGGCACTACCCTTGAATTATCATGGTCGACCCATCTCCTGCTGTAGTGCGTCAGGGTTGAATGGGTTAACGAAAGAGCGCATTCAAGCGTACAAGACAATAACAATTTGACAGCCTTGAAAGTGTGTCACGTGTCGGACGGAAATACAGACACGCGTTCTTGGTTGAAAGATGTTATTTTTTAAAAAATAATTTTCACCTCACAGATCTCGCACTTCCGGAAACGGAGGAAAGAAAGATTTTTTTAGAAGTGCAGAGATCGAAAAATTATCTGCAACGAAAAAATACGGTTTGTTTGTTTTCACTAGATTGCTGCAATAAAGAACTCTACACGATTGCGTGCAATGGATTGTTTTCATTATCTTTATTTATTGTTGTAGACATTACGGTGCAGATCAATCCAAACATTTTGTTTTCTGAGTCGAAACTGGATTTACTCGCAGAAAATGTTTGAATCGACTTTCTTCTGTTAATCGTGGGTGAATACATCTTAGAGTATAAAAACCTGCACAAGCTGCAGAAGCGGATGCTAAAATGCTGGGTTTCAGTTGATCACTCAAGCGCAGCAAGGCGTAACCCAAGCGCGCTTCCGGGCCTCAGTGCCAGCATGTGCTGGTCTGTGATTTTGGACTTTACGGCCGTAGGCCGTAAGGTCCAAAATCACAGATCGGCACACTAGAGGCTATTGGGTTCTAAATTACAGACCAGCAAACACACGTTATAAAACATGGCTAACCTGGCGACCAGTGACGCAATTCAGCTACAATGGCGATGGCAACGCTTCCTGGCACTTTAGACGGACGCACATTAAAACGGCAAATTTATGCAAAGGGGCACAGACGTTCATATCCCCCCACAGCTGCAATGGTTCATGAAAATCTATGTCTCTTGATGACCTCATCTATACTAGTCCGCGTTCCACGGTCCGTGTAGGCAACGCGATGTGCGGGTGTGCACTCTGGGATAAGCATGAAAGGACTAGGGAAAGAAATTCTTATCGCGCAATACACAATTGTGCGCTGTTAAAAAAAAAAAAAAATTGGACCCTACCGACAGCTCCAAGTCGCAAGTGCGCTAAGGTCCAGTAGAATGAGTTAGATTAGTCTTGCGCCAGCCACTAAGCAAGGTGTACCGCTTTGGCGGAGAACGTTGCTTAGTGGTTGGCGCAGGACTAAGCTCAGTCATGCAACATGCTATACCGGAGCACATTGCTTAACTCATTCTACCCCAACACCGAAGTCCCCAAATTTTGCCGTTGTCCTCTGAAGACTGCACTCTAGTGCAGGACACAGATCGACCCTGATAGTTCAAGGGTGATGCCAGAATAGCTTGGCGCCCATAGGCGCCAAGCTATTCTGGCATCACCCTTGAACTATCAGGGTCGATCCTTATTTTGCTGTGGTGTGTCTGGGGTAGAATGAGTTAATGGCTGGCGAAGGACTAAGCTCACTCATGCAGTAGGGCTCGGGAAGTTCCCCGCGTGGCCTAGGAGCGTCGGCGCGTTCAGCCGCCTTCTTGAGAGGATACGATAGACTTCAGATAGTAGCGCAGTAGTGTTTCAACACGTTTTTCTTCATGTTTTTTTTCCATTTTGGAAACAAACAAAAACAGATTCTGGTGAGCGGTTTCCTACGGTGACGGCAAGACTTGCTGTTATTGCCTATAGCACGTCAGGACGTTCCTGACATTGTCCTGACAGCGATTTTCCTATGAGCGCATTAGTCGCGTATCCTCTCAAGATGGCCGCCACGACTAGCGTGATGACGTCAGCTTCCCGAGCCCTATTGCACCCAGGTCTGTGGTTTTGGGCCATACGATCCGAGTCCGTCAGGTCCAGTATTCCAGACCAGGCACACACGGGGTACTAACCGTGCAGAAACTTCATATAATATATTATTATTCCTCTGAGCGAATCCATGGCATACTTCTTACGGCCGGTTACTGGCCAAACGCGGTCACTGCCTCATCAAACTTGGGATCCTCATGAGCCCCAGCATCATGCGGGGGCTCATGGGGATCTATGCCTCTTGCACACGTACAGCACGCAGGGCTCATGAGGATCTATGTTATTCTGCCTCTTCCAAGATGATGGCGGGCTGTTAGGCACAGGCGTAAACCTATCGACAGTCGATGTTAGTCCTGGACGTATACATTTTTCATCAACAGGCGAATGATGCGGGTCGGGCAGCTGCCTTCGGAATAGACGTATCGACTGTGGCCGAGTGGAACCCTCACCTTAACCTGAGCTCAAAATACACAACACCCCAAATGCTTCATCTGAATTCAGATTTACCGTCATTAAGGCTGTGCGCAGGCTTCCGATTACATGTGTTAGCCGGCCTGTGATTTTGGGGTTGATGACTTCACAGCCGTAAGGTCCAAAATCACAGACCAGCGTACTGGATGAATATATTTCGTTAACCCATTAATTTTAGCATCGACGCCATACAACAGGTGATAGTTCGACCATGATAATTCAAGGGTAGTGCCAGATTAGCTTGGCGCCATCAGGCGCCAAGGTAATCTGGCACTACCCTTGAATTACCATGGCCGATCCATCTCGTGCAATTGGTACATGGTTGCTAAGTGACACCTCTAAAATTCGGGCAAAACGCGGCCTTGGGGTTAAATGGGTTAAACTGAAATCCTATGACAAATGGAATCGTGATGCGAGTGAATAGACTTGAAATTATCGCTAAAGCAGAAGTTGGACAAACATTACACGGACTGTATGCTTTCTGTGGAATCACTGATCCAGCCCGCTCTAATGTGCAAGAGGCGTGTATTCCCACGAGCCCCTGCAGTCGCACGGGCTCATGAGAATCTATAGCTCTTGCTTGCACGGAGTGCCTCACTGCCATGCACAGCGTGAAGTACTTATCCGGCATCAACAGGACAACCGTTGCCAGGCGCATGCAGCACTCTTTGGGGGCGATCCAGCAATAAGGTCCCTTCATTACTGCGTGAATGTCCCCAGGAGGCCAAGCCCATCGGGCCCACGACGGCCGCAGTGGGCTCGAACACGTTTCGCTACTGGGGTCCTTACTATAAGTGTCAAGGTGCCCAACGAAATATCCTTGACCTGATTCTGATTTTGGAAAAAACTCGTATATACTCCTGCATGGCTGTCAAACAATATCTGCTGGTACTTCAGGCGGGACTTAAAAATCTCCTCTTCGAGTAGTTAGGATCACTGACACTTGATAAAGATAATAAATTTACAAACTGTCGCAACAGGTAGGCGATTTCCCAACATCTGAAAAAACACACATTTTGTACGGAGTCACTAAGGAGTGTGTAACGAAACGGATATGCAATTCAGGACATCGAATATTAACTCATTGGAGACGAACGCCATCCGGATACGCGACTCAAGCCGCGTATCTGGATGCCGTTCATCTCGAGTGAGTTAAAACTTCTAACATCTAAGTAGTCTATCAAGTGCTTGTAGTTAAGGGTGCAGCGGAATAAATCCGTGATCCAATCCATCTAATATCGATTCCGTGCCGATATCACGCGACTTGCATGTCTAGTGGCCGATGACGTAAGGTAGTTAGGCATAGTACAAAGACGCATAGGGAAATTGCATGACGGTCATGTTGCAGTTGTTTTCAGTTTCTCTTTCACACCTTGATGCGGCCGGTACGATCAAAAGAATCGAGTATGATAGATCAAGGGTAGTGTCACACTAACTAGGCAGTACCGGCCCTTTTATGCTCTGAGTGGACACATCTGGTATGGCGTATCGAAATCGCAATCGTTAATGAGTTCATATTACCGGAGGCTATGTAATAATGCATTAAGAAAACTTTCCTACACACATAACACTGCCCTAAATAAGTTAGTTGATTTGGATTTGATGCCGAGCGGGTAAATAGGGTCATCTGAAGGCCTGAACTAAAGTGTACAAATCTGGCCAGTCAGACTAAGAGGGCGGTCCTAAAACAGGATGTAAATATATTTTTTAAATATGTCTGGGGCCAAAATTTTGCACAAGTAAAGACTTAACTCATTCAGCCCCGACACACCACGGCAAGACATGGCCGATCGAGCGTGAAAGTTCAAGGGGTGCCAGAATAGCTTGGCGCCCATAGGCGCCAAGCTCCACCCTTGAACTATCATGCTCGATCTGTCTCTAGGATTGAAATACAGTCCTTCAGAGGGCGACTTTTGGGGATTTCGGTTCTCGGGCAGAATGGGATAAAAAGTACACGTCTGTAGACTGCCTTAAGAATCCAATAGAAAGGTGATACCTACGTATTTATTCGCAAAGATTTCAATCTTGGCAAATAGATTTGGTTGCTTTAGAAAGCTGAAGATTTTTGTAGGCAAAAGACATTAAAGGCACACTACCGCCGTAACTGTTCAAAAATACACTTCTGTAACAGTTGGTTACGAAACGCTACACACAGGTCTAGTTGTGCTTCATTTAGACAGGACAATCCAGTTCAGCACACGTCGTCTTTATATCAAGTAACCTGACAATGATTCCACTCCATTCTAGAAATACAACGCTTTCAGTACGAGAAACAACTAAAAATAGATTGACACGCTAACGGCAGCGCAGAATAAATAAGTGCACTTACGCGTGTGCTTTTGCTGCGTGTCCAAACTGCTGTTAAAGTTCATAAGGTGTGTCGACAAGGCATACAAACACAAAGCGAACTTTCCACAAAAACGGATTTAATGTCTTTTGCCTTACCAGGCTAGGGCAGCAAAGCTCCTCTCTCTCTCTCTCTCTCTCTCTCTCTCTCTCTCTCTCTCTCTCTCTCTCTCTCCTCTCCCTCCCCCCCCCCCCCCCCCCCCGTCCTCTCCTCATCTTGTCTTCGTCGCCACTTGAACTCAACTTCTCCCTACCCCACTTAGTCCTCTCTCTTCTCCGTTAAACCCTTACTACCTCAGTTAGAAGGACCCTCCAGGGCTCTCTTAAACAGACTTCGCCAGATCCCATATCTTGATTGCACGATTACGGTCTACATTATCTCTCTCTGAACTGCCGCGGTTATCACATGTCACCTGCAAGAGGCGTAGATCCTCATGAGCCCCCTCCCCCCCCCCCACGCTTGCGGGGGCTCATGAGGATCTATGCCTCTTGCCAGCACAATTCACGTGCACATTTTTATTTTCATTTTCTGGAGTTGGCATGTTGTGCTTTTGAAATAATTTGTAAATTCAGCATCAAAGATCTCCGGCTAAGAAACATGGATACAAAAGTGGCTTCAGCAAGAGGCATAGATCCTCATGAGCCCCCGCAATTGCGGGGGCTCATGAGGATCTATACCTCTTGCAGTTGCGTGGTGTTGACATCCTGTCGGCGGTGGTGAAAGATATTAAACAAATAGACGCCGCTGAGCACGGCTGCACTACTGTCACATGAAAAGTAGACCAAGAATCCTCCCCCCTCCCCCCCCCCCCCCCCCCCCTGGTGCCTCAATATCAATACGGCAAGATCTAAAGACTTAAAAAAAAAAAAAAATTGTTAAATACACATGTGCTCAACAGTATCCCTTTCAGAGTTAGTTTCGATAACTTCCGAGCTTTTTATACCAAGATACTTAACGCAATCATAACGACACAGCTCCGAGGGTTTCACTTAACAAAACAGAATGTCAGTTGCGACACAGCAGGCTTCACATGAACGACTCAACTTTAAAACAAGGCATTACAACATGTTAACTCTTTGGCTGTCGGTAGCGACATTTTGTCGCGATGATTTCCTCTAGGAATCATCGCGACAAAAAGTCGCTACCGGCATCTAAAGGGTTACCTGTTTGACGACCACTGACGATGTCGTTAGGCGTTACGCGTCTTGTTTCCGCCGAGCGGTATCGTCCGTAGCGGTCATGGGGTTAAAGATTACATAGCGTAAGAACACTTTCTTTAGTTTGATTCGTAAGGAACAGTGAATTCCTTGCTATCGTGGACACCAAAGCACGCCTTGTATTAAAGTACCATTACGCATAGAGTCCGAAATAGCTCAGGCGGTTAAGCGTCGGAGCGGATGAGCGAAGGGAATCGCCGGGTCGTGGGTTCCGGCGAATCCCCGTCCCGGCCCCGGTAGCTGGACTCGCAATCCATGGGGAAAAGACGGGCTTGTTCAATAGCATGTCCGTTGAAAGGTCCTGGTAAATCAAAGTGGCACAGGTGGAGTGCGCCTGAGTTGATCAGTGTTCAGGTCGTACTCCATAGGCAATAGATGTCCCTGTCCCCCATAACCCGCCCGTCAGGGCCGTCCATTATCACTTCGGTGCCGTGGACGTTAAACCCCGAACTAACCAACCAACCAACCATTACGCGTAAACTTGAAGAGACTATTTCAGCGCCATTTGTGTCAGTTTATTATGCCTTGTCGACACACCTTATGAACATTAACAGCAGTTGGTGCACGCAGCAAAAGCACACGAGTAATCGCACTTATTTATTCTGCCCAGCCGTTAGCGTATCAATTCATTTTTAGCGGTCGGTTTCCCGTACTGATAGCGTTGTATTTATAGAACGGAGTGGAGTCATTGTCAGGTTTCTTCATTATAAAGACGGCGTTTGCTGAACTGGATTATCCTGCGTCAAAATAAACCATAACTACTAGACCTGTGTGTAGCGTTTCGTAACCATCTGTTACACTGAGAAGTGTATCTTTGAACAGTCACGGCGGTAGTGGGCCTTCAAGTATATATATTATATATATATATATATATATATATATATATATATATATATATATATATATATATATATATATATATATATATATATATATATATATATATATATATATATATATATATATGTTTTCCTCCCTACGTCACACGACCAGTCACTTTAGCGCAAACCGTTACCATGTGACCGTGATATAAAAACCCCTGTAGCGAAAAATGGCGGAATTGTTGTAGCCCTCTCTATGACTCGTCTTGGATGCCAGTTTTGTTCTATAAATGATCACCAAAGTTCTAAAGTACACAGTTACTTAGTGTTGTTCGAAACAACAAGCACAATCAGTACTGGAGACGACAACGTCATGAAATATTTTAAATTACGTCATGTCTATTATGTATAAATGTATATTCCTTTGACGTCAGTCATGTCTGGCATGATCCAAGTCGGAAGATGTCTTCTAGAGTTCTTTTACGAAAATAGTTGAGGAATGAAAACAAATACGTTATTGGTCGGAGGGGTTCGCTGCACGGACCCTTGTAGGCCTTCGGTAGGTCAAAGGAATCATTGTACCCCTCAGGCCTTCGGCCTTCGGGGTACAATGATTCCTTTGACCTCCCTCAGGCCTACAAATGTCCGTATAGCGAACCCCTCCTACCAATAACTTATAATATACATACTACATATATATATATATATATATATATATATATATATATATATATATATATATATATATTATATATATATATATATATATATATATATATATATACTTATATTATATATATATATACTTTACTTTTAACAAAGGCGTCGCCCAAAGCCAAAAAATGCACTCAATATGTGTGTGTGTGTGTGTGTGTGTGTGTGTGTGTGTGTGTGTGTGTGTGTGTGTGTGTGTGTGTGTGTATTGTGGCGTGCCTTTACAAATCCGACAAACACAGAGATAAGAACGAAAATTTCAGAAATCAGCCAACAAAATATACTGTCCGCCACAGCGGTCGGACCTCTTCTGATCAACCGTCTGTTTTGACAAGAACAACCCAATGCGCCACACGGTCATCGGGCCGGCGTCGGCCGCCGTTGGCCCGCGCACGTCCGTGCGCGGGCCAACGGCGGTCGACGTCGGCCCGATGACCTTGTGCGCATTGTGGAATGTGGTCAAAGGAGGTAGATGCTCTCGCAACCGAAAAGTCCTGAAGGGCAAAAAATGTCACCTGTCACTGACGACAAATCATTCAGAAGGCCACAGCCACCAAAATGGTGGTCTTTAATGACGGGGTGACCTCTCATAAATTAATGTGGTCGCTCAGACTGTTGATTTTGCCGTAGATACTAGACCGCTTTTATTGGAAGCTGACTAGCCAGTGGTACCGTGACAAAGTTTAGCTGATAAAAGGTATCGTTTTTGATGACGGCACTTCGTCAAACTCAAGAGACATGAAGCGTTAAACAGAAAGGTGGAACTTCGTTACTGACCTGTCTGTTGTTGTTGTGTGGTATCTATTGTCTCATCAGGTCCGCCGTCGTCGGACTTGCCCTTCTGTGTCGTTGTTGCTTTGCTGCTGTTGCATCCCATGATGATGTGTTGTACTGAGGGGTTCGGTGGTCTCAGCGGGCCTCGATGCGCGTCAGTCGCCGGTTGAAATGTAGTGGCGATTGCCGGTGCCTTGCTTTGCCTGCTGAGAGAGAATAGGAGTGTTCGAACAGATTAGCCACAAACCCGACTGACTCATCTGCAAAAGGCATAGATCCTCATGAGCCCCTGCGAACGCAGGGGCTCATGCGGATCTATACCTCTTGCAAAATACTTATGTACCCACGCCAAGTGCACATTCGTATTTCTCGGGCAGAACTAAGGGTGCTTAGGGTTATCAGCTTACCACTGTTTAGGTTTGTAGCGAAGGGCTATTGTGGACGCGGGGGGTTGGGGGCGCTTTGGTCGGGTGGGTATGGGTACGTAGTGGGGTGAGGGAGGTTGGTGGTGGTGGTGGTGGTGGTAGGGTAACGTAGTTACAGCAGGAAGTGGCGTTGTGGGTGGTACAGTTAACCCTTTCCAACGCGACCCGGCAGCGAAACGATCACCCTGCATAAAGTTGCCAGCATTTTCTTGTTCCAAAGTTCACCTCCTACGTATTATCGTATCACTCCTATTACAATGGCACCTAAAGCCGAAACCAATAAATTCACTTACGATCTGAGTCGTCAAGTGACCGATCAATAATGATAGTTCAAGGGTAGTGCCAGAATATAGCTTGGCGCCTATGAGGCGCCAAGCTATTCTGGCACCACCCTTGAAATATATTGTTCTGTTCATTTTTTTGCTGTAGCGCGTCAGCTTAAAATGGCGCCCAAACGGGCCTCGCCACAACAGGAGGACACCCAATGGGATATATTATTTACTATGCAGGTGGCCATTGTACGAGCGAGCGCACGTGCACGATGACTACATAATTTACGAGCCCAGTGGGCTGCCGTTGAACACGGGTGCGACTGTGTAATCATACATGAGAAATGTGGATGGGCCGGTGGCCTGAGTACAGGGCCATCGGGTGTGAACGGTGGGGTGGCCGGGAGCTTGGCGTTGGTGGGGCTGGGGCTGAGAGTTAGTGTTGTTAGACACGGCGGTCAACTTCGATTGGCTGCAGCTTATGGCCGAACGAACGCACCGTTTATGGAACGCAGCTTATGGAACGAACGCACTGTCAATAATCAAACAGGCGTACGGCCCAGTAAGCAAAAGACCCTCGGGCCGACGTCGGCCGCAGTTGGCCCGCGCACCGCCGTGCGCGGGCCAACTGCGGCCGACATCGGCCCGAGGTACTTTTGCGTCCTAGGTCGTCTTGCAGTTTTATTCTAAAATGTGAACAGCGTATCTCCTGACCCCGACGTCAGCCCGAGGTCCTTTTGCTTGCTAGGATCGCTGTGCGATTTTAGGATCGTGCGACTGTGTGCTGGTCTGTGATTTTGGACCTCACGCCCGCAATAAAGCGACCTGCTGCAGGCAATAACGGGTTCAACAGGTGGCCGCAATCTCTAAAGATCATAAATCGTCTTAGTGTTGCAAGAAAACTGCACAAACCCTTTCAACGCCGAGTGAGAACTTGTCGGAATGTTTACAGTCAGCTTCCAACTGAATCGGTGAGGCCTCAGTGCCCGTTCGCCGTGTTTAATACCGGTGTTTGCTTAGTATTTAGCATGGAAATCATATTTTAGAGTTTACTGTGTGTGTGTGTGTGTGTGTGTGTGTGTGTGTGTGTGTGTGTGTGTGTGTGTGTGTGTGTATTTTAGTCTTTGTAACTGACATCAAGACAAATTTTAATGTTTTTATTGGTTTTTTTTTTAATTTTTACATGGAAACATATGGCAATAAACTATCTTATCTTATTATCTGAATGCTGTTTCGCCTCAACTTTGACTGTCTGCCTTTGTTTTCATAATCCATGTGAGTGGGCACATGTAACATAATTTTTCTACTATGTCCTGGTTCCCAGAAATTACTGGTCCAACCGACAACTAACTTGAAGACTGCAGGTGCTCGTTCTTTTCAGTACCAGGCCCCTCATGTGTGGAACTCTACCTCCCCATGTACGTCAATCCCCGACACTCTCAGTCTTCAAAACCAATCTGAAAACGTATCTTTTTAATTTGGCATATCAGTGTTCATTTTCCTTTGCTTCCCATCATGTGATTTTTGGATGGTGTTACTGTAAACAGAATGCGTTCGTTGTGTGAAAGACTGTGGTTAGTACTCTACCGTGTGCCTGCTCACACGGATTGTAAAAAAACAAGGGTAGAAATGTCTTTGTTGAAGCAAGTCAACATTGACAATCCGTAGAATAGGGCAGTTCAGCAGTCAACTGGTCTGTCACGGAGCAGATGGCTTTAAGTTAGTTCCTTTGTCAAGGAATATTGCAAGACATACTGAGAACATCCATTCAGGAGATTTAATTTCAAACTGTTGATTAATTTAAGGGGCCGCGCATCAATAGCTGCGAAAGTGTCGTATAGCGTTGCCGCCGGCAACCCTATACGACACTTCCGCAGCTATTGATGCGGGGGGGGGGGGGGCTTGAGTGAGTTAATCCCTTTCTTGCCTGAAAGAAGAAACACTGAAATAGCAAGGAAATAAATTTAAAAAAAAAACAAAAAAACAAAACAAAACAAAAAAAAAACCAACCCAGCTTGAACACGTCAGTTTTGAAACTCAAAATTTCTGCGGGCTCTGGTCCTTTAGTGAAACAATGCGACACTACGTCTCAATGAACGAAAGCACCCTCGGCCGGAGAGACTAACAGGTTGTAAACTAACTGAACCGCCAAGGCTAAGCAAACGTGATTTAGCCCTGCATTTTTCAGGTGAAAGCCCATGCACATAAACGTTTGGTTTCTGAGAAGAAATGCATGCAGCTCTAAGCCGCGGAATGGTCCAAAATCACAGACAACACAAATGGGTGCGAGTTGGTTGGGCTCATGCGGATCTATACCTCTTCCTAACCCTAAACTACACATTCTTAAGGAGGTTGCTGATGGCTCACTGTGCGGATATCAACTTGAACTCTTACCAGTTCTTGATCGCCGCACAGCTTATCCCAAGCGGTTAAGGGGCGGATTTCAGCGGCTCAGCTCCGATCCAAAATCCGATCCTTCTTTTGTTGTTGCGTAAGCTCCGCTCCTTGATCACTCGCGCGGCACAGTGGGCAGCCGGACCGGAAACTCTGGAAAACAAAAGAGTTGTGCAAGCCTGGTCACGTGCAACACAGGGTTACTCACCCTTTCCTTCTCGGTGCCAAAGTCAAGATTCGCTATAAAAGGCCTCTTTTTTTCTAAACCCGAAAATTAAAAGTTGTGCACATCGTGGTTCAGAAAAATTGGTGTACATGTTCAGTTTTGTCAGACTGTGCAGCCAAACGACAGTATGCCCATTTTCGTGAAGAGTGAGATTCATGGTAATTTACAACGAAAGAGCGTGAGTTGTCTAACCTCTTCGACTGTCCGTAGCGCTTTTTATCGAGGTGACCCCTGCAGGGGTCACCTCGACAAAAAGCGCTACGGACAGCCACAGGGGGGGGGGGGGGGGGGGGGGAGGTGAATGGTACTTCGCAGACGGCTCTGGCGTGGACCCTTTCGGCTCTGGAGGAGAAAGAACCCCAAAATCACGAAGACAAAATGTGCTCTACTCTGTGATTTGGGACCAACACACCATTTAATGTCAAGCAACCAAACAAAGGCGACTCCGACAGACCTGAAATCCTTTCAGAAATGCTCCCATGACTGAATGAGAAAGATCAATGCTGACACGAAATACCGTGACATATGTGCTTGTCTGTGATTTTTTAACTTACGGCTCGAAGCCGTATTGTCCAAAATCACAGACCAGCACCCCCCCCCCCCTAATAAGACTTAGGATGCAAAGAAATGCTCAAACAGCAAAAAGAATTAGTCTCGGCTGGGTTGCCGTTAGATTGGTAGTGACGCCAATTACACACCTTTGGCTTTGCACTGAAAGTCCTTATTTGAAGAGTAACTGAGGGCAAAATGATGTAGCGCGTACGTAGTCCTTGGTACAGAGCAGTCAAGAACAGCTCTGGGGCCGGCCAGAAAGAGATTTTGGTAGAGTGAATTAATAAGAAAAACACGCGTTGAAAAGCTTACCGTCCGAGTAGAGGCACGTTCAGCGTCGGAACCGAGAGTTGCAATTTCAAGATAATGTCTGGGTGAAGTGGATGCGATAGGCACTACATAACGGGCCACGTTAGATTGAATTTGGGCGTGCGTCCTGTCGAAACTAACGGCGTGCCTCGTCCATTGCAGATGTAACTGTGGATGCCAGCTCTTACTGAAGAAAGCTAATGGAAATGGAGGTCCGCAAGAGGCGTAGATCCTCATGAGCCCCCGCATTCGCGGGGGCTCATGAGGATCTATGCCTCTTGCGAATGGGAGAGGTTTAGTGCTAGACGGCGGTGTGCTTGTTCGATCACGCACGCATCGGGGGAGGCTGCACCACCAGAACAATGTAAAGCCGAACTCGTGTTGAAAAGGGCCGCCTGAGACCGTACTGATCAAAATAGAATGACAAGGTTATATCGATTCTCGTAGGCCCGTGCAGTGTGCAAGGCATTTGAGGATCTTTGCACTCGACAGGTGGAGGATGGCAGAGGGGGTTAGCTGCACGTGAGAGAGATTGCAATGGCCGCCAAGTCGCGAGGGCTGCAGAGGAGGTGTTTATGTTTTGGGGGTCGTCTTGGTGACAACCTAAACTTGACTCCGACCACGCTGATAGGGACAACCAATCTCCTCTCTCTCTCTCTCTGTCTCGCGCGCGCGCGCACACTCTTGGTATGAAGCCTTTCAAAAGGCGTAGACTACATCGTCTGCAGTTTGGGGGAGGGAGTGAGGGTAGGGGTAGGGGTGGGGAGGCTCATTAAGATTTATTCCCTTTGCATTTGTAAAAAGTCTTACAATTATATGCGTGATCATTCTCTACACTCTACTTAGTCTCTCGCGCGCACGCACGCACGCATCCACACGCCGAGTGCACACATAACAGTGTCAAGCATCGATGCAGTGCAATCGGAATTCCTTTCTTTCTATCATTTCTTGACCATCCGGAACAGACCCCTGGGCTGCAGACGACCACGTGAGAATGTTTAATTGACATTATCAGTTTTAGTTCATTCAGTCTGGTTGGTTGGTTGGTTGTGCATTGCTTAACGTCCCGACTGCAACAAGACTTGCTCAGGACGTGCCTGCACTGCTTGTGAAAAAACACAACAAATAAACAGAATATTGAATGTATGTCGCCAGCCGGTCTAATACGCTAAATAAACCTAAGACCATTTAGCAACACACATCTTATACAGGCAGCGTAGACAGTAGGGAGAGTTTAAAAAAGGAAAATACAGGTGAATAGACCAAAGGTAGTCAGAAACACCTCGCGCTGGGACCATATGGCGTTGAGGCGCGTCCCCTGGGTGGTGGATAGGGGGTCCCTCGAGAGAGGGGTGCACCGAATGAAATAAGGTGCCGTGAACCAACATGGTCTAAGGGAAGGTGACCCCGACAGAAAACCCCTGGTCCTCCTAGTAAGGGGGTTGGGCGTGGGGGTAGCTTCCCCACCCTACAAAAAAGGAAATAGCTACAAAAACGCCGACGAAAAGACAAACAGTAATTCCTTTCCTGGAGGAGGAAGGTTCTTCTACCAGAAGATTTATGACGTCCTGTGGTGAAAGCCGGAAGTCTTCGGAAGCCACAGGACCGAGCCGCCTCTCTCTATCCAGGGACACAACCATGGGCACATGGAACGTCAAGACCATGTACCAGAGCGGCAAGGCCGCCCAGATAGCAGCGGAAATGCAAAAGTACAACCTTTCCCTGCTAGGAATCAGTGAAGCCAGATGGACGCAGTCTGGCCAGAAAAGGCTGTTAAGTGGGGAGATGATTCTGTATTCAGGTCATGAAGAGGAGAATGCCCCCCATACAGAAGGAGTAGCATTCATGCTGTCACCAGTGGCACAGAGAGCGCTGATGGGCTGGGAACCTCTTGGGCCAAGAATTATCACAGCAGCCTTTAGAACCAAGAAAAAGCTCAAGCTGAACGTCATCCAGTGTTATGCGCCCACTAATGACAGTGACGAGGAAGAGAAACAAGAGTTCTACGACCGACTCCAGAGTGCCGTGGACAAATGTGCGGAGCGAGACATCACCATCGTCATGGGCGATTTTAATGCCAAAATAGGGGAGGACAACACCGGATACGAAGAGGTGATGGGGAGACAGGGACTAGGGGAGATGAGTGAGAACAGGGAGAGGTTTGTAGACTTTTGTGCTCTAAACAGACTTGTCATTGGAGGCAGCATCTTCCCACACAGAAGAATACACAAAGCAACGTGGGTCTCACCTGACCATACTACAGAGAACCAAATAGACCATATCTGCATTAGCAAGAAATTTAGAAGATCCCTTCAAGATGTTCGAGTGAGGAGGGGAGCAGATATCGCCTCAGACCACCATCTGCTCACCTTAAGAATAAAGCTCAAGTTAAAGAAAAGCCGCACAGAGACAACAAAAAGACAGCGCTATAATGTTGGCCTCCTGAGAGACTGGAGTGAGAGAAGAGTTCAAATTGGTGCTGTCCAACCGGTTTCAAGCGCTACAGGAGCTAGTAAATGAAGAGGAGGCGGTCACCACAGAGCAGCAGTGGAGGGCAGTTAGAGAGGCGCTGAACTCAACCTGCAAAGACACTGTAGGGTTCAGGAAACACCATCACAAGGACTGTCTGTCGGCACAGGCCTTGAAGAAGATAGAAGTCAGGAAGCAGAAGAAAGCAGTTGTCAACAACAGTCGCACGAGAGCAGCCAAAGCAAGGGCACAGGAGGAATACTCGGAAGCCAACCGCGAGGTGAAGAGGAGTATCAGGGCAGACAAGAGGGCCTACACAGACAGCCTGGCAGCAGAGGCAGAAAAGGCAGCAGGCAGCGGCAACATGAAACAGCTCTACGACATTACCAGAAGATTGTCGGGCAAGTATGGCCATGCAGAAAGACCAGTAAAAGACAAGGAAGGCAAGCCTATTGCAGACAGAGCAGACCAACTCGACAGATGGGCCGAGTATTTTGAAGAGTTACTGAACAGACCCAGCCCACCCGACCCCCCAGACATCCAGCCAGCAGAGACCGACCTACCCATCAGCTGTGACAGACCCAGCCGGGAAGAGATCAGAACAGCAGTGGCATTTTTGAAGAACGGCAAAGCAGCAGGGCCAGATGGCATCCCAGCGGAGTCTCTGAAAGCAGACCTAGAGACAACAGTAGAGATGCTGTACCCACTGTTTGGAAAGACCTGGGAAGAGGAGGTGATGCCAGCTGACTGGAAGGAGGGGTACCTAATCAAGCTTCCCAAGAAAGGTGACCTCAGCAAGTGTTCCAACTATAGAGGAATCACCTTGCTGTCAGTACCAGGAAAGGTCTTCAACAGGATCATCCTGGAGAGAATGAAGAGCTCCGTTGACCCCCAGCTGAGAGACCAGCAAGCAGGATTCAGGAAAAACCGATCATGTACAGACCAGATCGCCACTCTCCGCATCATCGTGGAACAGTCTCTGGAGTGGAGCTCCCCGCTGTACGTCAACTTTGTGGATTACGAGAAAGCATTTGACAGCGTGGACCGAGAGACACTGTGGAAACTCCTACGACACTACGGTGTACCCACAAAGCTCGTCCGCCTGATCAAGAGCAGCTACGATGGCATGACATGTCGCGTGATCCACGAAGGGCAGTTCACCAGGGAAGTCCAGGTCAGAACCGGTGACAGGCAGGGGTGTCTGCTGTCTCCGTTCCTCTTCCTACTGGCCATAGACTGGGTCATGAAGAGGACCACAGAGCAGAGAAGAAGCGGAATACAGTGGACACTGTGGACACAGCTTGACGACCTCGATTTTGCAGATGACTTGGCATTACTGTCCCACACGCATCAACAAATGCAGGACAAGACCACGAGGCTTGCTGACATCTCGTCCCAAGTGGGCCTCACCATCCACAAACAGAAAACAAAGACTATGAGGCTGAACGCAACCAGGGAAGAACCAGTCTTGCTTGCTGGCACCCCGTTGGAGGAGGTGGAGTCCTTCACCTATCTCGGGAGCATCATAGACAAAAAGGGCGGCACTGATGCAGATGTCAGAGCACGAATCGGTAAAGCCAGAGCAGCCTTTCTCCAGTTGAAAAAAGTGTGGAGTTCCAGAGAGCTGTCACAAAACACCAAAGTCCGGATTTTCAACTCCAACGTAAAAGCAGTTCTCCTATATGGAGCAGAGACTTGGAGATTGACAAAAACCACTGTCAACAGAGTACAGACCTTCATGAACAGTTGCCTTAGAAGAATTTTGAAAATCCACTGGCCAGAGAAGATCAGCAACATAAGACTCTGGGAGAGAACAGAGCAGATAACAGCAGAGAATGAAATTGGGCGAAGAAGATGGGGATGGATTGGTCACAGTCTGAGAAAGCCAGCTTCCAGTATCACTAGGCAGGCATTGTCATGGAATCCCCAGGGAAAGAGGAGAAGAGGTAGGCCGAGAAACTCCTGGCGTCGAGACCTCCAAGCAGACATCAAGAGAATGGGAACCACCTGGAGTAAAATCGAAGGAGAAGCACAGGACAGGAGTCGCTGGAGGTCTCTCGTCGACGGCCTATACCCGGGTAGGGGTGACAGGCGTTTAAGTAAGTAAGACAGAAACACGTGCCCCAGAATAGAGGGGAAAACCCACCCTGTGGGGCTGACCAGGGTGACCCTGGGAACTAAAAAGTAGTTAACCCCACCAAAGTCCCCCAGGGCAGACCCGGGTTTCATTCAATCTGAAACACTTGGGCCATGACAGAAAATGACAAAACGTGCTCACGAACTGAATGCGTGCACAACGAAGCTAAATGCTGCTTTTATAGATAGACTATACTGACGAGCAAAAGAAATGCAACATCATGCGGATCATCGGAAACACGCCAGTGTTTCCGATGATTCCAATGATGTCGCGTTTCTTTTGCTCGCCAGTGTGTAACCTATACGTTAGATAAGGTTAGATAAGCCGAGAATCCTAATGCGGTACGTTTTGAGCGAGTTAACGTGAAGATTGTTCTTGTGTCTTAGTGTTTAACAGATGGCGGGATGATTTGGTTGTGCGAAATACGCAAGAACAGCACCCTCAGTTTTGAGCCACAGGTAGGACCGATCTTTTAGCAACAGGCGTGTTTTCTCGTAAAGCCTTTGACACATTAATCCCTTCACTGCCTAGAAATCCTTAAAACCACCCGTCTGCAAGAGGCATAGATCGTCATGAGCCCCCGCGAATGCGGGGGCTCATGAGGATCTATGCCTCTTGCTGAGACCACTAGTCTGTATCCACCTTCTTTTGACGGCTGGGGATCTTTGACGTTGTATTTACCATGATTTCCAAAACAGCCTGCGTCCTCTGTCAGTCAAGGGGTTTAACACTTTCGAGACGTGCCGCATCCGGATTCGCGGCTTAAAGCCGCGATTCCGGATGCGGCACGTCTCGAAAGTTAATTATTCGTACATTGCTTAACGTCTCGACAGCAACAAGACTTTCTCAGGACGTGCCTGCACTGCTTGTGAAAACCCCCCAACTAAACAGCATATTGAATGTATGTCGCCAGTCGGTCTAATACACTAAATAAACCTAAGACACATCCAATATTACGAGCTACAGGTAGAGCGCAGACAGTAGGGAGAGTTTAAAAACAGGAAAATACAGGTGAATGGACCAAGGGTAGACACAAACACACACCAGAATAGATAGGAAAATCCACCCTGTGCGGCTGACCAGGATGATCCTGGGAACTAAAAAGTACGAGTTAACCCCACCCAAGTCCCGCAGGGCAGACCCGGGTGGGGGACGTCTCCAAAGTGTTAAAAGTCTCATGCATCTTTTTAAGAAAGGGTCATCACTCCGTCAAACAACGAAAGGAGTGACGGCCCCTTTTCAACCAGAACGGGTCTTATGTTAATCTGTAATCCTTACAGATCGGATGACGGACTGAACTCCGTGGGAGGGGACTCCGCGATAGCGCATGCTGAGGGCACTTTAACCCAGCAGCAACTAAATACCTATAAAATTGGGCTCAGTGCAAGTAATGAACTGTCATTAATCGCTCCCAGCTGCACTATGGCTCATGAGAATCTAAGGCCTTCCCTCTGCAGACGGGAGTGTTGTCTGATGGACAGCTGAACAAAGCGACGGTTTTTATTATTGCCGGCTAGTCTTGACAAAGACGCGTCATAAATGTAATAAATTACTGATGGCCGGATTCGGGGCTTTTGTTTGTTGTTCCGTGTCCCTGGTGATAGTCTCGTCGCCGATAAAAGAGGAAGCCTCCTCAGTCAGTGCAAAGGACACGGAGGTACAAACGTCCAGCAAGAGGCATAGATCCTTATGATCCCCTGCAACTGCGGCGGCTCATGAGGATCTATGCCTCTGGCGGTGAACAAGATTTGGCACACGCCCGTAATGAGCACTTGCCTGGTTTAACCGACTAACCGCGCAGTATGTGCACGCTCTCACTGTGACATGCATTCAGAGACAATAAAGAACCACAGGAATGTTCTCATGATTGTTTGCACGTTCACTGTCTGTCAGTCACAAGTTTTTTTGCGAGCAATTAAACATCGCAAGACCTTTTTGTATTACATTTTTTGTGGTTGTAAGGTTCACAAACTACACAGGGTATAGAGTGCAGGCTTTGTACTAGTGAAATTGCGAAACAGGTTTAATTTGACACTGAACTTAATCTGCTTTTAATTATAAAAACACTAAATTATTCTCAAATAAAACGTCACTTCACGATAGTTGCAACACTCTTTGTAGAGAAGAACCCAACGGAGAAAGAAACAAGCTTAGAAAAACACAACACAATTTATTAATATTTCGGGCTGTTTCTAAATAGACGAACAAACACGTATAAACAAGATAAGTATCGATTGAAGTCTATACCTGCTTGTTTTGTGTTGCTAAATTGTCGTAAGTTCCCCCTTAACTCATTCAGCCCCAACGCCGCACCACAGCAAAACATGGATCGAGCATGATATTTCAAGGGTGGTGCCAGAATAGCTTGGCGCCCATAGGCGCCAAGCTGTTCTGGCACCACCCTTGAACTATCATGCTCGATCTGTCTCTAGAATTGTAATACAGTCCTTCAGAGGGCAACTTCAAAATTTGGGTTGGTTGGTTGGTTGTTACATTGCTTAACGTCCCGATAGCAACACGACTTTCTCCGCAGGACGTGCCTGCACTGCTTGTGGAAAAAAAAAAAAACCCCACCTAAACAGAATATTGAATGTATGTCGCCAGCCGGTCTAATACGCTAATAAACCTAAGACCATTTAGCAACACACAACCGATATCAAGAGCTACAGACAGCGCAGACAGCAGGGAGAGTTTAAAAAAAAGAAAAATACAGGTGAATGGACCAAGGGTAGACAGAAACACATGCCCCAGAACAGAGGGGAAAACCCACCCTGGAAACTAAAAAGAAGTTCAGTAACCCCACCCAAGTCCCCCAGGGCAGACCCTGGGTGAGGGTCCAAATTTTGGGATTTCAGTCGGTCCTGGGACAGAATGTGTTAACGTACTCTTTAACGAAGGGTTTTCCAGCATCGCAAGAATAGTTCACCACAACTGAACACACGCATTAAAGTAAATCAGTGTGTGCCTGCGATGGTTGGACCACAAAGCCACGATTGGTGTACTTACGGGATTTCTGCGATAAAACTGGCACCACCACACGCCGCCTGAGTGACTATCTAGTTTGACAAAATTATCTGCTCTTCCTGATCCACGCCCTCGCAACCGGTTGCCATGTTAGCCAGAGATTTGGAGACGCTGTTAACCTGTTAAGCCCTGACACGCTACAACGGACGACTGACAGAAAATGGGTGATAGTTCAAGGGTGGAGCCGGAATGGTTTGGCGCCTGTAGGCGCCAAAGCATTCCGTCACCACCCTTGAACTATCCTGGTTCTAGTCACACCAGAAGAAAACTCCAGATTTCGGGGGACTTCGATCGCAGCGCTTAATGTGTTAATCGCTAGCAGTGACGTTGACATTGTGACGCGGCCTGATTTGTATCGCGGGGAATGAAAACAGTGCGATATCGTCCGAGTCAAAAATAGCGTTTCTGCCGATAATACTCTTGCTGTTTGCTGAGGCTGTGTACATCTCCTGCAAGGCTTCGCTTTGACCGCCTTTCAAAAGCGATGATATATATATATATATATATATATATATATATATATATATATATATATATATATTATATATATATATATATATATATATATATATATATATATATATATATATATATATATATATATATATATATATATATATATATTCTTTACTTTTAACAAAGGCCTCGCCCAAAGCCAAAAAGATGCACTCAATAAGATTTGCTCAAAGGGACGTATTTTTCATTCAATTCTGAGAATGCTGTGCTAATGCCATGGAAATCCAGGCTGGTAAGCTTGCATTGTGTCATCAGGACATCAGCTGTCCTTTTTGTGACTGCATCGCTCACTAGTTCTAGAAAGGAGAGGGTGGTGGGAGAGAAGGATTGATTGCTTGATTGTACATTTTTTAGCCTTCCACTGAACACCTACTACATAAAGCAGTAAAGACTACCCCCAGGCGCTGGAGAATATCCAGACCTCCCCACAAGGGGGGGGGGGATGCTAGAAAATATTCCCAAACAGATATTGGACCTGCTGAGTAGATTAAAGTTTTTGCCGCCTACGACCAGTTACGCCCCAAGGGAGGGGGGGGGGGGGGAGCTCTTCAGGTAGGCATACAGCGTAACCTGAAATTGGAAATTGCAAACACAACGCATGTACTAGAAGCCGCCTACAGAATTTACTGGTAGCACCACTAGTACAGCGCGGATTGATTCCCTAGAGCTTTATGAGGTGTTGCAGTGGAAGAAGACAGACTAATTTTGAAAAGGCAACACCTAGGCAATTTTGTGGTACAATTATTCTTTACTTTTAACAAAGGCGTCGCCCAAAGCCAAAAAATGCACTCAAGCAGATTGCTTGCATTTTCTCTAGTCATGTTTCAGCGTTCTTTTGATGTCTGAGAACTTGATATCTATACTTTCAAAACATCTAGCTAGAGATAATAAGCTTCTAGCGTTGGTATTCCTCCCAGCGAAAACAAAGTCCGCTAAGAAAAAAAGAAAAAAAAAAGAGAGAGAAAAAAAAAGAGAGAGATGGTCCGGCCACGCAATGCTAACGTAAGACAAGGTATGACCATCCCAGACTGGGCACCAAAGTTCCTACGCCACAGAGGAAGCCTTGCTGTGGTCATGCTCGTAGACACGGACATTACCAACATATTACCAACACAGGCTATATTCCTGCCATGTCTAACGCTGACGTAACTATTTCAATAACCGCCATTCATCAGACACCTGCAATTTATAGATAATGCAACAGATAAGTCTAACACCCCGACTTGGAATTGTATTGTGTGTGATGAACACTTTATTGTTAGCAGATAACATAGGAGCTGTAACAATGTGGATTTATAATAATAATAATGCATAGCATTTATATGGCGCATTTCTCATATTTATAATATAACTCAATGCGCAGAATGTAGCCGCGAACTGAACCCAACAAGCACGCTCACGTGAATCACACGCATTCACTCACACACTGTACGTAAACACAGAACATTCACGTGGTGCTAAGGGCAAGCTCAAGCGAGCTACTGACGGTATTTGGAAATCGTTTTGTATTTGAAATTTTATTAAGTTGGCTGAAACTGATACCAAAGTGGAGGGGGAGGAAGAGCCGGAGTACCCGGAGAAAGAACCCTCGACGGTCCGCCCGAATTAACGGTGACACTTACTAGAGGAGAAAAATCCGACGCCGGAATCCGGAATCGAACCTCGCACCTTTAGCATTGGTGGCAGGCGCCTTAACCACTGCGCCACGGATTTAAGGGGCGTTTCCATATAACGGCTCTCCGCCGTGAGATGGCCTTAGTCCCATGTTCTTCGTTAACTCATTTTGCCCGCGACACACCACGGCATTTTATGGCTCGACCATGATATTTCAAGGGTAGTGGCTGAATAGCTTGGCGCCTTGTCTCCTGAATTGTAATGCAGTCCTTAGGGGATAACTCCAAAATGTGGGTATTTCGTACAATGAGTTAAACCCCAATAACTGACTAACCATATACTTACTTACTTACGCCTGTCACCCCTACCCGGGTATAGGCCGTCGACGAGAGACCTCCAGCAACTCCTGTCCTGTGCTTCTCCTTCGATTCTACTCCAGGTGGTTCCCAGTCTCTTGATGTCTGCTTGGAGGTCTCGACGCCAGGAGTTTCTCGGCCTACCTCTTTTCCTCTTTCCCTGGGGGTTTCCATGACAATGCCTGCCTAGTGATACTGGAAGCTGACTTTCTCAGACTGTGACCGATCCATCCTCATCTTCTTCGCCAATTTCATTCTCTGCTGTTATCTGCTCTGTTCTCTCCCAGAGTCTGACGTTGCTGATCTTCTCTGGCCAGTGGATTTTCAAAATTCTTCTAAGGCAACTGTTCATGAAGGTCTGTACTCTGTTGACTGTGGTTTTTGTCAATCTCCAAGTCTCTGCTCCATATAGGAGAACTGCCTTTACACTGGAGTTGAAAATCCGGACCTTGGTGCGCTGTGACAGCTCTCCGGAACTCCACACCTTTTTCAACTGGAGAAAGGCCGCTCTGGCTTTACCGAATCGTGCTCTGACATCTGCATCAGTGCCGCCTTTTTTTTGTCTATGATGCTCCCGAGACAGGTGAAGGACTCCACCTCCTCCAACGGGATGCCAGCAAGCAAGACTGGTTCTTCCCTGGTTGCGTTCAGCCTCATTGTCTTTGTTTTCTGTTTGTGAATGGTGAGGCCCACTTGGGACGAGATGTCAGCAAGCCTCGTGGTCTTGTCCTGCATTTGTTGATGAGTGTGGGACAGTAATGCCAAGTCGTCTGCAAAATCGAGGTCGTCAAGCTGTGTCCACAGTGTCCACTGTATTCCACTTCGTCTGTGCTCTGTGGTCATCTTCATGACCCAGTCTATGGCCAGTAGGAAGAGGAACGGAGACAGCAGACACCCCTGCCTGACCCCAGTTCTGACCTGGAGCTCCCTGGTGAACTGCCCTTCGTGGATCACGCGACATGTCATGCCATCGTAGCTGCTCTTGATCAGGCGGACGAGCCTTGTGGGTACACCGTAGTGTCGTAGGAGTTTCCACAGAGTCTCTCGGTCCACACTGTCAAATGCTTTCTCATAATCCACAAAGTTGAGGTACAGCGGGGAGCTCCACTCCAGAGACTGTTCCACGATGATGCGGAGAGTGGCGATCTGGTCTGTACATGATCGGTTTTTCCTGAATCCTGCTTGCTGGTCTCTTAGCTGGGGGTCAACGGAGCTCTTCATTCTCTCCAGGATGATCCTGTTGAAGACCTTTCCTGGTACTGACAGCAAAGTGATTCCTCTGTAGTTGGTACACTTGCTGAGGTCGCCTTTCTTGGGAAGCTTGATTAGGTACCCCTCCTTCCAGTCCGCCGGCATCACGTCCTCTTCCCAGATCTTTCCAAACAGTGGGTACAGCATCTCCACTGTTGTCTCTAGGTCTGCTTTCAGAGACTCCGCTGGGATGCCATCTAGGCCTGCTGCTTTGCCGTTCTTCAAAAATGCCACTGCTCTTCTGATCTCTTCCCGGCTGGGTCTGTCACAGCTGATGGGTAGGTCGGTCTCTGCCGGCTGGATGTCTGGGGGGTCGGGTGGGCTAGGTCTGTTCAGTAACTCTTCAAAATACTCGGCCCATCTGTCAAGTTGGTCTTTCTGTCTGCAATTGATTGAATGCACGTGACGTCACACAGCTAGCGTGGTACACACGTCGTCTGCAGTCGGCCATCTTGTGCAGTGAGATACCTCAAACACTAGTAACAACGAACATTGCAATCGACAAAGATATGCCAGGTTGCGCAATTTTCGGATGTAATAATAGGACAGGGAACAAAGATAATGTTCCAAAAGGTGTAGCAGTGAAATTGTTTCGTCTGCCTGCTCTTCGTTTGAGGGAAGGAGAGGAAAGTCGAGTGTTAAGCGAAGAGAGAAGACGACCCCTGTGGAAAGCTGCCATCAACCGAAAGATATCAGTACAGAGGAGACTTGGAGTAGAACTTTTGTATGTTCAAGACACTTTGTTGGCGGTAAGTGAAGTACACGAACTATTTATCATTTGAAGATCGAGTTACAGTGATGGCTGATTGAGTGTATCATTCATTATGCTACAGCTAGCAATGACCACTGTGTGCATGCATTATGTAGGCTATATAACTGAACTGTGTATTCTTGTGACATTTGTTAGAAAATTGTCAATTATTTAATGACGTTTTCTCTGTTATAATAAAATATGTAATATGGCTTGGTGTGAGATGAGTTGGATTCTTTGAAAAGTAAAAGATCATACCTCAAGTCAAAGCAAATGATAATGTTGAAAGAAGTGAAAACATTTTTTATATTGCTGATAGTATAATAATTATTGGGATTGTCACATTTTAATTTAACCTTTGTTTCATTTGCAGGAGTAAATGCACACCCTTTCCAGAAGAATAGTCCTTCCTGGTTACCCACCCAGCATTTAGGCTACATGAGTTCCATTCTGTCTGTGACACAGAACACTCACAGATAGATATTCCCGCTTGAAGGAATTAAGTAATTTTGTCATTTATTTTTTTTTTATTTCTGGCAAAAAATCATGATAATTTAAATGTGTCAGAATAGCTTGGCGCCTGTAAATGGAATAGCTTGGCATATACAGGCACCAAGCTATTCTGACACCACATTGACTTCACGAGTGATTCACATCCCATATTTATATTAACATGTCAGGCTTTTATGCATCAATTGAACAGTATTGAGAGAGTATCTAGATCTTTTAAGGGCCTGAACGCTCTCCCACCATAGGCCTATACAATGCAGTGAATCATAATTTTGGTCTTTATTGTATTTTGTTAAGTAAACAATGAAAAGATTGAGAAATAAATGTGTAACTTGGTTGATAAAATAGATGCATGAAGTGTTTTTATTTATACTTTTGCAGCGCCGACAGGAAAAACCAAAAACCAAGGAAATAATCGCCAAAAGATCACCACCTGACATAGATACTCAAAATCTACAGAACGATGTGCACGTATGAACACCTACAGGTTGATGCGCACTTATCTGGCCTACCTGATGAGCACCTACAGGTTGATGTACACTTTTCTGGCCCACCTGCTCATAATCTACAGGATCAGCATTTACCTGGTTTACCTGATGAGCACCTACAGGTTGATGAGCACTTACCTGGCCCACCTGCTCAGATTCTACAGAATCAGAACTTACCTGGCCAACTAAAAAGTAGTTAACCCCACCCAGGGCAGACCCGGGTGGGGGTTCATGGCAGATAGAGGATTTGACATAGCAGATCAGGTAAAGCTTGTTATACCCAACTTCACACATGGAAGGAAGCAGCTGCACCCGCTTGCTGTCGAGACCACTCGAAAAGTTGCATCTGTTAGGGTGCACGTTGAAAGAGTTATAGGCAGGATCAGCAGGCTCTTCACAATTCTTCAAAATACAGTGCCCATTGAGTTCATGAAGCTGAGAAAAGGAGCAAGCGACCCAACAATAGACAAAATTGTGAAGGTCTGCTGCGCTGCCTCGCCAATTTGCAACCATTTGTTAGTGTATGTTCCAAAGTAAACAGAATTATCAGAGCATTTTGAAAAAAAAAAGTGTTTTCTGCTTTTTTTAAAATTTAAGTGGTAAACACAAACTGCAGATTACACTTGAACTGTTATTTACTCAATAGCGCAACGTATCGTAATGTGTGGTGTAAAATGCCCTGGGTTTATGATTGTTTGAAGCTGGTCATGCATCAAGTGTCTTCTGCAATTCCCCCATTTGAGAATCGCAGATAACACAAGATGTGACCTCATAGGCAGACAGAACAAAATAATCCAAGGTTGGCGGTTGTGGTCATGCAGTTTGTTTCTGCTGTAATTTTCTGACTGGAGATTCACAGAGGAAACAAGAGGTGTAGCCACCATCAGATATTGAACACTGATGGTCTGTGGTGCGCAAAATATGCATTGTTGTAAATGGAGTTCTAAACAAAACGGATTAAAAAGAAAATTGATGTATCTAAAATGTGTGAGATGTTTTGTTTTTGTTGTAAAATTTCAGACAGAACAAAAGCATATATCTAAATCCAATCATTTTATTGCTGCATCACCATTTCAGGTAGACATAACATTTTAAACCTTGAAGCTGAAAATTGGAGCTAACAGTAACATCAGAGAGGGAGTGTCCAAGATAATTTAAGGTGGTGCATTAATTGCTTTGTGCACCAAGCCATTCTGGCACAATCCTTGAATCATCTTGATCAGTCTTTCTGTATGTGCAGTGTCGGAACCAAGATAGTTCACTATTAATCGGCATATCCATATATAGACTACATGAAGTAAACACACTGTACATAAATCAACTAAGGGGGGGGGGGGGGGGGGGAAGGGCTCAGTTATTCTGGCTGCAAGGGTTTAGTTTGACTCAATATAGATTAAAATCCACTACCCTGAAAACAAGTGTTGCATTAACACACTGATCACAATGGTCACCATCCCTAAATTCAAGATTTGTTCTCTAAGAAATAAATTAGAGTTCAGGAGACTGACCATGATAGGTCCAGGGTGGTGCTACAATAGCTTGGCGACTACAGGCGCCAAGCTATTCTGGCATCACCCTTGGCAAGTCAAGTCTACATCATTTGTTTGACTTGCATGGCTTACACACCCATGTTCCCTTGGGCACTCTCTTCATGCTGATACAGTCAACATGAAACCATTGGTACACGCAAGTGTCGCCGTCGAACTTTGTCATCCGTCCCCCATCATCAGGTCTTTGACAAATACAAAAACGGTTTGAATTGTTTGGCATTTTCACTGGAGACAGCACCTTCACTCATCTGCTGAACATGCGAGCGCAAAGTTCAGGCAGAACGCACAACTGATGAAAATTAGCAGCCTTTTCTCTAGTTTTCTCCCAAAAAATGACTGTCTGCATCAATTCGCTGAACAGAGGCAAATGTGGAGACCACACTACAAAATCGCAGTACAATGTGTCCGTTAAGAAGATTTGACACTGGACCTGCATGTAGTACTGGTGTGAGGTGGATAGTTTCCATGTTCCATCCTCACCCTTCTCTAGAAATATCAGCTCTTCAAGCTTGCGGTTGACATCCTTGAGAGTGTATGGGCATTTTATTTCAAGGCAACCATTGCCGCAACACTTGCACTGTATCAAACCATCAGGGCTGGCACCAAATGCAGGGTACTTTGCACTTAGAACCAGTCCTGAGTTCTGAACATTGAAGCTGTCATGGTTATCTCCTTGTACGCACTTCTGGCTCTCTTTTCATTTTTCGTACCCCAGCGGCACACTTGAACTGTTCATGTACCGGGTTACAGATTTTCTTGAGTGCACTCAACGAAGGTTTGTCGGTGGACGTGTGACATACACTATGCATATTTGAGGCAGTGATCCGACCTGCCCTCATCTCAAACCACAGATGAGATTTTGTTTGGGCTCGAGTTTGCAACTCTACCAGCTGCGCTTGTTCAGGAGTAAACGACGAGTCAATGTCCAAACAGTGTTGTCGAATGAAGGCCTCATCCTCAACCGTCAAGCTTTCATCAAACAGTTCTAGGCAAACCTACAGTCACTGCCTTTGGTTGACAATTGGCTGAAAATCCTGGCGTTGAAAGTTTTGCAACCTCTGGTAGACATTGATGCAACACAGAGAAGAACACCTGTTCCTCCTGTTTTGTAGGGGAACTGACCACAGGCCTGTCAGTTGTGGGTGGTGCCTGCACGTCAATTCTCCCTTCAAAGCGACGTCTCTTTGCTGCAGGTGAAGAAAAATCCATGGTCTTGATCTTCTTAAATTGGGTGTCCAGCTTTGTTGAACTTGGGAAAAGCCAGTACGCAGGCTGATCTGTTGGCGTCGCCTTGCTCCTGACCCTTGCGCAGGCTTCCATACAGAACAGAACAGCACCAACGTGGCTGCATGCTTCCGCGAGTTTTGCCATGCACGTGCAGTGGGCTGACTGGACAGAACCATCTGCAGCAACGATGACCCATGGCTCCAGGGGCTTTTCGGAGACACGCATGGAATGGGTGACCTGAAATAGTGACAAATTATATAGTTATATATACATTTACATAGTTGTATCAACTGTACTGCCACTCGGCAGCAGCAACAAGTAATTCATGGTGCACCTGCACTGTATAAAAAAAGGACGGGTACATCTGGCCAGTGGCAGTGTCGAATGAACGCTCAATAAAAATTAACATATGCTGGATCTGAACCACCTTGATGCCAGTTTACTGAGCTCCTGGTTATATTAATCCTGTTTAAAAATCTGTTCAAAAATGCACAGTGAAGTGTTAATACTACTTTTGGTTGATATATGCCTGCGTGGATTCTTGCTAGGTACATTTACACTAGTAGAATCACATAGATTTATTGCTGCCATAGCGAAGTCGACCTCTTCAGCTCAAGTGGAAAGATGGACTTATTTTAATGCAATACCTCACCTTTGCTTTGACTACGTGAAGTCCCTTGATTTCTGTGTGGAGTACCTCTCGAACCCAGTCATCTTGGTAAAACTTGTATGCCTCCAAAGACTTGTAGTGTTTCAATTGTTCTTTGGTGTATGCAGAGGTCCTGAAGGGAAAAAAAAGGTATACGCGCTGTAGAAGAAGAAAATAATGACTTTCATACGCAGCTGATGCTGGAGTAACTTTCAAGTACCACACATCACAAAAATCACTTTCTCAATCACTATCACCGAGGCGGTTGATTTTGCCACGGTGACTGTGAGTTGATTGTAGAGTATGATGTCTAACAGGCCATGTATACAATAATAATAATCTATATATAATATACATCTGTGGCACATCAAAAAAAAATTTATGTCGGACTAAATATTAATTAGCAACAGCAAGAAATGATAGTAAACAATGTAAACAAGTGGTCAGTTGAAAGAAGCTCAAATACAATTTTTATGTCAGTCTATATATATATATATATATATATATATATATATATATATATATATATATATATATATATATATATATATATATATACACACACACGTAAGCAACAGCAAGGAATGATAGTAAACGATGTAAACAAGAGGTCAGTTGAAAGAAGCTTTACCCTTCAACGAGATAGTTGACGATGTCGATGTACGTTATCTCTGGCCATTTCATCCGATCCCGGCTGAAATTCTGCAGTGGCATATCGTAGGGGCAGATGTCGATTGCTAATGTTTTGATTTTATACCGCTCTTTGACGTCTTAATCTTGCAAAAACCAGCCACGTTCGCGATCGTTACAACTAGGCGACGCCATCACTGCTGCACAAAATGGCGGATGTAGCAGACGAGCACACTTGTGTATCACGTGATCGCTTCGTCTTGCATTCAATCAATAGGCTTGCCTTCTTTGTCTTTTACTGGTCTTTCTGTATGGCCATACTTGCCTGACAATCTTCTGGTAATGTCGACTAACCATATAGCGGCGCGACATCGACACGAATCGAGAACATAGAAATAGAGAAGTTTTTTTCCCCCCTAATGCGCGTGAGGACAGCGGCTCGATTGCGGTGCGACAGGCGTCAGCGGCGGGACAAAATGTATCATCCCATGGAGCGATTCAAATGCGATTTCCTTGTGACGGTAGCGCGGTTTTCAGTACAACAAATCGCAACAATTCAATTCAAACCAACTTATATAAAGGCGCGTAGCTATACACAAACACAGCCTAATTACCCTTTGGCTGTCGGTAGCGGTTTTTGTCGCGATGATTCCTACAGGAATCATCGCAACAAAAACCGCTACGGACGCCCAAAGGGTTAACGTCAATTGATGCCCAGTGAGCAATAGCCCCTTGGGTCCGATCTCGGCCGTCGCTGACCCGCGCACAGCCTTGCGCGGTCTGACGACGGTCTGCTCGTCATAAGGAGCAGGCCTGGGCTACTCTAAAGCCCTGTGTAAAGGTAATTCAGCACAACATAATTACACGTGTCCGGTAATTTAACTAATTCTACCCCAGATACACCACAGCAAGATCTGGATCGACCATGATAGTTCAAGCGTGATGCCAGAATAGCTTGGCGCCTATGGGCGCCAAGCTATTCTGGCATCACCCTTGAACTGTCATGGTCGATCTGTGTCCTGCACTGCAATTCAGTCTTCAGAGGACAACGGCAAAATTTGGGGATTTCGGTCTTGGGGTAGGATGAGATAAAAGCTGTCAATCGTCTTCGGAGCTAAAACCCAGCCTCCCAGTAAGCAAATGACTCTAGGGCCGACGTCGGTCGCAGTGGGCCCGCGCACAGCCGTGTTAGTGTAATCCACAGTCGTTCGAGGGCGACGTGGGTCAAAGGGCTTTTGCTTACTGGCATATCCGGGAGCAGGGATTGATTGACTGTACATTGCTTAACGTCCCGACAGCAACAAGGCTTTCTCAGGACGTGCCTGCACTGCTTGTGAAAAAATAAATAAACAGAATCGGAAGCAGGGAAGCTGTGTAGCTCTGATGGTTAATTGAGCGTTCGACTCTCGTCCGAAAGGTCGCGGGTTCGAACCCAGCTACGGGTCAACATTTGTTCAGACCCTATTCGGCGCCCCGACTTTGAAATCATCGTTGTGGTGGACAAAAGACTTAAACACACACACACACACACACACAGGGAGACGCAACCATCAGAGTGGGTTACCTAGCATTTCATGTGAAAATGGGTTCCCATATTTCTATTTATTCTAAGGCTCTGGAATTGATGCGAATGTTTAGAACTCACATTATAACTAAGCTCTATAACTTAAAATAAAATAGACATTTTCTAGAAACAGAGCCACTAGATGCCGAAAAAATGGGTTTCTGCCAATAAAGTGGGTGGGTGTCTCTCTCACACAAATGAAACTGGCATTACAGTCAAAATGGGTGTCTTCACAACAGTAGGCGTCTGTAATAAGGTCAAGTTCATGGAATACTTCTTTTTCACATTAATTTTTTTTTCCCAACTTAAATGTGTATGTGTGCTTTAACATTCTTTACATAGTATGGTGCAAAATTCAATAAACACTGGCCCGAAACCTTTCGATTATGATTTTTACAGAGGAAATCGTTTAAACATTGCTGCGTTTTGTCCTTTTGAAGCAAAACAGTTTATCATGGCATTGATGTGAGAATCAACATAATGTATTCTGGAAATTAAAGGACCTTTTTTGTGCGTTTTGGGGTACTCTGGAGTTTCAGACAAACAGCAACAGAGCATTTTGAATATTAACCCTTATCATTCGGAATACACCAGTGTGTGCAACTAGTGTAACTGAAATAGTCCAAGGGTTAGTGCCAGAATAGCTTGGTGCCTCTAGGCGCCAAGCTATTGTGGCACCACCCTTGAACTAAAGCCATTGGTCTATGTCCTCATCTGTAAGTACTGTAATGTAGCTTGCATAGAATTATGGCAGTGAACAGATTTGAAGCTATTTAGCCTCAGTATGACTATGATGCGGGTCAAAAAGTGTGGAAAAATATCAAAGATAGAAAAAGACCCAGACGAAGAAACGAACACTTAACTTATTCTACCCCAGCAAAATTTAAGATCCACCACGATAGTTCAAGGGTGATGCCAGAATAGCTTGGCACCTATGGGCACCAAGCTATTCTAGCATCACCCTTGAACTATCGTGGTGGATCTGTGTCCTGCACTGCAACGCAGTCTTCTGAAGACGACTTCAACATTTGGGCTTAACTTATTCTACCCCAGACACACCACAGCAAAATAAAGATCCACCATGATAGTTCAAGGGTGATGCCAGAATAGCTTGGTGCCTATGGGCGCCAAGCTATTCTGGCATCACCCTTGAACCATCATGGTGGATCCGTGTCCTGCACTGCAACGCAGTCTTCTCAAGACGACGTCAACATTTGGGGATTCCGATCTTGGGGTAGAACGAGTTAAAATGACAGAACAGAACACCGACATTAATTAACTAACTGACAACATAAGAAATCACTTGAAACTTCAGCCTTTATTTAACGTCTTTCGTCTCCAACAAACAACCAGCCATTCTTTCATTTGCAAAATGGTATGGCAGTACAACCAACCATTCTTCAGAGCATGGAATTACTCGTACTAAAAAAAAGAGGAAAACCCCTTTTCACTAGGGGGGTCCGGGGGCATGCGCCCCCCCCCCCCCCCCCGGAAAATTTTTTGAAAATTTACATTAAAATTTGTGCAATCTGGTGCATTTTAGAGAGAAACTGAGCAGTTTAACCACCTAAAAATCTTGCTTTTTTTTTCTTATTTTTGGGGTGCACTTTTCATTTTTTGTGTCAAAGGTTTAAAAGTTATACTAAAACAAAGTATTCAACAGAATATTTATATCCAAATGCTTATTCAAAATACATCTGAATGTCTTTCCATTTTTTTTAAAATTTGAGTTTAATTATATAATATATATACTTTCTTTAATAATCTCTGCTTAATCAGCTGTAAGTATGGATTCCTTTTATCTCTTATTTAATACTATGTACCATGGTCACTGAGCTGGAGAAAGGTTATATAGATTTTTCAACATAATTTCATCAAACTTTACTGGGAAAAAAATACATTGTAATAAATTTATTCACCATCATGAGTAATATTTCCAATGGCACTGCTTTTAGCTTTCTTGTGTTTCGCTGTAGACACGTGAGCATCAAGTGCTACGCGGCCGCGTAGTTAATATCAACTCTGCGCAGTTCGCGGCAATACGCCTGCCCACAGGCCCGGCACACTGAGCGCGGAGCTCGTCGTTTACGCTTTTCTCGAGCCAAGTCCATCTCCAAATATTCTTGGCTCCAGAATCGTCTGACGTCTATTCTGTCTCCGCGTTTAAGTATTTTCTCTTCGCCGTATTTTGACCAGACTACGACTCCACTGAAGACCGGAAGTGACCTGTGCGAGCTAAAGCTAACGCCTCGCTCAATTTTCAATACGCGATTTGGGGATATCCGCCACATAAAGATCACGAAACACGGTATTGGAATAGTGACTTTACGATTTTGTTTTCGGCGGAAATTCGGCGGAATGGCAGCTTCATTTAAGCGGAAATCCGCCAAAAAGAGGAAAATTCCATGCTCTGATTCTTTCATTTGCAGAGTTTTTAAAATGGCATGCAGTATATTACAAAATGATCCCCCCCCCCCCCCAATAACACTCTTGTAATCAATTTTTACATTGTCAATGGTTTTCTTATCTTATTATATTGTCTTTTGTCCCCAGCCGGCTGTTTCGTTTTGCAAATCCAAAGGTTATACAGTATACAAAATGTGACCCTTTCTCACGAAACCAGTCTTAACTCGCAGCGAGCCAATCAGCACTACACGCAATAATATGTGGTGGGGGGGTCAATCTGGGGCATTTTCACTTTTTGGGAGAAATGTATTCTACATACACCAAAGTATCGTATGGTTAAAATCTTTATCATGAAAAATGCCATTAAATAGGTAAAAAATGATTTTAAAAGTCTGCCCTTGGCCCCAATTATGCTGCACACAGAAACTTCACAGGCTGTTTTCTCAAAATGGCCGCCGGAGGCTTTAACAACTTTAAACACTTAAGAACAGCTTTTACAATTTTTGCACTACAGCATACAGTCATATATCACAGTAATCAGCAAACACTGTAGTTTTCATAAATGCATATATGTCAAAACATGCAAAATGCGAGTTCTTAAGACTGATTTTGTGAGAGAGAGGGTCACAAATGATCCAGGCGTCCATCAGATTTTAAAAAAAAAAAAAAAAAAAAAAAAAAAAAGCAGGCTATACATGCTGAAACCACCCCAATAATAACACTGATGTAATAAATCTGTATGAAATCGAAAATGCTGCGAGTGGCGGCTCAATTCATTTCTTTTGTAACTTTTTCAGTCTGTTGCGGACGTAATCCTTAATGTTTGTCCAGCGCCTATGTCTAAGTGCAGGTTCCAGCGCCATTGCATACTGTATCTCGGCCTTTCCAGGAAGTTTGTTCATGACGAGGTGTGTCTTGAAACGAGTTTGAACAGCTTTCTCTTCAGCTTCCCCCCATGGTTTTCTTGTAAATCTAGCTTTCCTTCGAACAGGAGCCGACGCAGTACTGTCATCATCAAAACTATCTAGATTGTCATCAGGCTCTGGACGTCTTTTCTCCGCCATGCTCATCGATTCCTGTGTTGCTGACTTGCTACTTGCTTCATTCACAGGTGCTGTTCCCCCCGAGACCTCTCTGCCAGTTTCTGATGCGTCTTCATTGTCAAAGTCAATCTCTTCATCATCGCCCAGCTCAGCTCTAATGCAACTCTCAAAATCTGTCATCCCATTGTTAACTGACAGAAGAATCTTTGCCACTTTTGCCTTTTGAAGGACGTCTTGAGGTTGGCGGTAGATATGGCGATGTATCCGAATATCATGGCCAAGGAAATCTGCCAGCTGATCCTGGTCTAACTCCGAGATGGCCATTGACTGAGCCAAAGTTGCAACCTGTTTCCGCAACTGAGTAAATGTGAACATGGCTGGGTATGACACCCCTGCTTCTAGGGCATGGGCCTTCAGAACATCATGGCCTCTGTAAGGCCTCTGACCAGAAGGTGTGGCAAAGATGTACTGGGAATCAGCGAGAGCTGGCACCGATTGCCTCATTTGAAGGATTCTGTCCACAGTTGTCATCATCTTCTTCGTCAGCAAAACGGGAACACTCCTATTAAACTTGCCTCTGATTTCCACTCGCTGAAAATGATTCACCATTTTCTTCTCAACCTCTGTGAGACCTTTCAAGATATCTTGATTGGTGATCGATCCAATCTTAGCATTCTGGAAGTCTGACACCTTCATTCTCTGAACTTCTCCCCCTCGTTTTCGGTTGAAAAGTGATACAGCACAAAGAGTTGCTTTAACCACTGTCGGATAATCTTCCGAAACCATCCTTGTCTCAAGAAGCTGTTGGACCTTCCTCACATCTTCACATGATGGGATCAGCTTGGGTTTGTTCATGGTCATTTTCCCGACCGACTGGGCTGCTGTAGCGGACACACAATCATACCAGTCCCCGTCGAAGACGGAGTCAAACCGCTGCGCCTCAGAGAGCTCCTGTCGCCACCTGTCGTCTGAACCCTGTCCAAGCTGTTTGGATGCCTGTGACTGTTTGATCTGTGAACACTTTTTCAAAGCATGGCCTATGCGCATTGCGAGATTGCCTTTTTTGAACTGATGTGTGTCCTCATCAAAATCTGCTAGCTCTTTTACAGCCAGGACAACATGATCAAAGCTAGCTGAATTGATCACAGCATTTAAACTTGCGATTTTCATTTCTGACCTCACTCTGATAATCTTCAACAGTCTCCCTAACTCCCGCATCCTGGAGCTGATTTGTCCAGCCGTGTGTTCTTCAATGTCCCTGCGGTCAAATAATCTCTTTCCATACTCAAGAAGCAAGGGGTCAGTTCTGATGAGACGGCTTATCTCATCATCTCTCTGGGTAGCCAAGACCTTGTGGTAGAAGGAAAATTCAACGTCTAAGGGTATTGGAAGCATGAGCCGACCACGGCGAGCGGCGTCCCCTCGCCGAGTGATCTGAAACCCTCCTGGCTTCTGACAGCAACGTTTTGAGTGTACAGAGATCAGCTTTTTTTGATAGAGCCCTTTGCAATGGCTACAGGCGAGAAGGTCGTCTGCCTTACTAGTTTTGGTGCGATACTTAGGAATCAAACATCCGGATTTGTTTTCAAGAACAGCAACGTTATGCATGTAATCACCCTCATCTTGTAGTCTGATCCATGCTCGACGTCTCTGCTTGGTCCCTTTTTTCATCGACAAAATTTTAGCAACGTCAGCCTCATCTGCATGGACATCTTGTAAGTGCGTGCTCATTTTCAAGACAAGCTTGCCACACAATTTGCATGCATGTTTCTTGTCCCATTTGTACTTTCCTTTCCCTCTCTGCGACACGTGCACACCCGTTTCTTCTGTAAGTGCTCTTTCCCCACTCTTTCCAGCATCATGTTCCTCCTGCCTATCCACATTCTCATTGCCACCCCCTAACGCACACTGCACCTTGCTGGTACTAGCGTCACCAACACCTGGCCACCCCAAACCTGCCACTTTGATGAAATCTAACATAGTCGATACAATACTGTCTATGTCCGAGATCCCAGCAATTGATGCTGACACACCCTCTGAATCCGGTGAGCTCGAGCCAGGAACAAACTCCTCGTCATCACTGCCCTCGTATTGCGATGCGCTGGCACTGCTCTCAGTCTCGGGTCCATCCCAGGCGCCATTTGCCAACTGGAGAAAGAAAGAAAGAAAGATTAAAACCAAAGCTGCCTTAGAAACAGAAACAGCCCAATTTTGGTTTAAAGGGGCCTTGCACAAGAATAAAAAGAGTAATCCCGTGTATGACCGATTTACATATGTGTGACCTCGGTGACGAGGGCTGGCTTCTGCAGCAGTCAAAATCCACGTTTTCTGAAAATGCAAGCAGTTTTCACACATTTGTCAACCCTGCGTGACCCTTTGAGAGAGGTCACTCAAATTGGCATGTTTAAAAAGGTCTTGCCACAAAGTATCCTTGGGCCAAGCTTGAAGAATGTGGCTTGAATAGTCTCCGAGAAAATGCCACCGTTAACTCATTCTACCCCCAGACACACCACAGCAGGATAACAGGGGTGGGATTCTAGTAAGAAAGAAAACGCGGAAAATCAAACGACATTGGTGGGGGGGGGGGGGGGGGGGGGGTGGGTGGGTGGGTGGGTGGGGGGGGGGGGGGTGGGGGGGGGGGGGGGGGGGTGGTTTAATGTCCTTCATTTTCAGCGGCCGAAAAATCAAACGACAGGGGGAGGGGGGGGGGGGGGATAGGCACGCGTGTCCACCGTTCGCCAAAGTATCCAAAAACCGACACGGGGAGCGAGACCAAACACACCCGAAAATGGACTTTGTTATGACACTCCTGATCTGCAGTATAAAAATGGAATGTGCGTACCAGTTTATGTTCAGATGCACACTAAACGGCACTCTGTCTTGGACAATATCCTTTTTCACCGCCATTTTCCACTGCGACCTAAAGCTACCGGAAGTGTCGGGCGATAGTGAACCAAACTGCATACAAATCCAACCCATTTGAGATTTTTTTGCCATTTAAGAAGATTTTTTTTTTTTTTCTCGTCTTTTTTGTTGTTATTAGACGCGGAAAATAAATATGCTTCAGCGGAATTGTGAAAGAATTTCCACGGAAATCCGCGGAAACGCGGAAGAATCCCACCCTGGGATAAGGATCGACCATGATAGTTCAAAGGTGATGCCAGAACAGCTTGGCGCCTACGGGCGCCAAGCTATTCTGGCACCACCCTTGAACTATCATGGTCGATCTGTGTCCTGCGCTGCAATGCGGTCTTGAGAGGACAGGGGCAAAATTTAAGGATTTTGGTGTTGGGGTAGAATGAGTTAAAGTTTACCATGGACGACGGACGGACGACCAGTGGCCCAGAACATAAACTCACTTTTGCTTCGCACGCACGCCAGCCAATAAAATGAAGATGATCATAGAATCACTTTACTTACCAGTTTGTAATTGGGGGCATTCCGCTGCCGTCCATGCACCCTCCTACCAGACGCACCCTCTGTGGCAGAGGCTGGGGGGCCATGATTCTGCAGCATAGATCCTGATGGGTTTGGACATCCTGCTGCCATCCGGCGCTGGGTGTGTGCCAGAAAGTCCTGAGCCGGTGTGACCAAAATGGTGTTGCTGAGAACATGTCCAATACAACCATGTAAACCAACTGACATTTTGAATCAGATTGATTGTACATTGCTTAACGTCCCGACAGCCACTAGGCTTTCTCAGGACGTGCCTGCACTGCTTGTGAAAAAAACCCCACCTAAACAGAACATTGCCATGTATGTCGCCTGCCGGTCAAATACGTTAACTCATTCTACCCCAACACCAAAATCCTTAAATTTTGCCCCTGTCCTCTCAAGACTGCATTGCAGTGCAGGGCACAGATCGACCATGATAGTTCAAGGGAGATGCCAGAATAGCTTGGCGCCCGTAGGCGCCAAGCTATTCTGGCATCACCCTTGAACTATCATGGTGGATCCTTATCCTGCCGTGGTGTGTCTGGGGTAGAATGAGTTAAATAAACCTAACACATGGGGCCAAGACATAAAGCTAAGACCATTTAGCAACACACATCCAATATCAAGAGCTACAGGCAGTGCAGACAGTAGGGAGAGTTTTAAAAAGGCAAATTTATACAGGTGAATGGACAAAGGGTAGACAGAAACACATGCATGCCCCAGAATTGAGAGAAAAACCCACCCTGTGGGGCTGACCAGGGTGACCCTGAGAACTAAAAACTGGCAATACAGTAAAAAGCGATACTTCAGTTGCACATTCCTAAACGAGACCTGTTTGTGGACGTTCGTTCTTCGAATCGCGAGGCAGTTTTGCGAACGAGGATTGAAATCTGGCGCCATTTTTGTTTTTTTAAAAAAAAAAAGTCAACTGATAGTTACTGTGCATGCATGTGGCAAGTTAACACGTCAGAAAAAAAAAAAAAAAAAGAAAGAAGAAACAAAATCGCGTGGCAGATTGACCTTGTAATGGGGTTATTGAACGAATTCCTTTCATTGAAGAAGAAAGCTTTTGTTAAAATCGTGGGGTTCTATTATCATTTACTACAAGACTCAACGGTCAGGCCCGGCCGGTGCGGCCGAAGACACGTTTGAAAGCAGACGCCTTATTTTTCTGGGCCAAACGGGTACGGGGATTGGAGGCATCTCTCAGTTAAATAACTGCACTGAACAAGTACATTTGGGCGTGCTCTTAACTAAGAAATATTGCATAAAATACCTCTGCAAATGCGAGAGAATGACCGGTGCGTCCGTTGGAGACGAAAGACGTTTAAGCAAGGGAAGGAACTCCGTTCATCGGTGTTGGACCAATCAAATTGATCTGAAAACACTCCGGCCGCTTCCGTGTCCACACACAGGCCCAGGGCATCCCTGAAACACAACGATGAAGTAAATCTGTTAAAATGGGCACATCGTATTTTGATATTTTTTTCTGAATTTTGAATGAAAGATAATACAGAAACAACCCTCAGAAAAAATGGGTTTCTGATCTGGCCACCCAAAATTTTACACCGACCCAGATTGCATAAGGATGGTAAAGAAAGTAACCCAGTTCAGTCATTTGGTGTACGCACACACACACACACACACACACACACACACACACACACACACACACACACACACACACACACACACACACACACACACACACAAACCAAACAAAAAAAACCAAACAAACACCTAAACGATTAATTAACGTTTTATCCAGACGTAGCCAAAGCACTTCAGGTTTTTCAGTTTTATGCAGTAGACTTTAACAAGCTAACAGGAATCAGTGGGTCGGCCCGACGACCTGTGGCTTACTGAGACTATTGTGGTGCGGCGGTGCATTCATTCTTGTTTTAATTCCTCTGCAGGCAAGTTACTTCAAGTCTTGTTCATACAAATCCCTTTATCACATTCTGCCCCAGGACCAAAACCGCCAAATTTTGAGATTGCCCTCTGAAGAACTGTATTCCAATTCTAGAGACAGATCGTCTCGTAATAGTTCAAGGGTGGTGCCAGAATAGCTTGGCGCCTATGGGCGCCAAGCTATTCTGGCACCACCCTTGAACTATCATGCTCGATGCATGTCTTGCTGTGGTGTGTCGGTGCTGAATGAGTTAACACATTTGTTTCCAGTGTTCTTTGTGTCTCTGTCGAGGCCAAAGTAGGCGACTTCTTCCTGCTTTGCTCACCGACTCAACAGCCGACCTTCTGGGCTGTCAAGATAAATCAGTAAAACATTAACAAAAGGCGCAGATTGTGGCCAGCCCATGCAGGTTGCGGGGGCTCTTGAGATTGTATGCCTATAGCAAATGTTATGCGACTGCTTGAGGAATGCTGGACATTTACATGCATTGCTTAACCCCTTGACTGCTACTCAGTGACGATGCCGCTCGACGAAAAAAGACGCGTAGCTAACCATTTCACTGACAGTTGTAACACACGCAGACTTTCAACCGGTTGCACGCACAGACTCACAAACGCAACGGGCACATACCCAAACAACGCTAACTCTCAGTCGGACGCATTCGTGCAGTATAAACGCAAAACAGTTCTTTTTTCTGTGGCCCAACGTATAATCCTAACTAACAAAATAATACTCTTCACGAAATACACAAATTTCAACACTAGCACGTCACACTCACATCCACACACAATTGAAAAGCCAGGTTAGGTCCTCATTATCCAACCTGCTTAACTGGTGTTATCGCTCTGTATCGTTCGCACGTTTCTCCACATATAGGCGTGTAGTTTCTTTTGTCACGTGTTCCTGAAGCTGTCCCAAGCTCCTCGAGCTGTGGACGTCCTCTCGACACGCTCCTCTAGCGCAGCCTCTGTTGACTTTGATGGCTTGGCACCCCATGTCTCTCGCTCCCAGAGCTGTGAATGTCCTCACGATACGTTTCTCCAGCGGCAGCCTCTGTTGACTGACGTCTCGGCATCAAGTCCCTCGCTCCGCACAAGAACTCTGTACAATAAAGTTCTAATGTCATAAGACTTGCTTAACACACACATATTGGATGATATGAGGTACATTACGTAACCTGGCTGATACAAATAAATCTACACTTTCATTCAGTGTCACACTCGTGCTTCATAAAACAGACTAAATTCGCAACACACCATAACTCAGTCACTACACTGACAAATACTATAACATGACGCACACGCCATGCGCTGGTTCGTACCTAGGAAAAGATTATACTTAACACACCCACGTACTACCTTCGGAAACAACCTATCCATCCCAGTACATAACTATATAGAAACCCCCCCCCCCCCCCCCCGATTATCTCAACAAATTCTAAACCGCCATAACTGAACCAAATCAACGCTACGCAACCGAACCAGCACGGCTTCCGAGCAAAACGATCTTGTAAGACGCAGCTGCTGGAATACGCAGATGAAATTACAACGAACCTCGAGCAGGGCCTGCAGACAGACGTCGTTGTAATGTACTTTGCTAAAGCGTTCGACAGGGTGAACCATAGCCTCTTGCTCCATAAGCCAGACTACTACGGCATCAGGGACAACACCAACAGATGGATTGCTAACTTCCTCCGAGGCAGACTTCAAGCGGTGGTAGTTGAGGGTGCTAGGTCCACCCACACCGCTGTGCGCTCTGGAGTACCCCAAGGATCTGTTGTAGGTCCCTGCCTGTTCCTGCTGTATATAAACGACATGCCAGAAAGAGTCAGCTCAAAAACTCGCCTGTTTGCGGATGACACCGCGGCATACCGCCCCATTGCCTCACAGACCGATAATAATACGTTACAAGAGGACCTAAATGCCCTGTGCGCATGGGAAAACGAATGGGACATGCAGTTCCACCCGCAGAAATGTGTTACTCTGCCAGTATCACGTGGCAGAAGGAACAGAAGTCATCAGTACTCCCTACACGGACACACCCTTGACGAGGTAAGCTCCACGAAGTACCTGGGCCTGACCATACAAAAGGATGCCAGCTGGGACACCCACATCAACCAGATATGCAGCAAGGCAAACCAGATGTTGGGGTTCCTGCGGAGAAACTTGAAGATCGGCTCAGTTGCAGTCAAGGAGCTTGCCTACAAATCGCTAGTCCGGCCCATCCTGGAGTATGCGAGCTGTGTGTGGGACCCGCATCAGCATAAGGAAATCGCTAGGATTGAGTCAGTCCAGAGACGAGCAGCCGGCTTTGTCCTGAACAGACACAGGAACACATCTAGTGTGGGGCAAATGCTGCAGCATCTGAACTGGCAGACTCTCCAAGAACGCAGAAAGAGGGTCGCTTAGCAATGTTATATAAGATCAAGAATGGTCTAGCTTTTGCCCATTGCAAGCAGCTCATCCCCTCCAGTGTACGAGCTCGACGCGGTCACACACAACAGTTCCAGCGGATCCCATGCCGGACAGCCTACAGGAAAGAATCCTTTTTCCCAAGGACCGTCAGAGACTGGAACGCCCTCCCTGAAGAAGATATTCAGGCTTCTTCGCTTGATACCTTCGTAGCAAGGGCATCAAGCCTCAACCGTTGACCCCCCAATCATGGCCTGCCACCTGCCAAAGTAGGGCTGATGATGACTAGGGCGATACTGGTCGGGGTTTAAACCCCGGAGACCGCTACGGTAGCCAGGCAGGCCTAGCCGGAGGCACCGAAACAGCAGCTGGCCCCCAACACCTGTCTCCCTTTCCCCCCAGCCCACTCACCCTTGACCCTTCCCCAGTTTAATAACCAGAAGTAAGAATTAAGTGTTTCTTTTTCTTCTTTTTTTCCGCACCACCAGCAAACCCAGCAATAATGGTCAATTGGTTGACCGTGGCAGGGAAAGAAGAAGAAGAAGAAGAAGAAGAAGAAGAAGAAGAAGAAGTAAATCTTACTAACGCATACTACCTTTAACTCACTAGCTGTCGAGCTGGGAATACGGCTAATGTATCCGACACACGTCGGTCCACTATGACAGCATAGCACGTAGTAACTACTCTTGAGCTCTGTTAGGCTGAGCTGCACCACTAAAACTCCGTGCTAATCGCTGAGCTCGTGACCGCACGAAACTCGAGTGAATACACGGAATATTTGACAACCGAAAAACCACCGACAAGACAGCACAATGCAGAAACCCTGTGTGAACTTTATGCGTGCGCATAGAGCTTCATCACAAGGTGGACGCTCATTGTGTTTCTGAAAAACAAAAACCCACAACCTTGATTGAATGCAAGACAAAGCGATCACGTGATACGCAACTGGGTTCGTCTGCTACAGCCGCCATTTTGTGCAGCAGAGGTGGCCTCGGTAAAGAGTAGCGATCGTGAACGTGGACGTTTTTTTTTCCAGAAGATAAGAATAAGAGTACTTTATTATCTCAAAAAGATAAATTCTTTTTAAGGCGTCAAAGAACTACATAACTAAAATTAAAACCGCTGCATTATTGGAGAGATCGGAGGTCACCCTGAATTTAATGTCGGCGAAACTGAGGCGATCTCAGTGACTCCAGCAGAACAAGTGATTTGGGGAAAATACATAATGAAAACACACACTAAGTACACAGTTATAAAGGAATCCGTCCTCAGACGCTAAATCATTGCACCAGTCCAAAGCAATGTTAGCCGATAGGCGCTAACGACAGCGTGATTATATATAATTATAATAAGCTCAGTTTATTCATATTTCCCCTTAGCTCAGTAGTTAATGCACGCAGACTTAAATCACATGCAGGATTTGACTGATGCCGTCACGGACGCGGGTTCAATCCCTCCACCCCTTCTCCCGCGGTGTTATTTGTTAATGTAATATTTATTTATTTTGTATTTATTTATTTATTTATTTATTGTGTTGCTCTTGCTGTTTGTTTGGTTTTCTGCTACGTGGTACTGGTCTTTAGAACGGCTAGCTATCTTATTCTTTCTTACGCATTTTTTTTTATTTCTTAAAAATAATCGACATGAATTCACTCTGGAAGAACACGTTTGCGGTCCATGTCTGATTTTCGTTTCTACTGGCACCTAGACATCATTTCAAGGCAACAGTTTAGCGTTCTCAACTTTTGTCATACTCTTTTATAAGGATGTTTCTTTGCGAAATGAAGCGTTCGGGGAACCCCCTCTCAACTCTATTTATAAATCGATGCCATAAGGCGCTAACTGTTTTTATAATCGTGTCGTTCCGCGGTTTTGAAAATGTTCTAAAGCATCTTTTATCTAGACCATTTTAATGTTAAACCTGTTTTAATTTACAATAGTGTTGTACATCTAGGCGGCCCACGTCTCCCCTGTAGTGCCGGATATCTTTTCGATGGTCGTCTTCTCTCTTCGCTCAACTTTCCTCTCCTTTCCTTAAACCAACAGCAGGTGTACGAAACAATCTCACTATTATACCTTTGGGGACATTATCTTTGTTTCTTTGGCCTATCATCACATCCGAAAATTGCGCACCCAGACACACTTTCGCCGAGTTCTAACTTCGCTGTTACTGTGTTCAAAATGGCCGAGTGCAGACAACGCGCGTAGCGACGCAGGCTGTGTAACGTCACTTGCATTCAATCAATTCATCGCCAGAGTTCTAGCCGTCCCAAGGGTACAAATTCGAAGTGGTGTTAGCAAGAGGCACAGATACTCATGAGCCCCCGCAACTGCGGGGGCTCATGAGGATCTGTGCCTCTTGCATTTGGGTCATGCGTGCTGTGCAGTGAAGGGGTTAAGCATCTTCTTCTGCCGAGCGGCATCGTCAGTAGCTGTCAGTCAAGGGGTTAACGCGCTGAACAGGTTCACTGAGCGGAAACCCCAACAGTTGGACCGAGGGGTTGACCTCTGGAGACTACATGCCAGGTCAGGAGCTCGATCGACCGCGACAGTTCAAGGGTGGTACAAGATTAGCTCGGCGCCTAGGAGCGCCCAGCTAATCTGGCGACTAACCTGGAAGGATAATTATAAATCCATCTCCCGTTGTTAATGTAGCGGGCACGACTAGGTGGGTTCAGCTTTCTGTAGGTTCGTCAGCAACGTGAGTGTGCAAAAACTAGAGGCAATTATCGCACGGAGTAAAACCCGACTTGATAGGCTAAGCCTTTTGTACGTTATCAACAGCTTAGAAAGAGTTTTTCATCTCACCATACCACGCATACTCGGATATGACTTGTTTTAACCGATTCTGCCCCGACACACTTTTATTCAACACGATATAGAACGACGGTGATAGTTCAAGGGGGGGGGGGGAGGGGAAGGGGGGTGTGTGTTTCCAAAATAACTTGGCGCCTACAGGCACCACCCTTGAACATGGTCGATAAATCTTGATGAGGTATGCAATCTCGGAGGACCTCTTACTCCTAAAATTTGAGATTTAGAGCTTAGGTCTTAAGGGGTTACATTGATAGCCAGAGTAGACGAACAGGACGAAACTAATTGGGGCCGCTCAACTGTCGTGTGCTTTAACCCTGTTTGCCTCAAGTCCGTACATCAGGAGAATGATTGACCATGATAATTTAAGGGTAGTGCCAGATCAGCTTGGCGCCTTTAGGCGCCAAGCTAATCTGGCACTACCCTTGACTTATCATGGTCAATCCATCCCCTGCAAATGCTACATAGTTGTTAGCCAACACCTCCAAAATGTGAGAAATGGGACCTTTGGGCTAAAAGGGTTAACTTTACGCCTTTACGAGAATGTAGTCGGATTTTTACGATGAATAATGCAGCCATCTTAACACATACCTTCGTTGTAACCTCTCTGAACACACCAGTATTGTGACCCTCAAACCCCCCCCCCCCACCCCCCCTCTTCAAGCCACTCGTGTATGTCTCATAAATTTGTATTGTGTAGTGTGTAGCAAGGAAAAAAATTGAAAAAGATCTGTGCATATTTTCTTTTATCTTTGAAAAATAAAAGATTTATAGTATCAATTCATTTCATTTCATTTCGTTTCATCTCTCTCTCTCTCTCTCTCTCTCTCTCTCTCTCTCTGTCTCTCTCTCTCTCTGTGTCTCTGTCTCTGTCTCTCTCTCTCTCTCTCTCTCTCTCTCTCTCTCTCTCTCTCTCTCTCTCTCTCTCTCTCTCTCTCTCTCTCTCTCTCTCTCGGTCATTATGTACATTTGTTTACGTCAGTAGCATAGTACCTTTAGTAGATCAGCAACGGCAAATGTGAAACAAGATGGGACGAACCATAACCCGCAAAGTCGTTGAACAGGCATTTTCCAAGTGTCTATTTTAAGACAGGGTGTCCAGAGCACACAAAGTACCGCTGGAGCCAGATACCCAGAAATCTTTTACGTAATAAAATGTTCGTTTTTGACGTATTGTCATGTAAACGCCGTGTAATGTTCTAAAAATACAACGTTGAAAGAATATTTTCGTTGTACTGTGCAGGATTCTGTGTGGTGTGTGTGTGTATGTGAGTAGAGTGGGGGTGGAGGGGGGGGGGGGAGGGGGAGCAAATGGCTGCCATAAGATGACCTGCAGGGATATAACAAAGGAAACAAAACATCCTGCTCAACACCGGTCTCACAATTATCAGACAGACGGACCGTTACCGTACATGTACCTTTAACACGTAGTTCCTCTTCGTCTTCCATCTTTTTTTCGGATAAAATCAAGCAGCATAGAATGACCGCATTAAATTTGTCGCCATTTTGATGATTTTCTGATTACATCACCTTGCCTAAGACAATGACGTAGTGTCACGGATTTTTACGGAACTTTCCCATGATGCCGGCCTGATTTTTGTTCTTTGAAGTTTGCATACTTGTTTTTTTTTTTTTTTTTTTTTTTTTTTTTTTTTTTTTTTTTTTACGCCAAGTGCTACGTCACCTTCAAGCTAGGGCGATCGAAATTTACGCGTCGACTATGATGACGAAATTTCCGTCACCGTCACTGACTTTTTCCAGAAGTCGAGGTTTTTACTTTAAAATAATTTCTTTATAGAACTAGTTTTTACTGAAAAGGTTCAAAAGATACAAAGCTGGCTAACGAACTCATCCAATGTCTTTCTTCAATCGAGCTATATCCAAAACCGAAAGTGAATAATTATAATGAAAATAGCGGACTTTTAATGTGGGTCAGTGACCTACTTCCTATTAACGGTCATTTAACTCTTCAATGAGACATCCAATTTCAAAATGCTCGGGAGGGGCTCCTAGGCACCCACTAAATGAAGCATCTCCCCTAATTTCAAGCTTGTACGTACGCAAACTTCGGAGATTGTGTTGTCTACATACATACGCACATACGCACGCACGCGCACGCGCACGCACGCACGCACGCACGCACGCACGCACGCACGCACGCACACACACACACACACACACACACACACACACACACACGTATACGACCTTTCGCGTCAAAAGTACGTTCTACAGCGAGGTTTGCGTAACTAGACATGACGTAATTTTTATCTTGTTACTTCACTGTCATAGTTTTAGTCTGGCCCGCCGATGGCTGATGTGTGTGTGTTCCTTTGAAATCGCCCCACCGCGTCCCGTCAGTCCTAAAAAGTCTCTTCTATAAATAGAAGAGACTTAAAAATAACAAATGTGCTAACTGCTTCTTCCGTTGAGAATTAACATTTTATTTCATTTAAATAAAGTTTCATTTCATTTCATTTCATTCCTCTGTGTGTGTGTGTCTCTCTCTCTCTGTGGCCCCCTCTTCTCCATCTTCTATATCCAGGGGCTGTAATCCATACTTTTCAATCACAAGATTTAGGTGCCTGACGCACGAGTATTGTCCCTTTTTACTGATCGAGACTGTTCGTTCTGCAAATCCATCGCTAAAACTATAAAAGAAATAATCTTTCAAATTAGATAGTAACTGAGTGAGCAAAAGGCCTTCTGGCCGACATCAGCCGCAGCTGGCCGCGCGCGGTTGACGTCGGTCTGAAGATCTGCTTACTGGCAAGTAAGGTAAGGAGCTGCGGGACATTTAACTCATTCTACCCCAACACCGAAATCCCCAAATTTTGCCCCTGTCCTCTGAAGACTGCATTGCAGTGCAGGACACAGATCGACCATGATAGTTCAAGGGTGATGCCAGAATAGCTTGGCGCCCATAGGCGCCAAGCTATTCTGGCATCACCCTTGAACTGTCATGGTCGATCCTTATCTGGGGTAGAATGAGTTAACAACTGTTGACTATCGAAGAAACCAGTCCAACCAACAAGGCATTTAACTGTATAGTTGTCTCTTCAGTGAGCCGAGATCAACATAAGTCACCTAAACTTTATTGAAATAGCCATGACACGAAAAACATCTTATTTTAGATAATAACACTTTTATTTCATTTAAACCATTAAATTACCAAACCGTTCATTAAATTACCAAGCAGTTCATAAAATTGCAAGCAGTTCATTGCACAATGTTAAAAAAGTTCAAGAAGAGCTACAGGGGCGGATCGCGGGGGGCGTGGTGGGGGGGGGGGCGTGGTGGGAGGGGGGGCGTGGTGGGGGGGGAGGGTGTGTCAGTGTGTGTGGGGGTGGGGGGTGGGGGGGGGAGGGTGGTCCGCCACCCCCCAAAGAAAACAACAACAAACAAACAAAAACAAAGTCCCTTTCTGGGTTGTTTGGACCCCCTCCGCTCCCCCCCCCCAACGTTGTTTGCTATTTTGGCAACTGGTGAGAGTCTTCACACATACGCGCCTTCTGCCGCCCCGCCCCCCCCCCCCCCCCCATCTTTCCCCCACCCCCGTTGTTTGATTTTTCGGCCCTTGGCAAGCAAGGGCCGAAAAATCAAACAACGTCTCATACAAAACAAATTGGACCCCCCCCCCCCCTCCCCTGAGTTAGTTATTGGGGTTTAACGTCGAGCAGTATTTCAAGAAGAGTTTGGTTGTTGCTCAGAATGCACACCACCAGTAAGCTAAAGGAATTCTCAAAAAGAAAGAAACACGCTTAGAAATGACAATTATATCACAACTGTGTCGTACTTGTCCTTTCAAAGCGTGTTTCTTTCTTTGTTGGGAATTTTTTTGCATTGCATAGTAGATCATAAAAGATAATATTATGTAGGTGATTTTTTCCAACTCAGTGAAAACAGGCTCAAAGCGGCGCCGTGAACTGAACCCAACAAGCACGGTCACGTGAATCACGCGCATTCACCCACACATTGTACATCGGCGTGGTGCTAATGGCAAGATCAAGCAAGCTACTGACGTTTACATCGAAATTAACATTGATTGTATTTGAATCTTTTGATAACGTGGGCTGAAACTGATACCAGTGCGATGTGGTTCGCGCTTAGCGATCAACAGTTTGCGGGTCTGGGTAAAAGTAAAGCATACAAATAAAACGACATCCTGGCAAAGCGAGGCAACACTTTCCAAAGAAGCACCTTACTGGTCCTTATCTCGTATCGAAAACACAACAACCGCTTCTATCGTTTGAGAACGACAGCTGCACATGAGGCCCAAGGAGGAGGCCCAAGAGAATGTGTGCCCAAGGATTTTGGACAGCGCATGCCGTTGACGAAATGTTCATAGGCGGTTAATATATAACGACGAGCAAAAGAAATGCGCCATCATTTGAATCATCGGAAACACTTTAGTGTTTCCGCTGATTCAATGATGTCGCATTTCTTTTGCTCGTGTTGCCACAAACCAGTTACGTCCATTCGCAGCAACAGATGTACTGTAGTTTAGTTTCTCACAAATCAGTTATTCAGGATGATGGATGATGCCTTTGATCTCCACCTCCAACCCCGGCCTCGAGCGACGCGCGACCTTGACCCTGACCTTAGGAAGCCATTGCCGCGGTGGCTTGCATCTCCTGCAGGTAGGTGATCCGGACGGGCAGGTTGTCAGCCTCCGGCCGGAAGTGAGCTTTCCACTCCGGGAGGTCCAGGAAGAGGCGGTACAGCTTGCAGTAATTCTGCAACCACGTGCACAACATTACACGAGTAAGTCTATCATCACTTAACCCCTTTACCCCGAGGTCGCATTTCCCAAATTTGAGAAGTCAAAAAAAAAAGAAAAAAGTGTGCCATGTGCAGGAGATCGATCGACCATGATAATTCAAGGGTAGTGCCAGAAGGCGCCAAGCTAATCTGGCACTACTCTAGAATTATCATGCTCGATCCATGTCATGCTGTAGTGCGTCGGGTCAAAATGGGTTACAACTTTACAGTGCATGCAACCGCCAATACTCTGTACAATACCGGTGGCTGCATGTGCAAAGGGGATGACGCAACAAATAAATGGCCAGAAGATATTTTGTCAGCTGGAAATCCTCTTATCAAGTAATCATTCTTACATTTAGTAATGCTGTCGTCCTTTTTCACTATGAAAGCCAACCGGGCAGTGCGGCTTTACAATCGACAGATTACATGAAACGTACGCTTACCTTTATAGATTTGCAAGATTCAAGACTGAAATTAAAGATTGTATTGTATCGGGGTATGGAGGAAAGATCTCGATTACAGTTTCATTCATATTCACAGATATACGATGACAAAAAAACATTCTTTTGTCAAGTGGTAGTTACTAATTCGGTGGTGTAAATCAGTTTGCAGGTAACGTTGAACCTGAGAGGCTAAGACTAAACATTTAACTCATTGCGCCCGAGTTACGAAAAACCCACATTTTGGAGTTATCCTCTGAGGACCGCATTACATTTCAGGAGACAGAGCGACCATGATAGTTCAAGGGTGGTGGCAGAATAGCTTGGCGCCTATAGGCGCCAAGCTATTCTGCCACCACCCTTGAAATATCATGGTCGAGCCATATCTTGCTGTGGTGTGTCCCGGGCATAATGAGTTAAACACCATGTACTTCACACATGAAGTGGCTTACACAACTTTATCACTTGATCAGCCTTGTGATTTCCGACCCTGTCATACACGAGGTACGTACACGATGTTGTAGGCTACTTATTCATAAACTAATGAAGCGTTGTCTGCAACAAACGACGACCGACAACGAATTAGCGGTCGATAAGCAGCTCAGTTGTACCATAAGCAACAGAGACAACGCTCCAATCATCTTCAAGTGGCATGGGTCCTTCCGGGCCTCGTGAGGATCTAATGTTTGGATCGTTGTTTGGAGTCTCGTCTACTGAGGATCTATGCCACTTGGAGATGTTCCGAGTGTTGTCTATACTTCTGGTACACCCGCCCTGATTTCGCCCTCGTTCGCCGTTGGTAGTCGCTCGTTGCAACGCAAACCTCACTATTAACACCTCCACCAAACAACAACAACAGCCTTGTTCAGGCAGAATAATGGTGAGGTGAGGTGTGTGTGTGTGTGTGTGTGTGTGTGTGGGGGGGGGGGGTGGTGGTGATGGAGGGGGGTTTTTAAAGACAGTAGGCGGCGTGCGTTAGTATCGGTATCGAGTGTGCCCATGTGGCAGATGCCCAGGGAAAGTGGGGTGTGGGGTGGGAGGGTGGGGTGGGGGGGGGGTGTTCAGGCAGGGGGAGTGATTAACCCTTTGACTGCTACTGATGATACCGTTCGGCGGAAAATACACATAACGACGCGTCTTTTCCGTCGACTGGTATCGTCAGCAGCAGTCAATGGCGACGTGCCCTTTCCGCAGAGCCTTATCGTCAATAGTAGTCAAGGGCAACGCGTCTTTAGCGCCGATCGGTATCGTCAGCAGCAGTCAAAGGTTACAGACTTACATTGTTATCCACCGTGCCCCTGTGGTAGATGCCCGCGGGAAGGCTGATGAGGTCGCCTTCCTGGAGGTGAAGCCGGATCCAGCGGTCGTCACAGTCGCGCACCTCAAAGAAAAGTGAGCCCGCCACCACCAGGCGAACCTCCGCGTCCTCGTGCAGGTGCTCCATGTACAGCTGGCGTCAGGCAAGGGAGACAACACAGCGTCAGGGAAGGAAAACAACACAGCGTGACGACAGAAAGCCTGATATGTTAACTCATTCGAGACGTGCCGCCTCCGGATACGCGGCTTAAGCCGCGTATCCGGAGGCGGCACGTCTCGAATGAGTGAAGGAAAGGCGACCGGTTTGGCGAATACACTTTATGCGGAAATCGGAAGTGGGTCAACAGATGCACGTGTGTGATGCGTACAGTGGATTAAAAACCCGGATAAACGATTGAGCAGGCTTTTAACCCACTGTTTTTGGGTCAACGACGCGCACATTTTGACCTTGTTCTGATTTCCGAAAAACGTCACGCGGCGGGCCAAGAAGCAAAACTGTGGACGGCTTACAATGTCCTCCTCCCCCCTCCCCCGCAACAAAACAGCAATAGCAATAACAATAGCAATAGCAACAGCAACAAGAACTCTACTACCACAATGCAAGAAAGAAGGGCTTTCTATGCACGAAATTGCCACACTCCCTCTGCGAATGAAGATAAGTAGCGGCTAATCTCTCTGTTTGTTTGTCTATTTTGACAAAGGGTATTGACCCGTAGAAGAAAACCTGAACAAAAATAATAGCAAAAAAGCATACCAGCTGGTGAAAGACCTGACCAGTGTAAAACAAGGACGCTCCTCGATCATTCAAGATAGTGAAGGGAACTGTCTTACGGAAGACCAAGACATACTAAAGAGATGGACAGAGTACTGCTCAGATTTGTACAACCACCGAGCTGCAGGGGACCCAGGCATACTTGTCAACCCACCCGTGACCAACAATGGCAACTATCCCATCCTCCGAGAAGAAGTAGAGGCTGCAGTGAAGTCGCTGAAAAAAGGGAAGGCAGCAGGAGCAGACAACATCCCTGCAGAGCTAGTCCAAGAAGGGGGAGAAGACACGATAAGCGCCTTACTAACAATCTGCAATAAGATCTGGCAGTCTGCTTCAACGGCAAAATAGGAAACTGGTTTAGGACTACAGTTGGAGTCAGACAAGGCTGCTTGCTCTCATCTACTCTTTTCAACATCTTCCTGGAAAGAATCATGATGGACGCTCTGAAAGATCATGAAGGAACTGTCAGTGTTGGAGGAAGAACAATCACGAACCGGCGCTTTGCGGACGACATTGATGGCCTTGCAGGAGCAGAGAAGGAGCTAGCTCAGCTGGTGGAAAAGCTGGATAGTACAGCCATTGCATATGGGATGGAAATCAGTGCAGAGAAGACCAAACTGATGACCAATAACGCCAGTGGCATTGGCACTGAAATCATGGTTGGAGGCCAAAAACTGGAAACAGTTAAGAAATTCAAATACTTAGGAGCCATTGTGACAGATGAGGGATCAAAACCAGAAATACTGTCCAGGATTGCGCAGACAACAATAGCACTGACAAGATTGAAGACCATATGGAAGGACAGAAACATCACACTCTGCTCCAAGATCAGACTGATGCGCTCCTTAGTCATCTCAGTGTTCTTGTATGCCTGCGAGTCATGGACCCTCACAGCAGACCTTGAAAAGAGGATACAAGCCACTGAAATGAGATGTTTTCGAAGGCTGCTTGGCATCTCATACATCACAAACGAGGAAGTGGGAAGCAGAATCAGGCAAGCCATTGGGCCCTATGAAGACTTATTAGCCATTGTGAGAAAACGCAAACTGAAGTGGTATGGGCATGTCACGCGTTCAGCAGGGCTTGCCAAAACAATCGTGCAAGGCACTGTGCAAGGAGGACGAAGGAGAGGAAGACAGAGGAAAAGATGGGAGGACAATATCTCAGAGTGGACAGGACTGAAGCTGGGCGATACGCTGAGAATGGCAGAGAACAGAGAGGATTGGAGGGAGCTGGTTGCCAAGTCATCAGTGGTGCCCCAACGGTCGGCAAGACTACGGGATATAGATAGATAGATAGATTCACCCGAAATATTAATAAATTGTGTTGTACCCGTCTTTTCTAAGCGTGTTTCTTTCTCCGTTGGGTACTTATTTTCTATGCACGGCTTTCCCGTGGTCAGCTTTGCATTGCCTTTTTGGCTGTAGTTTACTAAACGTTCGTGATTTTCCCGTCTCCTTTACTTCTGTTGTCGTTAAGCGAATTGCATTTCAATCCAGTCCAGTCAATCATATTGAAATGTTTAATTGTTACATGGTGTCCTTGGAAATCTGTGCATCTTTACATGGGTGACATTTTCACAGGGGTGAGATAGTGTTACTAAATACAAGCAGCAAACGGAGAAAGTGTTTTATACCCGTCCAGAATTTTCCTCTGCTTCCAATCCCCGCATCTCTAGAAAGTCGGCAGTCTTGTAGCCACCATCTTCCTTCAGCTCGTTCAGTTTCTCTTCCTCTTTGTATCTCTCTTCCTGTTGACACAGTGGGTAACATAGTGTGCTGGGATGTGATTTTACACTTTCACTCTTTCATCCATTTCTCCAAAGTCAATGAATTCATCCACCTACGTATTTAAACATAATAATAATGCATAGCATTTATATGGCGCATTTCTCATATTTATAATATAACTCAATGCGCAGAATGTAGCCGCGAACTGAACCCAACAAGCACGCTCACGTGAATCACACGCATTCACTCACACACTGTACGTAAACACAGAACATTCACGTGGTGCTAAGGGCAAGCTCAAGCGAGCTACTGACGGTATTTGGAAATCGTTTTGTATTTGAAATTTTTATTAAGTTGGCTGAAACTGATACAAAAGCTTGCATGCATCCACCTACCTATCCATCCACCCACCGACAAATCCACTCATCTATCCGTCCCTCCATCCATGCGTCCGTCCGTCTTTCAATCTATCCATCCATCCATCCATCCATCCATCCATCCCCTTACCCACCACGGACCTGACCGTCCGTCTGTCCATCAATGCAGCCATATCATTAGTTTATTAATGCAGCCATATCATTAGTTTATGAATGCAGCCATATTAGTTTATTAATGCAGCCATATCATTAGTTTATTAATGCAGCCATATCATTAGTTTATTAATGCAGCCATATCATTAGTTTATTATATGCAGACATATCATTAGTTTATTAATGCAGCCATATCATTAGTTTATTAATGCAGCCATATCATTAGTTTATTTATTTATTTTTTAAACATATTTTTTCCTAACTGATCCTACCTGTAAACTCCTATTACTAAAGGCTTCTTCGTGCGAGTGTTTACCTGCGGCTGCGGCAGGTGGATCCACCATGATAGTTCAAGGGTACTGCCTGACTAGCTTGGCGCCTTGGAAGGCGCCAAGCTAGTCAGGCAGTGCCCTTGAACTATCATGGTCGATGCATTTGCCTCTTCAACACCAGGCTTGAATGACTGATACTTCCACAGTGTACCGACCCTCCAGTAGGTGACTCCCGTCTTTAGGAAGACCTCTTCCTGCGTGAGGAATTGTGGGGGATCGGTCTGATGAAGCTCTTCCGGTTTCTCCTCCGAGCTGTCGCGGATCCAAGCGCGCAGCATGCCGTCCGACATTTTGCTTCACTGACCAGCTTTGACACAGGCGTCTTAGAGTAGGAAAACTCAAAACATAAACTGTGAGAAATGTGAAAACTAATAACGACAACAGCAACAACAGTAGTAGCAGAAGCAGCAACAACAGCATCAACAACAACATATACCACTGAACAACAGCAGTAGGCAACAACAAGAAAACACCAAGAAGAAAGAAACAACAACAGCAACAACAACAGCAACAACTGCAGCTACAACAATAATAGCTAAAAGGGCTTCTTATGTCGACAATATGCTACTTATGTCGACTATGTGGTTGATTATGCGTAGAACTGATCGATGGAGTAAGAGCACATATATACCTCGAGGCAAATTTATAACGTTACATTGTTGTGTATTGTCGCGTGCATCTACTGTGGGAAATCAGGGTATTTACCCGACCACATTTAGTAGTGCACCTTCGTGTTTGTGTATGTATGTTTCTCCTGCCTACTTCCTAAGTTCCGGAGAAAGACATGGGTTATAAGCGAGACCTGATGCATCCTTTTTTAAGGATGTAGATGATCGTCTTGCTCTATACTTGTGTATTTCTCTGTGGGCTGGCGATTGGGTGTCTGATAGGCGGGGGCAGGGGATCTAACTGTCTGACCAGCGCTGAGTAATTCCCCTTGGTCTGTGCACATATATAAGATTATTTTTTGTTTATAGCTTCTTCTCACTGAGTTACGTTCAAGAAGAATAAAATGCCAAACCATAAATACTGACCTGAATTTAGCCTGCATAAATCTTGTAAACAACCATCAAACAAACACAAACTGCAATAGCAATCTGCATGTGTTTTGGTCTGACATTTTGTACCCTACGGCGGCCTAGAGCGGTCAGGTCCAAAATCACAGACCTGCACTCATCTTAACCCTTTGGATGTCGCTAGCGCTTTTTGTCGAGGTGATTCTCAAGGAACCACCTCGACAAAAAACGCTAGCGACATCCAAAGGGTTAACTCAGTCTACACCAACACCGAAATCCCCAAATGTTGCCGTTGTCCTCTGAAGACTGCTTTGCAGTGCAGGACACAGATCGACCATGATAGTTCAAGGGTGACTGATGCCAGAATAGCTTGGCGCCCATAGGCGCCAAGCTATTCTGGTATCACCCTTGAACTATCATGGTCGATCCATATCTTGCTGTGGTGTGTCTGGGGTAGAAAGAGTTAAGCTGAAGAAACATTCATCATGCAACGAGAAATCATTAAAAGATGATGCGTGTGTGAAGATGTCGCAAGTCAGGAGTACAACGCAGAAAATACGTACATACCGATCTGCTGACTTGTTGATCAACCACAAAACAAGACCAAGCGTACTAATGGAACGTATCTCAGCAGGTGATACGCTGTATCTGAAAAAGATGACTTTGCCCGTCACGTGATCATTAACCCATTCAGCCCTGACGCACTACAGCAGGAGATGGGTCGACCATGATAATTCAAGGATAGTGACAGATTAGCTTGGCACTGCCCTTGAATTATCATGGTCGATTCATCTCCTGCAGCTGATGCATAGTCACTAGAGTGACGCCTCCAAAATTTGGAAAATACGGCCGTCGGGCTGAATGAGTTAATGGAGCATTTCTGCATTGTGTCCTTGACGTTTGACGCGTTCAGTGCCAGTTGACACTGACGGAGATTGCGTGTCTTCAATCTTCGATAATCTAACACCAAAAAGCATTAGCTATCTCATTAGCATTAGCTGTGACTCTAGAGCCTCTTTATTCACGCATAATTATAGCACTGAGTCGGACCATTGGCGTGAATACTAGTAAAATGTGCGTTGTTGCATTTCGGTCATCACCAAGCATGTGAGTTGGACAGCTGGCATGGTGTTATTTTCAAGTGTGACGAAATGCATACAACCAATAAGATATACTGTATTCATTTTAAATGATGTACCTTTAATTAATTTAGACTTCCTAGATTAATATGCGTGTGTGTTGTGTGTGTGTGTGTGGTAGATGAGCTTGGGTGTGTTAGTGGGCACGTATCGGTTTGTGAGATTAGTTGTTTAGTTTTAAAGTTTTGACAGTGTGTGCAGGGTGTAACGACACCAACACACATTCCTATGCTTTATGTTTCTTAAAGCAAATGGCAATAAACAGTATCTATCAATAATGCTTGCAGTGTGTGACACAAAGCAACCTTCTGACGGGGCCGCTCTTTATTTTTCCAGATAGTTAGTTCAGACAGCTCATGAGTATGGTCCGGCTCTGTAAACTTGTCGTGGAGAGGGAGGGGGGGGGGAGGGAGGGGGTGTGGTGTGTGGCGGAAATCAGTGCTCCTGTAAAACCGAAACAAATCAAAACGTATGCACTGGGAGACACTGACGTACAGATGTATGCATACATAATGGCAGAGCCTAATAAATTCGTACTTTACAACCTAACACGTTATTCAGTTATGCAGATCCATGCACAGGTACACCGCAGCACAGTCAACAATAGGTCATCGACCCGACGAGTCGGGCGCCGTTGGCCCGCGCACGGCGGCCGACGTCGGCCCGACTATCTTTAAATTTACTGGTGGCATACTGTGACACGATGTTAATCAGCCGCCTGCACTGTCCCATCACACCACTCACTGTTTAACTCATTTAGCCCTGACGCACTACACCAGGAGATGGGTCGAACATGATAATTCAAGGGTAGTGCCAGATTAGCTTGGCGCCTGAAGGCGTCAAGCTAATCTGGCACTACCCTTGAAGTATCATTGTCGATCCATCTCCTGCAACAGGTGCATAGTTGTTAGATGACGCCTTCAACATTTGAGAAATACGTGCGTCGGGCTGAATGAGTTAATCCCTCACAGCCAGCGTCAAGCAATTACGTCTCAGAAGCCGGCGCAGATTGGGAGCGAAGTAAATCGACCACCTGAGGAACACAGATATAAATTATGGGCAGCAAGCGGCGCGGATCCTCATGAGCCCCCGCTAGTGTTCTAAGTGCCCGGACAGCAGAGGGGTTACTGCCAGTAGTCTTTGTTTTACACGTACCGAAAAGCAGACTGATTGTTGTTAATGTTTGACGCGGGTCGTACACTTTATGTTATCTAAGAGATACGGGCAAAGGCAAACTTTAGAACTGCTGTATCAAAGCTTCGCGAAATTACTTAGGCCGAGTGGCTTTGAGAATAGGCAATACCGTCTGCGCGAGACATTGATCCTCATGTAGTGCCCCCCGCAGCGGATCACTGCCAGGCTTCAAGAGAACATGGTCAAGCCTCTTGCTTGTTCATTTGCGGAACGTTTCCTCCAGTGGAGGTCGTCTGGCATTCAGCATTCAGACATTTGGCACCATGGAGTTGTCATAATAGTCACAGAGCGCAAAAATGTGTCAGCACACGTTTACACCTTGTCGGCAACGAGCAGGATTGAGAAATTGTCCACCTGACATTTATAATAATAATAATAATAATAATATATATAATAATAATGCATAGCATTTATATGGCGCATTTCTCATATACACGGCGAGCTGGCGTAGATACCGGTGATGACGAAGATGATTACAATAATAATAATAATAATAATAATAATGATCATAATAATAATACGACTACTACTACACAACAGTGTAGTGTTATTATTGATACCAGAACACGACCAGTGAAATCCTAAATTAAGGGACGAAACTCCATAAATTAGCATGGCAAACCGAGTATCACGTCCCTTAGAAGGCGGAACCAGTATCACAACGCACAGACTTTTCCTGCCCTCGAAATGAGTGCGCTGGCAAAAGGGTTTCAATGTCTGTGGGTCGAACAATTCAACATTCCGATGTCGAAAGTTTCTACAATCTAAATTACATCCCCCCCCAAAAAAAAAACACCCCAAAACAACAAACAAACAAACAAACAAACAAACAAACAAACAAACAAACAAAAACCTCTTAATAAACTTTAATGGAACGTTTAATCCATTCCAGACGAACGGCATCTGGATACGCGGCTGAAGCCGCGTATCCGGATGCCGTTCGTCTCGAATGAGTTAAATGTTGTTTCCTGACCATTGCTCTTCGTGCAATACGCGACACAAGCTACGAAGAATATCTGCAGGTAATATGATACTCGGTGGCGCAAAACAAGCGTACCATCAAACAGCTCCATTGCAGATCTATGCATCATGCACGTTTAATAAAACTGAATCTTTTTATTGTGTGCTGGGGCCTTTGTAGGTCTCAAGGCATTCAAAATGTGGTGTAGACATTAGAATAATAACAAATGCAAATCACTCATCGTCGTTACAGAAGCACTGCAAAGTGAACAGTAAGACATTCGTGCCGGAACTGAGCAACCAATACACATATGCAAGAGGCATAGATCCTCATGAGCCCCCCAATTGCGGGGGCTTATGAGGATCTATGCCTCTTGCTGGCTTTATTGTGTGTCCTTGGACGATTTGTGTTCTTTGGCGTTGACTTGAGAAAGATTTCATAACACGATCTGCGCCCACTGGCAGTGAAGGTGTTGATGAAGACGGCGCGAGCATTGTGTGGCCACGTTCTGATGCTTTGCACTTGTCCATATATATTTTGGCATTAAAATGGGTTCATGACGCGGCTCGCGGTGCTAAGCAACACCGTTTTCAGGTCAGAGTGACACAACTCATCAGTCCCTTCACTGATCACCCCCTCAGAGTGACACTTGCTGATTTTGAAGACAAAAAATCAATACATGTATTTTGAATGTACGCCAACAGTAGATGAAATTACACTCTCAAATCATCAGCATTCGATGCACCCTTGATAGTGAAACTTACAGTCAGCAAAAATAAGGTTGAATAATCTAGGAAAGATTCAAATTTTGCGGCTGTAACCCGAGCTTATGGAATGACACACGGCACGAGGTTCGGGATCATAGATCCGTCTTTCAGAAAATAGGATCTTAGGACTATTTTTTGTAAACTGATTGAACCCGGCCTAGTAACGTTATCTAGCCACGTCCCGGTGCAGAGGGTAGACGAACATTCTCCAATGCACGTACAGTTTCACTACTGATACAGGTTATCGTAAGTTGGTTTTTACTTTTACACTGTGCTATAAAGAAAAGGTGCACTTTGAGACTGGATCACAAGACGCGAATGTAGATATCAAACAGTCTTTCGCTTAATCCCAAATAACACCCTGAGTTGTATTCAGACGACACGCAGCAAGAGACATAGATTCTCGTGAGTCCCGGCAATGCCGGGACTCACGAGAATCTGTGTCTCTTGCAGACGTGAGAGACTGGCTGAAGTGTAAAGTGTTACACAATCCGCCAATCTACCTAAACTATGCCTACATGAGTATCAGCAAAATTTAAAGCCTCATTCGTTCATTCGCTGCAACAGTCTGAAAGCCGACAACAGCACGGTCACCCCAGCTCAACACATGAGAAACTCTGTCAAAGAGAAAGTTATACGCGTGAGCTGTTCGATCCCGCGGACCTTTTTCTTTGGGGTTCGAGCTAAAAAACATTTAAACTTGAGAGTCTGGGCTTTGCAACTCTGCCGTGATTCGGTACAAACAATTCGTGACAGAAGATGGCAGAAAGCAAAAGACCAGAGCAGACAGTTTGCCAATTGTGCAGAAAGAGTTACGTAGAGCCAAAGATGCTGGATTGTATCGACACATTTTGTCTGACATGCCTGGAGACCGTAGTCAGTGCATGGGAAAAGGCAGGCAGAGACGAGGGCAACCCAACCATCCCGTGCCCAATTTGCCTAAAGGAGTTCGCCATTCCTGTGGAAGGATTAAGCGCCATAAAGGTAAATTACACTCTTTCTCTCTCTTTCTCTCACGCACCCACATACACGCACGCAGAATAGAAGTATGTGCGTGGAAGTAGAGTAGTATGTGTGCTCGTGCGTGCGTGTCTGTGTGTGTGCGCGCGCGCGTGCGTGCGCACGCGCGCACACGCACACACGCTTCAGATTCATACGTTAACTCTTTCACCGCCATTTTCGACGATTCAGTTAAATGCTACACTCAAAAAGTGGTGGTCTGTTCACTTCATCGTTATCATCTGAACTTTCCCCAGTAATAGTCTAGCAGGTTACGCAATTTCTGCAGAGGTAAGTAAGTCGTCAAAAGAGTAACATTGGTTTGCAGATACGAAATGAATGTACTAATGCCATATGGTTTATGCATAACAACAATATTTGTCCTTAAGATGGAGACATTTTTTTAGAAGTGTTTTTCGAGCGTTACTTGTTTGTTGTGGGGGAACCAGTCTCCGCACACGGTTCGGATAAGTCGCAAGACATTTTTTTGTGTGCATAACACTGAACATTCAATCATACAATCACACAAGTTACAAGTTTATTCCAGTGATCAAATTAAAATCACGAGGAAGTAAACATGTATACATATTTACGATAAAATAATTTAAAAAGTAATATTTTTAATGCCATAAGCATACTCGCGTCGCTAGTTCAAAATGGCGATCAGCGAGATGCTCTCGAACGAAGTCAATCAGACGCGTACGGTTGAGGCAGGTTCTCGTTGCTCCTGAAGTGAGACAGATTATTTTGGATTTAAACTTTGAAGCACATTTTATCAAGGTCATATAGGTTATTTTTCCTGGTCTTGAAAGCAGCCTTTCCCATAGAACTCAGTCTTTAGTGGGAGGAAAGCAAACTCGATTCGTGCATGTTTTGCATTGTGTCTGCCGACCATCTTCAACATTCTGAAGACTTTTTGTCCAGATACACCATGCATGTTGTTCGTCTGTTTTCCAGCCTAACGGCTCTATGTGTAGGCCTTCTCTTTTTGATTAGTGGAGATGGGATTTTTAACTGGTCAAGCATGGTCTTATCCGTCTGTTCTTAGGCAAAAGCCAGGCAGACTAAAATCCATCTCCGAACCGTTTCCATCTAAACCACCATGTTCAGCAGAACACCTAAATGTAGGAATTTTTGTTTTGCAACCCATTCAATCAATCTGCACTCAAGTACTCACAAGACTCTTATGATCAAGCTTTGTCAGGACTGCATGAGACACAATACAGATAGTAGCCCTCTCCATTATGTTTTACTTATTTATTTATTATTGATTCATTTATGTATTCACTTATACCTTTATTTAGTGTTTATCCTTCTAATTGTGGTGTCTGGAGTATTCAATGAAGTTTTTTTTTTTAACCTATAATGGGGGGAGGGGGGGGGGGAGGGGGGGATGGGGGGAGAGGGGGGGAGGGGACAAGTCGTCTCTCGAAGGTTAGAGAGTAGTCCACCAGTATAGGTCCCCACTTTGACACTCAACTCTCACTTGTGGCTCCACATAGCTGCAGCATGCGCAGCGGCCACACCACGGGCAACAGCTTCGACTGGTTGGCTAAACCAAGTGAGGGGAAATCGGGGGTCTCAAACCCTTGGTGAGGCAGGACTTGCTCGTCCTAGCATGCAAAGTCTGTCACCGGCCGACTGGGCGGAGGAAACTCAATCAAGGGTTCAACGGCCAAGAGGGCGGGTCAGCAGTGCACTGTGGAGTGCATAGGGCATGTAAGAGCACAGAAGAAGACATGGCCATCCACTGCAGCCAAGGAAGTTACCAGTGGTAACGTCTCATCGTGCCACTGGACTCTGATTTCTGCGGCCGAGAGGGTGGGGTTGCTCCAGCGCAACAGCTTCTCCACCAAAATCTCCTTCACGAGCAAGTTTTGTGCATGGATCTTCATCTTCACCAAATCTGCTTCTTCATCTTCTTTTTTCTTCTGCCTCCTCCAGAAGCCCTGCGGCGATGGGGAACGAGCAAACCGACAGGTAGAGGTTACTACTGGGAGTCGTAGCTCCGAACCTGCACGTAGGCGGCCTGTGGACCAGTGGTCGCTCTTCCCTGTACCAGGGGTAGCAGGGAAGTTCGGCAGCATTCCAGGCGAATGAGCAGCCCTCTTCAGGACAGCACTTCTCACCCTAGTAAGGGATGGAACTAGAAAAGGTGTTCCAAACATTGTCTGCCCTACACCAAACCGGTCAGCTTACCGCGGCTGGCGGTTTAACCTTTTTATGCGGTCGAAAAGAAAAACAAAGAAAGAAAATTATTCTCGGTACGTGGAACGTACGAACCCTGTTGGACAGAGATCAGACGCAGATACCGCACAGAAGAACAGCCCTCTTAGCTGGGGAGCTGGCGAGATATAAGATCGATATTGCAGCTCTTAGTGAAACCAGATTTGCTGACGAAAGCTCGATCTGTGAACCTGAGGGTGGGTACACCTTGTTCTGGAAGGGCAAAGCTGGGAACGAGGACAGGATACACGGAGTTGGCTTCGCCATCCGCACCACGCTCCTCCGACATCTGCCTTCTCTTCCCACTGGCATCAGTGAACGAGTGATGAAGCTCCGTTTCCCCATCTCCCACACCCAACATGTCACTATCATCAGCGCATATGCTCCGACACTCACCAACGCCGATGACGACAAGGAGGCGTTCTATGAGAGCCTCGACTCCCTCCTGAAGTCCACCCCTGCAAGTAACAAACTCATCGTGTTTGGTGACTTCAATGCTCGAGTTGGGCGCGAATGTGACTGCTGAAAAGGAGTGATGGGCCCACACGGGCTGGGCAAGATGAACAGCAATGGCCTGCTGCTGCTGACATTGTGCGCTGAGAATGGACTCGCCATCACCAACAACCTCTTCAGGCTGGCTAGTAAGTACAAGAGAACATGGATGCATCCCAGGTCCAAGCAGTGGCATCTCACAGACTATGTCATTGTCCGCCAGCGGGATATTCGTGATGTCAGAATCACCAGAGCCACGAGGGGAGTTGAGTGCTGGACCGACCATCGGCTGGTGCAGTCTGTCCTTAACCTGCACATTGCACCAGCACACAGGAAGAGGCCGAAGATCACCCGACCTTCATTCCACCTGGCCAAGCTGAAGCGCCCGGACGTCAAGGAAAACTTTCAGTCCCACCTTGATGACCTGCTAACTGCCCATGGACCGTTGACTGGCAACCCAACTGAAATGTGGAACCAGTTCAAGGGGATGGTGACAGAGTCTGCCAAAGACGTGCTTGGACCCAAGCAGAGGGTACACCATGATTGGTTCGATGAGAAAAATGAAGTGATCAACAAGCTACTGGAGCAAACGCGCAGTGCCTTCATCGAGTGGCAGAACGACATCAACGCCTTGTCCAAGAAAGACCGCTTCAAACACCTCCTGAGAAAAGCCCAGAGAGTGCTCCGCAACATGCAGGACACCTGGTGGGACAGCAAGGTAAAAGAACTTGAACACTTTGCTGAATCCAACAACTCCAAGGAGTTTTTCAGCGAAATGAAAGCTGTCTACGGCCCTGCCAGACCCAGCACAACCCCTCTCTTTTCTTCCGACGGCTTCACCTTGCTGAAGGACAAAGGCAGCATCACTGAGCGCTGGAGAGAACACTTCTCAAATCTGCTGAACCTGCCTTCCACTGTCGACCCCGCGGCCCTGGACATGATTCCCCAGAAGCTGACACTGGATGACCTTGACCTCCCGCCTACCCTGGACGAGGTCAAGAAAGCGATCAACCAGACTATCTTCGGCAAGACTCCAGGCATGGATGGCATCCTCGCAGAGCTCTTCAAAGCAGCTAGACCTGAGACCCTTGATGCCTTCCTCAACATTCTGACATGCATATGGGCAGAGGAGAATATGCCATTGGAATTTAGAGATGCTACAATCGTCTCCCTGTTCAAGAACAAGGGCAGCAAAGCAAACTGTGCCAATTACCGAGGGATCTCACTCTTGTCCACTGCTGGCAAGATCCGCGCGAGAGTCATCCTGAACCGCCTGATCAGCTCTGTATCTGAGGAAGCACTCCCAGAAGCTCATTGTGGCTTCAGACCCGGCCGCAGCACAGTCGACATGGTCTTCTCTGTGAGACAGGTCCAGGAGAAATGCATTGAGCAGCACATAGACCTCTACGCTGTCTTCATAGATCTGACTAAAGCATTTGACACCGTGAACAGAGAAGCGCTTTGGGTCATCCTCGCAAAGCTAACCTGCCACAGGAAGTTTACCAACATCATCCGCCTCTTCCATGATGGAATGGTAGGAGTGGTCCAGTCAAACGGCGACACATCCGCACCCTTCGACATTTCCAACGGTGTCAAACACGGTTGTGTCCTTGTCCCCGTGATGTTCAACCTGTTCTTCAACCTGTTCTGCACCAACCAGCCCCAGGCACAAGAGCCCCCCTCCCCCAAAAGCGTATATCGAAGGCACCGAGCTGAAGACTGTCGACCAGTTCAGGTACCTGGGGAGCATCATCTCTTTTGACGGTACTATCGATAAGGAAATCGCAGCTCGCATCATCAAAGCCAGCCAAGCCCTGGGTCGTCTGCGCACTCGTGTGTTGAATAACAACGTCAAGCTCTCCACCAAGATCAAAGTCTACAAGGCAGTAGTCTTCCCCAGCCTACGGCTGTGAGTCATGGACGCTGTACAGAAAGCACCTCAAACAGCTTGAACGTTTCCACATGAGATCCCTGCGCTCACTCATGCGCATCAAATGGCAAGACAAGGTGACAAACTTGGAAGTCCTGGATAATGCTGATTTAGTGAGTGTTGAAGCCTTGATCCTAAAGACCCAACTTCGCTGGACAGGTCATGTCATACGCATGGATGATTCTCGCATGCCACGCCAACTCCTGTATGGTGCACTCTCAAAAGGCCACAGGAAGCAAGGACGGCCAAAGAAACGCTTCCAAGACTACATAAAAGACAGCCTCAAATACTGCGTCTTCCCGGTAAAGGAACTTGAAACACAAGCATAAGACAGATCCGGCTGGCGTGTCGCTACCAGGAAAACCTGCACGCTCTTTGAACACAATCGGCGCGAACGGATCACCAGTGCCAGAGATCGCAGAAAGACAGCGCCGACTCTACCCACAGCTACGTTCCAGTGCCCTCATTGCCCTCGCAGGTGTGGCTCCAGGATTGGCTTGGCCAGCCACACCCGCACCCACAAATAGAAGTCATGCACAATGACGACGTCATCGGTTTTCGATGGTCTACCCATTATTATTATTCTTTTAATAATGGATAAAAGGAATTGCTTGATGCACATGATTACTAGTGGTATGGTGGTGGCCACCAAGGACAGGAAGGAAGACATTTTTCAATATGCATACTTCTTTGGATGTTCAAAATCTATCCTTTACTTAACATGCATATTTGTATGTCTCTGGTATCTCTGAGTTATTTTATTTATTTATTTATTATTTACATTATTTATTTATTTATTTATTTATTTTTGTTTTGTTTGATGTAGGTTTGTATATACACATCAGCATACAAGATGAGAACATTACATGTACATATAATTATATGGTAATAGGTGCCATACCCCCTGCTCCCCACCCCACATATTCACACAAAACCACAGAACACCCATCAAAAGACTGAACAGCTGTGCATGTTCATAAAAAAATATATCCTTTACTTGGCACTCAGATGTCCCAGGTATCTTTGACGTACTTTATTTTATTTATTTATTTAAATTTATTATTATAATTTTTTTGTAATGTAGGTTTTGTACATACACATCAGAACTCACCAAGAATATATATATATTAATATATATATATATATATATATATATATATATATATATATATATATATATATATATATATATATATATATATATATATATATATATATATATATGTTAATAGGTGCCATACCGCCCGCTCCCACATACACACACAAAAAAAAACGCAGAACATTTACCAAAGACATGTACATCTGTGCATGTTCATAATCTGTCCTTATTTAGCATTCACATGTCCCAGGTATCTTTGACTTACTTTATCTTATTTGTTTAAATTATTTATTTATTTTGTTTGTTTTGTAATGTAGGTTTTGTACATACACATCAGCATACAACATGAGAACATATACAGACATGGTAATAGGTGCCAGCCTGCCCGCTCCCAACCCCACCCCACATACACACACAAAACCGCAGAACACCCACCATAGACATGCACAACTGAATACAGATGGGCATTAGTGGACTGTTAAACCTGTATAGAGACATGAGGTTAAGAAAGCGGCTTGCATTGACTGCCTGTATTTTAGCTGCCCACCTACAAATTTAATGTATACAGTTAATCACACTGCACATGCAGCCATCCGTTCTGTGAAAAGTACTGCTGGCCTTATGCACAGGGGCACCAAAACTTAGAGATGAGGCCACACCTGATAACAATAACAGAATTAATATTCATACGCAGCCACTAGTTCTGTAAACAGCACCTTTGTAAACAGTACCAGTGGCCAAATGCACACAGACATCATGGATCACTGATCATTTCAAACAATAGGCTGCCCAATACACGTTGATCAGTGATAGGGTGAACTAGCCTGCACATGCAGCCATCAGTTTTGTAAATAGTACTGGTGGCAACATGCTACATGGGCACCAAACTTAAAGATGAGGCCACAACTGCCACCTCAAACAAAACGCTACCTACACACGCATATCAATGATACAGTTAGCCTCCGTGTGCGTTAGGAAGGATAGGCTTAAGGTATGGGACTGTAAATCTTCCAGCGAAATGTCAAAGCCAGTAAGAAAATAAGATAAGAGCAGCAAGTACATGTGTTTTGTAAATTAATCAAATAAAACATGAGAACTCATCGAGCCCCATGGTGTTTTGAGTGGGTGATGGATACACTGAAAGAAATAGTACGTGTACAGTATTAAGTAAGTGCATCTTCATCCTCCCCCCGCATCCACCCGGCCCTAAAACTAGCAGGCTGCTCACCATAAAACATACCTCATTCATTGATCATTTGACTGTCTGATTTATTAAACCATCTCAGTGTCACCTTTCTCCGTTTTCTTTCTCGTTTTAATCCCAATATATATGAGTGTCAGTGCTAATGCCAGCTGCTAAGAATCCTTGCTGCGAACTTCAAATGTCAATATGCAGACAAACTGCAAATTACGCAGCAGCAAAACACAGTTCCTCTTTTGTGCTGCTAGGCTACTGCTAGCAAGATAGGGTTTAATTTCAAACAAAGCATTGCATGAACTTCCAAGCGTGTTCACATTGTGCTGTGTATTCTTTCAATGTGTAGTGTACTGTACCATCAGTGATCACTGAGACTGCATTGGACGTGACCACACAGGTCACAACATATCTTACCAGTGCAACTGTTTGAATAAAACGTTACAGTAATATATAATTAATCAAGTTCCGAAACTGTGTTCAGCCATGACAGTTAAAACCAAGTGGTGTGGCACTCTTTCTCTTTTACAGCATGTAGCATGTTGCACTTTGGACATCGGTTTGGACATCAGTTTGGACGCATCGGTTTCGAAGATAGCGTTTGTTTTTAAGTCCCTTCTATTTATAGAAGGGACTTTTTAGGACGGGTCGCGGTGGGGCGAATTTAATAGCATGTCCATGATGTCAAAGGCGGGCAGGCTAAACCTCTAACAATTGAAGTAACAAGATAAAAATTACGTCATGTTTAGTTACGCTAACCTCGCTGCTGAACGTACAGTGGTGATTTGGCGCGAAGTATGTATGTATGTGTGTGCGTATGTATGTAAACAAGAGAATCTCCAATATTTCTGTACACACAAGCTTGAAACTTGGCGAAATACTTTCTTAAGTGGGTGGCTAAGAGAGCCTCTGAGCTTATTGTAATTGAATATCTCATTGAAGACATAAACAACCGTTTATAGGAAGTCGGTTGACCCAGATTAGAGTCCGTAATTTTTGTCATATTTACTTGAACGTTTGCATATAGCTAGTTTGGAGAAAGACAGTGGGTGCATTCGTTAGCCAGCTTTGTATCCTTTCAACGTCTTTTGTAAGAATTTATTCTTTTCAGAAAATAATTAAAACAGTAAAAAAAAAAAAACAAAAAAAAACTTGACTTCTAGAGAAAGTCAGACAGTGCCGGTGACGTAAAAGAAGCAACTTCGTCACCACCCAGACATATGACGTAATTCTCTCTCTCGCTCGCTCCAGCCAAGCTAAACCTTCCTAATAGCAGGGACAACACTGACGAGCGACTCAGGGCCCTTGACATGCTTCCGTTGCGTAACCTCTTTCTGTTCAATAAGGGCGTGTTAATGTTTAAAGTCCGCATATCCAAAACCCCGCGGTACGTCTCGGATTTGTTTAAGTATGCTAACACACCATACAAGACATCAAGGAACAAACTGTCAGTACCTAGGCCACGACTTGATATATTCAAAACTAGTATGTCTTACTCAGGGGCCAAACTTTGGAACTCGTTTCCGGCCAATATTACCGAGGCATCTTCATTGTCCAAATTCAAGGCAAGACTATTTCGGCACTTAATTGAGCCGCCGAACAAAGCGCATGCGACTACTGCGTTTTGAATAATGACTGTTATCAAATATGTAAGTCTATGGGCGCGTGTGTATGTGTATGCGTGCATGTGTGCGAAACAGTGTGTTTTGTGCATGTTTGTCTATGCTGGTGTGTGCGTGCGTGTGTGTGTGTGTGTGCGCGTGTGTGTGTGTGTGTGTGTGTGTGTGTGTGTGTGTGTGTGAGAGAAAGTTTTTGCGTGCATGTATGTGTGTGTTTGGTTAGTCAGGAAGAAGTAAAACGTCTAGATAATCTTGACGTTTATGTTACATTTTTGCGTTCAATGTACCAGATGTAGTCTTAACAGTGTGCAATGTATATGTATGTCTCTATTATGTAGTTGTATTTCATGTACCGTGTGTAATGAATATTAGCCAGACGTGGGTCGGGACCGGCTGTGCTTCGTCTGACGCGGGCGTTGGTTGAAGGCCCCGGACATACATCACGATGTCGCGTTTGTCCGGGCCTTTAATCCAATGTTTGAGCCGTAGCAGGGACTGACCTAACTCTGACTTACGTACTTCCGTGTGTGTGCGTCTGTGCGTGCGTGCGTGCGCGTGTATACTGATGTGTGTGTGTGTGTGTGTGTGTGTGTGTGTGTGTGTGTGTGTGTGTGTGTGTGTGTGTGTGTGTGTGTGTGCGCGCCAGTGTGTGTGTGTGCAAGCACATAATACGTACACACACATCGACGCGCTTTCAGAAGAGCATGCAGGTGTACTTAGCATAGCATATAGCTAGGTAAAGTCAGTCTGATTTCACATAAATTATAGCAAGACTTAAATTGTACTGTGAAATCCTAGTTTTGTCACCATTTTCGTAAGTCTTGACAGTCTGAATGACAAGTCCCCATTCCTCAGGAAATTCCTCCATGGCATTTTTAATGAGCCTCGATCTGACGCCCAAAAGTAGAAAGGAATTCCCCCTGCAGCCAATGGCAAGCCGTAAAAACGGGTCACGTGACTCATCCCCCCCCCCCTCCCAAAGAGCCCAAATTTATACCTCAGAATACGATTTGTGTTGGTTTTGCTGGAATGGCTTTCTCGGCCAGACGTAAACGATATGGAGGGTCACGTACATCATTTTGTTTATTGAAACGTGCTATTTTTAGGCATATCTTCAGTTTTTGCCGAACACGGTGACGGTTAATTTTTACCTGCAATATAAGTGTACTTTAAAAACGAAAATCACACACAAAATTTATGTAAATTATTAATCGCATTTCGATCCGTAATCCATCCGTTCACCATGAATCGAATGCAACCCGTTATTTTGACAACAGTCTCTCCGTTCCTTTGTTCTATGCGGTTATTCAACCTACCCGATTTGCATGTTGACAACGTCAGTGATGGTAGTCACATTCTCGCCAAGTTTATTCTCATCCAAATGCGAGAAATTATTCCAGGCTACATAAATGTGCAGGCTGGCTTTCTGTGCGCCCAGTTCATTCATTGCAAACTTCTGAGAGTCCGTTTTTAACCAGTCTACCTAAAACATGTTCCCCTAGAGTAGTAAACAGAATCAAGCTTGCAGTCATATTCGTACGCAGACCGAAAACAGACGAAAAGTAAAAACATTAACAAAGAATTCTTTTCCCATTTTTTTCATAAAGATAGAATGTCTGTATATTTTAAGTGTATAAATGTGTTTTTTAAATGAAACGAAAATTCGATGTTGGCACCTTTAAGCGTTCACTCAGAAAAAAATTGCTGCAGATTTTATTTTGTCCGTTTCACGCTGAGCTATCAATGCGCGTGGTGCGATTCATTCGACCGGCCTGCTTGAAGCGTCAAATTGAGCAGGATTTGAATCAAATTTTACAAGGTAAAGATCTTCACATCATCCTGGTATATGGCAGTAAACGGCTGTTTTAAACAAAAAAAATGCGCCGGAGATCGTTACATCGGCTGTTGGGTGAGTTTTGATTTCAATCGGATGATCGTTAGGACTTTAGAGGACATGACTAAACCGGTTCACATTTTTTCAAGTCCGGATTCTGTCGTGTTTTTTTTTTTTCCAAATTGGGGCTAAATATGGCAATTGAATAAAATGCAGAATAGCGCTATCTTTCAAGAAATGAAAATTTATAATAATTTTTAACGAATGTGTAAAAATCATTTCCGGAGACGTCGCATGAAAATCGCCAGTGGACAGAATTGCTGCTTGTATGTGTTGGCTGCTGCTAATGCTGTACATGCATGTACCAAGGAGCTACCATTGATGCATAAAGCCACTGTTTCACTGTAGCCAAAACTAGTGCGTTTGTGTAACCCCCTCACCCCCTTTTTTTCTTTCTTTTTTATGTGTTGAGCTATGATTCTGACATACACTGCATTATGTCTTTTGACTCTTTCCCTATTTGTTTAGCTGTGAAGCAGAGAAACGTTTTGATTCTTACTCTAAGTGGAAAATTATGGTATATATGTACACGAACAGATGGGGACATTAGTGTTTCAGTGATTTGCTGAGCCTAAAACTAACGTACTAAGTAAAAGTATTTGTGAATACCGCAGGCACCAAAGTATAGCTCTATAAGTTGACGCAGTGCAGGTCGAATCAGTATCTGGTCTCCATTTATACAGTTGCTTAAGGCGCAGACTGTATTTATGACAGGAACTGTTTCTTTGTACATATTAGGATGTATGCTGGCTGCCTCCAAAACAAGAAATGAGAATCACTCATGCATGATGGTGTGTCATGTGTGTCAACAGTTCATTGCTACTGCTTACATCTGCTGTATTGTCCACCTAAACAGACTTGTGCACCAGCAAGTGTGCCAATGAACAGGAATGATAGATCACATATCTGTAATGGACTAATACTTTTTAATTTTTTTTTTTTGTATACTGTGGCTGGATAGTGGGGAGAGGGGGGGGGGGAGGGAGGGGGTGTTCAGGTGAAGGAGAAGGCACAGACTTTGTTTAACCCTTATCATTCGGAATACACCTGTGTGTGAAATAAGTTTTGACTAAAATAGTTCAAGGGTAGTGCCAGAATAGCTTGGCGCCTCTAGGTGCAAAGCTGTTCTGGCACCACCCTTAAACTAAAGCCATTGGTATATCCTTATTTGTAACTGTAAGTACTGTAATGTAGCTTGCATATATGGCAGTGTACAAAGTTGAAGCTTTTGAAAGTTTTAGGCTCAGTATGATATGGGTAAAGACAGGGACTGTTTCTTTTTGGGTTTAGGTTTTGCCAGGAACTTTTTCTTTGTATTAGGACACATACTGACTGCTTCCAGAAACACGAATTACTGATGAAAGATGGTTGGTGTCAAATCAGTACAGGCTGCCAATGCTATATGACTGCTTTACTGGTATCATCAGGAGACCTCTCCATCAAATTGCCACATCGTTATGCTGTATTGTCCTCCTTGAACAGACCTGTGTGCCTGCGACTGCGACGGTGCCAACGAACAGACATGAAAAACAAATATCTATTTGTAAGTTGTTGTCTTTTGTGGGTCTACAATTTGCTGTATGACTGACACTAACCAGTAAGTTGGTCAACCTATAATTTTCAGCTTTAAAACCCAAATTTGTTACAGAGATACCTCAGGGTCTTACCTTTCCATGCATATTAATTTAGTCCCTGGGAAAGTTTAAATGTCACAAGAGGTTGGCAATGTATAAAAAATGCCAGTTTTTGTAGTTCTTATCAAAGTTTTGCCAACTTTTTATTTACATTTGGCTCAAAGGTATCTATTGATAAGGCCTTTCTATATATATATTAATTTGGTACTCCCTTCACTAAGGTCAAGAGTCTTTGGGGGTGAGGGGGGAAGGGTTTCCAGAAATGGGTTAAAAAATAGCCATATTTTCACATAAGCTGTTTTTTTCCTCAAATACTATTCTCAACTTCAAACCCAAACTTGGCATTGAGATGCCTGATGGTAAGGCCTTTCTATGCATGTAAATTTGAATGATTCCTTAGAAAGGTCAAGGGTCACGAGGTTGGCAAGTGTGTGAAAATTCCAGTTTTTGATAGAATTGTAGTTTTCATCAACATATTTGCAAACTTTTCAGTCGAGTTTGGCATAAAGGTAGCTGATGATAAAACCTTTCTTGGCATACTAATTACGTTGACCCCTAACAGAGGTTAAGGGTCATGGATGGTTGACAGATTTGTGAAAAATGCATACATTTTGCTGGTACAAAAGCCAACCCTTATGTTGAGACACTTGCTCAATTCATTGACCTGTTGTAACGGTCAAGGTCCCACTTATTATGTGGGTTGGTCTTTGCATTTTTTGTTTACTTATGTGCTGCACAACAGAAGTGCACTTGAAAAAGGAATCAAAGTAGCCATCGGATTTAAGTCAGGGAATTGGTCATCTATAAAAACAAAAACAAAACAGACTTGCCAGAGAGCGTCATACTTTGCCTGTAACAGGACCTCTGTTTACCAGTACTCATTTTAGCTTCCGTTTCATAAAACTTTTAACAATTGGAAGCCAATAAAAACAGTTCTGCCAGTTCTCAGGTTCCTTACAAATCATTAAACAAGGTTTTTGCCTGGCTTTTGCATTTGACTAGTGTTTTCATTCTACGCTATACGGACTACACTGTAAGAGTATAAGTCAAAAGCTGTTTTTTTATTAGTACATTTGAAATATCAATTTTGTCTGCAATTTTTTCAGCGTGTCTCTTGTGTTTTGTGGATACACATGGGTCACAACATTTAAATACAGTTCATTATTCATTTCAAATGTGTATGTATATTTATAGTGCACCAATGACTCACCAGAAACTCTGGGGATTTAAAAATGAAAACTGTATTGTCAGCTGTAGCACATTGCATCAGTAACTCTGTCAATTTTTGCATATTTTCTGATCAGACTCTGGGTTGGATGGTGATTTTGAATGTAATTAGGATTGTTTTTACTTCCAATAGAAATTCTGCTTTGTTGCTGATTAGCGGAAAACCGTGATAATGATGGGACGCGTGACCATGATTATCACAAGATGAACGAAAACAACACATGAATGACTTTCACATAAATTGACTTGCCACAGGACCCAAACACCATACCCATTGCACCCAATCTCACTTGTGACTCGCACAACAAAACCAATGGTGTAAGGCTAGTGCCGTGGATAATCAGTGGCGTAAGTCATTTTATTTCATAAATTATAAACCGTTCATGTTCAAATCTCAATAGCCCTATTTTTTTTGGCACAGTAAAGGATGTGTCTGTCTTTATAACAATTTTGCACATGATGTATGTGCGTAAATAATTGTCATTTTTATACACATGTACATGTATCGGTATTTCAGCGTAATTAATGAATTTACTGCGCAAGTGAGAATACAGAGCTATTTTATAGTGTTTGAGGAATTATTTCGTTTCCTGATTTCTTAGTTATGTGTTGGAGATCAGAAGTTGACATGAAACAAATTTAATAAACTTGAAGCTCAGAATCTCAGTGTGCCTTAGTGCATGGAATGACAAGGTCTGATTTGACATTGGAAAGTAAAAAACAATTACACAAATATTTGTTTAAAATAATCTGTATATTTGACAATTTAACTGAACTTACAAATGTGCACATAATCATTTGCAGATTCAATTATTACTAAAATGCTGGACTGTTTGCATAACTCGGAGACAGTTATATGTGTCTCTGTCACTTTACTGTTGCCTTTTCACAGCCTTCGATCAGCCCTACAGTTTGTAACACCAAGAAGTGCATGTAATTGAGGGATTTTATACGTGTATGTAATCACTTTTTCTTTTTTAAATTAAGAAAACAACAACATGATTTTCAAATGCTGATGGATCTTACAATGAGAGGATATACACACAATAAGTGCATTGAAAATTAAAAAAAAAACAATTACTGAAATATCTGGACTCTTACTGTATGCTGAGATCTGTATGCATGATATGTGTGGTGTGGTGAGAGATGTGAAATGATTGAAGGTGTTTAACAGTTAGTCTAATGAAGATGCCAACAGTAGTGTCTATGACATGCATGGTATACCATACTAAAAAGTAGTTCCTCGTGGATGGCTGATGGCGCAGTGGGTATTTCTCAATGGCTGTGTGGCATTTTGGCCACTTTGTTCAGTCGTTATGTTTTGTGTAAAAACTACATTTTCCCACGCGAAACATAGGTACATCGTGTTCGTGATTAGTTCTAGTTTTGAAAATAGTTTTTTTTTTCTTCTCATTTCTTTTTCTGCTGCATGTGGTTCGTTCTGCCAGGTACGCTAATTGCAGGTGACAAGAAAAATAACGGTGAAGAACTGTTCAAGTCTTAGAATGGCTTATACATTTGGACACTGTTGAACATTAGAAACAAAATGATATATGAACCTTCAAAATTGAACCACTCGTAGAGATATTTCTCCTTATGTTAGGTTACCTCTGCTTGTCCTCGGCTAACCATTTCAAATTTCAGGGGGTGAAGATTATGCTTCTCAAAGAATAAATACCATCTGAACATCCACGTGTCACCTACCTACATGCAGCCAAATATCTCCTCGTACACATTTTACTTTGAGTTGTGCTCGAGGATCTGAGTCCACAAGAGAAACTAAATGAATGCAAGGTACCCCTATTCACAATCTCGAAAAGGGTGTCCGTGTTATAAGCAAACAACAGCCCAAAAGACATCACACATGAGGATGTTGCCCTCAGAGTTTCAAAATGTAAGAGTCCCTGTTACTCTGACAACTAAAACAACTTTGGATACTCGTCTGGGTCATTGCAAAGGTTCCGTTTTAAACTGTAGTTTATTTCGTTCACATCAGCCAAAAACAGTGACCCTGAAAAGGCCTATGGGAAAGAAAGGTAGGGCGAGCGACTGCTACTTGTTCGCAAGAAAATGATTCGGAATAAAATTTTGATTCTGCCTATGTTAACGTCTATACGCCAAGGCTTGAGTCCACAAGAGAAACTAAATGCAAAGTACACAGTGTTGTGTTTTGTTCTGATTTACAATGCGTTGTACCGTCATCCAGTTTAAAATGCGACCAGTTGAGCGCTTATAGGACCCTGTATTTGCTATGAGGATAAGCAGAAATCATCGCTAGAGTGTTTACAAACCCGGAGTTTGACAGTTACAGCGATACTGATTTTTAATGAATAAATTTCAGTGACCATGCAGACAGCGTTTTAATATCGAAAGTAGCCGCCATCATGAAAAATTCCTATTTGGTGATTGGTCAGTGCTTGGTCACATGACAGACATAGAAAACACCCTCCCGGCTCATTATCGGTCTGTCTGTCTGACTGTGAAGCGAAAGCGAAACTCATATCACGTTAAATATAAAATTACATAAAAACAAAAAAATACGTCATGACAAATGACGTTAGACAAACCAATGACACAAATGCGCGCATCTCCAAGAGGCATAAATCCTCAAGTGCCCGGAGGGCGCATGAACATCTATGCCTCTTGAGGATGTTTGCAGCACGCGCATGCACGCACGCACACTCACACGCATACACACACATCGACGCGCTTTCAGAAGAAAATGCAGCTGTACTTAGTATAGCATGTAGCTAGGTAAAGTCAACCTGATTTCACACAAATTATAGCAAGACTGAAATTGTACCATGAAATTCTAGTTTTGTCACCATTTTGCCAAGTCTTGAAGCGAAAGCGAATCTCATATCACGTTAAATATAAAATTACGTAAAGACAAAATAAAACAACAAAAAAACAACAACAAAACAACAAAAAACAAAACAAACAAACAAACAAACAAACAAACGTCATGACAAATGATGACGTTTGACAAACCAATGACGCGTATGCACTGCGCGCGCCCCTTATAGAGTTCACTATGACGCATTGGCACATCTGCAAAGCTTTTTTCAGAAGGAGATATTTCAACATTAGAATCAAGTCAAAGACAAAAGGTTGAAACCCTTGACAGCGAAGACAGCTGTCATATAGAAAGGACTTTGTGGGTTATGGCTCATCCTATCTTGTTGTGGATTGCATTTTGTTTTGGTGCTGTGGTGTCGAAATGAAATGGGCAAAGCGATGATAAAGTGAATGAAAATAAACATGACAAACCTTTAATAAGACGTAAAAATGCACAAAGACCTTGCACGTTCGCTTTTTTTGGGAAAAAACAAGCTTAAGTAGAATAAGTAGAAAGAACTAGTCGGCACACCGAAATTCACCGCAACGAGTCCGGGTGCATTTTGTATCATGTGACGATCACGTGATTTGGGCTACCTTATTGTTGAGTAACGATATTTGAGCTCAAGGCATGTTTTTTCGTAACTGTTTCTTCTCTTAATATAATTAAGTTTGGGAATATACTTAAAAAATAAAATTGAAATCCTTTTAAGTAACACACAGTGCATACTACAACTGAATACAGGAATAATGAGGCCCGTGAAAACTATTGATCCACAGTGAACATGGCTGCGTCAGTCCTGGTTTCGTCTGCAGACGTACTGGAAACAAATAGAGAGTCCGAAATAGCTCAGGCGGTTAAACGTCGGAGCAGGAGAGCGAAGGGAATCGACGGGTCGTGGGTTTGAATCCCCGTCCCGGCCCCGGTAGCTGGACTCGCAATCCAGGGAGAAAAGACGGGCTTGTTCAATAGCTTGTCCGTTGAAAGGTCCTGGTAAATCAAAGTGGCACAGTTGGAGTGCGCCTGAGTTGATCAGTGTTCAGGTCGTAGTCCATAGGCAATAGATTTCCCTGTCCTCCATAACCCGCCCGTCAGAGCCGTCCAATATCACTTTTGTGTCGTGGACGTTAAACCCCGAACTAACTAACCAATGGAAACAAAATGTGCTACCGAAAAAAATGTCTCCATCTTCCGGCGGTTTAAAATGAGTGCGCACTGCTTTTATTTATACTATACTTCTCTTTGTTACTCTGAAGAAAATCACTATCGCGTAAACGGATGATATATGAAGGGCATCTGCTAGACTATCAGCAATAGCCATACGCGTTAAGTTTCACACCGTTACCCCGGCGCATGATGTGTGACAGTATGGACACGTTTTCCAAGAACTGCAGAAAACGCCCAGGAAGGGCGTCTATGATAGCTGTCATGGCGGTTGCAAAAGGAAGAAATGTCTTTGCAAGATGATGTCGGGGGACATTATTTCCTAGGAGCGTATATCCGTAGGACAATCCCTCTAAGAAAATAATGTCCCCAGGCATCATATTACGAGGACATTTATCTTCTTCCTATTACAACGATCCTCCTCAGTTTTGACTGAATGGATTCAGTTCAGAATCGACTTGGAACTGTAGCGGGCTTGACTTCTTGCGGGGGGGGGGGGGGGTGGGGGGGGGGGGGGGGGGGAATAAGGGCAAGTACTCTTGTCGGATTCGGCAGGACGCTTTTTACCGCAATCAGTGCAAATCGTCATATTGCAGCATACAGACTAGGACCCAACCCGAAGTGGGTGGACAGATGTGGTGCAGGCTTTGTCTCAGGTGGGGAGGGAGGGGGGGGGGGGGTGGCTAACCTGGAGGGTGGGGTGGGGAGGGGGTTGGGGTGGGGGCGGGGGGGGGGGGGGCTCAAAGACTTTTTACCCCCTCCCCTATTTTTCCCAGGGGTATGCAAATCTAGGGTGGGTGGGTGGGTGGGTGGGTGGGGTGGGGGGTACTGCCCTCCCCCCCCTCCGTTCTTACGCCAGTGACCCTTAATCCATGAAGAAAGTACATGGGCTCAGCTGTATGTTGCGCATCGTATGTTTCTGAACTGTGTTGGATACAACGGTTACTTCTGACCACACCTTTCCCTATCCGAAACCGCCCAAAATGAAAGATGTTGGTTTTTCATCATGCAGCCTCCTGCTTTACCTACCTACGCCATTTGTTTCATTTCTAACTTTATTTATCTTGTTTTAGATTGATAATGTAGAAATAAATGTAAAACAATAACGCATTTTAGTCATTTCGATGAACGTCTGATTTGGGTGGTTTCTTGCATATCTATTTTAAAACACCCAGTCGAATGTATAGTCAGTAGTTTGGTATGATATTTGCTTCAGACTGAATTAATAAATTATGAGTTCACCAACAAGTATTTAATATTTAAAAACTGAATATTCGTGTCTGTTTTTAGAAAGAGGCCATATAGCTGCGTTTTCACATAAGTTTAAACACAGACAGTTTTAACAAGCTCAGCATATTACAACCAAAAATGTTGGGGCCCGAGTACTACGAGTATTTATGAGAAGTGAGACTTAAGCTCACTGTACACGCTCTCGCTCGGTGTGTGTGTGTGTGTGTGTGTGTGTGTGTGTGTGTGTGTGTGTGTGTGTGTGTGTGTGTGTGTGTGTGTATGTGTGTGTGTGTGTGTGTGTGTGTGTGTGTGTGTGTGTGTGTGTGTGTGTGTGTGTGTGTGTGTGTGTGTAAGTAGTGTCTACGCATCAAGTTTCATGGTGAATGTTTCCATATCTTGGGAGTGTAAGTCTGCTATCTATAATAGCAACATTCTGTTACTATGAGTGTGCAGCGCCTATGGCAGAAGTCGCGGGCGATACCCATTTGAACAATAATTTTCTAAGTTTCTATTTTAAGACAGGATGTCGAGAGCACACTGGAAGACCTATTGACAAACGCACGAGGCAGATGCACAGAAATCTTGTACGTAATAAAATCCCGTGTTACCGGCCTGATTTGTGTACTTGTGTTTTACGGAACCTTCAAGCGTTTCGCGTCGACAAAAGTTGCATGTTCAAATACTACATAGGCTGTACAAGTGTTGCATACTTACAGCAATAGACTTCCAATAATGGATAATAAATGTAGGGGAGAGCGGGGCATGCCCCCCTCCACCTTCCTCCAATGAAAAATTAGATGCATGAAAAGTAGGGGTGGGAAGAGTTGGGGGAGAGGGGGTGGGTGGAGGGGGGGGGGGCAGAGTATCCCCTGGCACACCAATACTTTTCGATATCTTTTGTGTGTGGAGGGATGCTGGGAGGACTTTTATTTAAAGAAAGAATACAATTTTTAAATTGTTTTTTTGCTAACAACCCCCCCCCCGAAAAAAACCCCCAAAACAAAACAACAAATAAAAAACAACAACAAATAAACCACAACAACAAACAACTTCCCAAAAACAAACAAAAACAACAACAACAAACAAACAACCCAACCAAACAAACAACAAGATGAGGATTTCATTTGTTTGGAGCTCACATGCTTTTTTCTTTTAGGAACAATTAGAGTTGTTTATATTTTTAGGCTTATTATGCTGATCCATTCCCCTTCTCTCTAAGCCAATCCGACACAAATAAAGACGGACAAACGGCGCTTCCCGCCATTAGTACGCTCTGTTGGCTAAAGCAATCCAGACCAAAAAGGTGACTGCCAAGCGTGTGAAATGCAAAGAAGTACCCAACGGAGAAAGAAACACGCTTAGAAAAAACGGTACAACACAATTTATTAATATTTCGGGTAAATACCCTTTGTCAAAATAGACAAACAAACAGAGACATTATTTGCTACTTATCTTCAGATGCAGAAGGAATGTGGCAACTGAAGGTGACGTAAAAAGAAAAAGAAAAGAAAAGACCAGGAAGAACAAAAGTAAAAATGACGTCAAAGAAAAAAATCGTAAGAGAAAGACTCCGAGAGAAACTAAACACGAGAGACAAGAGTGTGTGTAAGCGCGCGCAGGAGCGAGCAAAAGTAAATGCGCGTGTGTGAGGCCGGGGAGAGAGAGAGAGAAGAGAGACAGCGAGAGAGAGAGAGAGAGAGAGAGAGAGAGAGAGAGAGAGAGAGAGAGAGAGAGAGAGAGAGGGAGAGAGAGAGAGAGAGAGAGAGAGAGAGAGAGAGAGAGAGAGAGAGAGAGAGAGAGAGAGAGAGAGAGAGAGAGAGAGAGAGAGAGAGAGAGAACGAACGGGGAGTACCCTTGGGCACGAAGTAGGCTGAGTGTCTAATACTCCTCAACTCGATGGTGATATAAGGTTTGCCTTCGGGTTGGTGTTTAGCTGGCTTTGTGTATTAGACACTCAGCCTACTTCGTGCCCAAGGGTACTCCCCGTTCGTTCTCTCTCTCTCTCTCTCTCTCTCTCTCTCTCTCTCTCTCTCTCTCTCTCTCTCTCTCTCTCTCTCTCTTCTCCTCTCCCCCCCCCCTCTCTCTCTCTCTCTCTCGCTGTCTCTCTTCTCTCTCTCTCTCCCCGGCCTCACACACGCGCATTTACTTTTGCTCGCTCCTGCGCGCGCTTACACACACTCTTGTCTCTCGTGTTTAGTTTCTCTCGGAGTCTTTCTCTTACGATTTTTTTCTTTGACGTCATTTTTACTTTTGTTCTTCCTTTCCTTTTCTTTTCTTTTTCTTTTTACGTCACCTTCAGTTGCCACATTCCTTCTGCATCTGAAGATAAGTAGCAAATAATGTCTCTGTTTGTTTGTCTATTTTGACAAAGGGTATTTACCCGAAATATTAATAAATTGTGTTGTACCGTTTTTTCTAAGCGTGTTTCTTTCTCCGTTGGGTACTAATTTTGCTCTGTTGGCTGGTGTAGCGACAGGAATCCACCTCTTTCTACTCTACCCCACCCTCTGATCCACACACACACTGGCACACATAAATAAAGACGGACACACGCGATTCCCGCCATTCGTGAGCACTGTGGTGTGGCGTAGCATGGCTATTCTGAAGAAGAATAATACCACGAGCAGCGAAATGACGTCATTTCAAGTCATGGCATCATACGATTCGATGTTTTAGTACGTCACTTATCGCAGTACTAACATTTTACGTAGACCAAAATGGTTGACTGCCGGTGCAAACTACCAAGTGAGTAGCTCGGAAAAAGCACTGTCAGGGGAAAGAATTGTGCATGACTGACCAATGATCATAGATCTACTTTGGTCAAACACACACACACACACACACACACACACACACACACACACACACACACACACACACACACACACACACACACACACACACACACACACACACACAAAGGAAAAGAGGGGGTGCGCTAAGTAAGTGACTGGAAGAAATGCATATGGAAGCCCCCCCCCCCCCCCCCCGAAGGACGGCGTATCACATATCCACTGGATTTTCAGCCTCTTAGTGCACGGAAATTTAAACCTAGGTCCCCCAAAGGGGAGGGGTGGGGTGGGGGGTCCAGATATTTAGCTGGTGTGGACAGCTGTTTCGCTCTAGGCGACCTCTTCAGCACACCATCGACAACACTGGAGGAAGAGAAGGAACTTCTTCCTACCTGCAAAGAAGACCACATTATACTGAGGTTTCTGCAGGGGCATACATTCCATGCCTCCACCTAGATTCAAATTTCCATGCACCCTAAGAGAGAAAAGGGAGAAGGGGTTGCAGTCGAAATTGTAGTAAAAATCTAGACCAAAAGGCCCCTCTTTACTATCTTTTTGTTGTTGTTGTTGACCAAAGTAGATCTACGATCATTGATCGATCATGTTCTATAGGGCAGTTTACACCGGCTGGTCGGTACGAGTTACTTCCCTTTGCTACGGGAAAGCGGCCATTTTAATAGCGCTAGTGTGAGGATGGATAGCCTGGAGAGTTTTGATTGCAATAGTTTACGGAAGTTTTTGAAGGAACGCGAACAGGTAACCAACGGAGAAAGAAACACGCTTAGAAAAGACGGGTGCAACACAATTTATTAATATTTCGGGTAAATACCCTTTGTCAAAATAGACAAACAAACAAACAGAGAGATTAGCCGCTACTTATCTTCAATGGCAAAAGGAATGTGGCAACTGAAGGAGGTGACGTAAAATAAAAGAAAAGGAAGAACAAAAGTGCGGAAAAAGTAAAAATGACGTCAACGAAAAATCGTAAGAGAGAGACTCGGAAAGAACCTGAACACGAGAGACAAGAGTGTGTGCAAGCACGGGCAGGAGCGAGCAAAAGAAAAATCCGGTTCGTAAAATCCTTCTTTCTAACTGGGGTCTTTTGTCATCCAGTCAAGAATCTGCTGCTATCTTTTCTGAACCTCCGTTGGTAGCTTTCAAGAGGGATATTAATTTGCGGGACATGCTTGTTCGCTCTACTCTCAAGCCTCGTCATACCACCAGACCCTCCGACTCCACTCCGTGCAATGTTCCTAGTTGCAAGACGTGTCCTTTTATTTGCCCTTCCACCGTGGTGAATGGTCCACGTTACAAATTCAACATAGACAGATACTTCACGTGTCAAACCACCAACGTGATTAATGTCATCTCCTGTGTGAAATGCGATCTACTCTATGTTGGTGAGACGGAAAGAACCATCAACGACCGTTTCAAAGAACATCTTCAGTCGGTCAAGTACCAATACAACAGACCGGTCTGACGACATTTCAATCAGGCCGACCACTCCGTCTCGGACATTCGGGTTAAAGGCCTCTGGCTTATGCAAGCCAGTAATGTCTGGGCCAGGAAAGACCGTGAAAAATTTCTGATTAATAAACTGGGCACTGTGGCGCCACTCGGGATGAATATGAAAGATTAACATTTCTTACCTTGCTTGTGTCTGCTAACTGTACCTTTACCTCACTGTATCGCTTCTGTTTTACTACTCACTAACCAGATAGGTGAGGTTGGCGCTGGTTGATATGTACATTTCCCTTGGGGACTTTCTCAGCGCTGGCCGAACGTTTAGTTGGATCCCTTGCCCTTCCCTGTCGGCGCCCGGTCTCCGACTCACGGATTGATACGCGGTTTTGGGGCGGGGCGATCGTGTGCATCCCTTGGGGATGTATGTGGTCGTCTTGTTGCGTGCCTGTGTGTTTTTCTGTGGGCTGATGGGTGCCTGTTGGGTGGGGCTGGTGGCTCTGGCTGGTTGTCTTCCGCCCCCACCCCACCCTTTCCCCCCCCTCTCTCTCTCTATCTCTCTCCCTCTTTCTCTCCCCCCCCCCCTACCCCCTTTAACACTTCTCTCTAGCCATCAATCTCTCTTTACGCTTTTTCCTTTTCCCTTCCTCTTTCCCCCCCCCCTCCCCCCCCCCCCGCCCCCGTCTCTCTCTCTCTCCCCCCCCCCTTATTTTTTGAGTTACCCTTGAAGACGGTTTCACAACTACCTACTCTCCACTTATACCAATATATTCTCTTACTGAATTTGATTATTTGCTTTGTTTTGATGACTTATTACTTGTTGTGTAGCGTGCTAAATGCTGGTTTTTTTTTTCCCGGGGTCCTCCCGTTTTTCCCCGAGGTAGTCCTCAACTTGAAGATGATATAAAGTTTGCCTTCGGGTTGGTGTTTAGCAGACTTTGTGTATTAGACACTCAGCCTACTTCGTGCCCAAGGGTACTCCCCGTTCGTTCTCTCTCTCTTTCTCTCTCTCTTTCTCTGGCCTCACCTACACGCCTTTTCTTTTGCTCGCTCCTGCACGTGCTTTCACACACTCTTGTCTCTCGTGTTCAAGTTCTTTCCGAGTCTCTCTCTTACGATTTTTCGTTGACGTCATTTTTACTTTTTCCGCACTTTTGTTCTTCCTTTTCTTTTATTTTACGTCACCTCCTTCAGTTGCCACATTCCTTTTGCCAATGAAGATAAGTAGCGGCTAATCTCTCTGTTTGTTTGTTTGTCTATTTTGACAAAGGGTATTTACCCGAAATATTAATAAATTGTGTTGTACCCGTCTTTTCTAAGCGTGTTTCTTTCTCCGTTGGGTACTTCTTTGCATATTACACGCTTGGCAGTCACCTTTTTGGTCTGGATTGAAGGAACGCGGCATTAACTAGCTTCAGGATACAGAAGGAACGACCTTCTGGAGTTGGCGAAGACAGCACAGCAGTCGCAGCTTCCCACAAATCCAGACTGCTCGAGGGAGGACGTGCGGGATACGGTAGCTCAGAAATTACAAGAGCTGAAGTTTCCATTCACTGGTCCATTTCAGTGTGATGGTACATCAACCAGCGATCTGTCTAAAGCATCGAAGTTGGACTTGTTGACATATTGAATTTTCTGATTGAGATAACATCAGATTTTGACAAAAGGAAGGCTAAAGCTTACAAGTCTTTCGAAGACTACCGTCTTTTCTACGACGGGCACGTTAAGAGCTGGCTTAACTGGGCGAGACAAACCCGAACCTCGTCTCGGAGAGACACCCGAGACAGTCTCGGCGAGACACCCGAACCACCCCTTGCCCTTAATTAGGTTCGGCGAACCCTCCGAGACAAGATCGGCGAGACCCCGAGACGTGTCTCGGCGTGTCTCGGGCCGGTCTTTTGTCTTGCCGATCAAGCACAGCAAACCTGCCCGAGACACTCTGAAAAAGTGAACGCTCTTTTCTGCCGGAGGAAAGATTTTCAATCAACACGCAAACTCCCAATAGTGTCTTATCGCGGCTTATCCCCGCTGAGCAGGAAATGACCGTGAACCTGACAGGCACAAGCGCCGATCAACTTCCGTCTCGGCTGGTTCGGCGCGGCTAAAAATAGACCCGGTTAAGAAACGAAAAGAGTTCGCCGTGACCGCTCGATCTTCTGTCTCGTCTCGGGGAGACCCAATTCGGAAAGAAACCGCATTTTGACCGAACGACGAACCTCGGTTCGCCGAGACATCGTCTCGCTCAATTAAGGACGGAACTGAAGTGTACGCTGTTTGAAGACAAATTCTGCCTGTTTTTGGCCAGCGTCAGACCAACACAAAGACAAACTTACATGCGAACGAGTGCCTACAAGCTGTGGATTGTTCCAGACACAGACGGCACTATTCTTCTCGGATTTCGCCAGTGTCCTGTGTCCAGGAGGGTATGTACACACTTTATTTATGATAAAATACATAAACTCATAGTGACACTGACAGATCACAAACAGATGAAGATGCTGTACAGTACTGAAAGTCTGTCTGCACACACTGAAAATGTTACTCATAGATATAGAAATAGTGAATGTATGTCATACAAAAACAGAAATGTACTGTAACTGATGCAGCAATATGACACTCTCAAATTATACATTATGAAATGCTTGGATGAAACTGAAATGACCAGTATTATTTCAGGTGAGCGATTGAAATGAATAAAATCTGCATAACTGGCTTTCACACGACACTTTTGCATTTGCTACATGCATGCATACTTTCTCTTTCAGAGCTGACGGAGCACGCAGGTATTTATCTGCTACTTTGTATGCCACTTTGTCAGCAACTGATGATTGGCGTACTGGGTTCGACAGAACACCGCTTGCAAAGAACCCGAAAAGTTGTCCAAACTGCCAGTCATACATGATACAAGCCAGATAAGTTATTCTCAGCTGTATCTTCGTCTGTTTTGTATGTTGCGCAAATGAACATTAAATGTCTCTGCGTTGATGTTGTATGTTACTTACAAAGAAAGACAAAACACTTTGTGTACTGTAAATATCGGTGATGAAAACAGACAAGAGACACTCATGGCGAAAACAAGACAACAAGAACTATCATAAATATTAACCAGCTACTGAGCTAGCAACTACTAAATTTTGAGCTCGACAGTACATTTTCTTTCAGTGGGTGACAGGTGACTGAATTTGGGTGGCAGATACGTTTTGAAGCGTGGTAGCCTGGCTCCTTGTCGTGTAGACCCTTTGTATGAGCACATTGATAATATTGTTATGAATTGTTTCAGGTACGACAACAGAGAGGTTAGAAAGCTTCCTTCTGCAGAAACGTTCGATCCCCGAGCACACACTGACAGGGCCCATCCAACTGAGCAGTGCGAAGACGATAAATTCATCGAAGAATTGAAACAGGTAAGCATGTTAGCTCAGTTGTGGAGCTAGCTTTAAATTGTTCTTTTAAATGACGTTCTCCAGGGTGAGCTTTAGATTTTTCTGCAGTTTGATAATACATCTATACATACATTAAACTCCTCCGCACGCAGGTCAAGAAAACATGACATCTAAGAAGTGCACACTAGCATACCCCTTAAGTGCACGCCAATCTGTGGGGTGGGGATGACCTCAAATACTGAAAATTACATTTCCCAAGACTACTTTCTGGATCCTCCCAGCTAAAATGTACTTCTTCTACTAAAGCTGAACTGTTTCCATCCACCCTTGAATAAAAATAAGAGGAAGGAATAGAGTTACACAGGGGATATTTAGCATAGTAAATACAACAAACATTATTTCTCTATTCCCCAAGTATCACCACCAAAACCAGCAGTGATAGAGTCGATCTAAACCAATTTATCACACATGACAAGGTTTATACACGTCTACACACTCGAACACTGGTACCGTGAGAAAGATACAGAAATAGTACAATAAGAGGGCTGTGTGTTATTGGGCAAGTTTTCCTGCATCTGTGAATGCATTAGGAGTCATGATAACTTGACCGTGTGCCTGTGGAGGTTTGCTGCCTTGCGCGGAGGAGTTAATTCAGTCCTTTACAGAATATTATCGTACAATTTACCAAGAACATTTATGAAGACGATACTGTGAACTAAGAACTCTTTGTTGTCTGGAACAAATTTCAAGTGATTATAGAGACTTGCCTGAACATTTTCCATGTCAATAAAGTACCTGTCCTCACAGAGCTCAGTGCAGTGCACCTATCATTTTTACATATTGAAATTCCTTATTTTTATATCATGGATGTGAGAACAAAGTTTTCATTTAGGAACACAACGCTGTGTACATTGTTGATGTTAGTGCATCCTTACTTTTGTAAAGTTCATTGAAAAGGAAAAAGGACCTTGGGACCAGATAATGTATGGTCTGCTAAGACAGATGTTCCTTTATGCACATGGTCGCCTTGACAGGATTCGACTGTATAAAGATGGATGTCTTTGCACAGCAAATTTGATGTGTCCGTTTTTGCTGTCAGGTTGCTCCTGGGGCTACAGCTTTGGAATTCTACGATGAAGCCCTGCAGAATGAGTTGCCTGATCCTGTTCAACAGGATGCACATTTGCCTTCTCAGTCAGTCGTGACAGCTGCACACATAATAATAATAATAATAATAATAATAATAATAATAATAATAATAATAATAAGCGCATTAAATAGGCGCTTTATCCCAATTGAAAATCGGCTCAAAGCGCCGCCGCGAACTGAACCCAACAAGCACGCTCACGTGAATCACGCGCATTCACTCACACACTGAACGTAAACACAGAACTTTCACGTGGTGCTAAGGGCAAGCTCAAGCGAGCTACTGTAGTTTTTGGAAATTCAAAATCGTTTGTATTTGAAAATTTGATTAAGTGGACTGAAACTGATACCAAAGTGGAGGGGGAGGAAGAGCCGGAGTACCCGGAGAAAGAACCCCCGACGGTCCGCCCGAATTAACGGTGACACTTACTAGAGGAGAAAAATCCGATGCCGGAACCCGTAATCGAACCTCGCACCTTTAGCATTGGTGACAGGCGCCTTAACCACTGCGCCACGGACCGCCCCAATCACGCTACAGGGTGACATTGATCGTGATTTTGACCATCCTATGGAAGAGCTTCCACGCAGGGAGTCCGAGATCGAAGCCATTGAGAAGGGGACTCGTGGTCAAGCAAACAATCCAGCCTGGTTTGCCATGCGTCGAGGTCGGATCACTGCCTCTTGTTGCTGTCGGGACGTTAAGCAATGTACAATCAATCTGACCTGAAACGTGTGTGCACGAAACAGAAGACGGTTTCATCAAAACCTGACACGGACTGAAGAAACTACCAAGTGAGTAGGAAAAAGCACTGTCAAGGGAGAGAATTGTGCAAGATAGACCAATGATCATAGATCTACTTTGGTCCAAGCACACACAAAAAAGATAGGAAAGAGGGGGTGCGCTAAGTAAGTGACTGGAAGCAATGCATATGGAAGCCCCCCCCCCCCCCCCCCGAAGGGGGGCGTATCACATATCCCACTGTTCCAGCCCCTTGGTGCATGGAAATTTAAATTTAGGTCCGCCAAGTGGGGGTCCAGATATTGAGCCCGTGTGGACAGCTGTTTCGGTCTTGGCGACCTCTTCAGCACACCATCGGCAATACTGGAGGAAGAGAAGGAACTTCTGCCTACCTGCAAAGAAGACCACATTTTACTGTGGTTTCTGCATGGGCATACATTCCTGACACGGACTGCTTCAAGTTGGTGAATCACATCATAGGTGACTCTTCAGGTGAGCAGTTAGAGACTGCTGCTGTGGCTTGGGGACGGAAGAAAGAGCGCAAGGCAAGGACACTCTGCCGAGCGGTGGAGAAGAAAAAAACATGACGCTGGTCATCGAAGAGAGGGGATTACAATTGCCTTTTTTTTGCATGTTTAGCTGATGGTCTGGTCAAGTGTGCCTGTAAGGGAAGGCTCCATAAAGATCGTGTGATTGAGATCAAATGCCCCTACAGTCTTCGTCTTCTGTCACCAAAGGAATACAAAGCAGCGAGGCTGTGAACTGGATGTTTGGAGCGGCAAGTGGACATTGAGTGAGTAGTCCAAGTATTACTTTCAGATACAATGCCAGCTCTTCGTGTACAAGTTGGATGTCTGTGACTTAATCATTTATACGATGAGAGGTATTCATGTAGTTGGAACAGTGCTGTACAAATACTACAATGAGTCATTTGCCAGAGGGGCAGTCCGTCTTGCTTCAGACTTTTACAAGCATCAAGCTGTTCCTCGTCTACTGTATGATACAGATGGGCTGAAGTGAATGAAACGCAGTGCTGAATAGATGCAGATGATGTGCCTCATATTTCACAAATGGTGATAAATGCGAGCTAAGGGGCTGCACTTACATTTGTAAAACGAGACCTCCTTGCAAAGTCTGTGCAGTTACCTATTTGACAGTTTCAGAAATCTAACAAAACCTGTGAACTGGAGTTCTACTCGGTTACACCTGCTGTGCCAGCCAGTGCATTTCGAAGTGACCTGTAGCAATGTGTATCTGCAGTATCACTCAGAATTTATCAAATAAGCTTAATGATATTGGAGATACTTGTTTTTGGGATGTTATAAATTTTTATACAAATTGCAACAGGTATACTTGTCACTACGATGTGCACTGGTCAGCAGTAAGGGCGTAAACCATTTCATCATAGAGCTGCTTTTTAAAATTTGCTTATGGTCCTATGAAGGCTACATTTCAGATTAGAAGATGGGTCAACCATTTTAGTTCAAGAGTGGTGCCATTATAGCTTGGTGCCTCAGGCACCAAGCTATTCTGGCACTACCATGGAACTATCATGGTCAAATTAATTTCAAGCAGGAGTGTATATAATGAAAAGGGTTAAATGAGATGTAGACTGCTTACGTGCCATTTCTGCTAGATGTCTGGTAATCCACTTGACTGCGCAGTCAACTTTCTGTTTTTGGGATCCGCTATGATAGTTCAAGCACAGTGTCAGAATAGCTTGGCAGCTATATGTGCCATGATATTCCAACAGCGTCCTTGAACTATCATGGTTGATCCTTGGGTTAACCCATGAGGCCTTGAATTTCTATGAATATGATAGGATCCGGATAAGACTAGGATAGTCCAAGGGTGATGTCAGCATACCTTAGCACCTAAAAACTATTCCAACAGAATCCTTGAACTATCCTAGTCTATCCGCATCCTATCATATTCATAACAATTCAATGCAGCTGCTCTGGCTCATGCGGATACATACCTCATGCTGACCGCAAATTCTAAATGCAGAGGGCATAGATCCGCATGCGCCCCTGCGGTTGCACGGTCTCTGGAGGATAGATACCTCATGATGGCCGCGATTACCTGTTCAAATGCAAGGGGCATGGATCCTCGTGAGCCCCTGCACATGCACGGGCTCATGAGGATAAATACCACATGCCATCTACAAGCCTCAAATGCAATAGTCCATAAGCTAGGAAGGTCTACCGTGCACTCCCCCCCCCCCCAGTACTCAATAAGATGGATTTCAAAGTGTTCCTTAGTATGTCCTGAGATGTTTAAGCCATGTTCCCCGAAAATCCTTAGGAACACACCAGAGATATAGCCGATGGCGCAAGGGTACCCCCATTCACGCTCTTCGCAGGTGCTAAAATGAGGTTGAGAAACATTTTCCTCTAAATAAATCAGAATTCATTCCAGAAACCCAAATCAGGCAATATTATGTCAAGTCACACCTTCTGCATCCTCTGCAAAAAACAGAATGAAAACATATTGAATCTCTGGCTCACAGTGAAGGTATTTGTGCACCCAGTAAACGACCATTTCCGCGAAATCGCAAAAAAAGACAAAAATAATGTGTCAGATGCCTTCAGACATTTTCTATAGCACTGACAGTCCATTTTCAGGTTTACATCATTAAAACAGGATGTCACAATTATTATAAACGTGACTAGGTGATGCTGTTATTACTGTGAGTGCCACAGTGGTTGATTTTGTATCCCTACCCCACCCGGGTCTGCCCTGGGGGACTTGGGTGGGGTTAGGTACTTTTTAGTTCCCAGGGTCACCCTGGTCAGCCCCACAGGGTGGGTTTTCCTTTCTATTCTGGGGCATGTGTTTTCTGTCTACCCGAGGTCCATTCATCTGTATTTGCCTTTTTAAAACTCTTCCTACTGTCTGCACTGCCTGTAGCTCTTGATATTGGATGTGTGTTGCCAAATGGTTTTAGCTTTATTTAGGCCCCATGTTGTAGGTTTATTTAACGTAGTGGACCGGCTGGCGACATACATTCAATATTCTGTTTTTTTTTTCACAAGCAGTGCAGGCACGTCTTGAGAAAGCCTTGTTGCTGTCGGGACGTTAAGCAATGTACAATCAATCAATCATGATTTTGTATCCCTACCCCCAAGTTGTAAAAATACACAAAATTAATTAGAAAAAATTGCTTAAGTTATTCCATTTTATTTTGACCTCTCTTTACCTATTAAGTTTCAATAATGTGAGCATAAAGTGCAAGAAAATAAGGAAAGTCGGCATCCTTTACGGTATGTTCGTGGTGAATGATAGCTTTTTCCCATTTAAAATTGCCGAATTGGGAAACGTACGTTGTTTCTGATGCCCTCAGAAATGTTGTATACAACTGATAGGTCTTTTTTTAGGTTTTATTGTTTAGGAAAGAGTACCACAGTTACTCACAACCTGATTTTATGATGCTGTGATGCATTTAGGGGCCACAGTGGCTGAATCTGCTGCCCTACCCCCATTTTACCTGTACACAAATGAACGAAAAATGATCATAACAATTGCTCCTCTGATTAAATATGTTTGTTGCCAGTTTTCTTAACAAAATATGCATATTGAGAATAAACATTTGTGATTATTTTATTAATTTCAATGTGACCCATCAATTTAATTGTAATTCTTTTTATTTAAGGCATGCTTAAGAGGGGCTGCCGCTGAAGCTTCTATCGTCTGCACATTCAGCACTCTTGTCAAACTCGGGGAAGGTGTACCTCAGGGAGATGTTGTGTCTGATGCTGTTTTTGGTTTACATTAATGACATCAGTACAACAGTACCAAGGTTCGTCTCGAACATCCTCCATGCGGATGACTTTGCAGTGTGGAGCGCAGCAGAACATAAAGAAATAGCATCCTCCAGAATCCAGGATGCTGCCAATAGAGTCAGCAGCTGGACTGAAAGAGGCCACTCAAACTGAGCTAGACCATCTCTTTCAATCAGACGGAAGAGGTCACCTCAAAACTGGAGACCTTCGAGTAGCAAAGACAGACAGGCCAACTTTACTGGCAACAAATAAATTACTGGATTCACCTGGAAGCCTCACATTGAAGCCATGGAAGCTAGAGATGCAAAACAAAAAACAAAAAAAAGTCTCTGATGAAGAAACTGGTGGGGACCACATTGGCGCAAATTACAGCATCCTGGCACAAGCAAACACCTGCTCGGTCAGACCAGTTGTGCGGTACCACTGCCTGCAAAACCCAAAAAGCCCGGCTTGACAAGATGCAGAACATAGGTCATTCTCATGATGCAGTGACATTCTTAGAGCCATCTGGAGCACCCCAATTTAGGAAATGGAGGACATTGGAGCCACTGGAATGCAGAACAGCACACACGATAAAGAAACTTACTAAACACCGACAGCATGGGAGACTACAGGAGCAGACCAAGAACCGTCAGAAATGTGCAAATCTGAACCGCCCAAATCTGAACCGCCAACTGAAGGTCCTGCAAAGGGCTAACACTGACGTCCTGGAACCAAGCCCAAAGATGTGTGAACAGCTCCCTTTAGATACCTGGACATCTCGAAAGAGCCTTCAAGACAACATAAACAATGTTCCAGGACTCTTTGCCAAAGGTCGCGGCACTGCACAAAGCCATCTTGCTGGAGGTTGTGCACAAGCGCTACCCTCACAGCAGCTGTGATACCACACAAGATGCCGTGCGGAATGAAGGAAGTGGCGTGTACATCTGTTGTGCAGACCGCACTACTACCTTCCTCTCCTTACCAGCTGGTGGCAGCAGCTCCAACTATCGTACAGATCTGCAGGTGCTCAACACAGCAGCAGAGCACTAGCTAGGGAAAGGCAGCAGCTTGATCCACTGATCTCACCAGGAAGCTTCAAGATAGACTGGATGCCCTGTCCACAAAATAGTGCTGCAGTGGATTCCAGTGCATTCTGGACTAGCTGGGAATGGAGACACTACAACAACAAAGTGATTGGCAACAGCAGAATGGCGGCTGCAGCCCGTGGGCAGATGACATCAACAAGCTCAACAGGGAGAGCCAGGCCACCATCTTTTATCTACGCACTGATTACTCTGGACTGGGTCCATACAGAAAAGCAGGAACGTTTCACAAACCCAAAATGAAGCCTGAAGGTTTACACACTTTAATCAGATCACTCTGTATCAGCAATTATTTGAAGCTTCCGTGCCTAACGCATGAAGAGATACCAAAATAAAAGAACGCTTAGCGAATGGTGGACTTCGGTAGAAGCGTAAACAACCAATCAGAATGTTCGGCAGAAAGGCCATGCAGTCACTTTATGATCAGAGCTAAATATAGATCACTTGCAACAAGCGTCAGCATGATCGTTCGCAATGGAATAGTCACAGAGTGGGGGAGAACAACAACAACAAAAAAGAAGTAGACAAAAGTCTGCCAGCACGTTTTAATATTTTATAAACTTTCACAGTCTTTAAGGAAAAGGACTGAAATTGACAGACTTTCCAGGGCCCTGAAAAAGCCTTGTCATTTTTTAACAACTTTCACAAATGTTCACAGACCGTAAGGACCCTGCTGGACTCACCTCGTAAGATTGGGTCATGCGGAAACAACCCTCTGCGAATTTGGCGTAGAAAATCAGTCTCCTTAGCACATTCTCCAAACATGTCCATACACAGAAGCGGTCTGATGGCAGTTCTGACCAGAAGACACGCCCCTATACACCAAACTCTGAAAACATGCTGCTTGACAGCTCACTTATTGGCAGCCAGAACAATATAAGATTTAAAGACGGCCATAAAAAATTGAACGTTGCAGAAGGTGGAAATGGAGATTTCGTGGTCGACATGTGGAAGAAACTAAGTATTTTTGATAACATTGTTTTGGCTATTAGGAACCATGAACTTTATTACGCATTCATATTTACACATTTCTAGATGAAAATAAATGAAAGGAAAAGGGGAGACCTTACTAGACCTGCCTTACGCTAGGTAAAATATCACATAAAAGACCAGCCAGTTAAAAATAGTTACAATTAAATTAATGGGTTACATTGAAATTAATTAAATGATCACAACTTTTTATGTTCAATATGCATACTTAAAAAAAAAAAACTGGCAACAAAAAATATTTAAACAGAGGAGTATGACGTAAGCAATTTTTATGATTATTTGTCAGTTACTCACAACCTGATTTTATGATGCTGTGATGCATTTAGGGGCCACAGTGGCTGAATCTGCTGCCCTACCCCCATTTTACCTGTACACAAATGAACGAAAAATGATCATAACAATTGCTCCTCTGATTAAATATGTTTGTTGCCAGTTTTCTTAACAAAATATGCATATTGAGAATAAACATTTGTGATTATTTTATTAATTTCAATGTGACCCATCAATTTAATTGTAATTCTTTTTATTTAAGGCATGCTTAAGAGGGGCTGCCGCTGAAGCTTCTATCGTCTGCACATTCAGCACTCTTGTCAAACTCGGGGAAGGTGTACCTCAGGGAGATGTTGTGTCTGATGCTGTTTTTGGTTTACATTAATGACATCAGTACAACAGTACCAAGGTTCGTCTCGAACATCCTCCATGCGGATGACTTTGCAGTGTGGAGCGCAGCAGAACATAAAGAAATAGCATCCTCCAGAATCCAGGATGCTGCCAATAGAGTCAGCAGCTGGACTGAAAGAGGCCACTCAAACTGAGCTAGACCATCTCTTTCAATCAGACGGAAGAGGTCACCTCAAAACTGGAGACCTTCGAGTAGCAAAGACAGACAGGCCAACTTTACTGGCAACAAATAAATTACTGGATTCACGTGGAAGCCTCACATTGAAGCCATGGAAGCTAGAGATGCAAAACAAAAAAAAAAAAAGTCTCTGATGAAGAAACTGGTGGGGACCACATTGGCGCAAATTACAGCATCCTGGCACAAGCAAACACCTGCTCGGTCAGACCAGTTGTGCGGTACCACTGCCTGCAAAACCCAAAAAGCCCGGCTTGACAAGATGCAGAACATAGGTCATTCTCATGATGCAGTGACATTCTTAGAGCCATCTGGAGCACCCCAATTTAGGAAATGGAGGACATTGGAGCCACTGGAATGCAGAACAGCACACACGATAAAGAAACTTACTAAACACCGACAGCATGGGAGACTACAGGAGCAGACCAAGAACCGTCAGAAATGTGCAAATCTGAACCGCCCAAATCTGAACCGCCAACTGAAGGTCCTGCAAAGGGCTAACACTGACGTCCTGGAACCAAGCCCAAAGATGTGTGAACAGCTCCCTTCAGATACCTGGACATCTCGAAAGAGCCTTCAAGACAACATAAACAATGTTCCAGGACTCTTTGCCAAAGGTCGCGGCACTGCACAAAGCCATCTTGCTGGAGGTTGTGCACAAGCGCTACCCTCACAGCAGCTGTGATACCACACAAGATGCCGTGCGGAATGAAGGAAGTGGCGTGTACATCTGTTGTGCAGACCGCACTACTACCTCCCTCTCCTTACCAGCTGGTGGCAGCAGCTCCAACTATCGTACAGATCTGCAGGTGCTCAACACAGCAGCAGAGCACTAGCTAGGGAAAGGCAGCAGCTTGATCCACTGATCTCACCAGGAAGCTTCAAGATAGACTGGATGCCCTGTCCACAAAATAGTGCTGCAGTGGATTCCAGTGCATTCTGGACTAGCTGGGAATGGAGACACTACAACAACAAAGTGATTGGCAACAGCAGAATGGCGGCTGCAGCCCGTGGGCAGATGACATCAACAAGCTCAACAGGAAGAGCCAGGCCACCATCTTTTATCTACGCACTGATTACTCTGGACTGGGTCCATACAGAAAAGCAGGAACGTTTCACAAACCCAAAATGAAGCCTGAAGGTTTACACACTTTAATCAGATCACTCTGTATCAGCAATTATTTGAAGCTTCCGTGCCTAACGCATGAAGAGATACCAAAATAAAAGAACGCTTAGCGAATGGTGGACTTCGGTAGAAGCGTAAACAACCAATCAGAATGTTCGGCAGAAAGGCCATGCAGTCACTTTATGATCAGAGCTAAATATAGATCACTTGCAACAAGCGTCAGCATGATCGTTCGCAATGGAATAGTCACAGAGTGGGGGAGAACAACAACAACAAAAAAGAAGTAGACAAAAGTCTGCCAGCACGTTTTAATATTTTATAAACTTTCACAGTCTTTAAGGAAAAGGACTGAAATTGACAGACTTTCCAGGGCCCTGAAAAAGCCTTGTCATTTTTTAACAACTTTCACAAATGTTCACAGACCGTAAGGACCCTGCTGGACTCACCTCGTGAGATTGGGTCATGCGGAAACAACCCTCTGCGAATTTGGCGTAGAAAATCAGTCTCCTTAGCACATTCTCCAAACATGTCCATACACAGAAGCGGTCTGATGGCAGTTCTGACCAGAAGACACGCCCCTATACACCAAACTCTGAAAACATGCTGCTTGACAGCTCACTTATTGGCAGCCAGAACAATATAAGATTTAAAGACGGCCATAAAAAATTGAACGTTGCAGAAGGTGGAAATGGAGATTTCGTGGTCGACATGTGGAAGAAACTAAGTATTTTTGATAACATTGTTTTGGCTATTAGGAACCATGAACTTTATTACGCATTCATATTTACACATTTCTAGATGAAAATAAATGAAAGGAAAAGGGGAGACCTTACTAGACCTGCCTTACGCTAGGTAAAATATCACATAAAAGACCAGCCAGTTAAAAATAGTTACAATTAAATTAATGGGTTACATTGAAATTAATTAAATGATCACAACTTTTTATGTTCAATATGCATACTTAAAAAAAAAAAAAACTGGCAACAAAAAATATTTAAACAGAGGAGTATGACGTAAGCAATTTTTATGATTATTTTGCGTTACTTTGCATACTGGTAAAATGGGGGTAGGGCAGCAGATTCAGCCACTGTGGTACCTAAATGCATCATAGCCTCACAAAATCAGGTTGTGAGTAACTGTGGTACTCTATCCTAACCAATAAAACCTAACAAAGACCTATCGGTTGTATACAAAATTTCTGAGGGCACCGGAAACAACGTACGTTTCCCAATTTGGCAATTTTAATTGCAAAAAAAGCTATCATTCATCACGAATGTACCGTAAAGGATGCCGACTTTCCTTATTTTCTTGCACTTTATGCTCACACTATTGAAACTTAATAGGTAAAGAGAGGTCAAAATAAAATGGAATAACTTAAGCATTTTTTTCTAATTAATTTTGTGTATTTTTACAACTTGGGGGTAGGGATACAAAATCAATCACTGTGGCACTCACAGGGATCACAGCATCACCTAGTCAAGTTTATAATAATTGTGACATCCTGTTTTAATGATGTAAACCTGAAAATGGACTGTCAGTGCTATAGAAAATGTCTGAAGCCATCTGACACATTATTTTTGTCTTTTTTTTGCGATTTCGCAGAAATGGTCGTTTACTGGGTGCACAAATACCTTCACTGTGAGCCAGAGATTCAATATGTTTTCATTCTGTTTTTTTGCAGAGGATGCAGAAGGTGTGACTTGACATAATATTGCCTGATTTGGGTTTCTGGAATGAATTCTGATTTATTTAGAGGAAAATGTTTCTCAACCTCATTTTAGCACCTGCGAAGAGCGTGAATGGGGGTACCCTTGCGCCATCGGCTATATCTCTGGTGTGTTCCTAAGGATTTTTGGGGAACATGGCTTAAACATCTCAGGACATACTAAGGAACACTTTGAAACCCATCTTATTGAGTACTGGGGGGGGGGGGGGGGGGGTGCACGGTAGACCTTCCTAGCTTGTGGACTACAAGAGACATAGATCCTTATGAGCTCCTGCAGGTGCATGTGCTCGCGGTAAGGATAGATGCCTCATGCAGGTTACACTCACATCTGTGTTTCTCACGAGTGTAAATTAGTACCTTTAGTACTGCATGATAAAAGTGTGTATGGTGCCGTATCTTCATTGCTTCTGTTGATACACGACTGACTTGCCCCGACTTCGGGACTTCTCTCACATTCTTTGCGGACTAGACTGAGTGTCTTGAGTGAACGCTGCGTTGGTGTAGCGCTTTCACTTACATTCCACTGAGCACCTCCGTGTCGAAGCTTTATTTAAGCGTTTTCACCTAAATCGGCGTTTATTAAGCCGTACTATAGACATTGCAGGAAATTTGACTGTGAACACTGATGGACTGTTTTATTTACAGCGATTTGTCTTATTGTGAGTGCTCCGCGGCGTAAGTTCTGTTTTCGTCGTCGTTGCATGTATTTATCCGCGGCAACACAAACAATTCCTAAACAGACGTGGAGTATTTTGACATTGCTCCTTCAGGGTAGCGTACATTGATACTTCCCGTATACACTTCAGTTGTGGGAGAGTTTTTTTGTTTTTTTTTTGTTTTTGTTTTCTTTTGCAACGCTCAGCTCTTGTAATTCCTGAACGTTTGATTATCACATTAATTTTTGTCTTCATACGTTATTGTTTTCTTTGATTGTTTTGTTTTTTTCTTTACATTGGCTTTCTATCTTTGATTGACGTTTGCTCAACCACGGCTATTGCAGTTGCTATTTTACTGTGAAACAAAATACAGCTGTTAGCAACATACTCATGGCTAGAGGCAAACAAAAAGAACATAAATTACGAGTGGGTCACCTCAACGTTTTCCATCTTTATAATAAGGTATCTGACCTGTCGGCGTTTCTTAACAGTCCCACACCGTTCGACATTTTCGGCCTTCTCGAGTCACGCCTAAATTCAAATATCAGTGATGATGCCGTGAAAATTCCTAATTTTAGTATCATGAGAGGAGATTCCTCCTGTCACGGTCAAACAGGCATTGCTGTATACGTTCATCACTCTATCGAACACTTAGTCCGTAGGCGTAAAGACTTAGAAACTGCTGAAGTAGAGTGTGTGTGGATTGAGGTCATAAGCCTGTACAGCTCACCGTCATTTGTTGGTTTTCTTTACCGCAATCCGGCGTCTAACTTCGAGTGGTATGATCATTTTACTACTAACCTAGACAAAGTGTATAAAGGGCAAAATGACGTCATTCTTCTTGGTGACTTTATTATAGATATGCATAAACCCCATCCCGCATGGGACACTACATTTTCTTTATTTGGCCTAGTACAGCTAGTTAAACCCCCCACCAGAATTACCGCCGCGAGCTCTACGCTCATTGACCACGTCTATACAAACAAACCGCAGGCGGTGTCCGATGTTAGTGTCTCAGATCTTAGTGTTAGTGACCACTCCCCCGTGATTTGTTGCTGGTCTATAAAACTCCCCAAATTAAAGAAACATCGTCATACCACAACAACCTACAGGTCGTTTATGCATTTCAGTCGTAATGAGTTTCTACACGACCTTAATAACACTCCTTTTAACGATGTCCTTCTCACAGATGATCCAAATATGATGATCCAAATATTGCGCTGTCCACTTGGTACAGATTATTCCTTGGAGTATTAGACAGACATGCGCCGATTAGAACAAAAAGAGTAAATAGTGATATACTTCCCCCTTGGCTGACAAAAGCAATAATGAATGTCATGTCGGTGCGAAATGACCTAAAAAGAGAAAAGAACTTTGATGAATTTAAAAAGCAGCGAAACCGTGTGAGGTCAATGGTGCGAGCCGCGAGGAAAGACTTTATCCGCAACACTGTCAAGGACAACAAAGATGTGTCAGCAGTGTGGCGGGTACTGAATTCGATCACTCGACGCAATAGCAGTAGGTCAACAACCATCCCCAGTAATCTGTCCGCCGACACATTCAACGAACATTTTTTGTCTGTTGCGGATTTGATAACTACTCCTAGTCGTGATACAGAGGCTGACATATGCCCCGATTACTTAGTTAATTTCTGCAACAGAAAAACAACTGGCACACTACCATTTAATATCCCCATACTTGCTGTGCACGAAGTGGGCAAACTAATTAGTGACCTAGATAATAAGAAGTCCTCCGGCCATGATGATATCAACCCACAAATATTAAAGTTGTCTGTACCATACATCATAGAGACCCTTACTTATATTTATAACTTATGTATTCAAAAGAATGTATTCCCTACAGACCTCAAAGTTGCAAAAGTCGTTCCACTGCCAAAATCAAAAGATCGTACTGACCCTAACAACTATAGACCCATTTCTCTGCTGTCAGTATTATCTAAACCCCTCGAAAGGCATATACATAAACACCTGTCCGACTACTTAGAATCGCGAAAGTTGCTACATTCGTCTCAGTCAGGATTTCGCCCTCGGCACTCATGTTATACGGCTCTGAGCAGATTAACAGACACATGGCTTTCAAATATGAATAACTCGCAGCTGACAGGTGTAATTTATCTTGACTTTAAAAATGCTTTCGACTTAGTGAACCATACAATATTGATTTCCAAACTTAAGCATTATCTTCGAAACGACATGGCTGTTTCCTTTTTTATGTCATACCTCGAAAACAGAAAACAGAAAGTAATTGCTAATGGAGCCTACTCTTCTACTAAAGATGTTAAACTCGGGGTTCCGCAGGGGTCAATCTTAGGTCCTCTTTTATTTTGTATTTACATCAATGACCTGCCTCTAAGTCTCTCCTACGAAGCAACACAGTGTGATATGTTCGCCGATAATACCTCAATCCACACAGCTAACAAAGACATACGTGAAGTTGAAAACGGCCTTCAAAAAAGTCTCGACGATATATCAGCATGGTGTAAAGTCAACTCAATGATTCTGCGTCCTACTAAAACAAAATCTATGATTATTGCAACACGCCAAAAGCACCAGTTAAAACCTTTAAAGCTTAATCTATCACTCGGCGACGACATCATAGAACAGGTAGCCGAACATCGTCTATTGGGGGGTCACAATTGATAATCAGCTGAGGTGGCAGATGCACATTGACAATGTCTGTAAAACGGTCTCTAGAAATGTCTTTATGTTATCGAAATTAAAGTATTACACAGATAGTGAAACCAGAAAATTGTTCAGTAATGCACACATCATGTCACATATAAACTACGCATCGACGGTGTGGGATTGTTGCAGTGATGTCCACTTAAAAAGACTAAATTCTTTACATAGGAGAATGGCAAAATTATTTCTTCCCGACCCGCACTTGACGACCGAGGAAAAACTCAGTAAAGCTGGATTCCTGCCCCTTCAAAATCATTTTAAATATAACAAAGGGGTACTGATGTTTAAAGTGTGGAACCATAGCGCTCCAGAATATCTAACAGAGTTGTTTAAAAAATCAGATTCCTGCTATGGGAACATGAGGGGTCTTTATATTGTTCCAAAACCCCGAATAGATATATTTAAATCTACTTTATATAAACCAAGGGGAATCACAGCGCTGGACAGACAAACAGTTAGATCCCCTGCCCCCGCCTATCAGGCACCCAATCGCCAGCCCACAGAGAAATACGCAGGTATAGAACAAGACGATCATTTCCATCCATACTGTTTGTCTGTCCAGCGCTGTGATTCCCCTTGGTTTGTATACAATTCTGCCAGAGCTAGCCTCACCTATCTGGTTTGTGAGTAAATCTACTTTGTCATTTGCGAGTTCCACACTGTGGAACTCACTCCCACATCACGTTAAAGCCACTCCGACATTATCTCGTTTCAAGGCAAGTCTTTATAGGTATCTGACATTACTCAAATAATAATATCTAGCTATTCGTAGACACACGAATGTACGTGTATATTCTAACAATCATGTGTATGTGTATGTGCGTGTGCGTGTGTGTGTGTGTGTGTGTGTGTGTGTGTGTGTGTGTGTGTGTGTGTGTGTGTGTGTGTGGACGCGTGAGTGCGTTTGTGCGCGGCGTATGCGCGTGTTTGTCTTTAGTGGACTATATATTTTGTATCACTGTGCTTTGATGTCCCCGTTTTATGTATATTTTGTACTTAGTTAGTCGTAGTTGTAGCAACGGCAGGTACGAAAAATGACATAGTCACTGACTGTGTTAATATCTTCACCGTTGTAAAATAAAGATTAATTGATTCATTGATGGTTGAACCAGTGAAGCCCTCACTTGTTATGGCTGGATATGAATCAACCATGATGGTTCTAGTGTGGTGTCGTAGTAGCATTGCATCTGCTGATGCCAAGCTACTTCAACACCTGCGTTGAAAACTTAAATTATCATGATCAGTCTGTCTCGAAAACTGTGACATACACCTGAAAGGATATATGAAAAAAATGTCATCCTCCTGCTGTAATGAGTTAAATGGGTTACTTGACTTTCATCATAGTCTATTACTGTAAGTATCAACACCTATGGCAAAAGTTGACGTTTTGCATAATGAGCTTCCAAGTGTGTTTTGAGACAGGGTGTTGAGAGCACACAGGTAGTCTAGCGACAATAGAATTGCAGAGCCAGATACGCAGAAATACATTATGTAAAGAATGTTAGTCTTATGGTGTGTTGACATGCAGACAGTTATGTACTGTTCTAAGTGAACATTACGCGTCCGCTAAAGTTACATGTTACTGCTTACGCTGCACGTGTTGCTATTTAAAGTAACGGACTTATACTTACATGTATGTACATCTATGCTCAGACTTTAGTTTAATTTAACATTTTATCAGTGTGATTGAGCCCGACTTCTTAAAACAAAGGTTATTTGTATTTAAGTGTTTGCGACATTTTTCAGTTTGTTTGCAGTTGAGTATTATTTATTATTACACAAATACACGTCAGTCTCTCTCACACATGACTGACATGCATACAAACTATACCATGAACATATACAAAATCACTAACAATTATCTGCAACTATATATCAAGCATGCAGAACTTATGGCACCACATGTTCCAAGGTTTTAAGGACTGTTGAAATAAATGTAAATAACAAAAAAGTTTACACCGTGTTTATTTTATAAGGATATTAACATGTTTATTTGCCAAAGTTTTTGACATCGCAGAGACATTGGGAAATAAACCTTTTATTATCCTTACACAGAAAAACAGTAAGGAGTCTGAAATATACTCATCCTCTCATTAAACAAGTAAGGCAGACATCTTCAAATGTGTATTATTGCTCAGAGATACAAGCTCAGTTAAACCCAAATTTGGGAGTGCTGTTCAAACAACTACAACAAAGTGGAGTACATAGAAACAAATGGATAAGGTTGCACTGTATGGTGTGCTCCGCAAATCGTGTGACTGAAACCGAATACCATTACATTTTAAAGTTGTTAATGGTATGTGGCTTATGAAGCTGAAAAAGACTGCAGCCTCTCCATCTGACATGGCATTTAATCTGACCCAAACAATGATACCTAACCATTATAAATGTACAATTTGAGAACAGTCTTCACCCACAGTGTTTCTTGTTTTGCTTGGATCAGCAAATGTAAGTAAAAAAAAAACCACGAAGCATGCATGGGTTCTGTGCAACTGACAGCTAGAAGTCACCAGCAGCAGATTCTGTAACATCACTTGCACACAGGTTTGTCCAAGTTGCACAAAACTGCCGCTACATGGACACATTCATTCAGTAATGGGTTCAGTTGAGCAGGCACAGTTTCCCCAACCAGCCGAAATAATTTTAGCAGCCCTATAGCACGCTCAACATGGATACGAATAGCAGCTATCGTTCTGGTGATGGCTGTCTGAAACATCTGCAATGAACAGTGTCCTCTTCAGGGTTTTCATGTCACCAGCCAGCTCATCATCGGTCAACTCACAGAACACAGCTCCTTTTGTGAGACCTGAATACATATAAATTAACTTAAGTTTAAACTCTGTGCAGATGTGTATGTGAACAAACAAAAAAGTGCACTCCTGAAAGAAGAATTCATCTACACTTCAGTTTACCTGCGTTCAAATTGTGATGTCATTCATCTTGAATGAAAGTCAACACAGCAGTTTATGAATAATAATGGTACAAGATTCTAATTTTACACCAGACTGATAATTTTGGCTGAAAGAAATTCACAGTACCTGTCATTGAAAGGGAAGTTTGTGTTTCTACTCCGCCCTGAGATGGCCTTAGTCGCCTGCTCGGCGTTAAACCCAAAGAACTAACTGTGTTTCTACTGTCTTCATTTCCGGCTTAAAATATGTAGGCTCCTTCAAAAGGGCGTATCTCAGCAGTTTGGATGTTCCTTTTGTGGCTGCATTTTTTCCTCTCAGCAAGTCTTCTTTTTCTGGTGACTGCTCTGTAAATAAATAGGAAGCCTGTACGATTGCTATTCAACTAATACTCTTAGTGTTGCATGACAGAACTACACCTGTCAGCGATATTTCATAATGGCAACAGCACTTGCCTATCTACTTACAACAGGCACATATCTGTCATGCAAATAGCTTATCTGTACATTTGTTTCCTTCATATACTGCTAGATGTTTTATTGTGACCCATCAGACATGTGCAGTTGCTTGCATGATATGTATGAGTGCATACTCAGTACTTTTACTCACCAGCCAAAGGTTGTGCTTTTGGCATGCCTGGCTCCATATGCTCTGCATTTGGTCAATATCTGTAATAAAAAGTAAAGAGTTATAAGCATACACACACACACACACACACACACACACACACACACACACACACACACACACACACACACATATATATATATATATATATATATATATATATATATATATATATATATATATATATATATATATATATATATATATATATATATATATATACACATAAATGCTTGTTTCTGGGAACACATGCCCACAACAGCTTTTTGGGAACATGCCTTTCCACTTCATGCAGAAATCTGGTATTTTGCAATTTCATCAAAAAACACGATTTAATGCCAAATATGACTTGAAATGTGAGAAAATCAATACAAGGTTCCCAAATGCAACGTTCCCGAAAACCATACCATTATATATATATATATTAAAGTTGTGTACATGTTTCTGGGATCCTGGTTATGTTTAGTAGGTTTGGCCATTGCCCCTGATTTGCAACTTAAAATGTCAGCAACAATATCTATTAATCTCTCTCTTTTTTCCACTCTATCCTCTGAGCTCTGCAGAAATTCAAATAAAACTTGTAAATTGGTAGTGTTATTACAACAAAGAAAAAATGACAAAAAAGCCAGTCTGTTAATCATTAATTTGCTTGCACCTTATTGGCAGTGTTGTAATTTATTTGTTATTCATCTTCTGCATTGTGAAGTGTGGAATGTATGGATGCTTACATTTGCAATACAGTTAGCACTTGTAGTTATTGTTTTAGAATATACTATGTACATTAAATTTTATTGTTTTTAAGCATGCACTCAAAACTAGCTGTGCTGTTTGTGTGATGAGTTTGAGTGTATAAAGAATATGGAAAACAAACTTTGTTTACTCTTGAACATCCTTTATTGCACAATAATCCAACCTTTGTTTACTTGCAAGCATCAATTATTATGCAATAACATCACCATTATTAAGTAACCCATTATTTGTTAAACTCTTCTCATAAATCAAATACAAGGTGGCAGAACACAAAACAAAAACATGGAACCATAAGGAAACACAGTGCCGAAGTACTAGGGCTGCTGGAGGTCAAACTAGGGTGTAGGACTGAATATAAAAAACGTTAATACAAATAATAATAATAATAATAATAATAATAAGCGCATTAAATAGGCGCTTTATCCCAATTGAAAATCGGCTCAAAGCGCCGCCGCGAACTGAACCCAACAAGCATGCTCACGTGAATCACGCGCATTCACTCACACACTGTACATAAACACAGAACATTCACTTGGTGCTAAGGGCAAGCTCAAGCGAGCTACTGTAGGTTTTGGAAATTCAAAATCATTTGTATATAATTCTAACTCTTCTAAAATGGTAATGTAGGCATGTCAATTTTCCAAGAATGTGTGATGTTTCATATTCATCTTATAAACACTTTTTTTTCTGGTATTTGAAATGTTGTGTTATAATAGAAGATGATTCTAACCAGTGTTATGTCAGTAAATAGCCTTATGCATGGCTGGGGCGGAAAGGCTGAAAATCTTCAAGATTGTTCATAATAAAATTGCCTAGGCAACTTTAGCTTTAGGACAAACCATTTGCTCCAGGCACCTCACACACAACCACATGTCCATATTAAAACTTGTCTCCTAGTCCTAAAGGACTGAAAACCAAAAAAAAAAAAAAAAAAAAAAGAAATCAACAATTGTGCTTTATAGCTTTTTTTGGTAAAATCTCTATTCCAGTATAACATGTTTGACATATGCTGAAAAAAAATCTATCCATCTGGAAAACAGATTCAACTCGCAATAAATCGGAATGTCTATCTGAAAAATAGAAACACACTGCAAGTTCGAGCAAAATTGCAGCACCTGATGAATACTGGTAGCAGTTAGGAAAAAATGGACAGCAAGGTATGGATCGAAAGGGTTGGTATATATTGTGTCTTGACCTCTGGGCATTGTTGAAACTGGGAGGAGAGTTGTTTGATCAAATGTTTGTGTTCAATAGGGGGATCAGCTGATGTAACATTGGATCTCATCTAGCTTTCTCCTACTCCTTGCGTTACTAAATGTATATTATTCTTTTTTCTTGGTTGCTTAGTAACTAATTTGATAGGTGTTAAGGATTATGAGTGATTTGATTATTAGCTAATCAAGATTGTCATATTGTATTCAGTAAAACAAAACAGTTTTTTTTTCATTGTAAAATTGGTCATGTGCTCATTTGGTTGATCATTAATCCTGTTAAATATTTGTGTTCATGTGCATCATGTTTTGCTTTTGTTTTACCACACATAGTGTCTATTTGCACATAAGTAAGATACCCCAGTGGGACCTCAGTAGGGTGAGTAAATAATTTGATTGTTGATTGATTGTACATTGCTTAACGTCCCGACAGCAACAAGGCTTTCTCAGGACGTGCCTGCACTGCTTGTGAAAAAAAACAACCAACTAAACAGAACATTGAATGTATGTCGCCAGCCGGTCAAACACATTAAATAAACCTAACACATGGGGCCTAAATAAAGTTAAGACCATTTAGCAACACACATCCAATATCAAGAGCTACAGGCAGTGCAGACAGTAGGGAGAGTTTAAAAAAGGCAAATACAGGTGAATGGACCTCGGGTAGACAGAAACACATGCCCCAGAATAGAGAGAAAACCCCACCCTGTGGGGCTGACCAGGGTGACCCTGGGAACTAAAAAATACCTAACCCCACCCAAGTCCCCCAGGGCAGACCCGGGTGGGGTGAGTAAATAATTTGGGTGTACAGGATTATGAGTGATTTGATTATTGATTAATCAAGATTTTAATATTGGACAGGATAATGAGCGATTTGATTATTACTTAATCAAGAGGGTCATATTGGATTCAGTTAATAAAACAGTTTCTTTTATGCGCTTGTTTGGCTGATCATTAATCATGTTTCAATGAGCATCATGACCTTTGTTCTTGTTTTGTTGTCTAAGTTTCAGTAAAAGAAAAGTATAGCCAGGCCTTTTTATTTCAGTAAATAGGTTTCTTTACTAGACATTTAGTAAAGAGGCTTATTCCCTGATCAAAGAGTAAGTAAACTTATTTAGTAAATTGCATTGGTAAATAGACATGTTAGTTATCATGACCCAGAAACTAAGAGAAGACGAGAACAATGGTCAAATGCCCTAAGCCGCAGTCCTTTGTTAGATATGCAAATTCAGTATAAAAGGACTACCCAGCCAGCACACCAATATAGGTCCAATATTGGCCCAATATTCCTCGCGCTGGGACCATATGGCGTTGATGCGCATCCCCTGGGTGGTGGATAGGGGGTCCCTCGTGAGAGGGGTGCACCGAATGAAATAAGGTGCCGTGAACCAACATGGTCTAAGGGAAGGTGACCCCGACAGAAAACCCCTGGTCCTCCTAGTAAGGGGGTTGGGCGTGGGGGTAGCTTCCCCACCCTGCAAAAAAGGAAATAGCTACAAAAACGCCGACGAAAAGACAAACAGTAATTCCTTTCCTGGAGGAGGAAGGTTCTTCTACCAGAAGACTTATGACGTCCTGTGGTGAAAGCCGGAAGTCTTCGGAAGCCACAGGACCGAGCCGCCTCTCTCTATCCAGGGACACAACCATGGGCACATGGAACGTCAAGAACATGTACCAGAGCGGCAAGGCCACCCAGATAGCAGCGGAAATGCAAAAGTACAACCTTTCCCTGCTAGGTATCAGTGAAGCCAGATGGACGCAGTCTGATTGATTGATTGTACATTGCTTAACGTCCCGACAGCAACAAGGCTTTCTCAGGACGTGCCTGCACTGCTTGTGAAAAAAATAAACTAAACAGAACATTGAATGTATGTCGCCAGCCGGTCAAACACATTAAATAAACCTAACACATGGGGCCTAAATAAAGCCAAGACCATTTAGCAACACACATCCAATATCAAGAGCTACAGGCAGTGCAGACAGTAGGGAGAGTTTTAAAAAGGCAAATACAGGTGAATGGACAAAGGGTAGACAGAAACACATGCCCCAGAATAGAGAAAAACCCACCCTGTGGGGCTGATCAGGGTGACCCTGGGAACTAAAAAATACCTAACCCCACCCAAGTCCCCCAGGGCAGACCCGGGTGGGGGTGGACGCAGTCTGGCCAGAAAAGGCTGTTAAGTGGGGAGATGATTCTGTATTCAGGCCATGAAGAGGAGAATGCCCCCCATACAGAAGGAGTAGCATTCATGCTGTCACCAGTGGCACAGAGAGCGCTGATGGGCTGGGAACCTCTTGGGCCAAGAATTATCACAGCAGCCTTTAGAACCAAGAAAAAGCTCAAGCTGAACGTCATCCAGTGTTATGCGCCCACTAATGACAGTGACGAGGAAGAGAAACAAGAGTTCTACGACCGACTCCAGAGTGCCGTGGACAAATGTGCGGAGCGAGACATCACCAACATCATGGGCGATTTTAATGCCAAAATAGGGGAGGACAACACCGGATACGAAGAGGTGATGGGGAGACAGGGACTAGGCTCGGAGATGAGTGAGAACGGGGTGAGGTTTGTAGACTTTTGTGCTCTAAACCGACTTGTCATTGGAGGCAGCATCTTCCCACACAGAAGAATACACAAAGCAACTTGGGTCTCACCTGACCATACAACTGAGAACCAATAGACCATATCTGCATTAGCAAGAAATTTAGAAGATCCGTTCAAGATGTTCGAGTGAGGAGGGGAGCAGATGTCGCCTCAGACCACCATCTGCTTATCTTAAGAATGAAGCTCAAGCTAAAGAAAAGCCGCACAGAGACAAGAAGAAGACAGCGCTATAATGTAGGCCTCCTGAGAGAAACTGGAGTTAGAGAAGAGTTCAAACTGGTGCTGTCCAACCGGTTTCAAGCGCTACAGGAGCTAGTAAACGAAGAGGAGGCGGCCACCACAGAGCAGCAGTGGAAGGCAGTTAGAGAGGCGCTGAACTCAACCTGCAAAGACACTGTAGGGTTCAGGAAACACCATCACAAGGACTGGCTGTCGGCACAGACCTTGAAGAAGATAGAAGTGAAGAAGCAGAAGAAAGCAGTTGTCAACAACAGTCGCACGAGAGCAGCCAAAGGGCACAGGTGGAATACTGGGAAGCCAACCGCGAGGTGAAGAGGAGTATCAGGGCAGACAAGAGGGCCTACACAGACAGCCTGGCAGCAGAGGTAGAAAAGGCAGCAGGCAGCGGCAACATGAAACAGCTCTACGACATTACCAGAAGATTGTCGGGCAACTATGGCCATACAGAAAGACCAGTAAAAGACAAAGAAGGCAAGCCTATTGCAGACAGAGCAGACCAACTCGACAGATGGGCCGAGTATTTTGAAGAGTTACTGAACAGACCTAGCCCACCCGACCCCCCAGACATCCAGCCGGCAGAGACCGACCTACCCATCAGCTGTGACAGACCCAGCCGGGAAGAGATCAGAAGAGCAGTGGCATTTTTGAAGAACGGCAAAGCAGAAGATAGTTTTCACAGGGCAATCTGAAGTTAAAACAAATCATCCTCAGGCAGGATTCAACTGACTAATTAACCCCCCACCGACCCACCCAAACAAACCTGTCTGTAACAATACACAAAAAGTACAAATAAACCATGCCCACAATTAACACAAACAATTGTTCTGATACATGACATACAAAAACCATCTCTGAATATACACTTGAGGTTCTGGCAATGGGATCTGTACACATAACAGATTTTGGATACAGCGCATTCTTAAACTGTGCCCATGACTAACTTTCTTACAGATTAACAGAATATACTGACAATTCGATTGGAGACAAAATTTCCTCCTAAACATACAGGATTTGGCACAAACAACATTGGTTATGAAAAGAAAAGAATCTGATATGACATGTCCTTATTCCCTTTTCATTCTGATACACTCCTGCTTGAAATTAATTGACTATGATAGTTCAAGGGTGGTGCCAGAATAGCTTGACGCCTGAGGCACCAAGCTATTCTGGCACTACCCATGAACTAAAATGGTTGATCTGTCACGTAATATTAATGTAGCCTTCATAGGACAATAAGCAAATCTGACAAAATCAGCATCAGGATGTAATGGGTTAAAAAGAGTGTCAAATTCATGTACATAATACTGATCAACTGGCATCAGAACAATAAAAAAAAATGTAATCATGAAACCATAATTATGATAATATTAATAATAAATGTAAATATGCAGGCAACCACGACCTGACATATTGATTCTAGCAACACAGAATTTAAAAAAAGTATTTAAAAATTGCCTACAGTGACATATACTGAGTGTTGGAATGGCGCTTACAAAAAATAACCAACAAAACAAAAAAATCCCAAAAATTGGCACAATAGTTAAACGAAATAGAAATACCAATTGATATGTGGTGGGTGGGTGGGGGGGGGGGGGGGGGGGGGGTGGGGGAGAGAGTAGTTAAGCAAACAAAGACAATTATCTTCATAATCATGCATGTAGCCAGTTAGCATTTTTATGATTTGCAACTAAAAACAGGTTTGTTCTAAAGTGCTTGAAAGCCCTAAACTAGCTGCCATCACTTTTCAAACATAAACACTTGTGCAACAGATGGTTACAAAACATGTGCACGTCTTATTAAAATGTTATCTGCATCAACAAAATACCCTGGAGGCAAGCTCAATTGCTCAGGCAGACTATACTACTACTAGTAAAATAAACAATATGTAAGCATCTTGGCAGGACTGACTAATAACAGTGTAGAAAACTGAATATTTGAATCAGAATGAAACCTAATATTGCGTTTGCAATGAGAATTAGTTTAATTTTTTTGACACAGACAGTTTAGTTGAAATTAATGGGTTCTGCTATGGCTGGAAAAAAAGTTAATTACCAATTCTTAGTTGATAGACTAAAATGACATCTATACCATATATAACCATTACACAACATATATTTCATAACGTTTCATAACAAAAGAAATTGGAGTTTTCACAAAAGCACAAAACATGCACTTCATTCTACTTAAATGTGATAATTCTGATGACAACAGATAAGGTTAACCCTTTGGCTGTCTGTATTGCACTTTAAGTCGCAATGATTCCTGCAGGAATCATCACAATGTCAGGCAGTACTGATAGCCAGAGGGTGAAGCAGCGTACAGAGAAACTAAAACTGTACTAATCACTGTCAGTCTGTGTCCTGCAGGAATCATCACAATGTCAGGCAGTACTGATACTGATAGCCAGATTTCGCGTATTAGACTGGCTGGCGACACGCATTCAATATTAAGTTTTTTTTCACAAGCAGCGCAGGCACGTCCTGAGAAAGTCTTTTTGCTGTCAGGACGTTAAGCAACGTACAACCAATCTTTCACGGCCAACCGCATCCGGATGCTGCTGGCGGCGAATGAGTTAAGCTATCACAGCTGATCCCCTGGTTTTTTTTTAATCAAGATTGAAAGCCGAAAATTTAATACATTGACATTTTATATAAAAAATGCACACATACACGCTGTGGCCTTAAAAATCTCATGCTCTGTCAAGAGGGGTCATGAAGGGCAAACAGGGTCGCCTGGGCTGCAGGCACCTAAATGTTGGTCTGTAAAGACAGGTGATCTGCTGTAAGGGTGGTTGCTCACAACAGTTTCTGCTGTAGACTATAAAGTTACTGCTGTAGACTATAAAGTCTATACATGCAAATATTTCTCTCACACTCAACACACTTGCACATGCACCAACACATGAGCAGAATTTGGAAAACTATGATAAATGTATAACAAATTTTAATTTGTGTCACCGTAAAGTGTGAATTCTTAGTAACTGTTTCAAAAACCAAAAAGCAAATTTAACCTGGTATACGCAATTTGACTTCCATTCCAAATTCTGTATACTGACTAAAGTTTTAGGTTAGTGCTGAAAAAGTAAGACAAGAGCAGAGGCTTTTCAGTGCAAGATACCAACATGCCAAAAAAAAAAGACAACTTCATTTACTCTTTAGCACCCAGCTGCTTAACAAATATTCATAAAATATAGTAGTTATAATGATTTAACACCATGCAGGTGACAGAAGCTACACCATGGCAGTATTATGTCCATTATCACAGTTAAGAAATACCCAACGGAGAAAGAAACACGCTTAGAAAAAACGGTACAACACAATTTATTAATATTTCGGGTAAATACCCTTTGTCAAAATAGACAAACAAACAGAGACATTAGCCGCTACTTATCTTCATATGCAAAAGGAATGTGGCAACCTTGAGACTGCAAGCGATCTGCTTCATGGCATGCTTTGACTGCTAAAATTCGTTCGTTCTCTCACACTCAACACACTTGCACATGCACCAACACATGAGCAGAATTTGGAAAACTATGATATATATACTGACTAAAGTTTCAGGTTAATGCTGAAAAAGTAAGACAAGAGCAGAGGCTTTTCAGTGCAAGATACCAACATGCCAAAAAACTATGTATACTGACTATTGAGTTGCCACATTCCTTCTGCATATGAACATAAGTAGCGGCTAATGTCTCTGTTTGTTTGTCTATTTTGACAAAGGGTATAAGCGTGTTTCTTTCTCCGTTGGGTACTTCTTTGCATTTCACACGCTTGGCAGTCACCTTTTTGGTCTGGATTATTCATTATCACAGTTGTTGCTTGTTTACACGCAGGACTTGTGAAACCAGAAACATAAACAGTTCATCAGCCAGTGGCATGACCCTTGATCTGTTCGTCACTGCTACATCCTCTGTAACATATTTATAATATGGCTGCCTCATAATTGCTGCACTTGTCTCAATGTAGTCAAAGAGTACTTTAAAAGTTGTGTATCAAATAGGTAGTCATCACTGGAAAATCGACTGACCCCCAAACTGCTCCAACTGTAGTCGCGTCACCTGGGCCTGTACTGCAAGAAGCTGCTGCTGTAGCTCCGTGATGCAGTCATTTAGGAGGCTCAAATGTTTCTCCGCAGGAAGCACGCAAAGATCAGCTGGTAGTGGTTGAACATTCATCCTGTGGTGCAGATGCAGCTGCTACTGGGCGAGTGCTGTGGTCTTCAAGCACATCACTGCTGCTGGATCCACTGTTATCCTCGAAATCTGGTCTTGCCTTCAGCTTCCTGGAAAAAAGGGTGCATAATAATAAATCACGGCTGTTTCAGTGAGAAACTGGGTCACAAGTCGTGCGCCCGCGCTGCCTCAGCCAGTCTCTCAGCTGTCAGGCTAGCTGATAAGCAGGCTTCCTGCTAGGCGCAGTACAGCAGGGAAAATGACTACCTTTTGTTTTTCATGACTTTCTTATTTACCGTTCAAGTGTGTGATGCAAAACTTTGTTTGTTTAAAAGCGGACATTCTGCCCGACACACTGACACCAAACACACTATAGTTGTGACAAACCAGTAGTGTCGGGCAGAATGTCCGCTTTTAAACAAACAAAGTTTTGCATCACACATTTGAACGGTAAATAAGAAAGTCATGAAAAACAAAAGGTAGTCATTTTCCCTGCTGTACTGCGCCTAGCAGGAAGCCCGCTTATCAGCTAGCCTGACAGCTGAGAGACTGGCTGAGGCAGCGCGCGCGCGCACGACTTGTGACCCAGTTTCTCGGCCCGCCTGGAAAAAACTAAGTGGCCACTTCTAGCGCTGGGCCAAACAGCCGTGAAATATATAGTGCAAAATACCTGCAGTGCAGGCTTTTAAGCCCTGTACAGTCTGAGACAAAATGACCAAACTGGACAAAACTCATCAGACAGCAGCAACAAAATGTACATACAGATTCAAAATTGACAGCACCTGAACACATCCAGTCCTCGAAAAACCAGCCATCGTGACCATATGAACGGGCAGGGGGTCTTCATACTGTTACAGTGAGACAGTTAAGAGACTGGAATGTGGCGAAACAGAGTGGTATGACTGGAAAAGATGTGTTTTTGAGCTGATGTAGCACCATTAGTGCTGCATACCCACAACCGCCTTCTCTCCATGCAGTTCACATTTGACTCTAAAGCAACTTTGCCTGGACTGCAGCTTATGATAGTAAAATAGTATTGGAAGACATTTTAACTGTAAACCACACAGTTTGCTGACATCAACATATTCCTGTATTTATGTGAAGACTGCTCTAATGAATCATGAAATGTGAACTGTCAGTCTGAAACATGTACTTACTTATTGGCACGTTTTAGCGGCGACAGAACTGGATGCTTCACTGGTGGTTTTTTCGGGTTTGAGTCTGTTTCCAGGTAAACATGCTTGGAATGGCATCAGGTTTTAACTTTCTTTTAAGCTGTGTCCACACATAATCAGTTGGAACTGGAAGAAAATGGAGAAAACACACAACTGTGTGCTGTGTGATCTGGGGAAGAAAAATGTCATAGTTATAAATACTACCACTCAAAGTTCAATGTTTGAATACAAACAAACAATTTGGTTAGTTTTGGATTCGTAGAAAACATTACAGATGCAAATTGTAAAGTACATCATGATGCATTGCAGTTTGCACAGTCTGAATGTTCGTTGTTTCCATCTGTGGCTAGTTCAGTAGTTGTTTCTTGAAGACCTAAGAAAATAACAACTGGACTGCTCAAATACATTTCTAGACTTTACCCTGTCAGGTACTCAACAGCCGTCAAAGTCATTGTTCAATTCTGTTGTTTTTGTGCAATAAATAGTCATTAGTAAAACTGAGAGTAAACAACGTAGACCTACCTTGAAGTCTCGTCCTTCGTCGGGACGAATTCGGGTCAACCACTCTTTCCTCTGTTGAGTTTCGGTTGCTTTAGGAAAAGTATGAAAAGAAAGTTTCATGATTTCATTATTCTGTGCCCTATTTGACATGCACACAGGAACACAGCAATGGTGTTTCGATCTACTCATCCATTTTTTCTTCTCTGTGGCCATTTTGTATACTACAGATAGCCTTGACCTCGAGTCCAATATTAACTGAACAGAGCTGGGCATGGAGTTTAGTATTTGGCATCATTTATATTTGTTTCTCTTCTTCTTTTAATTTTGTACTGTGGTAATTGTGTAAAAAGTGAAAAATTAGAATCAAGAGCTGCACTGAGCATGGATGAGACTAGGTCGCACTTTTAGTTTCGTATCCAGACTTGGAAAACTGCTTTCCCACCGAAGCCAGACAGTTGTAGACCAGGGGAAGTAACCTGTCGAAAAATTGTTGGTATCTGGGAACATTGTTTTTTTCCCTTTATTTTCATTGCCTGAATCAGATTCAGTGAAAAAAACCTTGGGTTGGATATGAGAACATTTCAATGTTCCCAGATCCAGAGCATGTTCCCAGATTCACGCTCACAGGCATGCGGTTGTCCCCAGATACCATGCATTTCAAGAGTATATATATATATATATATATATATATATATATATATATATATATATATATATATATATATATATATATATATATATATATATATATATATATATATATATATATATATATATATATATATATATATCACTGAGTGTTACCATTCATTGCTAACGTAGGCACGCAAGGCTTGGAAGTACACACACACACACACACATTTTCTATAAAAAGATTATTAAATACATAAATACACAGACACATGACAATCATGTTGGTGTTGTTACAATAATGTAGACAAAGATAAAATGATGAATATACTACTTACTAGTAATACATTATGCATGTTTAACTAATCTGCACTGCATGATTGATACTAAATCATTATGAGTGTCAGGCGGCTTCTCTGGAGTTAACATTGCTTTAGGTACATTCACCTCCCTAAAAGTGAATTTATGTTTAGTAGAAAAAGAGAAAGCACCCACCTGTCTGTGTTTGTTCAACCGCTGGGTGTAGTGACAATAGGGGCTCCAACACTTCTACCGCTCGTCTTCAGTTTTCACACCGCGGCGTTCCTCAACCGTTTCACTTCGTTTCAGTGGGGCTTTTCGCGATTTTTTCTTCAGAAAATTGTTTATTTCCGTCCGAGATGCAACGGCTGGTACAGGGTCAGGGTATTCATATGTTGGGCCTTTTCCTCAGACGAAGTGCTTCGAGCAAGGCGTCTTTCGTCACTTTTTCAGTGTTGAATCTGTCTGCCGGTCTCCCCGGCGCAGAGATTTAGCCATCCGTTCGGTACTTTTCCGCCAACTCTTTAGAAGGTTTTGAAATTGAAATCCAGTCAACACCTTCCATATATGACCTATCTTTGTGCCTTGAATCACTTTTGCAGACACCGTAACAGCTGTGTTTGTTCACCATTGCGCGAACTTACCGCTATGAAACAGTACTGACCAAGACGGAGTTTGCCCATAGGTCAAAGGCCAAGGTCAAGGACCGATGTAAACCGCCCTATTCTCTCCCCTACAGTGCTTTTTCCTACTCACTAGTAGTTTCTTGTAACATTTTACGTATTTGAGGATAGAACTTTGCAAATTTCTTGCTGATTTTCACACCTAGGGCTTACAGGTCACAATTTGACCCAATCCTACCACAGAGCCGGGACAAACAGCAGGCTTATGCAAACACTGTTTATGAAAAATCATGCGTGTATATTTACAGAGAAGATAGTTTTTATTTCGTAAAATAAAAAAGAAGTTATGTTAGCTTTTTACAAATAACTTCGAAGAAGTGGTGCAGAAAATTATCGGATTTTCACACCTAGGGCATACAGGTCACAATTAACCTAATCCTACCAGACAGCAGAGACAAACTATAGGCTCATGTAAATACCGCATATGAAAAATCGCGCAATTATTAATGATAAGATTCCCGTTCTCGTAAAAAAAAAAATCAGTTGTTTTAAGATTAATCCCAAATAATTTGTGAAAGTAATCCCCAAAACGTGAAAATATTCTCCTTTTCAAATTAAAATAAAAATAAAAATCACTCAAAACGTTCTAGAAGTACAATGCTGGTTAACGAACTCATTCAATATCTTCCTTTTATCTAGCTATATGCAAAATATCTAGTAAATATAAGAAAAATTACGGACTCGAGTGTGGATCAACCGGTTTTTGTTAACCAGCCGATTTCTAACCAATGAGCATATTAATAATAATAAAAAAACTACCTGGACATTATTTTTTTTAGGGAGAATATCATATAATATCAAGCTTGTCCGTCCTCAAACACGGGCTGTAGTCGCTGTCACACACACACACACACACACACACACACACACACACACACACACACACACATAAGAAAGACGTTCTCTAGCAAGGTTTGCGTAGCTAGACGTGACGTCATTTTCCGGAATGCGCTCCGACCAGCCCCATTTCAATACGGTAGACAAAAAACAAAAAACTGTTCGTTTTATTTAAGCTGGAAAATAACGTGCTAGGCACACTGTGCTCATTCAGTAAAAAACATCTTTCTACGCCACTGGTGTGTTATTTAAGTGTGCTAAAATAACCATTTCTTCTCCAAGGACAATCAATACATTGATGCTGATGAACGACCCACAGGGGAAAAACGGCCAATCTTCTGTTTGCAATCCGATGACGTGGTCCACACACGGGAGATCACCGCGGTGTGCAAGGACTGCAAACAGATGTACTGTGACTGCTGCGAAAAGACGCACTCCAGAATTGCTGCAGCAAAACACCACATTGTAGTCAAGATAGCGCAAGGTAGGACTTAACATATAATAAACTTTAACCCCTTCCCTGCCACTGTACTTACACAGTACGTCATTTTTATATCTGACATCTTGGTTCATGCAACGACCAAAAGCCGACATCGTCCAAGGAACATGGATACAAACTGGTCTCAGTATTCAAGATGTTGTCCCAAAAGGGATATTCTTGTTAGAAATTTTTATTTTTGTTACAATTTGTTATTCTCGTCAGCAAGAGGCATAGATGCTCATTAGCTCCAGCAGTCGCGGGTACTCATGAGGATGTCTGTCTCTTGCAGTCGGATCGTATTCCCGTAGTTTTTCTCGGCAGTGAAGAGGTTAAAGCGATCCCATGCCGGACTGGGAGTGGGTGGTGGGGGGTGGGGAGGGTGGGTGGGGTGGGGGGTGGGTGGTTTGTGGTGGTCACTCATAGCTAAAATATGCCAGCACAACGTGTTTTCAGTGTTGTCCTGCCTTTTACTATACATTTGACTATGCACATGAAACGTGACACGTATTGGACTGCTCCGGTGGAACTCCTACGTACAAAGGTCTTCCCCATGATATTCGCCATGCAGCATCTTTGGCCATTTTCAGGGCTAGATTGAAAACATTTTTTTTTTCAATTTGGCCTTTGAAAGGGATTGATAAACCCTATGTTTTCCCATCAACATGTATATCTGATCAGGCTCTTCAAATGTTATGTTTATTATTTTAGTATTGTATCAGTGTGCATTTGGACGTATGAATGATTGTGTTTTTTGTACGTAGTTGTCGGTACTTTAGTTAGTTTATTTCAATTAGTTAGATTATCTAGATGTAAAGCGCTCTGAGCCTTTCTTTGTGGGGATATTGCGCTAAAGAAGAGTTATATATTATTATTATTATTAAAGGAGCAAGAAGAACCGACATTCAATGTTCATTAGGTTAAAGGCCCTACACATCCGCGGGGAACTGCTTTAAACAGCCGTGTATTGTTGGAAAGATAGTTGCTGTGGGCTGGCAGTCGAGCGCCTGTTAGCAGGCCTGCACAAACGCTTTCTATTGCGGTACGAAGTACGTAACAACATTCAGTAACCTCAGTAACATTTAAGCAAGTGGAAACTGGGCGGCTTCAGGAGATACAGTTTATTTTTGTTCAAAAGTATTCACGGTTTACAGTCTTGAGCATGCCGTTTAGAGATCGCATGTTTTGTGTGTGTGTGTGTGTGTGTGTGTGTGTGTGTGTGTGTGTGTGTGTGTGTGTGTGTGTGTGTGTGTTCATCAATGCTTTTGAACTGAGTCAGGTTACAAAATAACAGGTCAAATTATCATCAAAATATTTGCCCCACTGTGGGAGGAAACGCAGGATTAAAAAAGTAACCTATAAAACGTTGGCAACTACAAATTAACTAGCCTAACCATCAACTCGGGGAAAAAGTGAAAAAAGCTAATTATAAAGTCTACGTGCGTGTGAGCTCTAAGTTCACACACAGGCTAAGAAGCGGAAAGGAAATGAAGTCTAATAGTCTAATTAAATGAACGGTCTCACGTTGACACGGGACGAATAAAAGTGGAGGTGCTCTTATCCTATAACCTTTTGTACTCAGACTCAAAGGCTTGGGAAGGAAATTAAAGAAGGCAATCGAAGGGGTGCTGTCACTACCCTCGCGCCGCTTGCATTACAACCCGCAGGACATGGCAGCCGCTGGGAATGATGAAGCGATTAACACTAAGTACTCGGATGTGCGATAACGGGACTAATCCGCTCAAAGTGATAGAGTTATTTTGAGCGGCGGCCGGTCCGAAATAAGGGGGAGTATCAAGAAGTTAATGTGTACAGTGAAGACTAGCTGTATGACCGGAACATAACTAAAACGGGTACCGTATGAACCGCACGAAAAGAGCACTAAGAATCAAATAGTAAAATAACAAGACATCAACTACAAGTAAGGGACAAGTGACGAATAGGGCCTCACAAAAAGTCTAAGTCCAAACACCCAAGATAAAGCACCTAAGCCTGAACTGTACCAAGAATAGTTCTAAGTCGGGATGAAGTGGAAAGTGCCAAAGTCCGAACCTGGCTAAACCCTCTTGGCTTGACTTCCCGAACGAAGATTCTATAGGGGTTGTCCACGACTTCTGCAGGCATGCTCGTGACTGCGGAGGCCAATCCGGGACAGGCAGGTTCGACCGCAGTGGCTGCAGAGGGAGGTCTGGCCAGGGTTCTGAGTTGCGGCATCTCTGTTTTTTCTCCTGAGCCGCTTGTCTTTAAGGCCAGCTCTGCGAGAGTCCTCAAAGGAGACAGCTGCCTTGTAAATGGTGGAGCGCCAGGTGTCACGGTCCGTAGCAAGTGAAGACCACTGGCGGTGGTCGATTTGGCAGGCACTAAGTGACTTCTTGAGACAGTCTTTGTATCTCTTCTTTGGTGCCCCTCTGTCTCGGTGTCCAGTGGCGAGCTCGCGGAACAGGGTGATTTTGGGTAGGCGATGATCCTCCATCCTGGAGACGTGCCCAGCCCAGCGGAGCTGTGTCCGCAGCAGCAAAGCCTCGATGCTCACAGTTTCTGCCTGTTCAAGGACCTCGACGTTTGTGACATAGTCACTCCAGTGAATGCCCAGGATTGTACGCAGGCAGCGCTGGTGGAAGCGTTCGAGGAGTCGTAGTTGGCTGCGGTAGAGGGCCCAGGACTCGGAACCATACAGCAGGGTGGTGAGGACGATAGCTCTGTACACGCTGATCTTGGTGCCTGTTTTCAGCTGTTGATTGTGCCACACCCTCTTGTATAGACGCCCGAAAGCGCTGTTTGCTTTTGCCAGCCTGCTGTCCAGCTCCTTGTCCAGCTTGGCGTCTGACGTGATGATACAACCAAGGTAGGTAAACTGGTGCACTGACTTCAGTTCAGACTCGCCGATGGTGACTTGGGGAGGGCGATGCTCTACCTTGGGTGCCGGCTGATGGAGAACCTCTGTCTTTTTCAGACTGACCTCGAGTCCAAAGAGCTGGGCAGCGTCTGCGAAGCAGGATGTGATGCGCTGCAGGGATCTCTCTGTATGTGCAACGAGGGCAGCGTCGTCAGCAAAGAGCAGCTCAGCTGGTCTAGGGTTTTGGTGTGGGCCTGCCGTCGTCTGAGGTTGAACAGGCTGCCATCGAGACGATACCTGATGTACACTGCATCGTCATCGTCGAGGTCCACTGTGGCCTGCTTCAACATCATGCTAAAAAAGATGGTGAAGAGGGTCGGTGCCAGCACACAGCACTGCTTCACACCGTTGAGAATGGGGAATGGTTCTGAGAGGTCATTGTTGAGTCTGACCTGGCCTTGCTGGTCCTCGTGTAGCTGGACGATCATGCTGTGGAACTTTGGGGGACAGCCAAGTCGCTCCAGGATCTGCCACATGCCTTGCCTGTTCACAGTGTCGAATGCTTTTGTTAGGCCGACAAACGTTACGTACAGCCCTTTGTTCTGCTCACGGCACTTCTCCTGAAGCTGTCTCAGCACAAAGACCATGTCGGTGGTGCTCCTGTTGGCTCTGAAGCCACACTGGCCCTCTGGGAGGTGGTCTTCTGCAATGGCAGGTACCAGCCGATTCAGGAGCAGCCTTGCGAGAATTTTCCCGGCAATGGACAGCAGGGTAATTCCACGTTAGTTGAAGCAGGCAGGCTTCTCTCCTTTGTTCTTGTACAGGGTGATGACGACTGCATCGCGGAGATCCTTTGGTAGTGTTCCTTCCTCCCAGCAGCAGAGAAAGAGGTCATGAAGCTTGTTGTGCAGTGCTGGGCCTCCATGTTTCCAGATCTCTGGTGGGATTCCGTCAATGTCTGCTGCTTTGCCACTCTTGCGCTGGTGGATGGCTGCTAGGGTCTCTTCAGCAGTGGGCGGTTCGTCCAATTCAACCTTTACTGGGAGGTGTGGGATTTGGAGGATGACTGCTTCTTGAACAGTGCGCTCAGCGCTGAAGAGGTCCTGAAAGTATTCCGACCAGCGGTTCAAGATGGAGTTATTATCTGTGAATAGTGCCTGTCCATCAGCGCTTCGCAGGGGACTTTGTATCAGGTGCCTGGGGCCATACACTGCTTTCAGTGCTTCGTAGAAGCCCCTGTAGTCACCGTTGTCAGCACAAAGCTGGGTCCTCTGTGCGAGTCTGGTCCACTACTCGTTCTGGAGATCTCTGAGCTTGCGCTGGAGACTGCTGCAGACGAGGCGGAAGGCAGACTTCTTCACAGGGCAGGAAGGCTGGGCTAGGTGGGCCTGATGGGCGGCTCTTTTTTTTGCTAGGATTTCCTGGATCTCTACGTCGTTTTCGTCAAACCAGTCTTTGTTCCTCTTTCTAGCGAAACCCAAGACTTCTGCAGAGGATTTTGCGATAGCAGTTTTCAGCTGTTCCCAGAGTGTTTCAGGGGAGGAGTCTGCTGGGTCAGCTGTGTCTGTGATCCTGCGCTGTAAATCTGTCTGAAGGGCAGCTTTTACGTCGTCACGCTGAAGGCTGGCAACGTCAAGCTTTTTTTTTTACGGGGCCCCCCTTTCTTGGGTTTTGGCTTGAAGTGGAGCCTGAGTTTGCAGCGGACAAGGCGGTGGTCAGTGTGGCACTCTGCGCTGGGCATCACTCTGGTGAGGAGGACATCTCTGCGGTCCCTCTGACGCACTAGGACATAGTCGATAAGGTGCCAGTGTTTGGAGCGAGGGTGCATCCAGATTGTCTTTCGACTGTCCTTTTGCTGGAAAGTAGTGTTGGTGATGACAAGCTGCTACTCTGCACAGAACTCCAACAGTAGGCGGCCATTGTCATTGCAGTTCCCGACGCCATGCTTGCCGAGGACTCCTTTCCAGGCTTCAGAGTCCTGGCCCACTCTGGCGTTGAAGTCGCCAAGGATGATGACTTTGTCGTCTGCAGGGGTGCTCTTTAGGAGGCTGCGCAGGTCAGTGTAGAACTTGTCCTTTTCTGCAGGCTCTGCCAGGAGGGTTGGGGAGTACACACTGAGAAGGGTGACGTGTTGCTGGTGTCTCAGTGGGAGGCGCATGGACATGATGCGGTCTGAGTGACCGGTTGGTAGGTTTTCCAGCTTAATCGCAATGGAGGTCTTGACCATGAAGCCCACGCCTGAGAGCCGTCTTTCTGATGCAGACTGGCCTGACCAGTAGAGGGTGTAGCCAGCGCCAAGTTCTTGGAGACTGCCTTCGTCTGGGAGGCGTACTTCGCTGAGCGCAGCGATGTCGATGTTTAACCTCCGCAATTCATGGGCAATGAGGGCGGAGTGACGTTCAGGGCGTCCGCTGTCTGCTGTGTCAAGCATGGTTTGGATGTTCCAGCATGCTACGTTGAGTCCGGTCGTGGTCGTCATTAGAGTGGATCCGTTGTTTTTACTTGTTTTCTGATCGCAGGAGAAGATGCCCGTTGACCGCGGCTAGCCAACTGGGGTTGTGAGGGGACGAGCTTTGGTTAGGCCACCTTTTCTAGGCCCCTCTCCGTGTGGAGCAAGCAGTGCTGTCCCTAGAGAAGGCTGCTTGGCCGTTCAGGGTGTGCCGAGTGACGTTGTCATCCCCAGGTCAACATCAGGCGACCAATATCCTGAACCGCCTGCATGCAGGTTTGAGACTGCGGCTTCCAGTGACATCTTTCACCTGCCGTTTCGCCCCTCGCCCGTCGCTACAGGACTTGGAATAATCTGTCATGGTCCGTGGACGTTTCCTAAAGCCTGCGCGGTGGAGCTTTTTGGTGGAGTGCAGTGTGCGCAGTACTGGCCCCACCCTTTAAGCCCTTGGTTCGTCTGCCATGGTCTAGCAAGCTGGGACGATGGCATCGAGGTCCTCAGGTCGTAGGTTTTATATCAGACTGTCCTTGTCCTAGTCTCTGGCTCAAAAACCTTCCCCGGAGACACGGGGGCTTTGAAGTCAGGGTTTTCCTCCCTTAGCCTTTCCGCAGCCAAGCGGCCAGGCCTGCAAGGCAGCAGGACAATGTTGATTAATTTTCGAGGTTCTCTCCTCTAGCTCCGCCGTGTTTAGTCTGGGGGCTCGTGCTGCCCAGGTTTTGGGGTCACCTCGGAGAGGATGTGGCCGATAGAGGGATGCTATGCTAGTCCGGAGGGATTACACACGAGGGTGCCTCACGAAGGCCAAGAGGCCCTAGACTAGGATGATTCCGGGGGAGGCGCTGTAAGAGTTCCCCACTACCCGCACCCCCAAAGCAACTCGTCCCCTGGGACCCCCACCTTTTGAGTCAGGCAGAGACCCATTGACACCTGGCTAAACAATTAGAGTTCAAACAGCGAGGAACAGTTTTGTTCGGAACTCGACTAGAAAAACGACAGAGCCTGGGTCTGGAAAAGGGAAAATAATTCTAAGTTGGAACTCGACTGGAAAACGACAGAGTCCGAAATGGGGGACAATGATTCTAAGTCCGAAAACAGCAGAGTCCATAAGCTTCAATACTACGCTGCCAAAGGAAACCTCTCGGAAAAAATCGATCTTAGAAAAATGTCCACAAGACCCTGTTTCTTGAGCCTATTCGAGATTAGCTAATTAAGACATAGACTACATGTTACAAGCATGCACAAGGGTTAGACTGTACGAATTATGAAATGAATATTCACTCTAAACAGTGCGGGGGTCCTCACCTTTAACGGGAAAGTAGAGGAAAGAGAAAGTGGGGAAAGATGAACAGATTTTGAGGAAACTAATCTGAATCTGGCGGAACTCAAGCCTGGCAACAGCTCCTAGGTTTATACTTAGTTGACTCGGGTACTGGTTACGGTCCTCTTCTCTCTGTGACAGAACGGGTCTCTACAACCAAGCAGCCACTTAGTCAAGCCGCGGGACTATTATGCGGGCTGAATGATCATAGATCACTGAAACTGTCGTCGCAGACGTTGGTATGGAGGCCCCCTTCTGTCTGACAGAACCGATCTCTACAACCAAACAGTCACTTAGTCACGCCGTCGGACTATTATGCGGGCTAAATGATCATAGATCACCGAAATTGTTGTCACAGACTCTGCTCCGTAGCATTCTTCGTCGATCGCAGAAGGAATCACTAAGAATCAGACAACCACTTAGCCTCGCAGTTGGCCTTCTATGCGGGCTGAATGATCAAAGTTCAGCGAGCTGCCGCTGCCAGACTGCCTCAACCAGGAGACCGTTTGTTTACCGTTTCAGTTTGTTTCAGTTTAGGACCACTGAGAGCGTGGTAAAGTTAATGCTGCCAGACGTTCCTTATCTTCACTTTTTAGAATGATGGCTACGGGGACGAAGGAGGTGAACAGAAGAAAGAGCAAAATTCTACTAAAATAAAAAATACTAAAAAGTCAGAAAAAATTAGAAGGGGATAGAGCTTATATGGGACAACATTCTCATGCAAATAACATAAATCTCAGGAAAAAAAAACAAAAACACCCCGATATGACTTACAGATTAAAACACAACGGTATTGCCAACTAACATTTTACTCTATTACAAGATAAAATATTATGAACATGTGACATGCTGCATCCTCTGATGTCAAGGTCATAGCTGCCATATTTCCTCGAACTTTTAGTAGGTCGTGTCTCTCAAATTACTGAATAATTTGCTACAAATAGTTATAATGATATTATGTATTTGAACAGAAATATAGGAAACGAACAAATCGTTCCTAATGTAATACAGGTCAATGTCACAACGGCTTAAAAAAATACAAGTGCACGCGAGAATTTGAACCACAGAACCAATGTAATCTAATTTTAAGACGATGATAGTGCTAATCATAGCAGATTGTTTGATGTTAGAATTAGGTTGTCATCCTCAAGTTCAAGGTCATGGCTATCATATTCGTTTGGCGCTTACTGTAGGCTTCTGCTCTCAACGACTTGACCGATATGATTTAAATTTAAGACGATGATACTCCAAATAAAGCCAAAGCACCGTGAATGAAAATCCGGTCTTTAAGCACAAGGTCAAGATCACAACTATCAGATTTTTGCTAGAACCACTGCGCAGTCACTATATCTCGAAACACTGATCCGACCTTTTTCAAACTTTCACCTTGACTTAGGACAAAGTACTGCATACAAAAGAATTGCTACGCCAGCTTATATTGTTCGTTGATATTGTTGTGATAAAGATATCTTAAGAGATGGGGAAGCCAACCCCATCCTTTAACTGTCAACACTTATCCTCTACCTGTTTTATCATGTTTAAAAATCATTTTCTGTCTGTCTTTATTTCTTGCTCTTTTTGTCTACCGTATTGAAAATACGGTAGACTTTAGGAAGGGGCTGGTCGGAGCATGTTCCGTAGAACGCAAAGGACATAATAGGCGGGCGGGGCTCATGGTCTGGCAAAGAAGTAACAAGATAAAAATGACGTCACGTCTAGCCACTCTAACCCTGCTGCTGAACGTCGATTTCGCACGAAGCCCCGTATGTGCGTGTGTGTGCATGTATGGAAACACTAGAATCTCCTATATTACTGTACACACAAACTTGAAACCTGGCAAAATAAGTGGGTGGCTAAGTGTGCCTCCGAGCATATTATAATTGGATGTCTAATTGAAGACATAAAAGACCGTTTACAGAAAGTCGGTTGACCCAGATTAGAGTCCGCAATTTTAATTATATGCACTTGAAATTTTTGATATGGCTAATATGTAAAAAGACATTGGATGAGTACGAGTTCGTTAGCTAACTTTGTACCTCAACGTTTCCGAAAATAAAAGGTCAATGCGGAAAAAATGTCAAAAGTAAGACTCCTTGATTTCATCAGAAGAATCAAACAGTGACAGTGACGTGAAAGCACCAAACGCGTCAGTGTTTTATATAATGTTCCTAATTGACGCAAATCACCAGCACTTAAGAGTTTTTCATGTGTATGAGCTGGCGCGATGTTCTCCTTCATTTATTTTTGTATGATATTTGCGAACGTATTGTGGAAAAGGTGGAATATACATGCAAGCTCATACAGAAGAGGCTTTGTGAGCGTGGGTCATTCCACCTTATTCTTCAAAATGGCTGTGGCTAAGCCAGAACACAGAACGTATAACTGGTAGGAAGCGCCGTGTGTCTGCCGTCTGTGTTTGTGTGTGGCATTCTGCCGTTTGTGTTTGTGTGTGCCATTGCCGTGCGGATCAGGCGGGGGGAGGGGGTGGGGTGGGGTGGGGGATGAAAGGGAGATACTGAATGAGTTCGTAATCCAGCGTTGTACCTCTTGAACTTTTTCAACAATAACTTTTTATGTACAACTCTGAATGTTCCTAAATGAAAAACGCACGTGAGCTCCAAACAATACGGTAGACGTTGGGATGAAGTCCTCATCTTGTTTTTGTTCTTTGGATGCATTATCGGATTTGGAAAACAACTGAACAACAACAAAAACAAAACGACTACATCAGTGTGGGAACACTTTTAATATACTGGTCATACCTCATCTGGCAAATTAGGATGAGTATGTCTCTCGTTTATCGACTTCCTTTGACCTCCACACCTGTAAAATGTTGTTTAAAAAATGCACCAGTGTTTTCGTTTATAGCCTTGTGAGCTGGAGTAAACTGTATTATGATGAACTGTCGGAATCAGCTACAACGGTGTCAAGCTCAGCTAAGTATTAGCTGACATTACTGACCATTGTTGACATTTTTGTCTATCGTATTGAAAATACGGTAGAATTTAGGACAGGGCTGGTTGGAGCGCGTTCCGTAGAATGCAAAGGACATAACAGGCGGGCGGGGTTCATGGTCTGGCAAAGAAGTAACAAGATAAAAATGACGTCACGTCTAGCCACTCTAACCATGCCTTTGAACGTCGATTTGGCGCGAAGCCTTGTATGTGCGTATGTATGTGTGTGCGTATGTATGTAAACACGATAATCTCCGATATTACTGTACGCACAAACTTGAAACCTGGCAAAACACTTTATTGAGTGGGCGGCTAAGAAAGCATCAGAGCGTTTTGTAATTGGATGTCTCATTGAAGACATAAAAGACCGTTTACAGAAAGTCGGTTGACCCAGATTAGAGTCCGCAATTCTAATGATATGCACTTGAAATTTTGGATACGGCTGATATGTAGAAAAACATTGGATGAGTTCGTTAGCCAGCTTTGTACCTCTTCAATATTTTCGAACATAAAAGTTCAATGCGGAAAAAATGTAAAAAGTAAGACTCCTTGATTTCACCAGAAGAATCAAACAGTGACTATGACATAAAAGCACAAAACTCGTCAGTGTTTTATACAATGTTCCTAATTGACGCAAATCACCAGCACTTAGGTGTTTTACATGTGTATGAGCTGGTGCGATGTTCTCCTTCATTAAGTCCCTTCTATTTATATAAGGGACGTTTTAGGACGGGTCGCGGTGGGGCGAAATAATTAAACTCATTCAGCCCGGGCCGCGCCTCGAGTCGTGGCAGCCTAGCATCTTTCACATCGGGCCGTGCCTCGCGTCGTTTTAGTGATACAAAGTAGAACACTCATCTTTGTTCCCCCGTTTTGAAGCTTCCCGATAATTTAGTTGTTTCCTTTGATAAAAGAATTGCAGCCACATCCGCTCGTGTTCATATCAGCGAAGGTTTGCGGCAAATTTGGCTGAAAAAATGAATCGAAGGCGACCGATGTCAAGAGGTGAGATTCTTTGGATGCTGGATCTTGACGATCCTACCGATAGGGATTCTGACGAGTCTTTTTCGCCTCACAAAAGCGAAAATAGCAGTGACAGTGATGAAGAAAGAGAAACAGTGCCAGTATCAGTGCCTGTGGTGGTAGCAAGTACGAAAAACCCCATAAAAATAAAACAAATTATCCCCCTTTTTTAAGATGGCGGTTTTTTAATAATCGTGCGACAACTCATAAATAGCACGGCTGAACTGGGCATCTGTTTCTCATTAGTAGTACACACAATTTGGTGGTGATTGGACTTAATTCAAGCTTGCTAGACAGATTTGTTTACAGTTCCAGGTTTTCTGGAAGTGTCTTGAAGGCAGACTCAGGCTGGCAGGAAGATAAAGCAATGGCAGTGTTAGTCACAATAGTGTTTTTAAAAGCATGTCCATGATGTCAAAGGCGGGAAGGCCTAAACCTCTTGCAATTGAAGTAACAAGATAAAATTACGTCATGTCTAGTTACGCTAACCTCGCTGCTGAACGTACATGTGCATATGTATGTAAACAAGAGAATCTCCGACATATCTGTACACACAAGCTTGAAACTTGGCGAAATACTTTCTTAAATGTGTGGTTAAGAGAGCCTCCGAACATATTGTAATTGCATGTCTCATTGAAGACATAAACAACCGTCATAGGAAGTCGGTTGACCCAGATTAGAGTCCGTAATATTTCTCATATTTATTATAAAAAACCCCTTTACTTCTGGAGAAAGTCAGATAGTGGCGGTGACGTAAAAGAAGCAACTCCGTCACCACGCAGACATTTACACATTACTCTAAATATGACGCAAACCTCTCTCTCGCGCGTGCTCTCTCTCTCTCTTTCTCACACAAACATGCGCGCATCTCCAGGAGGCATAGATCCTCCTGCACCCTCCTGGTGCATGAGCATCTATGCCTCTTGGAGATATTTGGAACGCGCACGCACGCACTAACATGCACACACATCGACGCGCTTTCAGAAGAGCATGCAAGTGACCCGTGTACTTAGTATATCGTGTAGCGAGGTAAAGTCAACCTGCTTTCACACGAATTATAGCAAGACTGAAAATGTACCGTGAAATTCTAGTTTTGTCACCATTTTCTCAAGCCAATGAAGCGAAAGTGAAACTCATATCACGTAAAATATAAAATTACGTAAAAACTAAAACTTACGTCATGACAAATTACGTTTGAGAAACCAATGACGCGTATGTCCTGCACCCTTTATAGAGCTCACTGACGCATTGACAGATCTGCTAGACGTTTTCAATAGGAGATATTTCAACATCAGAATCAGGTCAAAGACAAAAGGTAGAGACACTTGACAGCGAGGACAGCTCTTATATAGACGGGACTTTGTGGGTTATGGTTCATCCCATCTTGTTAATTTTTGTATGATATTTGCGAACGTATTGTGGAAAAGGTGGAATATACATGCAAGCTCATACAGAAGAGGCTTTGTGGGCGTGGGCCATTCCATCTCATTGATTTCTTCAAAATGGCTGTAGCTAAGCCAGAACACAGAACGTATAACCAGTAGGAAGCGCCGTGTGTCTGCCGTCTGTGTTTGTGTGTGCCATTCTGCCGTTTGTGTTTGTGTGTGCCATTGCCGTGCGGATCAGGCGGGGCGAGAGGATGGGGTGGGGTGGGGGATGAAAGGGAGATACTGAATGAGTTCGTAATCAACTTTTTCAATGATAATTAATTCATTTTTGTAAATTTTGGAGCCACTATTTACTCCATCAAACAGTCAGTGCTGGAAGAGGCTGTGTGGAACAAAACAGTCATCTCTGGAAGAGCGTGCCTTTCGGATGAGTGACGTGAAACATCAAATTCGTTACAGTGTACACGGTGTCGTGAGACCAGCGATGCCATGACGTGAAGCCTATAGGGATGTCATTTTACTGCTTGTGCTATTCTTCTTCTTCAGAATTTCTGTCGCTACTCCAGTCCACAGAGCGTACTAATGGTGGGAAGCGCCGTGTGTCCGTCTTTATTTGTGTGCGCCGGCGTGTATGTTGATCAGAGGTTGGCTTAGAGAGGAGGGAAATAGATTAGAAGGATAAGCTTAAAAATATGAACAACTCTGAATGTTCCTAAAAGAAAAAACGCACGTGAGCTCCAAACAATACGGCAGACTTTGGGATGAAATCCTCATCTTGTTGTGACTTTGGTCTACAGATGGGTGATACAAATGTGCAATTTTATTTTGTAAAATATAAAAGCATATCAACAGTAGATATCTTCGAACCAGTCTTAATATATGTATGTACATGAAATGGTTTCAACTCCAGTGTATATTATTACTACAAGACTATAGATGAGTGGTTGGACAGAGAATGCATAGCCAAGGATGACCTGTTACTTTACCAAGAAGCCATCAGACCGGAATAGGAAGTTCAGACTGGAAGTGCACAACAGCTAACATACAACCGTGAAGACGTTTGTAGATCTACACCTAGGACATGCTGGAGTCGTGGGCAATGATGGAACGAAAATCCTTGTTGAAACATGGTCTACGAATGAGCAGATTATACGTGTTAAGGAACAGTGCTATGGCTGTCACACAAACCATCGCCTCCGTTTTAGGGGGAAAAAAAGAGAGACAGACAGCGGTCGCTGCAGCGGGCAAGCTTGAAAAAGTTATGAAATATCCATAGTACATCGTCCAGTAAAGATACAATATCAACAACAACATCAACGACGACAAAAACAAACATAAACAAAAACACTGGAAAAATTGGCCTTTTCAAGCACAGAGATCCCACCTTGAACTAACTAAACCGAGCTGAAATGAACTGACCTTACATTAGGGACATCATCAAAACTATCATCAAATCAAGTTTATATCCAGTCAAAAAATAAGAAGTTTCAGAGATATTACTTGGAATAATACACAGTGTGACAGGGTTGCTAGGTCCTTGACCATTAAGGTAGTGACATAGTTTTTTCATCAAACGCCTTTTTTTCATTAATATCTCACATAATACCAAATTTGAAGCAAATCAACAAATTAGTCTGGGAGATATCTCTTAAGGAAATATAGAATGGCCACGTTGACCTTGACCCTAAAGACAGCAGCCCGAATTTTGTTTCTTACACTTTCTTACATGCTGGACTGTTATCAATTTACGTTTGAGCCAAATCAGTCTGATAACTTCAAATTTATTGCCCGGACATTACGTACAAAGTCACATGACCATAATGACCTTTACCTTAAAAAATGACGTTCTTCCAGCATTAAACACACTTTTTAACATTCCTATCACTTTTGATTCAGACTGACTCTGTTGTTTCACATATGTCAAATACTAAGATCAAGAGCAAGTGTTTAGATAATGTGATTACCATGACCTTGACCTCAGCGGAAGCAACATTCGTGTCTGTGACACTTCCCTTAATGTAAGAGGCAAATCCGCCCGCTGGTTTCAGAGATATTTGAGGGGAGATCTACACCCTCTGAAATAAAACATGGCTGCCACGGCCGTGACCTTCAACCGGGAAGGTAGTGTCAGAATGTTTGTATATACCATTTTTAAAAATTATAACCTATCAACAAACACCATTTGAAACAAATTAGTCAAGTACTTCTGAGATCTTACATAAAAGACATAAAATAAATATGGCCGCTGTGACATTGACCTTAGCGATAACGGCTTAATCTATTTGACTGACACGTTATTTAACAAAGGACTATCGTCAGCTTAGCGTTGAGCTAAATCGATTTCATGGCTGAGAAAAGAAAAAAGGCATGCACAAAAACAAGAAAAAGAAAGAATACAAGATCACAAAAATTCAGACACGTTAAATCTAGTATAACCACTTCTCACCCTATGTAACAAGAGAGGGTAACAAAGGTCATCCATAAGTTGAGTCGCCTACCAGTATTGTCAACAAGAATATATAAGCCACCTCCGGCTCTAAAGTGTCGAACTTCAAGTCCGAGAAAGCTGATTTTTTTCTAAATGTTATTTACCACACTTACTGTCATTTTCTGACATTATACGGTTGATATAGGAAAGTGATGTAATAAACTTACTGTACGCTTAGTTAAACCTAACCATTTTCAGAATGATCAAGATTCAGACACGTTTGTCTAAAGTATTATGGTGATGTGCCGTATAGCAATTTACCTCTCGCGACCTTCACCTTTTATGGAGGTCATTCCGTTTGGGACGTTTAAACAGGTCTCACCATCAACTATCACCTTGCTAAATCTAACGTATGTGGTTGAACCAGTCTCAGATAAATCGTCTGCATTAACGTTTGCCGCCGTCAAATAATAGTATGACCTTAATAACGGCCGGTAACAGACAGCCCGACGTACAAACAAACAAAACATGTGTACCATTTAAATACACTCACATTGGCATTCAATTGTAGCAAAATGCCTTTTTATTCCACATTATATGGATTGGCTGCAATCCTTATATAACTGAAAAGAGTCTGTAAGAGTTATCTCCCCTTATTTTAACGGTGAGAAGTGAATGTTACCAATCGAAACTGCGTTAAAAACTGTACACGTGTGCAAATTTCATAAGTCTGGGACAAATATGCAGTACAGTTGGCGGTACTGCCTAGACTAATAGATTCCTGTAACGAGTACATGTGTCCAATGCGCTACACTTCTAGCAGACATAAGGAACCAACCATCTGCATACCCAAGAGTCAGGGACTTAACCTGTCAATGGTCTCCGAAGACTAAAAACTAGAAGTGATCTATACAAGCACCAGCAAGCTGCCTTTTTCCCATAAACACCTGCAACGAACAAGTGCACATGCGGCGCTGTGCCAACAGTAGACCACGAGTTAAAATAAAAAGTTACACGTTTGGGGCTTAACGTCTTTTGTCCACCACGCAGGTGATTTCAAAGACGGGGCACCGAAAAGAGGCCTGTATAAATTTTGATCCCAGCTGGGTTCGAACCCACGACCTTTCGGACGAGAGTCGAACGCTCTACCACCGATCCACCCAGCTCCCCAGACCACGAGTTAAACTTTGACACCACGGTCAGTGTTGATCTAAACTGAGTAAAAGTGAGAACGGCAGGGTACGGTTGGACATGAAGCGATGCATAGCGTAATCCGCATCGAGTCGTCACTATGAACAGTCGTAACCCGCAGCATAGCTTAGATTCTCATGAGTCCCTGCATCCATCGGCGCACCTGAGGATTTAGACTACCGTCTTCCGGGCGGAAACTGGTACCTCCTGCACCGAAAAGTGTCCAAACTGAGAGTAGTCAGCTCCAACTGGGCGACACTAACTAAAGTAGGCAAAACTAGAGGCCCAAATAACGCTCCGTTGTTCACTTGACACTCTGAAAGCAACCACATGCGCATACTCAACAACCATGTCAGCACTTTCTGCTGCCCGCTCACACATAAAGAGAAACGACAATACAAAGTCAATTAACAACAAGATGAGGATTTCAGCCCAAAGTCAACCGTATTGTTTGGAGCTCAGATGCACACAGAAATAGAGACGGACACACGGCGATTCCCGCCATTCGTAAGCTCTGTGGTCTGGCGTAGCATAGCTTTTCTGAAGAAGAAGAATAGCACGAGCAGCGAAATGACGTCACTTCAAGCTTCACGTCATGGCATCATTAGTCCCACGACGCCGTGTTCATAGTGACGACTCGATGTTATACGTCATTCATCGCAATACTAACATTTGATGTATCAGAGGATCAACTTTGCAATTTTCTTGCTGATTTTCACGCCTAGGGCTTACAGGTCACAATTTTGACCTAATCCTACCCCAGGGCCGGGACAAATAGCAGGCTTATGCAAACACTGTTTATGAAAAATCATGCGATTATTAATGAGAAGAATTTTTATTTTCGTAAAAAAGATTAAACTGTTTAAGATTAACCCATATAATTCGTGAAATTAATCCCCCAAAAGTGAAAAAAATATTTTTTTCAAACAATATGTACTTATCACTCACAAAGTTGTTGAGACAATCACATCTTATGTAAGATTTTGTGAGGACACTGTAATTAAAACCAGGACAGTGAAAGTGTTTGCCAACAATAAGCCATGGGTCAGCAAGGAGCTTAAGGTGTATTTAAACCAGAAGAAACTTGCTTTTTTACAGGGTAATACTGATGAATTTCGGGGGAAAAAAAGAATTTTAGAAGGGCTGCTAGGGCTGCCAGACTGAACTATAAAAGCAAGATCGAAACGAAATTTACTTCTGGCAACGCTAGAGAGGCCTGGAATGGTCTGAACTGCATGATGGGTAGGCAGCAAAAGAAACAAGCAAGGCTTTGTACTGAGAATCCAGTCGAGATGGCGAATGATCTGAATCGTTTTTACTCACGGTTCGATGGCAGAAACATTAGTAATAACTGTGATGACTTGTGCCAGTCTATTGTGCCTGAACCTTTGTCAGTTACTGAAGAGGAAGCAGTGAACATCTTTTCTAAGCTGAATGCACACAAAGCACCTGGACCAGATGGGTTAGGAGGAAAAGTAGTGAAAACATGTGCAGGTCAATTGGGTGCTTGATGTTCATACTGTCCCTACTGCTTGGAAATCATCAATCATTGTTCCGACTCCTAAAAAAACCCCAATGCTCGTGAATTCAACGATTTTCGCCCAGTTGCATTGCCTTCTATTCTTTCAAAATGTATGAAAAAGGTGTTGCGGAGGCATCTGTTAAATGATGTTGCCGAACTACTGGATCCACTCCAATTTACTTACAAAAATCATATGGGTGTGGAAGATGCGTGCCGTACTCTGTACAATCTTGTTATTCAACATCTTGAAAATTCAAAAGCACATGTGAGAATTCTTTTTATTGACTTTTCTAATGCTTTTAATACTGTTGAACCACTGACGCTGTTGCAGCGTATGATGGATTTAATGTGAACACAAACATTATTCTGTGGGTGCGAGACTTTTTGAAGGACAGGCCGCACCGTGTAAATGTACATGGCAGTCTGTCTGACCAAATGGTGTTAAATTCGGGCTGACTTCAAGGTTGTGTTCTCTCTCCGACATTGTTTTCTATATACACAGACCATATGCGTTGTCATACTGCCACTTCTCGTCTCTAAAAGATCTCAGACGACATGGCTCTTGTACACGCCTACTCCAAAAAGAAGACTGTCTCGCTGAGTACTTTGCACACAAGAGTCATGGTGCAAAGACAGTTTTCTGGATATGAATGTACAGAAAACCAAGGAACTCGTCATTGATGACAAGAAAGTTGATGATATTTTTGTATCTGTCTCAATTAATAATCAACCTGTAGAAGTGGTCACTGAATTTAAATACCTTGCACAGTTGTGGATAGTAAGATGTCTTTTACTGGAAACACCGATCTGATTTTGAAAAAAGCAAACCAATGTCTGTACCTTCTTAGGAAACTGAGAAGTTTTGATGTCAATTCCAAGGTTTTAGAATCCGTTTATAGAAGCCGGCCTGATTGAAAGCATACTGACTGATAACATCACTGCGTGGTACGGCAACCTCAGTATGAAAAACAAGGGCAGACTGTCACTTCTTCTTCTTCTTCTCGAACGCCGTCACACTTGGAGTTTGGCTCTCAAAATGAAATCTGTGGTCTTCTGTAGCGCCTCCACAGGCCCGTACAGTTTCTCTTGTAGAGTGGCGGGCTTCGGCCATATCTCCTCCCTCAGCGGCTGGTGGTTCCCACAGTCCTGGAGGATGTGCTCTGTGGTCTGCTCTGCTTCTCCACAGGGGCACAGGGGAGATGGCAGGAGGTGGAAGCGTCTGTGCAGGTGGAAATTGAGTCGGTTGTGCCCGGTCCTCAGACGAAAGATGGTCACCTGCTCTTGTCTGGACAGCTGATGGTAACTGTCTATGGGCCGTTGTGGTGGTCTGTACACAGACTTAATGATGGTCTTCATCTCTGTGAAGCTGACTCCATTTTCATCTTGTTCTTTCTTTGCGCCCACTTTTGCCATTCTGTCAGCTTCTTCATTGCCGTAGATGCCACAGTGTGAAGGGATCCACTGCAGCACCAGTCTGGTGCACTTGATGTTTTGCAGTGCCTCTTGTAGACGTGGCAGTTTGCTTGCTGTTGCTGCCTCAAGGACACTCATGACATCAGTAAGGAAGACAATCTGGGCATCAGGGTCTGCAGTGCCACTAAGGGTGTTAGCTGCGCGGACCAGGGCTTCCACCTCAGCTCTGTCACTTATCGTCAGAATAGCTGGGAAGATCATTGGCCTAGGACAGTACCCATTAGATGATCTGTATCATAGGGCTGTCGGAAGGAAAGCTGCTAGCATTGTCAGTGATCCTCGTCACTACTATTTGATCAGTTTCAAATGCTACCATCAGGCAGACGTTTCAACATGCCACTTGCCAAAAATAATGTTTTAAAGAAGTCTTTTATTCTAACTGCTGTCTCGATTTTGAACCCTTGTTTATAACGACGAGATATATAATGTGTGATCTACTTAACATTACCTCCCATCTTGTGATAGATTGCTTGTGATAGATTGCCTGTGATAGATTGCTGCAATGATAATTTTAATACTTACTTACTTACGCCTGTCACCCCTACCCGGGTATAGGCCGTCGACGAGAGACCTCCAGCAACTCCTGTCCTGTGCTTCTCCTTCGATTCTACTCCAGGTGGTTCCCAGTCTCTTGATGTCTGCTTGGAGGTCTCGACGCCAGGAGTTTCTCGGCCTACCTCTTTTCCTCTTTCCCTGGGGGTTCCATGACAATGCCTGCCTAGTGATACTGGAAGCTGGCTTTCTCAGACTGTGACCGATCCATCCCCATCTTCTTCGCCCAATTTCATTCTCTGCTGTTATCTGCTCTGTTCTCTCCCAGAGTCTGACGTTGCTGATCTTCTCTGGCCAGTGGATTTTCAAAATTCTTCTAAGGCAACTGTTCATGAAGGTCTGTACTCTGTTGACTGTGGTTTTTGTCAATCTCCATGTCTCTGCTCCATATAGGAGAACTGCTTTTACATTGGAGTTGAAAATCCGGACTTTGGTGTGTTGTGACAGCTCTCTGGAACTCCACACTTTTTTCAACTGGAGAAAGGCTGTTCTGGCTTTACCGATTCGTGCTCTGACATCTGCATCAGTGCCGCCTTTTTTGTCTATGATGCTCCCGAGATAGGTGAAGGACTCCACCTCCTCCAACGGGGTGCCAGCAAGCAAGACTGGTTCTTCCCTGGTTGCGTTCAGCCTCATTGTCTTTGTTTTCTGTTTGTGAATGGTGAGGCCCACTTGGGACGAGATGTCAGCAAGCCTCGTGGTCTTGTCCTGCATTTGTTGATGAGTGTGGGACAGTAATGCCAAGTCGTCTGCAAAATCGAGGTCGTCAAGCTGTGTCCACAGTGTCCACTGTATTCCACTTCGTCTGTGCTCTGTGGTCATCTTCATGACCCAGTCTATGGCCAGCAGGAAGAGGAACGGAGACAGCAGACACCCCTGCCTGACACCAGTTCTGACCTGGAGCTCTCTGGTGAACTGCCCTTCGTGGATCACGCGACATGTCATGCCATCATAGCTGCTCTTGATCAGGCGGACGAGCTTTGTGGGTACACCGTAGTGTCGTAGGAGTTTCCACAGAGTCTCTCGGTCCACGCTGTCAAATGCTTTCTCATAATCCACAAAGTTGACGTACAGCGGGGAGCTCCACTCCAGAGACTGTTCCACGATGATGCGGAGAGTGGCGATCTGGTCTGTACATGATCGGTTCTTCCTGAATCCTGCTTGCTGGTCTCTCAGCTGGGGGTCAACGGAGCTCTTCATTCTCTCTAGGATGATCCTGTTGAAGACCTTTCCTGGTACTGACAGCAAGGTGATTCCTCTGTAGTTGGAATAATTTTAATGGAATGTTCTTATTGTGTTTATTAGTGTCTTATTTTGTTGTTTTATGACGAGAGTCAAAAGCCAAATTTCTGTCGTGCTTTGTCTCGAACAGACAATAAAGTCGTATTATATTGTATTGTATTGTACAGTTCTAGAGGTACAATGCTGGTTAACGAACTCATTCAATATCTCCCTATTATCTAGCTATATGCAAAATATCTAGTAAAAATAAGAAAAAATACGGACTCCAGTGTGGATCAACCGGTATGGGCACACGCGATATTGAAACTTGACCTACGTTCAGCTCACGCGCAATGACATAATTTCACAGTGACGACTGGCACTCTAGCGTCATGTATTGCTATATTAGGAACATTTGTCTGACATCCAAAATATTGACGTCACATTGCAAAGTGAATGACGTCAAGACCTTTGTCAAGACACAATGGCGGCTGTGTTGTGACAAGGTGTGTACCGAAAACCAACTCACATCGGATTTATGCAAAGAAAAAGGTGAGTAAAAAAATAGATTCTTACATCGGGGCTTACAAGATACTGAGAATCGCACTCTCGTGGTCTTAAATCCTTATCCTACTCGCTTTCGCTCGTAGGGTAAGGTTCTAAAACCACGAGAGTGAGATTCTCAGTATCACCTAAACACCAATGTAAGACTCTATATTTATAAATGTTGATAGTGAATCGATCCAAATATCTCCTGTCGCAAAATGCACTTTAGGCTAGCCGCTCGTATAGTCAAGCGACATTTAGATGTGACCTAAACAACTAATGGAAGGTTACAAAGTAAAGTAGATAATAGCACTGTCAGGGGAGAGAAGTGTGCATGATCGACCAGTGATCATAGATCTACTGTGGCCAAAGCACACACACACAAAAGATAGAAAAGAGAGGGGCGCTAAAAAAAGTGACTGAAAACAATGCATATGGAAGCCCCCCCCCCCCCCGAAGGGGGGCGTATCACATATCCCACTGTTCCAGCCACTCAGTGCATGGAAATTTAAATCAAGGTCCCCCCCCCCCCCAAGGGGGGTCCAGATATTTAGCCGGTGTGGACAGCTGTTTCGGTCTTGGCGACCTCTTCTGCACACCATCGGCGATACTGGAGGAAGCAGGAATTTCTGCCTACCTGCAAAGACAACCACATTTTACTGTGGTGTCTGCAGGGGCATACATTCCATGCCACCACCTAGAGTTAAATTTCCATGCACCCTAAAAGAGAACCTACCAAAAGGGGGGAAGGGGTTGCAGTCGATATTGTAGTAGTAAATGAAAAGAAAAGGGGAGACTGCCAGTGCTAAAATTTTAGGAAGGTTACAAAGTAAAGTAGATAATAGCACTGTCAGGGGAGAGAAGTGTGCATGATCGTCCAGTGATCATAGATCTACTGTGGCCAAAGCACACACACACACACACACACACACACACACACACACACACACACACACACACACACACACACACACACACACACACACACACACACATACACACACACAAGCTATAAAAGAGAGGGGCGCTAAAAAAGTGACTGAAAGCAATGCATATGGAAGCCCCCCCCGAAGGGGGGCGTATCACATATCCCACTGTTCCAGCCACTCAGTGCATGGAAATTTAAATCTAGGTCCCCCCAAGGGGCGTCCAGATATTTAGCCGGTGTGGACAGCTGTTTCGGTCTTGGCGACCTCTTCTGCACACCATCGGCGATACTGGAGGAGGCAGGAATTTCTGTCTACCTACGCCGATGGTTTGCAGAAGAGGTCGCCAAGACCGAAACAGCTGTCCACACCGGCTAAATATCTGGACCCCCCTTGGGGGGGACCTAGATTTAAATTTCCATGCACTGAGTGGCTGGAACAGTGGGATATGTGATACGCCTCCCTTCGGGGGGGGGGGGGGGGCTTCCATATGCATTGCTTTCAGTCACTTTTTTAGCGCCCCTCTCTTTTCTATCTTTTTTTTTTGGTGTGTGCTTTGGCCACAGTAGATTTATGATCACTGGTCGATCATGCACACTTCTCTCCCCTGACAGTGCTATTATCTACTTTACTTTGTAACCTTCCTAAAATTTTAGCACTGGCAGTCTCCCCTTTTCTTTTCATTTACTACTACAATATCGACTGCAACCCTTCCCCCCTTTTGGTAGGTTCTCTTTTAGGGTGCATGGCAATTTAGCTCTAGGTGGTGGCATGGAATGTATGCCCCTGCAGACACCACAGTAAAATGTGGTTGTCTTTGCAGGCAGGCAGAAATTCCTGCTTCCTCCAGTATCCCCGATGGTGTGCAGAACAGGTCGCCAAGACCGAAACAGCTGTCCACACCGGCTAAATATCTGGACCCCCCCTTGGGGGGACCTAGATTTAAATTTCCATGCACTGAGTGGCTGGAACAGTGGGATATGTGATACGCCCCCCTTCAGGGGGGGGGGGGGGGGCTTCCTTCCATATGCATTGCTTTCAGTCACTTTTTTAGCGCCCCTCTCTTTTCTATCTTTTTGTGTGTGTGTGCTTTCTTCACAGAGATCACTGGTCGATCATGCACACTTCTCTCCCCTGACAGTGCTATTATCTACTTTACTTTGTAACCTTCCTAAAATTTTAGCACTGGCAGTCTCCCCTTTTCTTTTCATTTACTAAACAACTAATGTTATTCCACTAGTTCCGTGCAGTTCAGTCAAGATGGGATCTCCGCTGCGCTCGGAAAAAAACCCATACGCGCTCTACCTCACCCATCAGAAGTCTTCCCAAGGTCCCTTTCGAGGTTGTACCAATACTGGTTTGTTTTGGTTGACTATGGATCTCTCTTGTCCCCTCAAGTCTGCCCAACGCCCGCTGCCTTTCCCCATAACTCTGCTCCGGCGGCGATCGACTGTGTGGTACCCATGGCTCTGTTCCTGGAAATGCTTTCTCAGGTTTCTCACCACGTCTGATCTGCCCATACGTAGCATCTGTGTGACCTCAGCCTTGCCAGCGAGGGTGTCTGCTCGATCATTGCCTTGGACTCCTATCCAGCACATCTTGGGCAGCAGCCCCACAAATGGGCAATGGCCAGTCTGGGCCTCTCATTCCTGCGTAAAAGACATTGCAAACATTTTTCACTACTGAAACATTAGAGAGGTACTAGAGAGGTACTACTAACTGTGTCTGTGCCCTGGAGAAAAATAATATACCAATATAATCCCCCCTCCCGACTATATGCAACCGCGGGAACAAGACCTAGAGGTTAACTGATGATAAATCCTCTATTGGTTTGCAGACATAAAACCGCAACAATCCGGGAAAATGGCGGAATCCAAAAGAAGACAGCATAAAAACTGTTCGTTGTGCCGATGCATCTACGTGGACCCCAAAATTCTGAACTGTAAACATAGTTTTTGCTTGTCGTGCCTGGAGAAAGTAGTTGACTTCTGGAAGGTGGGCGCGGAGAAAGAGGGACAGGACAAACTCATCTGTCCTGAATGCTGTGAACAGTCAGCCATTCCTGAGAAAGGACTCATATATCTTAAGGTAAGTGGTACGTTTATCCGATGAACTCCGTCTGTTATGCATCAGATAGGAAGCGAAACCCTCCCTCCCATTGCGGGGGATTGGAGACCACATTTTTTTTGAAAGCCTACAACCTATGAAGACAAACCATAGGTGTTTTCCCAAATGAATACTGTAATGAATATAGGAGGGCATGTACTATGGTCATGTTTTCCTTCTTTGGGCCTTATATTTACCCATCCGGCCCAGGAGCCTTGTGTGAGTTAAGACGAAAAAAGCATCTTGTCACTAATAATAATAATAATTACGGTATTTATAATGCGCTTATCTTATAATAATTATAACTCTAAGCGCGCACTCACAACTCGCGCACGCATGCGCACGCTTTAAACAATGACTCGCGTACACAAACAGTGGAATACATTACGACGGTCAGCTTGGGGTGGGGAGTGTGGTGATATAGTGCTAAAACTGTTGAAAGAGGTGAGTTTTGAGGGCGGACTGGAAGGAGGAGAGAGAGTGTTTCTGACGGAGAGAGAGTGGGAGAGTGTTCCAGGTGGATGGACCGTGGACGGAGAAGGAGCGGTGGCCAAAAGTGTTAAGTTTGGTGCGAGGGATGTGGAGGCGGAGAGGGTCAGAGGCAGAGCGGAGGGAGCGAGAAGGTGTGTAGGGGTGAAGTAAGTTGGAGAGATAGGCAGGAGCGCAGTTGTTCAGGGATTTGTAGCAGAGAGACAGAATTTTGTATTGGATGCGTTGGGGGATGGGGAGCCAGTGAATGAGTTTGAGCAGGGGTGTGACGTGGTCGGATTTTTTCTTTCTGAGGACGAGGCGGGCAGCATTATTCTGAACGCGTTGGAGAGTGAAAATGGTGAAGTGAGGGAGGCCGGAAAGGAGAGAGTTGCAGTAGTCGATGCGAGATAAGATGAGAGAGACAGCAAGTTTGGTGGCAGCTTCGGTAGTGAGGTATTTTCTGATCTGACTGATGCGGCGGAGGTGGAAATAGCATGCCTGGGCCGTGGCGGAGACGAAGCTGGTCATGGACAGAGAGGAATCGAGGATAACGCCGAGGTTCTTGGCCGAGTCAGAGAGGGAGATGGGGGTGCTATCGAGTTGAAGGTGGAGAGAGGGAGGGAGCTGGGAGAGTTTCTGGCGAGTGCCTACCAGCGCGCTTCCGTTTTGTCGTCGTTCAGTTTTAGCTGGTTTGCTGTCATCCAGTTTTTCACGTCTTCAAAGCAGTCAACCGTGCGAGTCAGTAGTGACTGAGTGTTGTCGAGTTTGTCTTTGTCTAGCAGTTGTGAGTCGTCAGCGTAGAGGTGGTGGTGTATGCGGTGAGACTGGATGATGTTGGACAGAGGAGAGGTGTAGAGTGTGAAAAGGACCGGGCCCAGGACGGACCCCTGTGGAACTCCGCAGGAGAGCGTGACTGGGTTGGAAGAGACGCCGTTGATGGTGACGGACTGCTGTCTGTCGGAGAGGTAGGAGAGAAACCAGGAGTGAGCAGAGTCAGTGATGCCGAAGGAATGGTGGAGTCGGTGGAGGAGGATAGAGTGGTCTATAGTGTCAAAGGCGGCAGAGAGATCGAGTAGTGTAAGAAGAGAGATGTTGCCCGAGTCGGTGGAGAGAAGCAGATCGTTTAAGATATGTAGAAGGGCTGTTTCAGTGCTGTAATGTTTGCGATAGGCAGACTGGAATGGACTGAGGAGGTTGTTGTCGGTGAGGTGGAGGTTGAGCTGGTTGAGAATAACCTTCTCAAGAAGATTGGACAGGAAAGAGAGATTGGAGACTGGGCGATGGTTCTTGAGTTCGTTTGGGTCGAGGTTGTGTTTTTTGAGGAGAGGACGGACGATGGCGGACTTGAAGATATCGGGGACGGAGCCGTTTTCTAGAGATGTGTTGATGATGTCGGAAATGAAGAGCAGAAGTTTTGGAAGGCCGTCACGGTAGAGAGAAGCTGGGAGGGGGTCTAGCTCGCAGATTTTGAAGGGCATGGACTTTATGGCCTTGAGTACTTCATCCTGAGAGACGGGTCGGAAGGACGAGAGGGGAGTGCCGGATAAGGTGGGGTCGGGAGGGCAAGGCGGAGAAGGCAGGGTGTCGAGTGTGTCGCGCAGAGTTTGGATTTTGTCCGAAAAATAGGTAGAAAAAGCAGACGGGAGTTCTTCTTTGCTGTGTGTGTTGGGGAGAGGAGAGTCTTTAGAAGTGCCTAGGAGTGTGTTCATGGTGGCGTAGAGGGTTTTGGAAGAAGTGGATTCCAGGATTTGGTTTTGAAGGTGTTTGCGTTTAGATTCGGAGATCATTTTGCAGACTTTGGATCTAGTTGTTTGGAAGATCTGTCTGTGAACGGTGAGGTCAGATGAGCGCCAGAGGCGTTCCGCTTGTCGGCGCTCGCGCTTGGCCTCATCTATGTCGTCAGTGAGCCAGGGGGAGGGGAGTCGGTTGGGTATGGTGCAGGTGGTGACAGGGGCATGGGTGTCTAGAAGTTTTCGAAGGGAGGAATCGAAATGAAATGCAAGATCGGGAGAGGGGGCGGGGTCCAAGAGAAGGTCGACAGCTTCGTCGAAGAAGCTCTCGCGGTTGACAGATTTTATTTTGCGACGAGAGACGATGAGCTTGGTTTTTTTCGGGGGAGGTAGATTGAGGGAGACGAGAATAGCGAGGTGGTCAGAGGGAAGCACAGAAGAGGTGTCAGAGTCGAGAAAGAGTTGATCGGAGGTGCGGGTGATGATCCAGTCGAGGGTGTGGCCGAGTCGGTGGGTGGGTTTAGTGATGTGTAAGATTGTGGTTTGAAAGTGACGTGCAAAGGCGTTTTGTGTCAGGGTGGTCGGGTTTGTCAAAGTGGAAGTTAAAGTCGCCTAGAAGGATGTGTTTTCCGGGTCGTGTGCTGTAGTGGTCGAGGAGGAGGTCGAACTCGGTGAGGAACATGGAGTTTGTGAGTTTGTTTTGAGAGCTTGGAGGGGGGCGATAGATACATGAGAAGATGAGGGACTGGCCAGGGAGTGTTGCTACGGCCTCGACAGATTCAAAGGAGGGATGAGCAAAAGGTAGAGACTGAGAAAAGGAGAGGTGAGCGGAAAGACAGTCCCTGTAGATGATGGCAATGCCACCCCCTCTGGAAGCGCGCGGGAAGGAGGCCAGGCGGTAGCCACTCGGAGTGACGCTGGCGATGATGGGTTCATCGCCAGCTGAGCGGAACCACGTTTCGGTGATCACGACAACATCTAGGTCATTGTCTAGAATGAAGTCGGAAATCACGTCAGCTTTGCCATCTTTGCAGACAGACTGGGCATTGAACAGACACAGTTTTAGGTTGGAAGAGACAGCAGAGGGAGAGGGAGAAGAAACGGACGAAGAAGAGGACAGAGGAGGAGGAGCGTAGGGAGGGGGGAGAGAAGATGGAGGGAGGAAAGAGGAGTGAGGGGTGGAGGGGGGAGGAGGAACAGTCGGGGAAGGAGAACCGGGTAAGAAAGAGGATGCGAGACGAGGGTGGGGGGGGGGGGGAGAGGGGAGAGAGGGAGGAAGGGGAGTAGGAAAAGATGAGGAAGAGCGAGGGGGAGGGTGAAGGGGTGGAAAAAGGGGGAGGAGGGGATGAAGAGGAGAAAGCAGGCGAAGGGGGAGGGGGTGAGGGGAGGAAGGGAGATGAGGGTGGGGGAGGGGGCAGCCGAGGAGGGCAGGGAGCAGTGAAAGAGGAAGAGAGGAGAAGAAATGGGAGAAGAAGGAAGGAAGGGGGAGAAGGCGGGGGGAGGCGGAAGGGGTGGAAGGTCATTGGAAGAGATGAAAAAGTGTGTGGTCGTGTGTGTGGTGGTGCGTCCTGCCTTCTGCTAATTCACTGACTGCTCTGTATAGGCCATCAGATAGGAAGTGAATACCTCCCCCCCACCCCCTGCGGGGGATCGGAGACCACATTTTTTTTTGGAAGCCAATCACCTATGAAGACGAATCATAGGTGTTTGCCCAAAATAAATACCGTATTGAATATAGGAGGACATGTACTATGGTCATATTTTCCTTTTTTGGGCCCTATATTTTGCTTTTGGGTGTAAGGTTGGTGTTAACGATGCAGTTCCGGTTAAAAAAAAAAAGCACGCATAACTAAATGACTGGTGTCTTTGAAACAAAATACATTTACCTACCTTTTACAATGATGCAATGTCTAAAAAGCAAAATGGTGACGTCATCGTGGCGCCATCTTTTTTACCTTTCATTATTCGAAAAAATAGCATTCATGCCAGAAGAATAGGTGTTCAATCTTTCACAAACTATGATAAAACATATATACCAATGTTATGATATATCACCAATGGAAACGTAAGCGACTTCGACTGGTGACCTTGAAAGGTGTTACTTAAAGGTCAAGGTCACATTAAGTTGTATTTTATGTCAAAATCCCCCATATTTTTTGAAAATGTGATAACCCAAAAATTACTAAAAGTGATAACATGTAATACGAATAGTTGATAAACGATTAGACGTGACCTTCACGAAGGTCAAGGTCGTAGTTTTCGAAGAGTTTGTAAGAATATTCAGCTTACTATAGGATACAAGCATTTGCTCTGATGCTAGGAAGATCTGCTCACAACACGTAAAGGATCTCTTACTACTGAATCATATTCTTTTGAGTTAAGATGATCAGAAACAATATTATATAGATACCCGTTATAATTAAGGTCAAGGTCACAATATGTACAATTGTGCATTTAATCATTAAATCTCATAAGTTAACTGCTCCGTGGTCCTGAAATTCTCTGTCTGTCTCTCTTTCTATACACACACACACACACACACACACACACACACACACACACACACACACACACACACACACACACACACACACACAGACACACACAAACACACACACAAACACACACACACAATAAATGTTGGAGGTGTGTGTGTGTGTGTGTGTGTGTGTGTGTGGGGGGGGGGGGGTCCAGGGGTTCGGCCCCCCCACCTCCAAATTGAATATTCTTTAAAACGCTATAACAAAGTCCTTTTATGTGGAGTTTGCAACCCCCCTCCCCCCTCGCCCTGTCCCGTGTATATTTTGACGAGCAGTGAGATTCCCGACACACCTGCCCCCACCCCATTTCCCTTCCCAGGTTGTTTGATATTTTGGCGACTGGTGAAAGTTTTCGGCAATGAAAGTAAGGTGTAATATGTAAGGTGGGCATTTTATGTGTTGCCCCTCATGATCATAACAGAAAAGACACATCCCCAGGCTAAACTGCTGTTTCGATTCCACATGCTCACATTTTAATCGCAAACCCTTACCTCGCACGACTCACCGATATACACACGCGTACGCACGCACCGTGCAACTCACACACACCAGGGGCAGATCGGGGGTGGGGGGGGGGGGGGGGGCGGGGAGGGGGGGGGGGGGGGTGGAGGGGGCGGGGGGGGGGTGGGGGTTGGAGGGGGCGGGGGGGGGGGTTGGAGGGGGGTAAAATGATATAACAAAGTCCATTTTAGTGGTGCTTTGACCCCGCCCCCCCTCACCCATTGTTTGATATTTTGGCGGATGGTCAGAGTCTTAACAAGCACGCGTCTTCTCCCCCCCCCCACCCCAATCAAGGTAACTGATCCGCCCCTGCACACACACACACACACACACACACACACACACACACACACACACACACACACACACACACACACACACACACACACACACACACACACACACACCCACACTGATCAGCAAAATAATGATCCCGACATTAGAACTGCTTTTGCATTGGAACTGGTATTATAATCCCCTCATTCATCCGCCGGTTTGTCAGTGACGTAAGGGAGATAAATGTTTTATGCAGCTCGTTTTACAGGCCCCCTAATAGTCTATTCGCGTTCTCTTTCATTTTATTCCGATTTGGGCAGCACAACTGTCGTCAGACATAATTGTAGCCTCAGTGTTAAACTAATTAGAAACATTCTGTAAGCTCTCTGTGTGTGTTTATTGCCCTTTGCAGCCCCCCCCCCCATTCTGACCCATCTGCCTCCATTTGTTTAATTTATGCCTAGCTTAGACGTAGTACTCACACTCTTAGCAGAAACTGACCAATTTCCACCACACTTCAAAGCCTGAAAAATTACAAGAACTATAGATATAAAAATTTGTATTCTGGAAAGGTGGTGAAAATCCATCTACTTTAAGCTCATTGTACAATTATATGACGTCACCAGATTTTACAGACTGTGTAAATATGAAGTGCACTTTTATTACTGAAAGCGTTTTAGCATATAAAAAGTCTTTTGTGTTCGTTTAGTTTCATAATCATGAAAGAAGTGCATCAGAACACTGCACCTAAAAAATGGTGCCATAATCATAGGGTCTAAATATGTAATGCTGTGACGTCATGGCGTAATAAAAAGAATATAATAACATTTTATTATTTTCTGAATGCCCAATAAAGGTCGGACACGCCGATACCAAATAATAAGTATGTTCTTGTAGTTATCATAGCTTTACTGTCCATCTAGTACCCCTACCCCCAAAAATTATGACCCCTTTGGGGGGGTGGGTTCGTTCAAACTCTGTGGTATCTTCGATATGGTGTTTATTTTTGGTAAACACCTAGGAAGCTACGTGGTTTGGGATAGACTATCAGAAAAACATAGTCTCCGATCTCCCGCAGGGGGTGGGTGGGTGGGGGGATGGGTTGAAGGGGGAGGGGGAGGGGGTGGTGGGGAAGAGGGGGGGGGGGCAAAGGGCTTATAAACGTAATATCACAGGATGGTTCAATGGCACTACAAAACACATTGCATTCTGTCAAAAAATCAGGAGCATCGAAACGTGCGTAAAATGCATTTGTTAGCTAATTTTTCTGTCTTCGAGTTGTGGTTGCTGTTGTTGTTTTAGCACAGACCTACCCATCGTACAGTTTAACTCTCTCCATGCGTCTCTAGCGCAAACGGACAGAAGTTTTCTCTCAACAGAGTCCTTGTAATTATTTTGGCACTCTTCATTTTAGCCCTGAATTCCTTTTCTTTTTCTTTGAACATAACTTTATCATTTTTTTTCTAATTTAAAATAGCTTTCATTTCCAGGGCTTGTTATTTGGGAGAATGCGGACAGACTTGAACTAAAAACCAAAAAATGAAAAGAAAAGGGGAGACTGCCAGTGCTAATATTTTAGGAAGATTACAAAGTAAGTAGGTAAAATCAGTGGGCAGATGTTCACATCTGCACGGGAATTAGACGACCCCGCCCTCCACGAGTCTCCTGCTGCCTTGCAGGTTAGGTTTTGGATAACCAAAGGATAGGGTGCTGACACGGTACCTGATTGGGTGTATGAACTTCCTTGATGAAGTCACCACCCAGGGCGAAAGAGTCCCATGAGGGTCTCATCGGCCACGTGTCCAGGACCAAGGCGAGCCACAAATTATGTGGAGTTTCGGCTGTGGTTAACAGCCTGGAGAGGGATGGGCTCCGCCAGGTTATTTTGCCCAAGACACACCATATGCAATGACAATCTTACCTCAATCTATACCGGATCGGTCGTCGCCCGGAACAAGGACCGTGCCTTCTGTCTTACGCCAGGGCAGAGGTCTTAAGTGTGTTACTGGTGCACCACCAAAACTCCGTGCCAGAAACAACATCAGCATTGGCACCTGGAACGTCAGAACATTAAGAACGCCTGGAAAGGTAGAGGAACTGACACGCAAAATGAACAGATACCACTGGACCATCCTAGGACTGTGCGAAGTACGATGGAAAACCTTGGGGAAACATCAACCCAGCAAAACCACAAACTGTATTACAGTGGCAGAGAAGACAAACACGAACCCCTAGGGTGTCGGATTTCTCATCCACAAAGACATCGTGAGCACTGTCATGAGTTGTCGGCCAGTCTCCAGTAGGCTTATCACCATACGCTTGAGGGCAACCCATTCAATATCACCATTGTATAAGTTTACGCCCCAACAACAGACTATGGCGATGAGGAAATAGAAGACTTCTATGACCAACTGCAAGAAGTCTTGGACCAGACCCCCAAGAAAGACATTCTTGTGGTGCAGGGAGACTGGAATGCCAAAATAGGAGAGGATGCTGCTAGGAACTGGAAAGGCACATGCGGACGCTACTGCAATGCAGAGACCAACGACAGAGGCTTAAGGCTCCTGGAATTTGCCAGCTCAAATGATCTAAAGCTGATGAACACGTTTGACCCACACAAAGCATCCAGAAGGTGGACATGGCACAGCCCGAACGGAGAGCATCATAACCAAATTGATTACATCATGGTGAAGAGACGCTTCCAAACCAGTGTGAACATTGCCAAGACAAGAAGTTTTCCTGGAGCAGACATTGGAAGCGACCATGACTTAGTGATGATGACCTTCCGACTCCGTCTAAAGAAGGTCAACAAGCAGGGTCCCACCAGAATCAAGTTTGACCTCGAGAAACTGAAAGACCCAGAGGTAGCAGAAGCCTTCCAGGCAAAGATAGGAGGAATATTCGCGCCACTGCTACTTCTAGGTGCAGAAGACACGGATGTGGACACACTGATCGACACATTTAACACTGCTGTAACCCAAACAGCTAGTGAGATCCTTAGCAAACACCGACTAGCAAAGAAACCTTGGGTTACAGCTGACATCTTTGTTCTATGTGACAAGCGTCGAGAATTAAAGAAAAAGAAATCAGAGGTAGAAGGAGCTAAACAATACAGGGAAATTAACCAGGATATCAAGAAAAGCATGAAAAAGGCAAATAATAAGTGGATTGGACATCAGTGTAAACAAGTAGAAGAAAATCTGAACAAAAATAATAGCAAAAAAGCATACCAGCTGGTGAAAGATCTGACCAGTGTAAAACAAGGACGCTCCTCGATCATTCAAGACAGTGAAGGGAACTGTCTTACGGAAGACCAAGACATACTGAAGAGATGGACAGAGTACTGCTCAGATTTGTACAACCACCGAGCTACAGGGGACCCAGGCATACTTGTCAACCCACCGGTGACCAACAATGGCAACTATCCCATCCTCCGAGAAGAAGTAGAGGCTGCAGTGAAGTCGCTGAAAAAAGGGAAGGCAGCAGGAGCAGACAACATTCCTGCAGAACTAGTCCAAGAAGGGGGAGAAGACATGATAAGCGCCTTACTAACAATCTGCAATAAGATCTGGCAGTCAGGGGAGTGGCCCACACCATGGACCCAATCACTTATAATAACTCTCCCCCAAAAATGCAACTTACATCAATGCCAGAATTATCGCACGATCAGTCTTATATGCCACCCAAGCAAAGTCATGTTAAAGATCCTACTAAAAAGGCTGAAGCCACAGGCAGAGGAAATCATAGCTGAGGAACAGGCAGGCTTCAGACCAGGGCGCAGCACAACTGAGCAGATCTTCGACCTGAGAGTTCTATGTGAGAGGTACCTCCAGCACGAGCAAGACCTCTATCATGTCTTTGTGGATTTTAAGAAAGCGTTTGACAGGGTGTGGCATGCAGCCCTTTGGTCCACCATGAAGCTATACAACATCAATGCCAAACTGATCAAAGTCATAGCAAACCTTTACAACAAGGCCACTAGCGCAGTCTGCTTCAACGGCAAAATAGGAAACTGGTTTAGGACTACAGTCGGAGTCAGACAAGGCTGCTTGCTCTCACCTACCCTTTTCAACATCTTCCTGGAAAGAATCATGACAGACGCTCTGAAAGATCATGAAGGAACTGTCAGTATTGGATGCAGAAAAATCACGAACTTGCGCTTTTCGGACGACATTGATGGCCTTGCAGGAACAGAGAAGGAGCTAGCTCAGCTGGTGGAAAAGCTGGACAGCACAGCCATTGCGTATGGTATGGAAATCAGTGCAGAGAAGACCAAACTGATGACCAATAACACCAGCGGCATTGGCACTGACGTCATGACTGGAAGCCAAAAACTAGCAACAGTTAATAAATTCAAATACGTAGGAGCCATTGTGACAGATCAGGGATCAAAACCAGAAATACTGTCTACGATTGCGCAGACAACAACAGCACTGTCAAGATTGAAGACCATATGGAAGGACAGAAACATCACGCTCTGCTCCAAGATCAGACTGATGCGCTCCTTAGTCATCTCAGTGTTCTTGTATGCCTGCGAGTCATGGACCCTCACAGCAGACCTTGAAAGGAGGATACAAGCCACTGAAATGAGATGTTTTCGAAGGCTGCTTGGCATTTCATACAGAGATCACATCACGAACAAGGAAGTGGGAAGCAGAATCAGGCAAGCCATCGGGCCCTATGAAGACCTATTAGCCATTGTGAAAAAAACGCAAACTGAAGTGGTATGGGCATGTCACGCGTTCAGCAGGGCTTGCCAAAGCAATCCTGCAAGGCTCTGTGCAAGGAGGCCGAAGGAGAGGAAGACAGAGGAAAAGATGGGAGGACAATATCTCAGAGTGGACAGGACTGAGGCTGGGTTACTCACAAACCAGATAGGTGAGGCTAGCGCTGGCAGAATTGTACAACAAACCAAGGGGAATTACTCAGCGCTGGACAACAGTTAGATCCCCTGCCCCCGCCTATCAGGCACCCAATCGCCAGCCTGAGGCTGGGTGATACGCTAAGAATGGCAGAGAACAGAGAGGAATGGAGGGAGCTGGTTGCCAAGTCATCAGTGGTGCCCCAACGGTCGGCAAGACTACGGGATATAGATAGATAGATAGATAGGTAAACGCACTGTCAGGGGAGAGAAGTGTGCATGATCGACCAGTGATCATAGATCTACTTAGCAAAAAAAAAAAAAAAAAAAAAAAAAAAAAAAAAGAGGAAAGAGGGGGTGCGCTAAGAAAGTGACCGACCGAAAGCAATGCATATGGAAGCCCCCACCCCACCCCCAAGGGGGGCGTATCACATATCCACTGTTCCAGCCACTCGGTGCATGGAAATTTAAATCTAGGTCCCCCAAGGGGGGTCCAGATATTTAGCCGGTGTGGACAGCTGTTTCGGTCTTGGCGACCTCGTCAGCACACCATTCGGCATTCTGGTGGAAGGAAGGAACCCCTGCCTACCTGCAAAGACAACCACATTTTACTGTGGTGTCTGCAGGGGCATACATTCATGCCTGCACCTAGAACTAAATTTCCATGCAACAGTGGCTGGAAAGTGGATATGTGATACGCCCCCCTTCGGAGGGGGGGGGGGGGCTTCCATATGCATTGCTTTCGGTCACTTTCTTAGCACACCCCCTCTTTCCTATATTTTTTTATGCTTTGGCCAAGTAGATCTATGATCACTTGTCGATCATGCACACTTCTCTCCCCTGACAGTGCTTTTACCTACTTTACTTTGTAATCAGAGTTGAACTCAATCATTCTACTATCACAAAACTGAAGATAAGAGGTTACTGTGTCAACGAGAAAAAGCTTTAGGAATGACTACTTTTTTACGTTCTCCAAAGTGTCAGCCATTCAATAGACACAATTAGCCTGCTCTGCCCAAGCTCTCCTAACATTTGCCTATTACCGTTTGAAGTAAGTATGCATTCGTATTTTGATGTTTTTAACACGATAGCCTCTCTTGTCTTAATCCGTAAAACCAAGTGCGTGTTTGAAGGGTTACAAACAGCCACGGATTTGGAAAGGGCAGCAATATTTGCGCCTCTGTGGAAAGTAACATTTTCTCTGCAAGTCCACGTATGTGGATTAATATGTAATACAATGAAACTTTCGTTCTACACAAAGACGGATGAGCTATCTCTAGACAAATAGAGCAGTAGTGGATTATCATGAGTACGTGGGAGAGCACGTTCAACCTATCAGGAAAGTTTGTTTTCAGTGTATGTTCTCTTCCTCACACCACCACTAATGCACTTGATTCCTGTACAGACGAGCTATGTTTCTTATTTTCTGAATGCCCAATAAATGTCGAACATGCTGATACCAAATAAAAAGCATTTTCGTGTAGTTATCGTAGCTTTATTGTTTCTCAAGTACCCCTACTCCCAAAAGTTATGACCCCTTGCCGGGGGGCGGGCGGAGGAGGGGGGGGGGGGGGGAAAGGGCGTGTGTGGTTTCTTCGATACGATGTTTATTTTGGGCAAACACATAGAACGCTATGTGGTTTTGGGTAGACTTTCAGAATAAAGATAGCCTCCGATCCCCCGCAGGTGGAGGGGAAGGGGGGCGGGGGTGGGGGGAGGGGAGGGGGGGGGGGAAGGGGAGGCAGAGGGAAGAAGGGGATGGATGGGGGGGGGGTGTCTACGGACGGCGAAAGGTCCGTGTCAGTGTCAGTGAACCAGTCACCTCTTTTTGCCAAACGATGGAGAATACGAAGATTGAACTGCGCAATCAATCAGTCAGTCTAACTGCCATTCAGAAAACGTTTGACCTTGTATGCAAACAGTACCGTTGCCTGCTTGCACAATGACGGTAATCTCAAGGCGATTAGCATGTAGTGACCGAGCTGTTTCGGTCGTTAGTTTTTTTTTTAATTTTTGTTTTACGTCGGCTTGTAAACAAAACAACAAACAAACAAATAAGCAAACAAACAATCGGTGAAAAAGGTGCATAAATGCAGCAAGAGAAACCCCCTTTTTTCCCCAAAGGACAACGTGTACGTTACGCCACACATCGACGCTGCAGGAAGACGTCCAATCTTCTGTCTGCAATGTGATGAGGACGTGTACAAAAGGGAGGTAACCGTGCTGTGCAGAGACTGCAAACAGATGTACTGCGAGTCCTGCCGAAAGATGCACTCTTTAATTGCTGGAGCCGACCACATCTTGGTCGAAATTACCCAAGGTAAGATAATACCTACTGCGTTTCGTCCCTTTTCACGTCATTTAATATATATGTTATTTTGCATGCCAAGACAACTGATTGTCTATAATGACGCCTAGCAACCGGTGCTCGGTGACCTGCCTAACTGGCTCACAGTTAAGCGAAAGGCTAAGTCGAGGCGGGTTTAGCTGATGCTTTTGACGTGTAGTGATTAACATACACTCTGTTTTAGATGGATTAGGCATCATGTAGTTGTCTCGGCACCAGTTTGAGACGTCTAATAGACAATGTTGCAAAGAAGAGTTAATTGTAGATATTTTTGCCGACGACACGTCGAGAGTAGCGTCGTCTGCAAACAAACTGCATCACATATTTGGTTGCAAGATACATAAAGGCAAGTCATTAATATAGATTAAAAATAATGGAGGACCTAAGCTAGACCCCTGGGGCACTCCATGCTTAATCGCACCTTCTGAAGAACGCTTACCGTTGACAAAAAACATACTAAGATCTATCGCTTAGATAAGATTAAAAGAAGGAAGCAGAATCTGTGTCTATGTGGTATGCCAACAGCTTCTGTAGTAACAGTTCATGGTTGACTAAGTCAAAAGCTTTAGAAAAATCTAAAAATACCGTGCCGGTCATTTCAACATTTTTCATGGAAGTAAGCCAAGTATTTGTTAGTTGAGACAACGCAGTGTGGCATGAGTGACGGGGTCTAAAGCCTGACTGTAATGAATAAATCAAGTTATGTCTCTCTAGGAAATGACTTAGGTGCCTGTGGACATGTTTTTTTAAAAAAAAAATCGGTTTGGACAGAGCTGACAGGAGTGAAATTGGCCTGAATTTATTAGGATCTGTGAGGTCTTTAGTTTTTGGCAATGGAATGACTTTAGCTATTTTCCAACCTCTTGGAAAAGTACCTTGCTGGATTATGAGATTATAAATAAATGTTAAAGATTCAACCACATATGGGGCAGACATTTTTTTTAAAAAAGAAGCTATTAATGCCGTCACGACCAAGGGAGCGTTTAGATTTTAACTGACTAATAGATTTTCCTACGTCAAAAACAGTTAAATGCGGAATGCTAAAGAACTCGTTTGGCGCCAGTCTCTCGTCGCAAAAGTTTTTCAGTTTTTCAGAAGCAGTCGGTGTGTTCCGGTTATTATTAATTTTAATCAAAAGTGAGTCGGCAGCAGACAGGAAATGCTGATTAAAAGTATCAGCGGATATAGAAGTACACGATGGTGTTTGTCGTGGTTTAGTAAAGTGTTGTAGCGTGGAAGAGGGCATGGCAAATGGCAACAGCAAGAAGGCTTATGAAACGCTAAGGACCCTCACCAAGACTCAACAGCGAACAGCCACAGTCATCGAAGACAGCAGCGGCCAACTCCTTACGGAAAACACTGCTGTACTAAACAGATGGACTGAGTACTGCCGAGACTTGTATAACTACAAGGCTGAGCCAGACACCAGCATCCTCCAAAACAACCAGGCTGGGGCCAGGAAGGCTGAAGACCTGCCAGTGTTAGCTGAAGAGGTGGAAGCAGCCGTACGCGGCCTGAAGGGAGGAAAGTCTCCAGGTGTAGACAACGTACCTGCTGAACTGTTGAAACATGGAGGAGAAGTAACAACGAAGGTCCTCACTACACTCTGTCAAAAGATCTGGGAGCAAAAGAAATGGCCAGTAGAATGGACACAGTCTCTAGTGATCCCGCTCCCCAAGAAAGGAAACCTGAAACAGTGCCAGAACTACAGAACTATCAGTCTGATAAGTCACCCTAGCAAAGTAATGCTTAGAATCATTCTCAACCGCCTCAAAACTTTCGCCGAGGAACTGCTGGCAGAAGAACAGGCTGGCTTCAGAGTTGGAAGAAGCACTGTAGAGCAGATTTTCAACTGCCGCGTCCTGATCGAGAAACATCTGCAGCATCAGCGCGAACTCTACCACAACTTCATTGATTTCAGGAAAGCATTTGATCGCGTCTGGCACGACGGACTCTGGCAAGTCATGAGATCGTTCAACATAGAGGAGGGACTGATCCAAATGATAGAAGCGCTTTACAAGAACGCCTGCAGCGCGGTTCTACTTAACAATCAGTCAGGCGAGTTCTTCAGGACGACGATCGGTGTCCGTCAAGGATGCCTGCTCTCTCCTGTCCTTTTCAACATATTCCTGGAGAAGATCATGCAGGAAACCCTCCACGACCACCATACTTCAATCTCTATTGGTGGCAGATCCCTGTGCAATCTTCGATTCGCAGACGACATTGACCTCATGGCAGGCAGCAATAGTGAGCTCCAAAACCTGACAGACAAACTTTCAAGTAGCGCAGGGTCTTATGGCATGGAGATCAGTACGGATAAAAGCAAAGTGATGATCAACACCACAAGCGACAGCAGCAGCAACATTCACATGAATGGCCAAAAGCTAGAAGAGGTCAATAGCTTCAAGTACTTGGGAGCCACCCTGTCCAAAGACGGTAGTTGCATAGCAGAGATCCGTATCAGGATAGGTACAGCAACATCCGCAATGGCCAGGCTGGACAGGATATGGCGAAGTAACTCCATCAGCTTCACCATCAAGTACAGGCTTTACAAGTCCCTCATAGTGTCTATTCTACTCTACGGCTGTGAGACTTGGACACTGCTTGCAGACTCAGAAAAGAAAATCCAGGCCTTTGAGAACAAGTGCCTGAGGAAGTTGCTCCGCATCTCGTACCGCGAGCACAAGACCAACGAATATGTACGGAGTATCGTCACTTCCCTGGTGGGCCCACATGAACCCCTTCTGGCAACCGTGAAACGGCGCAAGCTTGCTTGGTTTGGCCACGTGACCCGACACAACACCTTGTCCAAGACTATCCTCCAAGGCACTCTCGAAGGAAGTCGTCGGCGAGGTCGTCAGAGATAGAGTTGGGTCGCAAACATAAAAGAATGGACCGAACTCGAGATGTCAGACTTGCTTGCCACCGCCCAAAATAGAACTCAGTGGAGAGCACTGTCTGTTGCTGCTGCCTTTCAGTCCCCCCAACGCCCAGTTCGGGCAAGGGACTGATGATGATGATGATGATGAGTAAAGGCATTGAGGGCTCGTCAGACAGTTACGGTTAGCATCCTTCTGTCTCGGAAGACAATGGAGTATATGCGCTTGCTGGGTCAGTCCGTTTTTAAGATTCGCAGTGCCTGCTGTGACTAATCAGTCCAATGCGAGAGCGGCAGTGTCTGTTGCATTTGCTGCAGGTGAAGCCTGTGACTGTTGCTGTGGGAACTGGCTCTTGTTTCTTTCGTCTGCGCTGACTCTTCTCCTCCCACTCGTTTTCTCTCCTTTTCTCGCTCAGCTTTATGCTGGTCATCACTGCGAGCCGCCAGCTAGCACGATCTGCGGTGGTGGCTTTTAGGTCTGCGGGATTCAGGCTTCCAGCTTTCAGATCACGCTTGCAGACATCTTTGTATCTAAGCGCTGGTCTGCCTGTTGGTCTGGTGCCGGAGGCGAGCTCACCATACAAGATGTCCTTAGGAATCCGACCATCCTGCATACGGCAGACATGACCGAGCCAGCGTAGGCGTCTTTGTGAAAAGAGTGCGAAAATGCTAGGAATGTTGGCCTGGGCCAGCACTTCAGTGTTTGGAACACGATCCTTCCAAGTGATGCCCAAGATTCTCCTCAGGCTGCGCAGATGGAAAGAGTTAAGTCTGCGCTCTTGACGGGTGTACAAACTCCACGTCTCGCTGCTGTAGAGAAGAATGCTGAGCACACAGGTCTGGCACACTTTCATCTTAGTGTTGATGGTAAGCAAGCTGCTGTTCCACACTCTTTTGGTCAGGCGAGCCATCGCTGTTGATGCCTTGCCAATTCTGGAGTCCAGGTCATTGTCCAAAGAGAGGTTATTGGAGATAGTTGAGCCAAGGTATGTAAAGTTCTCCACTACCTCGAGGGTGTGATCGCCTATAGAGATGCAATGGGTGCTGCTGACATCCTGGCCCATGATGTTTGTCTTCGTCAGGCTGATGGTCAGCCCAAACTCATCGGTGGCGCGAGCGAAGCTGCTGACGAGACGCTGTAGTGCTTCCTCAGTGTGGGCAGTCAGGGCAGCATCATCAGCAAACAGCATCTCTCTAATCAGGACCCTGCGCACCTTGGTCTTTGCGCGCAGACGTGAAAGGTTGAAGATGCTGCCTTCACTCCTAGTGTGGATGAAGACGCCATCTTCTGACTGACTGAAGGCATGACGCATCAGCAGGGAGAAGAAGATGCCGAAGGGTGTAGGGGCGAGTACGCAGCCTTGCTTCACGCCGCTTCGGATCGGGAAGGGTTCTGAGGATGAGCCATCATACTGTATGGTACGTTTCATTTCGTCATGAAATGGTGTGACTACCTTCAGAAGTTTGGGGGGACATCCAATCCTGTGTAATAGGGTGAAGAGACCTCTTCTGCTGACCAAGTCAAAGGCCTTGGTCAGGTCAATGAAGGGGATGTAAAGTGGCTGTCTCTGCTCCCGGCACTTCTCCTGCAGTTGTCTCAATGAGAAGATCATGTCGACTGTTGATCTCCGAGGTCTGAAGCCGCACTGCGCCTCTGGATAAACGCGTTCGGCCAACACTTGGAGTCTGTTCAGCACCATGCGGGCGAAGACCTTCCTCACAGTGCTCAGCAAGGAGATGCCTCGATAGTTATTACAGTCACTGCGGTCTCCTTTGTTCTTGTAGAGCGTAATGATTTTGGCATCCCGCATGTCCTGAGGGACTGTTCCCTTCTCCCAGCACTGAAGTAAAAGCTCATGGAGGTGGTCAAGGAGGACACTCTTTTTGCCAGCCTTGAGAACCTCTGGAGGAATACTGTCATTACCTGGAGCTTTACCACATGCTAAGGAATCAATGGCCTTGCTGAGTTCGTCTACAGTGGGCAGAGTATCAAGTTCTTCCATCACGGACAGGGGGGGGGGGGGGGGTGCTCTCCACTGCAGTGTCAGTGACGTCGTTCTCCCTCGAATACAGCTGCTGGTAGTGCTCGGCCCATCTCTCCATCTGCTTGCCGCGGTCCGTAATGATGTCTAAAGTAGTGGACCTCAGGGGGGTGCTTGGGCCAAATGCTTTCTTCATGCCCTCATACATGGCGCGGACATTCCCAAAGTCGGCGGAGAGCTGGATGCTCTGGCAGATATTCAGCCAATAGTCGTTGGCGCATTTCCTGGCGATCCGCTGAGATTACTCTCGGCCTTTCGGAGTGCAGCTAGCGCCTTCTCTGAAGGTTCGCACTTGTAGTCTAGCAGTGCTGCACGTTTGGCTGTGATAGCTGGTTCAAGTTCGGTTATTCCTGCTTCGAACCAGTCTGGGTTTTTCTTCTCCCTCTTTCCAAAGGTTGCCATGGCTGAATTGTAGATGGCGTCACGAATGTGGCTCCACCTCTCTTCAGCGTTGTTTCCTGGGCAGTCCTTGAGTGCTAGTGCCTCTTCCATGGCACTAGCAAAGCGTGTGCAAACCTCTGGTACAGATGTCAGGGCTGTGTTGATATGTGGCCGTCCTTTCTGCTTGGAGTTGTGGATCCGCTTGGGGTGGAGATATACCTTGCTCCCAACCAGTGAGTGGTCAGTGTCACAGTCGGCGCTGTGATAGCTGCGGGTAGTAAGAACGCAGTTCAGCAGCGGTCTTCTGGTAATGATGAGATCCAACTGGTGCCAGTGACGTGATCTGGGGTGTCGCCAGGACACTCGGTGGCAGAAAAGAACGTATTTGAGATACACAGATCGTGGTACGAACAAAATTCTAGCAGGCTCTGTCCATTTTCGTTGAGCTTGCCGATGCCTAAATGACCAATGCAACGGGGCCAGGAGTTGTGGTCGGCTCCAATCCGGGCGTTGAAATCGCCGATTAGGAATGGGTGTTCTGTGGTAGGGATCTCTCTGATGGTGGTCTCAAACTCTTCGTAGAATTAATCCTTTATCTTAGCTGAGGAGTAGTGTAGGCGCGTAGATGCTCAGGATGTTGACTGGCCCTGAAGAGGTAGAGAGGAGGAGCGAGAGGACTCGGGGTGTGCCTCCAGAGGGCGGCTCAATTGAGGACAGCATGGAGTTGGACACTGCAAATCCAACACCGTGTATTCGGGGCTCCCCAGATTCGTTTCCCTGCCGGAAGAACGTGTAATCCTGTTCTCTGAGGCTGCCACTGGAAAAGAGTCTAGTCTCCTGAAGGGCGGCAATGTCAATGTTCAGTCGTTTCAGCTCACGGTTGATGATAGCCGTCTTCCTGACGTCGTTGACTTGTTGTAAATCGTCAGAGTAGCCAGGGCACATGGTTCTAACATTCCAGCTTGCCAGCCGCAAGGCTGACTGTTTTTTCTTTCTTCTTGTTGTTTTGTCTATACAGTCTGCTCTTCGGTCGTGTCCCTAAGCTCCAAGCACCCATTGGAGCAGACAGACTGTGGCGGGTTAGCACCTTACTGAGTGGGGGCTGCCCAGTTTGAGGCGGGCGATAGCTGACCAGTGGGACGCGATGATCCCTCCCACCGCCGCAGACAACCCGTAGCGCCCGAGCTTACGCCAATCCGCTCTGGGCTTATTATTCGTAACTGCTGTCTCCCGTGTTGTGTTGTAGCTGGAGCAGTGGCACTGAAGTGACCTCTCCAGGGCGCAAGCCTGGGCGAAGTGTAATGGGATCCTGGGGTGACCAGTCGTCAAGATCCTCCTCTCGGCCTCGCTGATGTAGTCCAAAAGAATGCAAAGCAGTACGTTTGGCACCAGTTCGGCTGCAGGAGCTGCCAGAACAGCGCGTGAATACAGGCAGCTGTCCGCCTTCGGGGCTCCACTCCTGATTTGAAGGGTTTACTCCCCCACATTTGGCCGTTGGATCAAGCCTGATCGCCTCCGTCCTTTAGCCGTTGGCTGTCAGAAACAGCTCATCCGCCTAGTGGTGTAGTGTGAACACCACCCCCTCACGTGGTTTAGCCCACCAGCTGAGGTGGTTTGCCGGGCTGTGGCGCTTGGAGCCAGCACGTGAGAGATTAAGGAGATGGATGAGGACCAGTGATGCCCGTCCGTCCTATCATAGCGTAGGACGCAGCTGCCGAACAGCAAAGGTACTACCTCTGTCCAGAGCCCACTACACCACGGATACGGGACTTGACTTCGCGAACGAAGATCCTCTAGGGCTTGCCCACGTCGTCTGCAGACATTTTCGTGGCTGCGGAAGCCAATCCGGGACAGGCAGGTTCGACCGCAGTGGCTGCAGGGGAAGGTCTGGTCAGGGTTCTGAGTTACGACAACTCTGTTTTTTCTTCTGAGCCGCTTGTGCTTAAGGTTAGCTCTGCGAGAGTCCTCAAAGGAGACGGCTGCCTTGTGAATGGTGGAGCGCCAGGTGTCACGGTCCGCAGCAAGCGAAGACCACTGGCGGTGGTCGATTTGGCAGGCACTAAGTGACTTCTTGAGACCGTCTTTGTATCTCTTCTTTGGTGCCCCTCTGTCTCGGTGTCCAGTGGCGAGCTCGCCGAACAGAGTGATCTTGGGTAGGCGATGATCCTCCATCCTGGAGACGTGCCCCGCCCAGCGAAGCTGTGTCCGCAGCAGCAAAGCCTCGATGCTCACAGTTTCCGCCTGTTCAAGGACCTCGACGTTGGTGACATAGTCACTCCAGTGAATGCCCAGGATGGTACGCAGGCAGCGCTGGTGAAAGCGTTCGAGGAGTCGTAGTTGGCTGCGGTAGAGGGCCCAGGACTCGGAACCGTACAGCAGGGTGGTGAGGACGACAGCTCTGTACACGCTGATCTTGGTGCCTTTTTTCAGCTGTTGATTGTGCCACACCCGCTTGAATAGTCGCCCGAAAGCACTGTTCGCTTTTGCCAGCCTGTTGTCCAGCTCCTTGTCCAGCTTGGCGTCTGACGTGATGATGCAGCCAAGGTAGGTAAACTGGTGTACAGACTTCAGTTCGGACTCGCCGATGGTGATGTGGGGAGGGCGATGCTCTTCCTTGGGTGCCGGCTGATGAAGGACCGCTGTCTTTTTCAGACTGACCTCAAGTCCAAAGAGCTGGGCGGCATCTGCGAAGCAGGACGTAATGCGCTGCAAGGCTCTCTCTGTGTGTGCAACGAGGGCAGCGTCATCAGCAAAGAGCAGCTCACGAATCAGTTGGTCTAGGGTTTTCGTGTGGGCCTGCAGTCGTCTGAGGTTGAACAGGCTGCCATCGAGACGATACCTGATGTACACTGCGTCGTCATCGTCGAGGTCCACTGTGGCCTGCTTCAACATCATGCTGAAGAAGATGGTGAAGAGGGTCGGTGCCAGCACGCAGCCTTGCTTCACGCCGTTGCGAATGGGGAATGGTTCTGAGAGGTCACTGTTTAGTCTGACCTGGCCTTGCTGGTCCTCGTGGAGCTGGACGATCATGTTGAGGAACTTTGGAGGACAACCTAATCGCTCCAGGATCTGCAACATATCTTGCCTGCTCACAGTGTCAAACGCTTTTGTTAGGTCGACAAACGTTACGTAAAGCCCTTTGTTCTGCTCGCGGCACTTCTCCTGAAGCTGTCTCAGCACAAAGACCATGTCGGTGGTACTCCTGTTGGCTCTAAAGCCACACTGGCCCTCTGGGAGGTGGTCTTCAGCGATGGCAGGTACCAGCCGATTCAGGAGCAACCTTGCGAGAATTTTCCCGGCAATGGATAGCAGGGTAATTCCACGATGATTAGAGCAGGCAGACTTCTCTCCTTTGTTCTTGTACAGGGTGATGATGACTGCATCACGGAGATCCTTTGGTAGTGTTCCTTTTTCCCAGCAGCAGAGAAAGAGGTCGTGGAGCTTGTTGTGCAGTGCTGGGCCTCCATGTTTCCATATCTCTGGCGGGATTCCGTCAATGCCTGCTGCTTTGCCACTCTTGAGCTGGTGGATGGCTGTGAGGGTCTCTTCGGCGGTGGGCGGTTCGTCCAATTCAACCTTTAGTGGAAGGTGTGGGATTTGGAGGATGACTGTTTCTTGAACAGTGCGCTCAGCGCCGAAGAGGTCCTGAAAGTATTCCGACCAGCGGTTCAAGATTATCTGTGAGGAGTGCCTGTCCATCAGTGCTTCGCAGGGGACTTTGTACCAGGTGCCTAGGGTCATACACTGCTTTCAGTGCTTCGTAGAAGCCCCTGTAGTCACCGTTGTCAGCGCAGAGCTGGGTCCTCTGTGCGAGTCTGGACCACCACTCGTTCTGGAGCTCTCTAAGCTTGAGCTGGAGACTGCTGCAGATGAGGCGGAAGGCAGACTTCTTCACAGGGCAGGAAGGCTGGGCTAGGTGGGCCTGGTGGGCGGCTCTTTTTTTTGCTAGAAGTTCCTGGATCTCTACGTCGTTTTCGTCGAACCGGTCTTTGTTTCTCTTTCTAGCAAAGCCCAAGACTTCCACAGAGGATTTTACAATAGCAGTTTTCAGTTGTTCCCAGAGTGTTTCAGGGGAGGAGTCTGCTGGATCAACTGTGTCTTTGAGCATGCGCTGTAAATCGGCCTGAAGGGCAGCTTTCTTGTCGTCACGCTGAAGGCTGGCAACATCAAGCTTTTTCTTGGGGGGGGGGGGGGGCCCCTTTTCTTGGGTTTCAGCTTGAGGCGGAGCCTGAGTTTGCAGCGAACAAGGCGGTGGTCAGTGTGGCACTCTGCGCTGGGCATCACTCTGGTGAGGAGGACGTCACTGCGGTCCCTCTGACGCACTAGGACATAGTCGATAAGGTGCCAGTGCTTGGAGCGAGGATGCATCCAGGTGGTCTTTCGACTGTCCTTTTGCTGGAAAGTAGTGTTGGTGATGACAAGTTGCTGCTCTGCACAGAGCTCCAACAGTAGGCGACCATTGTCATTGCAGTTCCCAACGCCATGCTTGCCGAGGACTCCTTTCCAGGCTTCAGAGTCTTGGCCCACTCTGGCGTTGAAGTCGCGAAGGATGATGACTTTTTCGTCTGCAGGGGTGCTCTGCAGGAGGCTGCGCAGGTCAGAGTAGAACTTGTCTTTTTCTGCAGGCTCTGCCAGGAGGGTTGGGGAGTACACACTGAGAAGGGTGACGTATTGCTGGTGTCTCAGTGGGAGGCGCATGGACATGATGCGGTCGGAGTGACCCGTTGGTAGGTTTTCCAACTTAGTCACAATGGGGGTCTTCACCATGAAGCCCACGCCTGAGAGCCGTCTTTCTGATGCAGGCCTGCCTGACCATTAGAGGGTGTAGCCAGCGCCAAGTTCTTGGAGGCTGCCTTCCTCCGGAAGGCGTACTTCGCTGAGCGCAGCGATGTCGATGGACCGCAATTCATGGGCAATGAGGGCGTCCGCTGTCTGCTGTGTCGAGCATGGTTCGGATGTTCCAGCATGTTACGTTGAGTCCGGTCGTGGTCGTCATGAGAGTGGATCCATTGTTCTTTCTTGTTTCTGACCGCATGAGAAGATGCCCGTTGACCGCGGCTAGCCAACTGGGGTTACGAGGGGATGAGCTTTGGTTAGGCCACCTTTTCTAGGCCCCTCTCCGTGTGGAGCAAGCATTGCTGTCCCTAGAGCCAGGCTACTTGGTCGTTCAGGGTGTGCCGAGTGACGTTGTCATCCCCAGGTCAACATCAGGTGACCAATATCCTGAACCGCCTGCATGCAGGTTTGAGACTGTGGCTTCCAGTGACATCTTTCACCTGCCGTTTTGCCCCTTGCCCATCGCTACAGGACTTGGAAAGTTCAGTGTCATAGTCCGTGGGCGTTTCCTAAAGCCTGCGCGGTGGAGCTTTTTGGTGGAGTGCAGTGTGCGCAGTACTGGCCCCACCCTTTAAACTCTTGGTTCGTTTGCCATGGCCTAGCAAGCTGGGACGGTGGCATCGAGGTCCTCGGGTCGTAGGTTTTATATCAGACTGTCCTTGTCTTAGTCTCTGGCTCAAAAGCCTTCCCCGGAGACACGGGGGTTTTGATGTCAGGGGTTTCCTCCCTTAGCCTTTCCGCAGCCAAGCGGCCAGGCCTGCAAGGCAGCAGGGGACTCGTGGGGGCCGGGGTCGTCTATGTCCCGTGCAGATGTGAACATCTGCCCACTGCCCACTGCCCAGACGGTGACACTTATGAGTGGAGAAAAATCCAACGCCGGAATCCGGTATCGAACCTCGCACCTTTGACATTGGAGGCAGACGCCTTAACCACTGCGCCACTTCCCCGCCGCGGATACGGTATCAGTTTTATTATCCATCCAGCGCTGGAAGTGTTTTTTCTGGGCCTCAAGCACTAAGTACTTGACACGGTTACGCTGCTTGCGGAAAGCAACATAGTCTTTGTTCCGCTTTAGTTCATTCGGAGAGCCATTGCGTCTTTAATGTCCTTAGTTAACCACTGGGGTAACTGTGCGTGTTTTGACTCTCTTCTCTCGTAGTGGCGCATGCGGATCAAGTACATCAAGGAACAATCTGTACCATTCGGCCAACGATTCCTCTGGATCGTCGTAAGTATAAATCGACTGAAAAGAGGTTTCGTTCAGGTCCGCGAGAAACGCGTCCCTACTAAAGTGTTTAAACGACCTGTAATGAATAGTCGTATGTTGTTTTTTACGGTATCGCTTGTCCACCTTCAGAGCCCAGCTACAGCACACAGGATAGTGGTCACTAATCGCCACTTGAAGAACACGAGAGCTAAGGACCCTTGACTTGTTGGAAGTGTATACATGATCAATTAGAGTGGCAGACGATTCTGTAACTCTAGTTGCAAAAGTGATAACTTGCTTGAGGCCTAACATAGAAATAGTAGACTCCCAAGCAGGTGTTTGGAAAACATGTTAATATTAAAGTCTCCGAGCAGTAAAATATCAGATCCGCACTTGTTAACTTTGTCTATCATTTTATAAAGTCGTCGTACCACTCAAATATGCAGAAGTATTTCTGTAGACAAATCCAACAAGCAAAGGGCCCGATTTGTCTGTCTTGACTTCAACCCACACGCTTTCAAGAGAGTCTGACTCAAGGTCTTTTCTTCTGCGAGTAAAGTGCTCAACAGAGTTGTGTATGTACACAGCTAATCCCGTCTGTTGGGAAAGAACGGGATTACGCCGTATAACGGAAAAAAATTGGTACCGAGATAGATGAATCGCTTATATTAGAGTGTAAGCGTGACTCTGAGATTCCAAAAATGTAAAAGGGTGTGGGTTGAGTTAAAAGGACGGACAAGTCAGGAACCTTGTTCAACAAATGATAAATATTAAAAAGTCCATTGTGTAAATTAGTAAATTTACCCGACATTTTGAAGGGGTAAAAAAAAAAAAAAAAAAAGAAAAAAAAAAAAAGAAAAAAAAAAAGAAAAAGAAAAAAAAAGAAGAGCAAAACGACGTGAAATGAAATACAAGAAAATTTTAGAAAAACAAATGCACGCAATACATACACTGAAATCTCAACGGCCTGAGATTATTTGCATCTGTTATTCAGAGCGTTAACAAAAGTTCTTTAGCCGAGGCACAATAGCGTTTCGGGAAATAATAAATGTTCGACGGTTACAATTGAAAAAACACTGGCGAACACAGCCAGAATCAGTTAAAACCACACACTAATGTGTACCACAGTTTGTTGATGTAAATCCAAGTAAAGAGTGTATTTTCTTGAAGCTCAAATAAACTAGTACGTAGAAAGACAGTTATTTAAAGATACGGCTACTACTACAGTTCAGTCAGCATTCGCGGACAGGACTTAAAAGTGGCTGAAACGTGGAAGCTGTTGCTCGGGTGGAAATGGACCTCACTAGAACGTCAATGAGAGAGAGAGAGACTGGAGAGAGAGAGGGAGAGGGAGAGAGAGAGAGAGAGAGAGAGAGAGAGAGAGAGAGAGAGAGAGAGAGAGAGAGAGAGAGAGAGAGAGAGAGAGAGAGAGAGAGAGAGAGAGAGAGAGAGAGAATGAAATGAAATGATATTTTCGAAGGATAAAAAGAATAGGTGCGCAGACCTTTTTTCATTCTTATCCTTGCTACAAACTACATGAAAACACACACGCACGCACGCACGCACGCACGCACGCACACACACACACACACACACACACACACACACACACACACACACACACACACACACACACACACTACACACGCCGGCACGCACACGCGCTTGCACACACACACACACACACACACACACACACACACACACACACACACACACACACACACACACACACACACACTCGCGCGCACGCACACACACGGAAGTACGTAAATCAGAGTTAGGTCAGACCTCGCTACGGCTCAAGCATTAGATTAAAGGCCCGGACAAACGTGGTATCGTGATGTATGTCCGGGGCCTTCAACCAACGCCCGCGTCAGTCGAAGCACAGTCCCGACCCACGTCTGGCTAATATGCATTACACACGGTACATGAAATACAACTACATATTAAACACATACATATACATTGCACACTGTTAAGACTACATTTGGTACATTGAAAGCAAAAACTGTAAGCATAAACGTCAAGATTATCTAGAAGTTTTACTTCCTCCTGACCAACCAAACGCACACATGCATGCACGCAAGAACACACACACACACACACACACACACACACATACATACACAGACACACACACATGCACGCACACACCAGCATAAACAAATATGCACAAAACATACTGTTCTGCACACATGCACGCACACACATACACACGCGCCCACACACTTGCATGTTTGATAACAGTCATTATTCAGAACGCAGTAGTCGCGTGCGCTTTGTTCGGCGGCTCAATTAAGTGCCGGAATAGTCTTGCCTTGAAGGTGGACAATGAAGATGCCTCGGTAATATCGGCCGGAAACGAGTTCCAAAGTTTGGCCCCTGATTAAGACAGACTAGTTTTGAATATATCAAGTCGTGGCCTAGGTACTGACAGTTTGTTCCTTGATGTCTTGTATGGTGTGTAAGCATACTTAAAGCTGAGGTGCAATGAGAAAACCCGCCCAGCGCGTGTTTTACCGTTGCTAACAACTACAAGACTAACTACAAATATACATACATATAAGTAAACATAATACTTGCAAACAATTGACAACACTGTTCACATAGACAGACATACTCATAGACCCACAGACACCCCCCTCCACACATAGACAGAGCTAAGTAGTCCAAATGATAAACGAAAAGGATAACAGGCTTAATTGGGAATAAATTGGAGCCAGCATAAAAAGAGACATATAATACAAGTGGTTAAGGCATCTCTGCGAGTGATCTACAAAATATTTGCAGAGACCCTTTTAAAAACAGGCTAGCGAGGAGGTGGATTTTACATGGTCGGGAAGCGCATTCCAGATAAGTGTCCCTGAGAAGGATAAGCTAGTTTTATATAGATCAATCCTTGGTCTTTTTTTGGAGTCTTGGGACTTCGCCATTTTTCTGGCGGCTCCTTTACAAAGGGCGCTTCGGACTCTGCCATTTTTTTTTTGAGTCTTCGGACTCAGCCATTTTTTTGTAGTCTTCCGTTATAACGGGCGCCTCGGACTGCCGTTTTTCCGAGATTTTCCTTTACAAAGGGCGCTTCGGACTTAGCCATTTTTTCTGGAGTCTTCCTTTATAACGGGCGTCGTTTTTCCGAGGCTCTTTGGACTCTGCCGTTTTTCTTAGATAGCTATCCTTTTGAAGGGCGGCTCGGACTCTGTCGTTTTTCCGAGGCTTCCCTTTATCAAAGGGCGTTTTGGACTCTGTTATTTTTCTTAGATAGTTATCCTTTGTCGTTTTTCCGAGGCTTCCCTTTATAAAGTGCGTTTTGGACTCTGTTATTTTTCTTAGATAGTTATCCTTTGTCGTTTTTCCGAGGCTTCTCTTTACAAAGGGCGTTTTGGACTCTGTTATTTTTGGGGCTCTTCTTTTGTAACGGGCGCCTTGGACTCTGTCGTTTTCCAAGGCTTCCCTTTTACAAAGGGCGCTTTGGACTTAGTCATTTTTGTACAGGTCTGCTTTTACCAAAGGCCTCATTCATTCATTTTCTTCATTTTTATGTCCCACTGGCACTAAAAGTGATCGGGGACTAGCTATAATAGCTTTAGTTGGTCTTACATTATATTAATATAGGTCAAGTGATAAAAATTTATGTTTAAGAATCTTTATGAACATTCAATAATTAAATTTGGTCTCTCACCCAGAAAAACAACGGTCAGTTAGATAGAATACAACTTTAATACGAAAAACTTGGTTAAAATACAATTAAAATTTCAGGACCATCCATAAAATTCAAAAATTTAAAATAATAAAACTATTATATATATTATCAGTGACAATCTAATCAGCTTTCAAGACGAATGTGGATCAGAGCCAGCAATGCTCACTACTAAACTGAATTAACTTACATTTATCAGGAAAAAGTATTATTCAAATTAATTCCGAAAAAACAGGAAGTTTAAGTATAACTGTAATTTTAGCAATAGTATTAGCATCAGCATTTTCAAGTATTGATCGAAGAGACGAGGCGTCCGGATAAGCGGTTCTAAGAGCAGCACAATCTGCTGCGAAAGCCACACACCCCAAGACCGCATGGTCGGGGGTGAAGCCCTCGCCGCAGTAACACGTCGGACGAGCCAGTCTGGCTCGCCAGCCGCCAGTGCAGATCCTATTTATTGCCCCGTCTACAAAGGGCAGTTTATATATAGTATGATTGTTCTTAATTCTGTAGGCAAGGATGTTTGGAAACTCTCTAGCCAGCATTAAGTTATTATCATTATTTATCTCAATTATAACTTTATTAATTTTGTTTTTGGCATTTTGTGAGGACTGAGTGAGCCGCACGGGCCGGGCACCCGGCGCACCGGATGCACCTGCCCGGGCGGCCCGATCAGCTGCCTCATTACCTAGTATTCCGACATGGGCGGGGACCCACTGGAGAGCGACACCGATCCCCCTAATACTAAGTTGGTTAATCATTAAATTTATTTCGAGTACAATATCGGGTCTACCTGAGCGATCACTATGTTTTAAGCTCTGCAACGCAGATTTTGAATCTGTGCAGATTAGATACTGATACATTTGCAGCGGCAAGGTCAGCACGTGATCAAGGGCCATAAGTATGGCCACCAGTTCTACCGTGCAAATAGCCCAGCCGCTGCCCAGAGAATAACTAATAGTTTTATTTAACGACGGTATAACCACACCGCTCCCTGCATCTCCGGCATCATTAATAGACCCATCGGTATATGCAGTGAGTGAGTGTGAATATTGAGTTTCCAAATACTCCAGAGTCGCAAGTCTCTGGAGATTTGGATCACTTTTTTTTGCTAATATTAGGTATTTCTGTACTGATTGAGGCCACGAGGAGGGTCCAAGGTGGATAAGGTGAAAGCGGAACCGGTTTAATTATCTGGGGAGTCACATCAGCCCTAGTTTGGACTTCATGGACCAGAGATGTTAAGGACGGTTGAATATTTCGTTTTTGAATTGCACGGATAGCTAATTCCAGGCGATCCATGTTGAGTTCACTATGAAATGTATCCTGGGCGTTATTGGAAGTATTAAATATATCTTGGCTTGACTTCGCGAACGAAGATTCTATAGGGCTTGCCCACGTCGTCTGCAGGCATTTTCGTGGCTGCGGAGGCCAATCCGGGACAGGCAGGTTCGACCGCAGTGGCTGCAGGGGAAGGTCTGGTCAGGGTTCTGAGTTACGACAACTCTGTTTTTTCTTCTGAGCCGCTTGTCCTTAAGGTTAGCTCTGCGAGAGTCCTCAAAGGAGACGGCTGCCTTGTGAATGGTGGAGCGCCAGGTGTCACGGTCCGCAGCAAGCGAAGACCACTGGCGGTGGTCGATTTGGCAGGCACTAAGTGACTTCTTGAGACCGTCTTTGTATCTCTTCTTTGGTGCCCCTCTGTCTCGGTGTCCAGTGGCGAGCTCGCCGAACAGAGTGATCTTGGGTAGGCGATGATCCTCCATCCTGGAGACGTGCCCCGCCCAGCGAAGCTGTGTCCGCAGCAGCAAAGCCTCGATGCTCACAGTTTCCGCCTGTTCAAGGACCTCGACGTTGGTGACATAGTCACTCCAGTGAATGCCCAGGATGGTACGCAGGCAGCGCTGGTGAAAGCGTTCGAGGAGTCGTAGTTGGCTGCGGTAGAGGGCCCAGGACTCGGAACCGTACAGCAGGGTGGTGAGGACGACAGCTCTGTACACGCTGATCTTGGTGCCTTTTTTCAGCTGTTGATTGTGCCACACCCGCTTGAATAGTCGCCCGAAAGCACTGTTCGCTTTTGCCAGCCTGTTGTCCAGCTCCTTGTCCAGCTTGGCGTCTGACGTGATGATGCAGCCAAGGTAGGTAAACTGGTGTACAGACTTCAGTTCGGACTCGCCGATGGTGATGTGGGGAGGGCGATGCTCTTCCTTGGGTGCCGGCTGATGGAGAACCTCTGTCTTTTTCAGACTGACCTCGAGTCCAAAGAGCTGGGCAGCATCTGCGAAGCAGGACGTGATGCGCTGCAAGGCTCTCTCTGTGTGTGCAACGAGGGCAGCGTCATCAGCGAAGAGCAGCTCACGAATCAGTTGGTCTAGGGTTTTCGTGTGGGCCTGCAGTCGTCTGAGGTTGAACAGGCTGCCATCGAGACGATACCTGATGTACACTGCGTCGTCATCGTCGAGGTCCACTGTGGCCTGCTTCAACATCATGCTGAAGAAGATGGTGAAGAGGGTCGGTGCCAGCACGCAGCCTTGCTTCACGCCGTTGCGAATGGGGAATGGTTCTGAGAGGTCACTGTTTAGTCTGACCTGGCCTTGCTGGTCCTCGTGGAGCTGGACGATCATGTTGAGGAACTTTGGGGGACAACCTAGTCGCTCCAGGATCTGCCACATACCTTGCCTGCTCACAGTGTCAAATGCTTTTGTTAGGTCGACAAACGTTACGTACAGCCCTTTGTTCTGCTCGCGGCACTTCTCCTGAAGCTGTCTCAGCACAAAGACCATGTCGGTGGTACTCCTGTTGGCTCTGAAGCCACACTGGCCCTCTGGGAGGTGGTCTTCAGCGATGGCAGGTACCAGCCGATTCAGGAGCAACCTTGCGAGAATTTTACCGGCAATGGACAGCAGGGTAATTCCACGATAATTAGAGCAGGCAGACTTCTCTCCTTTGTTCTTGTACAGGGTGATGATGACTGCATCACGGAGATCCTTTGGTAGTGTTCCTTTTTCCCAGCAGCAGAGAAAGAGGTCGTGGAGCTTGTTGTGCAGTGCTGGGCCTCCATGTTTCCAGATCTCTGGCGGGATTCAGTCAATGCCTGCTGCTTTGCCACTCTTGAGCTGGTGGATGGCTGTGAGGGTCTCTTCGGCGGTGGGCGGTTCGTCCAATTCAACCTTTAGTGGAAGGTGTGGGATTTGGAGGATGACTGTTTCTTGAACAGTGCGTTCAGCGCCGAAGAGGTCCTGAAAGTATTCCGACCAGCGGTTCAAGATGGAGGTATTATCTGTGAGGAGTGCCTGTCCATCAGCGCATCGCAGGGGACTTTGTACCAGGTGCCTAGGGCCATACACTGCTTTCAGTGCTTCGTAGAAGCCCCTGTAGTCACCGTTGTCAGCGCAGAGCTGGGTCCTCTGTGCGAGTCTGAACCACCACTCGTTCTGGAGCTCTCTAAGCTTGAGCTGGAGACTGCTGCAGATGAGGCGGAAGGCAGACTTCTTCACAGGGCAGGAAGGCTGGGCTAGGTGGGCCTGGTGGGCGGCTCTTTTTTTTGCTAGAAGTTCCTGGATCTCTACGTCGTTTTCGTCAAACCAGTCTTTGTTCCTCTTTCTAGCAAAGCCCAAGACTTCCACAGAGGATTTTACAATAGCAGTTTTCAGTTGTTCCCAGAGTGTTTCAGGGGAGGAGTCTGCTGGATCAACTGTGTCTTTGAGCATGCGCTGTAAATCGGCCTGAAGGGCAGCTTTCTTGTCGTCACGCTGAAGGCTGGCAACGTCAAGCTTTTTCTTGTGGGGGCCCCCTTTCTTGGGTTTCAGCTTGAGGCGGAGCCTGAGTTTGCAGCGAACAAGGCGGTGATCAGTGTGGCACTCTGCGCTGGGCATCACTCTGGTGAGGAGGACGTCACTGCGGTCCCTCTGACGCACTAGGACATAGTCGATAAGGTGCCAGTGCTTGGAGCGAGGATGCATCCAGGTGGTCTTTCGACTGTCCTTTTGCTGGAAAGTAGTGTTGGTGATGACAAGTTGCTGCTCTGCACAGAGCTCCAACAGTAGGCGACCATTGTCATTGCAGTTCCCAACGCCATGCTTGCCGAGGACTCCTTTCCAGGCTTCAGAGTCTTGGCCCACTCTGGCGTTGAAGTCGCCAAGGATGATGACTTTGTCGTCTGCAGGGGTGCTCTGCAGGAGGCTGCGCAGGTCAGAGTAGAACTTATCTTTTTCTGCAGGCTCTGCCAGGAGGGTTGGGGAGTACACACTGAGAAGGGTGACGTATTGCTGGTGTCTCAGTGGGAGGCGCATGGACATGATGCGGTCGGAGTGACCCGTTGGTAGGTTTTCCAACTTAGTCGCAATGGGGGTCTTCACCACGAAGCCCACACCTGAGAGCCGTCTTTCTGATGCAGGCCTGCCTGACCAGTAGAGGGTGTAGCCAGCGCCAAGTTCTTGGAGGCTGCCTTCCTCCGGAAGGCGTACTTCGCTGAGAGCGGCGATGTCGATGTTTAACCTCCGCAATTCATGGGCAATGAGGGCGGAGCGACGTTCAGGGCGTCCGCTGTCTGCTGTGTCGAGCATGGTTCGGATGTTCCAACATGCTACGTTGAGTCCGGTCGTGGTCGTCATGAGAGTGGATCCATTGTTTTTTCTTGTTTTCTGACCGCAGGAGAAGATGCCCGTTGACCGCGGCTAGCCAACTGGGGTTACGAGGGGATGAGCTTTGGTTAGGCCACCTTTTCTAGGCCCCTCTCCGTGTGGAGCAAGCAGTGCTGTCCCTAGAGAAGGCTGCTTGGTCGTTCAGGGTGTGCCGAGTGACGTTGTCATCCCCATGTCAACATCAGGCGACCAATATCCTGAACCGCCTGCATGCAGGTTTGAGACTGCGGCTTCCAGTGACATCTTTCACCTGCCGTTTTGCCCCTTGCCCATCGCTACAGGACTTGGAAAGTTCAGTGTCATAGTCCGTGGGCGTTTCCTAAAGCCTGCGCGATGGAGCTTTTTGGTGGAGTGCAGTGTGCGCAGTACTGGCCCCACCCTTTAAACCCTTGGTTCGTTTGCCATGGCCTAGCAAGCTGGGACGGTGGCATCGAGGTCCTCTGGTCGTAGGTTTTATATCAGACTGTCCTTGTCTTAGTCTCTGGCTCAAAAGCCTTCCCCGGAGACACGAGGGCTTTGATGTCAGGGGTTTCCTCCCTTAGCCTTTCCGCAGCCAAGCGGCCAGGCCTGCAAGGCAGCAGGGGACTCGTGGGGGCCGGGGTCGTCTATGTCCCGTGCAGATGTGAACATCTGCCCACTGCCCAGACGGTGACACCAGAGGAGAAAAATCCAACGCCGGAACCCGGTATCGAACCTCGCACCTTTGGCATTGGAGGCAGACGCCTTGGAAGTATTAAATATACGATTTAAGTAATTAGCACAGAATTTTAAACGGAATTGTTCAAGAGGAAGTATCTTGGTGAGGGCATGTACTGCTTTATTTGAAGTGAAATCTGGCACCTCCAATATGCACTTCAACGATCTCATCTCGGCGGATTCTAGCATTTTAAGAACACGTTTAGATGCTGAAAGAAAACATTCCGCACCGTAATTGAGATTAGAACGCACAAGCGCATGATGGAGGTGCAAGAGTAGCTTAGTATTTCTGCCCCACACCTCATGCTTAAGAATTTTAATGATATTTACTGCTTTATTAGCCTTACAAATAAGGCTATTTATGTGTGGAGTCCAATTTAAAGTGGACGTGAAGATTACGCCCAGGAATTTGATTTGAGTTAGCGGGGTAACCAAAAATTTAATATCAAAATTACTAATAGTTACTGGAATGCCAAATTTTGCCTTCTGAGTACTGAAAATTATCAATTGAGTTTTTTCTGGAGCCAACTCAAATCCGCTATTTTCCAAGTATTTTTGTACGAGGTCAATAGCTTTTTGAAATTTCATAGTTTTTTCCCGAGATATTTCTCTCTCACGGGCATTTATGGTTTTGACCGGTTTCCATATGGCTATGTCATCAGCATATTGAGATATTTTTTAGCGAATTATTAGTATGTTTTACAATAATTTTTTATGCCAAACGACGTCAAACGCTCGTTTGACGTCGAAAAAAACGGCCATACCTTTTTGATTCTTTTTAAAAGCCTGTTTAATTGAAGATGATAAGGTGTATAGCTGGTCGGATACAGATCTAAATTTCCGAAAACCAGCCTGAACTTTGGGAATAATATTATTCTTATCCAGAAAATATTCTAATCTATCTTTAACTAGCCGCTCAAATACTTTACTTATGTGCGGTGTTAAAGTTATTGGTCTGTACGAAGTAACTAAATTTCGTGGTTTTTTTGGTTTAAGTATGGGAATAACCAACCCATGCTGCCAGGCCAAAGGAAGATGACCCTCCTCATAACATTGGTTATATAAATTTAATAAAAGCTTCCTTCCTTCAAGGGGAAGTTTTTTTAACATAATGTAAGTTATTTGGTCATGTCCAGGAGTTATTTTTGTAGATTTAATCTGAGACAAAACAGAATTGAGTTCCTCCATAGAGAAGGGGAGGTTAATTAAGGCAGTATCTCCCGGTTCAGGAACTGTTAATCCATCTAGTACCAGCTTATCTTCTTCTGCCGCTCTAAATTTTTTTGCAGCAGGGTTAAATTTATCAGTGGTACAGATGTTAGCAAATGTTTCTGCTAGAATCTCTGCTTTATCCTGATCAGTGGTATATGTTAAATTATTAACTACCAATGGAGTAGGAGAGGGATTTTTTTGGTTTCTAAACTTTTTAACAATTTTCCATGCCCTGGTCATGTCCGTAGGAAAGTTAACTTCATTAATTATCATTTTATCTAGACATTTAAGTTTAGCCAAGGCAATGGTTTTGTTACATTGGATGTTTGCCGATTTCATAGCCACATGGTCATCTAAATTCTTGGTTTTTTTCCATTTATTATAAGCTTTCTTTTTTTCCTTCACAGCCCTCTCACATTCATCATTCCACCAGGCATTAGAAGGTTTGTCAGGTGGAATTCCCCTGCTTCGAGGAATAGCTATTTCAGCTGCATTAAGTATCACTTTAATTAGGGAGCTGTTAAAAGTTTCAATATTAGTTAAATCTATAATATTTTTATTTTTATTGATGTTTTCCTGAAATAATAACCAATTTGCTTTATCATATTGAAATTTTTCATTAGGTTGGGGGAGATTATTAGCCAGTTGAGATTTAAGGTCGAGTTCCAAGGATATCGGTAAATGATCACTCCCCATCGGATCATCGCCCAGTACCCAAGTAACATCGAGAAAATTATTATTAGAGGCTAAGGTAAGATCCACCGCCGATGGGTGTAGTTGCTTTCTGTCGGGGATTCTGGTAAACTCACCACTATTTAAGATAAGAAAATTTGATTTAGATATATCATCAGCCTGTTTATGAGCTATATTACGAGTGTCGGGAATTTTAGCGTGCCCGAGCGGGTGGTAGATGTTAAGGTCTCCCATAACCAGCCATCCTCCACCCGGAAGGGCACGCAACCACTCCAGGCCTGTTGGAGAAACCGATTTAGGTGCATAAAGATTAAGAATATTAATAACTTTATGCGTGTTAGTTTTAATTTGGATATAACTACTATAAATAGGATGCATTCCTTGCATAGGAACTGGTGATTGCATTATTAAATGATCAATCCCTGTTTCAATATATATAGCTGTATAGATTTTATCATTAAATTTAGTAGAAGACTCAACTACCGGGGGATAATGAAATCCCCTGATAATAGGTAATTTATGTTTAGTCTTAAGCAGGGATTGTAAGCATATTACATGGAATTCATTTTTTTCCAGGTAATTAATTAAATAGTGGATATTGGTACCTATCGCACGACAGTTCCATTGAAGGACCTTTAACTTGTCACAATTCAATACACCCATGACGGCGGAGAAAACCTATCGCCACAATCTAGAATTTTAATATTAAAATTACCTAGTCAAATAATATTTGGATTTGTGAGCAGAGGAACCAGGACAGACATGATGAGTTGATTGAACTGCAGCATGGCCATCACAATTCCCCGCACATTTCCTCCAGTAACTGCTTCAGTCAACATTTGTGTTTGTTGAATGATGTCCCTGAGCATGAAATCTTTTAGCCCAGGGCCATCATCAGCTTGTCGAACCTCTCCGAACCTAAGCGACCTTCGGGGAGGTAAGTTCTGCTCCTCTAACCCCTCCATCAACGATGGAGGTGGAGGTGGTAGAGGAGGAGATTTATCATTTTCTTCTATAACTACTGTTTTAGTTTGTTGGGTATCCTTGATTAAGATATCTCTATAAGATATTGTCTGGTTAGTTTTAAGCTGTGAAGCAGGTTTTTTGTGAGCGGGCTGCAAACGAGTAGCAGGAAATCTGGTCCAGGCAGTGGCATCCAGATCTTTCGGTAGTGAAGCTTTATTTGGACCCTCATCTTTTTTATTAGTGATTTTTATCTGGGCCCTCCTCATGGCCTCCTTGTACGGAATATAATTTTCATTCCTGATTTTATTGGCTTCTCTGTGGAGAATTATCTGGGGGCATTTTTGGTAGGCTGCACTATGTGCACCACCACAATTAACACATTTAGGAGCTGCGGTGTCAGGACAGGCATCCCGGACATGGTCACGGCCGCCAAACCTGACACACACTGCCTGCTTTGCTCTACACAGTCGAGCCGTATGACCCAACCTGCAGCACTTAGAACAGCGCAACGCAGGAGGGGCATACGGCTCTACCGGGAGGTGATGTACTCCTATTTTGATTCTAGGAGGAAGCTTTGTTAGATCGTAGAAATCAATCTATCGCTCTCGAGGGGGTCCCCTCCCTGTTAGTGAGCCTAATCACTTCAGTACGGAAACCTTGTTTGCCAAGTAAATCTTTTATCTGGTTAATGTCCTCAGCTAGGGGGATCCCGTGGGCCACCCCCACAACCCTAGGTGTTGGGATGGTACACTCAACATCCGCCCCACCGAGGTTTTTCTTTGCAGCCAACAACTTTTGTGATCTGGAATTAGGACAAGAGACTATCCAAACATCCCTGCCTAACTGTCTTAGAGTGATCTCAGATGGGGCGACACCGGCACCCTGACAAAGGTGGGGCTGAAGCGTGCCATGATCTCGAAGTCTGGAAGATCCAGTTCCCCGGTCATGAACCCTAACTGGGTAGGTGCACCACACCTCCGCAGCAGCACCGGTGCCGCCACCATGATCCGCGTTCGCTGTGGTTTGATTAGAGCGCTGTTTAGTTGCTTTTTTGTTAGCTACTATTCTAAAGGGAGTTCTAGGAGGAGGGTCTCTATCCTCACTCTCACCAGCAGCAGACATACCACTGCCGGCAGGAGGAGGGAGGCCGCCCTCAGCGCTGTCAGTTTTATGGGTGGAATTCACCATCATACTCCCGTCGCCAACAGAAACCTCATCAACGACGAGAGGAGGCGGGAATCCATCCAAGCTTATTGGTTCGGGAGAATTTTGATGGATGAGTGGGGACAGTCGGCGCTGTGTGGAATCATCCTCAACAGCGTCGACAAGTCCCCCCCCCCCCACCGATATCCAGAATAGTTTGTGGGTGGGAAGTGCTAACCCTATGCTAATGTCCGGGGAGTGGGGAGGGGAAGAAAATACCCTAGGCTCTCCCCCCACCGGACCTCCTAATGAGTCCCGGTCGGGGGATAACAGAGGCAGACTAATTCCGCCTTCCAAACTAACAGCAGATGTCGGTGCATGTGGGTTTGAGACATTGCTGGCCCTAGCCCTAGTCCGCTTGCGTTTAGTTTTGTCACTCTTTTTCCTTTTTCCCCTAGCAGGGGTATCTAGTTTATTATCGGTGACGGCGACGAGGAGCCAGATCCATCGTCGGTCTCCCCTGAAGAAGAAGACATAGACCCTATCAAGAAGTCCGCATAGGTGTACCTCAAGCGGGCCAGTCTACTTTAAAAGATACCAATTTAAAACTCTGTTTTAAGAAAATGAAACAATAAAAATTAGTTATTTGTTACAAATTATTTAAGCCCAAGTAACTTGACCTTTTGACACCAGTACTTGCCACCAAGTGAGTTCCCTACAAGGCGGTCCTAAAAAGGACTGTAGGCTAGCGTGTAAAAGTCTGTAACGTTGAAAAGGCAGGCCGGCGAGGCGAAGTTAGTAGAAGTTACAAGATGTCTGCCGGCTGTGGATGGTGAGAGCCAATGCAGACAGCACGAGGAAAGGCGATGTCGTAGCAGGAAAGCACGAGGCGCGGCAACGGCTGAGCTGAAGTAGCGACGCGTGTCTGAAGTGGCTGTGAGCTGCGTATGTCCAAAGGCCTCTATGACTTCGCTACTTTTATAGACTTTCTTTTATAAAGGGCACTTTGGACTTTGTCATTTTTGCCGAGGCTTCCTTTTATCTAATAGCCTCTCCGACTTGGTTATTTTACTAGATTCTCCTTTGTTCGGACTCATTCTTTTTAGAAACACGACTTAGATATTAGTACTGTGCTACGCTACTGTAGTAACACCTGAGTACATTGTGACCAGCAGAGAAGATATTTTTCTCAAACGGCCTCATGCCGGGCATTTGTTGTCGCTTTATCATTGTTAGCCTTACTGCAATATAGTCTATGCGAAATGCGATCTTCGTTTCACATGTTTTATTGTAGTTAGTACCGAGTGCGAGTGACTGTGCTTGTGTGTGTGAACCTGGCATCCTGACACGAGCAAACATTTACATACACATTCACCGGCCACACAAACATTGCACACGGTCAGCGACGCTACAGATTTTCAAGTGGAGGCGACACTACAAGTAAACCCACTTCATGAACAGCTAACATAGGGATGTTGAAGGGGGCTGTGCCCATTGTTCTTTGTTGACAAAACTCAGACAGCAGATTTGAACGGTGATAAGTGTTATCCTGGCTTGGCGAGATTAGAGATTTGGCAATCGAAAGAAACTGGTCAGTAAGATTAGTAGGAATGGTCAAGTTGCGGCACTTGGAGACCCCCTAGTAAGTGTGTTCAGAAGGCGCCATATAGTAGAGGTATCTTTGCTGTCTTTAACCGTGTCACGAACTAACTTTTTTCTTGCCTCTCTGATCATGTATTTAACACGGTTACGCTGTTGCTTATATTCAGTGAACATTTTATTGCTACGTAGATCATTTCTAAGCGCCATCGCCTGCATGATTTCAGGAGTAAGCCAGGGAGGAAGAGTGTTAGATTTTACCCTCCTCTCGCGTAGGGGAGCATGTTTATTAAGTACTTTTAGGAAAAGAGAGTACGAAGTACTGAGGGCGGTATTAGGATCATAGGACAGGAGCACGTCATTAAAAGGAGTATTTTCTAGATCAAATAGAAATTCGTCTTTGATGAAGTGTTTGAATACAATACAATACAATACAATACAATACAATACAATACAATACAATACAATACAATACAATACAATAATACTTTATTAATCCCTCGTGGGGAAATTCACATTTTTGCCACCACAGGTGCTGCTTACATTCACTCACTCGCTCATTCCACAAATTACAATAACAGAGCTACACAATGGACAATGACTCGGACGGGTGAAGCCCGTCGCCAAGGCATCTAATGGCCAGCGCCAGTGGCCTCATCCCGACCCGAACCTCCCTGACAAAAACAGAATACTAAGACAGCCCTATGTCTCCTGAACACACTATTATAATGTTCTTTATTAAGTTCCTACTTGGCAAAAACTAGTACATAAAACAAGTTAACAACAGAAACAAAATACCCGCGTCGATACGGAGATGATCTCCGATCTAGGCAACATAAAACTGAACAACGGTCAAACAGCACCTGGAGGCCCGTCGCCGCCATAGTACAGCGCCGGTGTTTACTAGACAGTCGCTCCGGCATAAACAGTCACCACCTTAATTATACTGAACTTAACTAGTATATAACTTCATATTCATTTTAAAAACAAACGTAGTAGAACTACATTATTAACGTGAAAGCAGTCCGATGGTTTCTAAAGTACACACGCGGCTGTTCAGTAAGAAACACAGTCACTGCGTCTGGGAGGTGTCTGTCATTACATCATTCGGCTGGAATGTGGGGCCTGAAGCTTGCTGGTACTGGCTTCGTTGAGTGCACTAGGCTAGCGCAGGCCGTGAGGTCGAGCGTGGCGTGCCGGAAGAGCCACTCCTGAGATGAAATGATAAGAAAAGAAAGGGGAGGAAAGCACGTTGGGTGTATTGCCACAGCATAGCGCGCGCTGTTCTTCTGAAATCCGCTTGGTACAACAAGAATCAGCGTGTATAACTCCCAGCATAGCGGCACAGCGGAGAAAAATGTGAAATCCAATTGAACAGTCACAGCACATCAAATTTACAAAAGTCATCAAAAAGAAATACCGGTCGTGATGCAGCATTGCAGGCCTGACATCGTATATCAAACGAAGGTACCAATGGCTAGAATTCTGTCGGTGGCGACCATTTCTGCCGGAGCGGGCGGCCAGGAGGTTGTTGCATGGCCGCCATCTTGTCTACTCTATTCGTTATAGTTGTATGGCCGTTCTTTTTTGGTTTAGGGAGTTTAGAAGACCAGGAGCAAGCCACAGGATAATGATCACTAACACTAAGATTTGAGACGTCAACGGGGCCTCAGAGACAGCTTTGGGTTTATTAGTATATATGTGGTCTATAAGCATGGAAGTAGTTGGAGTAATTCTGGCGGGTGACTGATTTCACTAACGCTAAGCCAAACAGAGATGACGTTGAGCCCCAGGCGGGATGCGGCTTAAATAAATCTATATTAAAATCGCCCAATAAAAGAATGTCGGCCTTCTTTTTTAAAGCTCTGTCAAGGTTCTGACTAAACTGATCGTACCACTCAAAAGTTGAGGCGGGATTTCTATATAAGAACCCAATTAATACCGGTTTCGATTTCAGACACCTAACTTCGACCCATACGCACTCCATCCGCATCGTTTCTAGGTCGACGCGTCGATGAACTAAATGCTGGATAGAATTATGAATATGGACAGCGATGCCAGTTTGACCGGGAGACTATGGTCTCGTCTAAATAACCGAAAAAATGGGGATACTGATTGCTGCATCGCTCACACAGAAACTCAGTGTTACGTGGTAAAATCTTGGTCGTAGAAATGATAACTACACCAAACGCACACACGTAGAGTTCTTTTAAATAACCCTCATTCAGCTGCAATCCGTCACACGTGGCTTAAGGATGTAGACAATACTGGAGTAACAGTTCCAACAATATTTTATTACAGCGATGCGATCTCCACGAAATGCGTTCACAAATGCACCAACAATAGTACAAAGCCTTCTCAGCTTTGACACAATGCGTCTCTCATACATTGTACATCACCATTCACTGCATAACTCCGTTACTGACAGTGAAGCACGATATCTTGCGCACTCTCTCGCAATGTCAATACACTCTTCGATACACTGCAATTCTACAACTCTGGATAGAGGTAGTACCTTTGCTGTTCGGCAGCTGCGTCCTACATAGGACGGACGGGCATCACTGGTCCTCATCCATCTCCTTAATCTCTCACGTGCTGGCTCCAAGCGCCACACCCTGGCAAACCACTTCAGCTGGTGGGCTAAACCACGTGAGGGGGTGGTGTTCACATTGCACCACTAGGCGGATGAGCTGTTTCTGACAGCCAACGGCTAGAGGACGGAGGAGATCAGGTTGGATCCAACGGCCAAATGTGGGGGAGTAAACCCTTCAAATCAGGAGTGGAGCCCCGAAGGCAGACAGCTGCCTGTATTCACGCACTGTTCTGGCAGCTCCTGCAGCCAAACTGATGCCAAACGTACTGCTTTGCATTCCTTTGGATACATCAGCGAGGCCGAGAGGGGGATCTTGACGACTGGGCATCCCAGGATCTCCATACACTTCGCCCAGGCTTGCGCACTGGAGAGGTCACTCCAGTGACTGACCCAGCAAGCGCATACTCCATTGTCTTCCGAGACAGGATGCCGAACACACTGCAATTCTACAACTGAACACTGTACCGACGCTGTTACATCGCAATTATACAACTGAACAATGGACCGACGCTGTTACATCGCAATTACACAACTGAACAATGTACACCGGTGCTTCCTAGCACGACTCTTTTATAGTGGTATGTTTTCTAGAAAAATCAAGCAAAATCGTACAACACAGCCAATCAAAACACAGTACGTATCTAAAACTCAAAGGTACATTCACACTGGAATATTCTATAAACGTCTGGCTACTATTCAACATCTATGTTAGGAAAATCTCCGGCGCGCCATGACGTCACACAAAAGTAGGCCAGACAGGTCACGACCTTGCACGCTCTAACTGGTAAACACGCGAACAGTGCATCAGCACCGAAAGCCAAGCGACACGCGCGCAGTAAACAAATGAATATCCGAGCGGCTTCCAGACCCTTCCTGACTCAACTCCGTGCGGCAACAGATAATCAACACCGCACTATTCGTAAACGAAAGTGAAATTGACTGAAAAGGTACGTGATTCGAAATCGTGATAGCTCAAATAAAACGTATCGTTTCCTACGACTTATGCATGACCGTTCTCACAAAACAACACAGCCACAATCGTAACACTCAGACGCGTCTCACTGAGTCCAAACAGGTGGAGCGATGTAGGATTGTTAATATATACAGATAGGTCGGCTAGTTTATTATACAGATGGAACACATTGAGGTGCTCTATTCTCATAACTGCACCTTTGATGGAAAATTTGCTTGGACTTATTTCAAAATACAGAGTGCACAAAATAAACAATGAAGAAACAATTGAATACAGAAAAACACGAAAATAAAAAAGTACTATAAAACTATAAAACGGTAAAAGGCCACGTAATTGAATAAAAGTCCTCCAGGGAACAAGTAGCAGTTAAGCTACTGAGCTCTCAAAAACTCGCTGCGGTGACCGAACCACAAGAATCAAGTGACGCAACGTGAAACGCCGCAGAGAACACCTGTATGTTCGGCTGTCACTAAGTTCCCTACTTTGTTGTCTCAGTACAGTTTTGATTAAATCACTCAAGCTAATAGTCTGTCTCACCGTAAAGACACGAAAGAGACTGAAAATTAAAGTCTGTCTTTTTAAATGAGCACAATCTTTACAGTGCAAACTAACACTGGCACAGTCTCTGGTGGTAACACTCAATGTTACTGTGACATCAGTTTATGACCAACGCGGCTAGAAGGCAGAACCAAAGTAATCAATAAACAGCGCAATGTAACCTTTTGGATGCAGACAATAACTTTAGTAGACAGTCAAACTGATTTACGGTAAGAACAAGTTACATCTGTGTGATGAAGCTCTATGCTTGTGCATAATGCTCGCACAATAAGATTAGTACGGTACGGTTTTTGTTGACGGTTTGTTTGTGCCGATAGTCCGTGGGGCCTGCTGCCCATGTGGAATCTGTAAGACATGGTTAGCACGGGATTTTTAGTGAGTTCTGTTTAGTGAGTTCTAGGCGGAAGCTGTGACTGTCAGAGGTCTAGATCGGTAGTGCGGGCTGTCTTGTCGTATGGAACGGTTGTGTTTGAGTTACCTAGCCCGCATTCCAAGACTCTGAAGCCTAGATTTCAGGTATGTTTCTATAAACGTAGTATTGATAGTTGTTTAGTTAAAGACAGTATGCGTGGTAAGATTAATGTGGTTGTATAGCGGTGTTCCGGTTTGGTTTAGTATAGTATGTTTAGAATTCGGTGAAGTAACCGGTGTTGTTGTATACAGTTGTTTACCGAGTTAGATGACTTAAGGAATATGAAGTGTGTATGTCTAAGCAGCTATGAAGATAGTACGTGATTGGTTAAGCATAGTCTTTTCCAGGGTATAGAGTAATGTATAGCAAGAGTGTTAGGCTATAGTCTGTTTCAAGATAGTGACATATATGGGGGTGATACGAAAATAGTATATGAAGCACGTGTGTGTGTGTGAATGAACGTGTGAGTTATTAATCCACACCAAAAAGGTGACTGCCAAGCGTGTAATATGCAAAGAAGTACCCAACGGAGAAGAAACACGCTTAGAAAAGACGGGTACAACACAATTTATTTGACTTGGGTGTCTTGGTCCCAGTCAGACTCACTCTCAGAAGAGCTGGAGGGATGACCTCACGTAGGTCCCACCTGCGACTCGACGTCTCGGCGTCCGTCTTTCCACTCTTGTTACAAGAACTCTGAATAGACAACAAAAGGTGACTGCCAAGCGTGTAATATGCAAATATGCAAAACGAGAACTGAGTACCGTACGAGAACGAGGACGTCCGTGCCAAAGAGACAGGACGGCAATAAGCGTACGACGAAGGACTTTCACGCCTAGACGTGAGAAGGACCAACGTAACCAGGCAACAACATCAAACAGGTTGGAGGCAATGTGAGACTAAGACCTAGCCTGGCAAAGAGAATGTGATACGTGTGTGTGTGATAATAGAACAGTGTACATAGTTGATAATCATTTAAGTCGTTCTTTTTCATTTATAGTGTATAAAGGTTAATATTAATATTATAAAGGTTAATAAAGTGTATTATTGTGTTGTACCCGTCTTTTCTAAGCGTGTTTCTTCTCCGTTGGGTACTTCTTTGTGAGTTATTTGTATCAGCCAGGTTACGTGACGTTTCTCATTGATCCAATATGTTGTGTGTTTAGCAAGTGTTACGTTGGGACTTTTGTTGTCTATTCAGAGTTCTTGTAACAAGAGTGGAAAGACGGACGCCGAGACGTCGAGTCGCAGGTGGGACCTACGTGAGGTCATCCCTCCAGCTCTTCTGAGAGTGAGTCTGACTGGGACCAAGACACCCAAGTCAAAACGAGAACTGAGTACCGTACGAGAACGAGGACGTCCGTGCCAAAGAGACAGGACGGCAATAAGCTGGTTTTTGTAACGCACGCAGACTTGCCCACAGTCGTACGCACAGACTCTTACGCAACAGACGCATACACCGCCACTGATTCAGACGGGCGCATTCATGCGGTAAAACACAACACACGGGCTCCCTTTCTAAAGTAACCTTTATACACTATAAATGAAAAAGAACGACTTAAATGATTATCAACTATGTACACTGTTCTATTATCACACACACACGTATCACAATATCTTTGCCAGGCTAGGTCTTAGTCTCACATTGCCTCCAACCTGTTTGATGTTATTGCCTGGTTACGTTGGTCCTTCTCACGTCTAGGCGTGAAAGTCCTTCGTCATACGCTTATTGCCGTCCTGTCTCTTTGGCACGGACGTCCTCGTTCTCGTACGGTACTCAGTTCTCGTTTTGACTTGGGTGTCTTGGTCCCAGTCAGACTCACTCTCAGAAGAGCTGGAGGGATGACCTCACGTAGGTCCCACCTGCGACTCGACGTCTCGGCGTCCGTCTTTTCACTCTTGTTACAAGAACTCTGAATAGACAACAAAAGTCCCAACGTAACACTTGCTAAACACACAACATATTGGATCAATGAGAAACGTCACGTAACCTGGCTGATACAAATAACTCACACGTTCATTCACACACACACACGTGCTTCATAAACTATTTTCGTATCACCCCCATATCTGTCACTATCTTGAAACAGACTATAGCCTAACGCTCTTGCTATACATTACTCTATACCCTGGAAAAGACTATGCTTAACCAACCACGTACTATCTTCATAGCGGCTTAGACATACACACTTCATATTCCTTAAGTCATCTAACTCGGTAAACAACTGTATACAAAAACACCGGTTACTTCACCGAATTCTAAACATACTATACTAAACCAAACCGGAACACCACTATACAACCACATTAATCTTACCACGCATACTGTCTTTAACTAAACAACTATCAATACTACGTTTATAGAAACATACCTGAAATCTAGGCTTCAGAGTCTTGGAATGCGGGCTAGGTAACTCAAACACAACCGTTCCATACGACAAGACAGCCCGCACTACCGATCTAGACCTCTGACAGTCACAGCTTCCGCCTAGAACTCACTAAACAGAACTCACTAAAAATCCCGTGCTAACCATGTCTTACAGATTCCACATGGGCAGCAGGCCCCACGGACTATCGGCACAAACAAACCGTCAACAAAAACCGTACCGTACTAATCCTATTGTGCGAGCACTATGCACAAGCATAGAGCTTCATCACAATCTGTAACAATAGTCAAAGTCACTTTCTACTGTAATGAAAGCACAACTGTTTTTCCCACAGACGCAATGAGGCAGAAACAGTATCGCCTTCAGTCAGCTTGCCGTGCTCGAGTTCACAATCACCAAATATAAACGTCTAATTAAAGCGTCAGTAAATCAATGATGAACACCACCTACTAGTTCAACAATGAAAATTAACCCTTTTGTTCATGCATCCACCGGTCCTGTTTGCAGCATCGGTGGTTGCATGCATAAGGGGATTAAGCAAATTAGTGGCCGATAAATCCCTGAAGGAAAGGCTGCGTTTAACTTGTCAGTTGATATCACAGCTAATCAGTTAATAGTAGACACCACCTATTAACCCAACAACGGACAATAAATCTCTTGTTCATGCATCCATAGGTACTGTTTGCAGCACCGGTGGTTGCATGCACAAGAGGGTTAATGAGATTATTGGCCAGTAAAGCCCTGAATGAATGGCTGTAGGAGCTGCGTCAGCATGCGCATCCTCTGCGTTGCGTCTAATCCGGGTGTAATTGCAGGGCTCTCCCACCATGTGGTCGGTGTGGGATTAGCGGCGGCGATGATGATGATGATGATGATGATGTCCTCTTGTAATGCGCATCCACTCCATGCTAGCAGCATGCTCAGGGCGCAAAAATAAATAAATAAATAAATAAATAAATAAATAAATAAATAAATAAATAAATGTCTCGGCGAGGGCGTGATGGGCGCTGTTGGAGCTCGCGGTACCTTGGTTGGAGGGTGGAATGCGCGGAAATTCGCGTTCTGACGGAGTGAACTGCCCGGCGTAACCTTGCTGGGGACAGAATTCGGGGGGTAACCAGGCTGGGCAGAGTTGTACATGGCATTGTCAGACATGTTGAACTGGGTTTGAGCAGAATGGGCTTGGCAAATTTGAGACTGTTGAAAATGGGCTTGAACGTGGTTGGAATTAGCTAGGCTGGGATGGGTTTGGTTGTTGTGGGCGTGGGCGTGGGCGTGGGCGTTGGTGTGGGCGTGGTTGGTGTGGGAATGGCTGGGATGGGTATGGACTTTGAAATTGTTTCCTCCCTTTGTTTGTCCCCATCCTGTGCCCCTGCCAGAAGCCTGATTCTGGTAGTGCTGTGGCCCTCGATTTTGAGGGTTGGTAGGCGCATTACGATCCGCTTTCGGCACATCGTATCCTGGTGAGCGGCGTGCTGCTCCGGCGAACCTGATGGCGAGTGCCAGTCGCTTTGTGCCTTCCTCTGTCAGGTGACTTCTGTCTCTCTGGAACAAAGTCTGACGCGGCGCCAGATTAGCTGTCAAGAAACGGGGGACATGGTCGATGTAGGGGATCTTGGTCTGCTCACACACAGCCCTGAGGTTGTCGTTGGAAGCAAACACAGCCTTTGCCAGGTAATGTTCAGTTCCACCTGGAATGATGCAGGATGTGTACAGAGTGGCGCTGGGAAAGGCTGAGCTTAGGAAACGGAAGAGCTGGTCCCAGGACTGCTTGCTAAGCGCCCACTTTGCAGCTGTTGATACCAACATGCCTCGTCACACGGCGGTTGTGGGGCATTGGTGCCAAAGTGCAGAGCCACTCAGTAACATCAGCTACAGTCAGGCCGGAGACAGACAGATTCTGTACAAGGGCACCGTCGACAGACATCCTGCGCTCGTCAACACCTTTCAGCACAGAATCCCCGATTAACAGCGTGTTGACACCTGGTCGTACTTGCAGGCGCTTAACCTTTTGCCACCGTAGTCTGCCAGCTAGATTTTTCCCTGCTACCGTAGTAATTTTGACAAATTTCATTGGCCTTGTCTGTTGTAAAAATCTTATCATACCCCAACATATTTGGTATCAGTGGAAAAAGCAATTTAAGGTGAACTCGTAGACACTATGCTGAAGAAAATATTTTGTAATGTTAAGATTTTACAGGTGTATAAAGAAGAAGCCAAAAATCATAAACATTTTCACACTGGGTTCTGAAACTGAACATGCTGTTAGTGTATTAGTTAGCCAGAGTGTGAAAATTACAACTCACCTAGCATTCCAGAGACATAGTCTAGTGTGTCACCAGTAAATAATCCAGAAAGAAAGGCACAACAGAAAAGTTTCTTCACACATAAAAGTTTTTACACCAAAATCCGCCATTTTTTTTGCACATGGGGACGTTTTGTATTAGAGCTTCTGATTCGTTGGTTTCAGCCCATATAAACAAGAAAAGTCACTCTACAAGTAAAGAAATGAGTGCTTGACATATTATAGTAGATTGCTTCCCTTAGACCATACTGCCGGTATTGGCAATGGGAAACTAGGCCAGCGCACATATGTGTGCGTCCCGTCGGCAACGGAGCTTTGCTTGGGGCACACATATGTGTGTCTAGGGGTTCATTGTCCTTAGCGCTGATGTTACTGTCGTTGGGCGGGTGGAAGTATCGTGGCCTCGTCTGTTCTCATCCAACTCAGACAATACAGAGTACCGTTTTTTTTACTGGATCTTGCACGAGGAGTGTGTTGTCGGTCATGGTAGAGTCTTTAGGGGGAGGGGACATGAGGGATTGTGAGACACTATCTTCTTGGGGTGAGCATTTGGGGGCGTTGGGGGTTTCCTTGGCTGGTTCAAAACTCTGGGTGTTGCTGCAGGCACTGGCTTTAGACAGGGATTCCACTTGCTTTTGTTTAGGTCTTTTAGTCTACTGGCATGGTTGTCTCTACTGCCAGCCAGTTGAGTCACTTTCTCATTGAGCCTGATGTGGTCCGCTGAGGGTACTTCTACAGCTGAGTTAATGCTTTCTGCATATTCCTCAACTGCCTTTCTCCCACTCTTCGTCTTGATCTCGTTATCTCGCACAAGGCAGTCCATCTCTGCAAGGGCCTTAGTGTGTGCAGCACATTAGCCAGTTCAGTTCGCACTTCTTGTTGCTGGTTTTGGAGGCACATAATAGTAGCTACATTCAGGGCTGGCTGCTGCTGCATTCGCGCAACGCACGTCAGTTCTGGGTTTTGTGCTATTTGTGCTAGAGTTATTGTCGAGAGGTCGCAAGGCTGGTGGAATGTAATGGCCGGCTGGGTGACCTGGGTTATGGACGCATGAGTAATCAGGTCAGATAAAGAGGGACTGCTGAGCTGTCCGTCCACTTTCCTTCCGTGTCCGACCTCATCTGCAGGCGGCCGGAGTGGACCTGGACAAAGTTTCGGAATCTCTGCAACACGTCACTCCACCCTGGCTACTACCAGTTCCTGACATCTTGCTGGACTTGACTGCCCACAAGAAGGATTGTACTCCACCAGCCATATACCAACAGAGCCTCAATGAACTCCTTTCAATTTTTCCTGGCTATTGTCGTCTTTATACGGATGGGTCCAAGTCTGAGGATGGAAGAGTGGCTGCGGCTGCAGTGTCCTCTCGCCATCCTAGACGCCCATTTAAGCTCCGTCTCCCTGACCATTCCTCTGTATTTAGTGCAGAACTGCAGGCCATTCTGCTAGCACTCAAGCATGCCTATCAGTCTCGGGAAAGGAACTTCCTGATTCTGTCTGACTCTCTTTCTGCCCTGCAGGCCCTTCAGGGCGCGGGAACAGACCATCCACTGCTGGTGCAGATTAGAGAGCTCTACGCGGACTTGATGAAGGAATATTATGACATCATTTTTATTTGGGTCCCAGGCCATGTGGGCATCGAAGGCAACAGAATCGCAGATTCTGCTGCCAACAGTGCCCGCAGTGACCCTGTCCCTGACACACAGACTGTCTATAGTGATTTTAAACCTGTTATTAGTGCATACATAGCCCGCGAGTGGCAGTCCGAGTGGGACAAAGAGGAAGGCAACAAGCTTCATGAAGCTCTTCCTAAGTTGTCTGACAGTCTACCTTTCCGCTGCGGCAGCCGCCGTGAGGAGACTGTCCTTGCTCGGCTCCACATCGGGCACACATATGTTACGCACTCTTACTTACTTAAACAGGATGAGCGTCCATGGTGTTTTGCCTGTGATGAGCAGTTTTCTGTTCGACACTTTTTGCTGTATTGTGCTGACCTAATTGACACCAGATATAAACACTTCACAGCAGACTCCTTGAAGGTTTTGTTCCGGGATGTTCCCCCGGACAAAATCTTCAATTTTTTGAGAGAATGCAATATTTTTAACAAGATCTGAGCATTCATAGACTATGTGAATTTTTTTATTTGCCCTTTTTGAGAGTCTGTAGACGTTTCTTTTCCAGACATGTGCGACATTTTAGCCTGAGATTTTTAATCTATATTTACATCTTGTCTTAAGACCTTGCTTTTAGTCTGGCTGACCAGATTTTTACCCATCCCGCCGTGAGATGGCCTTAGTCGCCTGCTCGGCGTTAAACCCAAATAACTAACTAATGTTATCTCCGGAGGCGCTGCTGGGGACTGAAGAATCGGCATCTTTGGATCCACTGACGTCGGTCGAGTCACTGGCCGACACGTCAGGATTAGTTCCGAGAGCCTGGGCTGGAGTTCTGTGAGTCTTGTCAGATTCAGACGCAGGGTGTTTCGCTTCCGGAGCTGGTGGCTGCGAGGTGTGGGTAGCGCTTGCACTAATCTCCTTTGTGCATTCAGCCGAAACGTCACTGACGGCATCTTTTGTCAGAGATGAGACTGCACTAATCTCATCAGTGCAGTCAGCCGGAACATCGCGGGCGGTGTCAGTGGGTATGAAGTGACGGGATTTCAGGTGCGGATTGGGATTGAGAGGAGGCCATGTTGTCTACAGTGTCTTTTAACATCCGAAATTCTTCATCTACCCATTATTGGCAGCAGTTTCCTTGAATAGTAACAGTCCCTGTGGTGTAATATACAATTATCGTGACGAGTTTCTTCGATCCATTCTACTGTTGCACAAGTGTTTCAAACAGTTTGTTGGTGACGGAGGGTCAGTGGGAACAGGTGCACTCAATTCGCTTTGTTTCGTCTCTGTCTTTCCAGCGCAGATCCACACCTGTGGGCATACGCTCTTCAACATACAGCGTATGCAGGACACGTCGCCATAGGGGAACTCTTGCTATGTCGGATTTAAACTTTACTTGGATCGGGTCTCTCGTTCGGATAATCTTTTCAAGGCAAAGGCGAGATTTTGCTGAAGAAGAGCGTGTGGAGGGGCCCATTGTAAGGGGATGGTGGTGTCGCCATAGTCGCTTACTCGAGGTGTGACGACATGTTGATCGCTAATCAGCTGGACACCTACTTGAAAGGATAAGTCGCCAGCCAGAGATGGCCGACAAGTCAGTGCGTCCGTCAGTCTTACAAGGTCTCTCAATCATGATGCCACTCAGCTTCACAGATCACGGCTAGGCCAGAGTTGTATCACACATGAAGCCTGACGAGAGTGGGGCGCAGCATCCGCATGATCGTGGCCGATGTTTGCCCTGGGTAAACACTGGCGAGTCAAGAGCTAAATTTTAGCAGAGCCGAGTTCTTCTGTAGCGTTTGTGTGGCGTTATCAGCTCTGGCTCGGCTACGTTTGACAGATTCAGAGGCGGTGGGATGTATGCCAGACCGCCACTGACCCCAATGCAAGGTTGTAGACCACGCTGGAGTAACTGTTCCAACAGTACTTTATTCTCACGATGCATTCTCAGCACAATGCATCAACACTTTGATGCACTATCTCTCACAAATGCATCCTCATTTTGATACACTGTCTTTTACAATGCATGCACATACTTGCTTGCTTGCTTTGTTCCAGTTTACTGTCCCACTGGCACTAGAAGTGATTGTAGACTAGCAGTTTTGCGTGGTTATCAGCAATTGTAGCATGGTGGTTTGTAGTTTGGCGTAGGTTTAATGCACATACTTTCTAACACGCTCTTTTATACTATCACAGATTTCCAGAACAACCCCGCAAATTACACAACTCAACCAATCAGAAAAGAAAACGAAACCAAATCTTTAATTGTTCATTAAAAGAACACTTTAGATTTGTCTAAAATCTTCCAATAAAATCTATGTGCATTACGTAAACGTCATAAAATGTAACCAACATGTGTACTACAAATTGTGACGTCATATTTGAGGTCACTAGAACAATCGCGCTTTTTTTTAGAACCTTCCAGCTTAATCTAGGTCGTATTGTGCTACAAATTAGCGGAGTGTGGAACATTCTAGTCACACACAGACACACACACACACACACACACACACACACACACACACACACACACACACACACACACACACACACACACACACACACACACACACACACACACACACACATGGATCGCAATTCTGTATGAAAAAGGAAACGAATCATACTAAAAGGTACGTGATTTCAATCTAAAATAACGCAACAAAACAGCGGATCTTTTCCTATGCCTGTCACACACATGCCCTAAAAGGAATAATACAACACGTAACAGTCAGCTGGCTTGTCGCGGATGTGACAATGGACAAACTGATCAGGCTCAAATTCAAAGGTAAATATTATATCTGAGATTCTTTTGTCCGTTTTTTTTCAAGAAATACAAGGTAAGTTTTCGAAATGTTTTCTTTTTGTGAATTTTGCTGCCAGAAATTCAGACCGGCGCATGGGCTATTTTAGTCCAGCTTCATATACGTGACAAGCCCACACATAAACACTCTTGACTCAAAGAATCAAATGCAATTTATGTGAAAATCATCAGTCATTAATAATGAAGTAACACCACAACAGTGACACCATGTAGCATCATTGTTTTCATTTTATTTTGTATGAACTTTACGTTTTGGATGTGACAAAACCATTGTGGACAAAGTTCGTAATTATTTAAAACTGTATAAACACAGGTTGTTTTACTTCAAATCATTAGAGACTCTATAAAATTATCATACACGTTGAAAGCATCAAAAGTGCGAAATTTAGGGTAAGATGTAGCATTACGGTACCTCTGTTCAAAGAATGTGATGGGTGTGACATGCCTGAAGCGGACCAAAAAAGTGTTTGGTAAAAGGTTATACTGCAAACAATGTACTCAAACCAAGGGGAATCACAGCGCTGGACAGACAACAGTTAGATCCCCTGCCCTAACTGTTGTCTGTCCAGCGCTGTGATTCCCCTTGGTTTGAGTACTGACAATTCTGCCAGCGCTAGCCTCACCTATCTGGTTTGTGAGTGCAAACAATGTGACTGCCAATAAATGACAAATATTCAATAATCATATGTCTGGGTCAAGCAGTGGGAGAACGGGAAGAAAATGACTGGACGTCTAGTTGTTCTCCAGGTCCTCTGTTGGAGCTCCACATGATGTGTCAGTTGACTGAGGCTGAAGAATGTAAGCGTTCGGTTGTTTAGATCCACATAAACCTTTGCGTGCACACACTGAGCAGGTGGGGGCCCGAAGCACGTAATAATGCAGCTACTGCAATCTGCCACAGAATGCCGGCAGCAATCGAACCTGCATGATCTCTGCAGCCAGAGTGACACGTATGTGCTCAGAGGGTAACAGCCTCAAGAGGCCAGAATTTTCTGCGACGACAGCCATAAGACTAGCAACGTGCTCTGGTGTTTTGCCGTCTTCACCATACTTCTTCTTGAGCTTACCTCTGGAAATGGTTGATAAGTTCCATTACAAGTCTGCAGCGCATTTCCTGGTGACATGATTCCGCGTCCTACGCTTAATACTCCCGTTTCTCGATAAGCAGTTTCCATCTGATTAAACTGCCCGTGGAAAAGATTTTATGGCACTCAAAGCATGTCTGTTAACACATCCCCGAAGATCAACCACAGTGCGGAGAGGAATGGGAGGAATGGGATAGGTTTCAACCTCAGCAAGATTGCTGGCCACAACATCTTGCAACTCTGGAAAGTTTGCAGGGATTGAGCTCTCCATGTAGACGTCTGAAGAAAACAGTTCTTGGTATTTGAGATCCAGGTGGAGGTGAAGGTGGGGATGGTGAAGGTGGGGATGTAGAGTTGGTGGTGGTATAGGAGGAAGTGGGGTGGTGGAGAGAGGGGTGGTGGATCTGACGGCAGCTTTGAGGAGCTGGCGATGCTTAATATGGGCGTGGAGGTGATGCTGAAGTATCAGCAGCTGATGGAGAGGGTGGTCCTGTTGTAGCACCAATGTCGATAGGAATGGCGATGCTGCTGACTGGTGCAGAATTTGATGCTGTTGCTGATGCTGTTTCAGTCTCAATTGGTCATTTTTCCAATCATCCATAGAGCTAGAATGTTCACAGCCTGGTCCTCCAATGAGGCATGCAGCACGGAAACACGACAGTTTTCTTGTCTGAAGTTGAAGAGTATTTCTTCCCAGGCCTCGCTTACTGTCAACTTGTTGAGTGCCCTTCAACGTGTAGAGGTACGATGAGGCCATGGAGCGATCCGCAGTTTCAGAATTTATATTACAAGTGGCTATGATGTCATGAAAGTGAAATAATAGTTATTGACTGACTGAACAATCTCATTTAATTTTCTTCTGATCCTCTTCATCTGTTCGTCACGGTCGTATGCAATTTTTCCTGCACTCCAAAACATGGCGATCTAGTAAAGTATTTTCCTTGCAGATGGTGAATTTTGATCATAAATAAGTATTTATGAAGTATGCTGCATTTATGATATAAACCACGTGTGGAACAACTTGTTTTGTGATCGACCGTGACATGGACCAAGACACCTTTTTTGGTCCAGCACCGCCGTTTGACCTTGCACGTACTCTAAGCTTTGTAACAGCTCGAGTTATTTATTTGGGTTTAACGCCGAGCAAGCGACTAAAGCCATCTCACGGCGGTGTAACAGCTCAAGAAATCAGAGTCAGCTCTACTCAGAATTTCGATTAAGCTAAGATCCAAACCAACAGACAGCTCTCTAATTGATTACTTGTCAATTTATGCAATAATTTGTTTCAATCCAGACCAAAAAGGTGACTGCCAAGCGTGTAATATGCAAAGAAGTACCCAACAGAGAAAGAAACACGCTAAGAAAAGACGGGTACAACACAATTTATTAATATTTCGGGTAAATACCCTTTGTCAAAATAGACAAACAAACAAACAAACAGAGAGATTGACATTCCTTCTGCCAATGAAGATAAGTAGCGGCTAATCTCTCTGTTTGTTTGTTTGTCTATTTTGACAAAGGGTATTTACCCGAAATATTAATAAATTGTGTTGTACCCGTCTTTTCTAAGCGTGTTTCTTTCTCCGTTGGGTACTTCTTTTAATAATTTGTTTCGACTGTGACAGTGTCACGATTGTGACAGTATACAAAATTAAGGAGGAGTATGATTGAGGCAGTCCCCTTGGAAGCGCCATTTGTGAGACAAATTGATGACGTAACATTCACGGGAGATGTCAACTTTCTTTTTCATAGCTATTTGGACTCTAGGACATGCATGCAGACACAAACAGGTTCTAAGTACCCACATGGACAAAGCCAGACCAACATCAACTTTGAAACAGCCTCATCCGGAAATGGTTTTACAGTTCTGTGATGTTTCGCACGTATATTAATCACTATTTCCACAACACTAATCAACCGACTCACAGAGTGCACACACTGCACAAAAGTGATGCACTCTCAATTACATCCGAGTCCCTGCACCGGACAAAGTTTGTCACGATCGTATGCACATTTTTCGAAGTTGTCTTTTTACAAATTGCCGCTTTTACACGTTCAGATAAACAAAGCAGTCAATAAAGAAAGCAACAAAACAGGTACAGCTACATCCGCACTTTTTATTGTGATGTAAATTGACCAAAAGTTTGCCTGCCCAGTGTCGTATCCCAATGCCCTCTGGAAAATATGCCTTATTTCCATCAATTTTATTACCATGTCCGTCTTTATAACTACTCTATGCATGTTTTACTGCTAAATATAGCTCTTTAGATATATTCCAATTAAAGTGGTCCAAGATGACCTGCTAATTTGCTTCAAGTTTAGAAATACAGGAGTTGTGCATGACCACCACAAGCAAACTTCACCTTTTGAAACAGGCTCAGTAGAAAAACAAGATGAGGATTTCATCCCAAAGTCTACCGTATTGTTTGGAGCTCACATGCGTTTATCTTTTAGGAACATTCAGAGTTGTTCATATTTTAAAGTCCCTTCTATTTATAGAAGGGACTTTTTAGGACGGGTCGCGGTAGGCCGAATTTAATAGCATGTCCATGATGTCAAAGGCGAGCAGTCCTAAACCTCTGACAATTGAAGTAGCAAGATTAAAATTACGTCATGTCCAGTTACGCTAACCTCGCTGCTGAACGTACATTTGGAGCGAAGCGCCGTATGTACGTATGTATTGGACTATTTATGTATGTGTGTGTGTGTACACACAAGCTTGAAACTTGGCGAAATACTTTACTAAAGGGGTGGCTAAGAGAGCCTCCGAGCATTTTGTAATTGAATGTCTCATAACAAGACATAAACAACAGTTTATAGGAAGTCGGTTGATCCAGATTAGATTCCGTAATTTTTGTCATATTTACTTGAAATTTTAGTTTGGAGTAAGACATTGGATGAGTTCCGGCGTTAGCCAGCTTTGTATCCTTTCAACTTCTTTAGTAAAAAGTAATTCTTTTCAGAAAAGATTTAAAACTGTGAGACTTCTAGAGAAAGTCAGACAGGTGTTGACGTAAAAGAGGCAACTCCGTCACCACGCAGACACTGACATAATACTCTAAATATGACGTAAATCTCTTAGCGCGCTCTCTCACTCTCTCACACAGACATGCGCCGCGCATCTCTAAGAGGTATATATCCTCATGCGCCCGGAAAGCGCATGAGGATCTGTGTTTCTTGGAGATGTCTGGAGCGCGTTCGCATGCACGCACTAACACACACACACACACACACACACACACACACACACACACACACACACACACACACACACACACACACACACACACACACACACACACACACACACACACACACACACACCACACACACTCGCGCTTTCAGAGGAGCATGATGGTGACCCGATATAGCTGTTTGGGAGAAAGACATTGGATGAGTTCGTTAGCCAGCTTTGTATCCTTCCAATTTCTTTAGTAACAATTTTTTTTTCAGAAAAAAATTAAAACAGTAAACAAGATGAGAATTTTATCCCAAAGTCTACCGTATTGTTTGGAGCTCACGTGCGGTTTTCTTTTATTGAACTTTTATTTTCGAAAAGCTTGAAGCGGTACAAAGGTGGCTAACGACCTCATCCAATATCTTTGTACAAACTAGCAATATCCAAAATTTAAAGTGCATACAATAAAAATTGCGGACTCTAATCTGGGTCAACCGACTTTCTATAAACGGTCTTATATGTCTTCAATGAGAAATCCAATTACAATATGCTCGGATGCTCTCTTAGTCACCCCTTGAAGAAAGTATTTCGCTAGGTTTCAAGCTTGTGCGTACAGCAGTATCGGAGATTCTCGCGGTTACATACAGATGTACACACACACACACATAGAATAAGAATAAGAATAATACTTTATTATCTCGAAAAGAGAAATTCGTTTGTGGTACATTTATAACATAGTACAAACAAGACATGATAACATTATAACATAATTATGAACGTTTTCTACCTGCACTTACACAGCTACAAATTCTAAATGGACATAAGTATACACCACACAATCTTTACACATAACTCTTACGCATCTCACACATAACATCTTTTATGAACTGAGCGGCACTTACACATTCCCACCCACCTCTACACATGCATACATAATACGTGTATTTCAACCTAATCCTAACCCTCACTGCTTATTATACAAACGTCTCAATACATTATTACACGTTATTACATAAGCTACATAATTAAAATCTACGTTAGTAAAATAATTAGTGGGTAAACAAACGATAACAAAAATTCCAATAATTATGTCCATGTTCACCACCAAATAAAACACAATATTATAATCACTTCTCTAAAATCAACTAAATACAGCAGCCGCCTAACACACACACACACACACCACATCACAGCATTTAAAGGACTGAGAGAGTGCACTAATAATAACAACACAAGCTACATTCCTACTGATTGCACAGGTAAAGGGGGATAGTGGGAGGAGTTAGGTTTGGGTATGCGTGGATGTACCTAAAGATTGCTTAGAGTGATGGATTTGGGGATGAAACTGTTCTGTAGTCTGAGTGTCCTAGCTTTGTGCGTGCGGAGTCTGCGGCCAGAGGTGAGGAGTTCATAGAGGTGGGCAAGGACATGGGATCTGTCTGAAGCTATCCGCCTACCCTTTCTCATTCAGGGACTCCACACTTGCTTGCTGACTGCCAATCACCTTGCTGCAGACGTTTACCATTCGTGCCAGGACATTCTTGCTCTTCACACTCACACCTCCATACCAGCACACAGAACCGAAAGTGATGACAGACTCGATGAAAGAGCAGTAGAAAGTTTGAAGGACAGAGGGGTTCACATTGAGCTTGATAAGTTTCTGAAGGCAGTAGATGCGTGACTGACATTTCTTGTGTATGAGGGTGGTGTTTGCATTAAAGGACAACTTATCGTCTATAACTGTTCCTAGGTACTTATACTCAGTCACACGTTCAACAGACACATCGTCAATCGTCAGAACAGGGAGAGGGGCGGGGTTTCTTCGAAAGTCTATCAGTAGTTCCTTGGTCTACTCACATTTAGGTCTAGAAAATTATCTTTACATCATCATCATCATCATCATCAGTCCCTTGCCCGAACTGGGCGTTGGGGGGACTGAAAGGCAGCAGCAACAGACAGTGCTCTCCACTGAGTTCTATTTTGGGCGGTGGCAAGCAAGTCTGGCATCTCGAGTTAGGACATTATCTTTACACAAACACTAAAACGTTCTACTTCTGCAAAGTAAGTTGCATCACTGTTGGAAAGATCTTTTAAGGCAGTGTCATCCGAGTATTTTATAAGAAGGTTAGAGTCAGTGCCACTACAATCGTTAGTGTAGAGTGTGAACAGCACAGGGGAGAGAACTGTACCTTGAGGGGCGTCTATGGAAGTGGACCTAAGGGATGAGAGATCTGTTTGAAAGCGAACTGACTGGGTCCTATTTACAAGGAAGTTGACAATCCATAGGATAAGCCTTGGAGTTACATTGTAACGGATAAGTTTTTGAGCCATGAGATAGGGTTGTATAGTGTTGAAGGCTGAAGAAAAAAACAGGGCAGGGGATCTAACTGTTGTCCAGCGCTGAGTAATTCCCTTTGGTTTGTTGTACAATTCTGCCGCCAGCGCTAGCCTCACCTATCTGGTTTGTGAGTAGTGAAGAAAAAAAGAATAAAAAGAATGCGTACAAAAGAGCCAGGTTTTTCTAAATGTATGTATGCATGGTGCGGGTGTGTGATTGTGGCGTCGTCTGTACATCTGTTCTGCTTGTATGCAAACTGGAAAGAATCTTGATAGGGCTTGACCTGATCGAGCAGTCTAGAAAGGACAACACGCTCAAAGCACTTCATTACTATAGAGGTGAGAGCTATGGGGCGATAGTCATTGAGTGTCTTGGGCTTGTTCTTGGGGGACGGGGCAGACAGTAGATGTTTTCCAGAGTCTAGGCACAATGCAATCCTTCAGTGACCAGCTAAACAAACGGCTAAAAACAACAGACAACTGACTGGCACATGATCTCAAAACTCTTGCGCAAATATTATCAGGGCCCACTGCTTTCTTAACATTTAGTTAGCTAAAAAGCTTCTCAACCGCCTCGCCATGGATCTCAAAGTCTTCCTCAACATTGCCTGCCACATTAACTTTAAGCTGGGAAATCATACTGTCTAAGTCATCCTTCAGATCATCTTTTTCAAATCTACAATAAAACTCATTATGTTTTTCAGAAAATTCAGTTTATTCTTTCATTGGCATGCTACTGCTACTGAATTTTGATTTAACGTGGCCTGATAAAGTTTTAAGTCCGTTCCATGCATCTGCTAAGCTACCTGATTCAAACTGTGACTCTACTCTCTCTTTATACTTTTTCTTAGCGTCTAAAATCTGCTTCCTCAAATTATTCTATACTGCTTTCCTTTCTACTCTGTCTCCAGTTTGAAATGCATTTTTTTTCTCATTTAGTGTGGCTTTGTGAGACTTTGAAATCCAGGGTTTGTTGTTGGGATACAATTTCATTGTCTTAGATGGAATAATCATATCTTTTCAAAAATTCACATAGTCAGAAATCACTCCAGTAGCTTCGTCTATACTAACGCTAGAATTAAAAACAAAACAAAAAAAAATTAAAAAAAAAAACACACGTCCCAATCTGTACACTCAAAACATCCCTGCAACTGTTCTACACTATCCTTACACCACACTTTAACTAACTTCATCACTATGAACCGGCCTCCGTAGTGCAGTGGTTAGCGCGTCGGACTGGCGGCCGGGCGATCCGGGTTCGAATCCCAGCCGAGTCAAGCGGGACTTTTCCTACCTGGGTCGGCTCCTACCCAGAGCGGGTGTGCTATGGACCCAATGGAAAGGCTGATGCCACGCAGCCGAGACTCACCCACTTCACGGGTGCGACGTTGGGGGTGTTACCCGGGTTATGACGCATCGCAAGGTGTGGATGATTACACGGCTGGCACCGCAGGTGTCCGCAAGTCCCGGGCCTGGTTAATACCAGGATATGTATGACAGGAAGCGTGGAATGCGGCCCTGTCACGCAGTCCCTAACCACATGGATCGCCATGGCATCATCATATCATCCTCATCATCATGCAAAAATGAAAAAACGCTATTCCAGGTGCCTCTGACCCATCAAGTCTCCGTCTCATGGTGACCTCAGCCCAGTCCGGCCTCTAGGAGCCCTAGGTGCGCGGTTGTCTTCGGCTAGAGCCTGCTGCTGTGCGTGCAAGGACGTAGTGGTTGACTCGCCACCTCTGGGGGGAGCTCTCACTCGTCGACTCCGTGAATAGCAAAAAAATGTCGTAAGTAGGAAGACCACCGAAGTGACTCGGCAGTAGTGCGGAGTTTCCTCCGGAGGGAGTCCCCTACTACCTGACATATATACAGCAGTGGGGCCGGGAGTCTGGCTGGAACAACTGGAAGGCCTGGGTGAGCACACTGGGGTGGATGGGGGTGAGCGGCGTGGGAGGAAGACCTCTGAGGTCGACAGAGGAAAAAAAAAACAAAAAACACTTCATCACTATGGGCTCTGTCTGGATCTTGGGTTTCTATGCTGGGACAAGAAACACACTATTGTGGTCAGAATTACCAAAGGGAGGGAAAACAAATGATTGGGGACGTTTCCATACACTAAATCTAACGTCTTGTTCTTGCGAGTGGGGACAGTCACGTACTGGTGAAAAGTAGGTAAGCCACAGTCGTTAAAGTCACCTGCAATAAAGTTGGGGGCGTCAGGGGAAATAAGCTGTAACTGTCTAATCACATCCGCTATCTGGGCTGAGGCGTGGGAGGGGCTGGAGTGAAGGGGGGGGGGGGGGGGGGATATAGATGACCGTTACAAAAATATGACCAAATTCACGAGGGAGATAACGGGGTCTGAGTGACACTGACAATAAATATACATCACGTGTATTAAGCTGTTTCCTAACCATTACGCTTGACTTGCTATACCACCGTTCATTAACATACAGGCCTACTCGGCCACCCCACCGTTTTGCACTAATCTTACTATCTCTATCTGTTCTAAAAGGCGTACCAAAACCGTCGATCGCAACACTATCATCACTCACATCATCGCTCCACCAAGTTTCAGAAAAGCACATAAAACACACATTCTTATGCTCGCTCGTCAAACACGCACATTCGCTACCAGTTCCTCAAAGTTCATATTATCGCTCTTGGGACGGATAGAACGCACATTCGCCATGATCATGGATGGTAATGGGGCCTGTTTTTGTTTCTTCTCAGTCGTCGCATCAGCCCTTCCCCCCCCCCCCTCTCTTTCTCTTTTTCACGCTGCTCTTGCACTCGTGATAGCTCAACACAGTTCTCCTCACGTGAGGCAAGTCACACACACACAGTTGCTACTGCTCTCAGCAGCAGCAGGGACTCGCGAGTATACTGAATCATATCACGCGCGTTGTCGCCGCCATCTTGGTCTGAAAGCCGACTCGCCACACAAACACCCTTCAACACGCAAATACACGCCAACACAGTCAAAAACATCTTAAGAGTTTCCACAGTCTTCATCTTGAAGCCTTCACACAGCGCTCTGACATGTAAGGGAGGAGCCCCTATTATGAAACGGTGCCTATTATGAAACACCTTGCTCCCGGCGAAACGGAATAACTCAAAGTTTTCCAAATTCCGCCTGTGCAGTAATATAGAGCTACTTCAGTGAACCTTATTTCCGGTACAAGAATGTCAGGCCTGATGAAAACGAAAACACGCCGAGAAAATGTGATTTTTGACCCTTCTGCATTTAATGTTTTCGCCATTTTGAAACACCTACATCAGCATTCAGTTTTGTGATTTAAAAAAAAATCAGCCACTCTTGTTATGAAGAGCAATCTTCGGACATCAGATAACCAGCGGCAATCGTTTTGGTTCTCTTTTTGTTTTGGAGGCACGCATTTTCCTGGAGAGGTATCTTGTTCCTATTATGAAACACAAAGAGCACCTAATATGAAACGTGTTTCATAATTATAACAGTGTTTCATATAAGGAGCAGTGTTTGTCTAGCGTATATATCGGAAACCATCCAGCCAGTTTGTTCCAAATTTCAGATGTTGATACTTTTTCTCAATACAGAGTATCCCACACCAGGATCATGTCACTTTGGTCAAGGTCACAACGGCTACATTTATTATGTATGCCATTGTCCAGGCAATGTTACTGTAAACACCGAAACGATGTGATCCGAATGGCAAATTGAGATATTTTGTGACGACACAAAGTGTTGCATACCAGAATCTATTCACTGTCATAAAGGCCAAGGTCACAACATCCATATTTGTTTTGTGCAAAATTATAGTATTTTACCATATCACACATTGCGATCAATCTTAACTGTGCCTCTACCTCAAGGTCAAGGTTATAGTTGCCATATCTTTCTTGCAGATTATTGAGTAGTTAATACCTCTGAAACCGCTGTACTAATTTGCTCTGAACTTTTAGGAAAAGATGCCTTACCCTCATAGGCGATGTTTTTAACAGAATGAATTCACGACCTGTTAGGTGAGGGTCGCAGAGGGCATATTTGTGTGAGCCTTTGTGCAGGAAATATCTCTGAAATCACAGGCCCGGTTTTTTCCAACTTGTGTTTGATGATATTTTGACTTAACCTCTTCACAGCCGAGAAACTCTCAATGGGATCCATTTGCAAGACACATAGATCCTCATGAGCTTTGCGCGATCGCGGGGGGTCATGGCGATTTTGGCTCTTGCTGACACAACTGACATTATATTTATTTGACGTTCGGGTTCCTTGGGACTGAATTAGAAAGATTTCAGAGCAATATTTGCGTCTAGCGGTAATGAAGAGAATAAAACAGATAATTATGTCAAAAACCAGGTTTATGTCGCTACATCACTAACACAGTTGTCGGGAATGCTTTTAGACAGACAAAATGGCGCATTACTGTCTGCGGGGAGGGGGTGGGGCTAAATAGTTGTTCCAAGAGCAAACCTTGTTGACTTAGATGTGACAACACATGTAAAACAGTATAAATGTAGTCACCAATCGTCCATGCAGCCGTTCTTCAGCCGTCGTGTGTGTATGCGTGCGGTTTGTATAAGGCAATATCTTCTGGGCTATAACATTTACAGACTTTAAACTCGACACAATTGTAGTAAAACTGTTGCCGCTATGGTTTCATGTGAAAGAAAAAACAGAAGATTGTGGTGAAAACCCTTTAAAATAGAAACAAGGAACGACGTTTCGGGTCAAAGATCCTTCTTCAGGTGACATTGAAACAAACGTAGAACAGAAAAGAACACGAGAGAAAGAAAAGACGTCATCTTTACAATTCCGACACAATTGTAGTTTACAAGAACAACTTTACCTACATATTTCACCTGGAGAAAAGGTCAAGGTCATCCCAGGTCGATGTGTTTGTAAAGATTAGTCATTTTTTGCACACAAAATTAAAAAAAGTTAACTTTGGGAGCAAAAGTTTGAAAGTACGTAAGTATGAATTTTATACCACGAATATTTAACTCACTTTTAATATTAAATGAACCTATAATGTATGCTAACCATCTCTCATGCCCTAAGTTTACAAAATGTAAGTGAAACTTGTAAAAAGGACATAATCACACTGTTTCATAATAGGAGACCTAGTGTTTCATATTAGGCAAATGGTGCCTAATATGAAACAATGCGTCACATTTTTCAAACTGGAACTGCTTTTGCCGGCATCGATTCGAGTTTTGAAATTTGGCTTTGTCCTAAGATGCATCACTATAATCTCTATCAAACCCTGGTTTTGGATTGATTCTACCTTTCTTTGGACAGTCGCGCGAGACGTTTTTGCTTAAGTGTTTCATACATGGGTCTCCTCCCCTACAAACGTGAAAGTTGCTCTATAAAACAAGGTAAATCCACAAAATGACAGAGAAAATGCACCACAGTATCGCCCTATGCGGAGCGCCACACTTCACGCAGTGTAAACATACACTACATACATACATATATACATAATACATATGTTGTAGGGGGGTGTATTGGGTCTTTCTCACGCACTCACACCCTGGGGTTCGCTTCCGTGAGGGTCGAGAAGAGGCTTACTTCACGAACATCTTTTTATTCACGGCATTAAATCAAGGCTGTAAGCCAAGGTCTTTAAATCAATGCCCTTAATTCAATGCCACCCTGCAACAAACATTACAGGTCATAAATATATATCATATACAATATAGCTTGGACGTACGTTCTAGCTATTATCAAACTACCATAAATATACATGCGCTACAGCTTGAACATACATTCTAGCTATTTTCAAACAACCAAAATTACAAAAAGAATGTACAGTACAAATCAGTTCTAAACAAAGAATTATAAAAACAGACAATCAAGTAAAAATAACATAAAATGCAATAACAACATTTTTCAGTTAATGCAATATTCTATTACCTTAACAAATAACCAAACATCTAGCTATTCAACATACCTTAGCAAAGTGTCAAAGGTGGATAACATGGAGGTAGACTGAATTTCATATGACCAGATGCAGTCAAGTAACAAAACTGCTGTGTCTGACTGCCAAAAAATGTCACAGCAGATATAGATGAATACAGTTCAGTCAAAGCTCATGCACCTGACTGAAAACTCATGACAAAACATACCGCCCAAGATGCACTGGATTCTTGGAGCACGTATAGCTACACGCTGTCCAAACACAGAGTCAGGCAGCATTACTTATACATTTAGGCTAGAGCTAGGCACAATATAACTCTATGCTTCCACTGACTAAACTGTTCTAACTTACAGTGAAACCTGTCTGGTATGCAGTGCAGTCTATCGATACCACCTTATAAAACAAGACAACGGAATGAAGTAGATCAAGTTAAAAGAGAAAAGATCTATGAAGACAATACTAACTAGGAATTAACAACCTATTTGGCTTTATCCATTAATTAACATTTATTTACCTTACAAATCATAATCAGTGGAAAATATAGACTAAACACTTCCATTCCTCTATTTAACCACATGATCAAAGATCACTCTACCACATTCATCCATGCAAAGTGAAATAACGTCCTCGGCATTTCCGTTTAAGTACTAAATAATTAAATGGTGAAGTTACAAAACCCCTTGACAATATAATAGGAACAAAAAGAAAAGAAAATAATACAGGAAATGTGACTGTTGCGAAACAATAGGCAAGGTATCCACTAAGTATACGTCTGACTTTGGCATGACATTCAGCGCCATGGTAAGCTAGGCTCGACACACTGGATGTAAGAGGTTATGGTGAAGTGTGATGGCATGACATCCTGCGCCATGGTAAGCTAAGCTAGGCTCGGTACACTGGATGTAAGAGGTTATGGTGAAGTGTGATGGCATGACATTCTGAGCCATGGTAAGCTAGGCTCGGTACACAGGATGTAAGAGGTTATGGTGAAGTGTGATGGCATGACATTCTGCGCCATGGTAAGCTAGGCTCGATGCACAGGATGTAAGAGGTTATGGTGAAGTGTGATGGCATGACATCCTGCGCCATGGTAAGCTAGGCTCGGTGCACTGGATGTAAGAGGTTATGGTGAAGTGTGATGGCATGACATTCTGCGCCATGGTAAGCTAGGCTCGGTGCACAGGATGTAAGAGGTTATGGTGAAGTGTGATGGCATGACATTCTGCGTCATGGTAAGCTAGGCTCGGTGCACTGGATGTAAGAGGTTATGGTGAAGTGTGATGGCATGACATTCTGCGCCATGGTAAGCTAGGCTCGGTACACTGGATGTAAGAGGTTATGGGGAAGTGTGATGGCATGACATTCTGCGCCATGGTAAGCTAAGCTAGGCTCGGTACACTGGATGTAGGAGGTTATGGTGAAGTGTGATGGCATGACATTCTGCGCCATGGTAAGCTAGGCTCGGTACACTGGATGTAAGAGGTTATGGTGAAGTGTGATGGTATGACATTCTGCGCCATGTTAAGCTGGGCTCGGTGCACTGGATGTAAGAGGTTATGGTGAAGTGTGATGGCATGACATTCTGCGCCATGTTAAGCTGGGCTCGGTACACTGGATGTAAGAGGTTATGGTGAAGTGTAATGGTATGACATTCTGCGCCATGTTAAGCTGGGCTCGGTACACTGGATGTAAGAGGTTATGGTGAAGTGTGATGGCATGACATTCTGCGCCATGGTAAGCTAGGCTCGGTGCACTGGATGTAAGAGGTTATGGTGAAGTGTGATGGCATGACATTTTGCGCCATGGTAAGCTAGGCTCGGTACACTGGATGTAAGAGGTTATGGTGAAGTGTGATGGCATGACATCCTGCGCCATGGTAAGCTAGGCTCGGTACACTGGATGTAAGAGGTTATGGGGAAGTGTGATGGCATGACATCCTGCGCCATGGTAAGCTAGGCTCGGTACACTGGATGTAAGAGGTTATGGGGAAGTGTGATGGCATGACATCCTGCGCCATGGTAAGCTGGGCTCGGTGCACTGGATGTAAGAGGTTATGGTGAAGTGTGATGGCATGACATTTTGCGCCATGGTAAGCTAGGCTCGGTACACTGGATGTAAGAGGTTATGGTGAAGTGTGATGGCATGACATCCTGCGCCATGGTAAGCTAAGCTAGGCTCGGTACACTGGATGTAAGAGGTTATGGTGAAGTGTGAATGAACTACCAAAGAAATATCAATTATACACACGAACTTATCACGACATTAATTCGAGAGAAACTATGACTCTTTAAATCAAGTTATCTGGTACCCGAGTGAAAACAAAGTAAAGTCCGGGCATGGTTCTAAGTACTATTCCCATGTTAACGCCATGCTAGACCTACTGAGTTAAGATGGATGATACAATTTCAGACAATCTTTCAGGATCCATCTGTACCTCTCCACTCTTAATCAGGTCCGATAGAAAAACTATCTTACTTTTCCATTCTGGTCCAACAGGTTGTTGTGCCATAGCATCCTCACCTGTAGTCTGCCAAGTAGGGGGTCTTCCATGTCTACTAGAAACACGAAGAACCGGCTGTTCTTGCTCTTGATTTGGACCTGTGTCCTCTTCACTGTCTCTGGTAGTCCCTTCCTCCTGTGTCCGACCACTTGTCTCATCTGTGGGCGCGCTCAGCTCTCCACCTTCTACACTCACGGTGGACTGGTGGTCGTCACCACTCAAGCTGGCTGCCCCGTCATCCACAACAGCTCCTTGAGCGTCCTCAGAAGGTTGTGATGACATCTCCTCAGCTTGCTTATCATCCTCCTCCTCTCCGGCAGCGAGTTTAACTGCTGGGTCAGAACTCTGGAGTTCAAGCTGCACTTCTACGATGACTGAGTCTGACTCGTCACCTTCCTCTGAGTATGCTGTCAGATCACGTGTAGTCCGTTCCTGTTCCTGCTTGGCTGCCTTGCTCCTGGCCCGTGGTGCCGGAACTGGCCGTGGCCTGCCTGTCACTGTCTCATCATTTCTGTCACTTGATGCCGCGGCAAGGGGTAAGAGATGATTCCGGTGAAGGGTTCTCTTACAACTTGCATCTCCCTCTTTGTGTATCCTGTACACGGGAACACCTTCATTTGGTTGGGAACTGACATTGTAGATATCCTCTTCCCACTTGTCTGAGAGCTTGTGTTTGCCCTCGAAGGCAAGTGTGCGGACGAGCACTTTGTCTCCTTTCTGTAAGGTTGCTCCTCGCGCTCTGATGTCATAGTGCTCCTTCTGCCGTCGTTGAGCCCCATCCGCTGTACTGGCCGCAACTTTGTAGGCTTCCTGAAGGCGCGTCTGTAGATCAGTGACATACCTGCTGTAGTCTTTGGCGTTCTTTCCTCGTTCCAGCCCGAATACTAGATCGATGGGTAACCTTGCCTCTCGCCCAAACATGAGGAAATACGGAGAGTGACCGGTGGACTCGTTTCTTGTGCTGTTGTAGGCGTGGACTAGAGGGGCTACTGACTTATGCCACTGCGCTTTCCGCTCTGGCTCCAGAGTGCCTAGCATCCCTAGCAAGGTCCTGTTGAAACGCTCGGTCATCCCGTTCCCCATTGCGTGATATGGCGAGGTCCTGCTCTTGTCAATACCGGCCAGCTGACAAAGATCTTTGATGACACGACTCTCAAAGTTCGCGCCTTGGTCTGAGTGGAGCCTCCTGGGAAATCCATAATGCACTATGAAGTTGTTGAAAAGCGCGTCTGCTGTTGTCTTGGCGGTCTGATTTCGAGTCGGTATGGCCTGGGCATATCTCGTGAAGTGGTCGGTAATCACAAGGATATGCTGATAGCCACTGGAAGACGTCTCCAGGCTCAAGAATCAATGCAAACTAGCTCCATGGGCTGACTGCTGCTGATGTTGACTAACGGGGCCTTCTGTCCAACAGCTTTCCGGGGTAAACATCGGGGGCAGTTCTTGCACCAGTCTTCAACCTGACTTGCCATCCGAGGCCACCAGAATCGCTCCTTTGCCAGTGCAGTCGTGCCGTCCCGGCCTGGATGGCCTATGTCATCATGAATCCCTTGCAGAGCGCGTTTGATGAATGCTGCAGGCAAGACTAACTGTGACTGCACCACCCCGTCGATTGTCGTCTCCTTGTGCAGTGCTCCACGCTGCAGTCGAAAACGTTGCCAGTGTCGGTACATCACTGCGTGCTCAGGCGTGCTAGCGAAGTCTTGGCCTCGAGGAATGCGCTTATTCCTGATGAGCCTCAGCAACGGACCTATAACTGAGTCGTCATCCTGTGCTCGACGCCAATCCTTACGCGTAAACTCAGCCAAGTCTTGACCATCCGGCTCATCAAGTACGTCCGCTATTGTGATCGATAAGCAATGCGTCTCTATCACCGGACAGCTGACAGCCGAACAGATGGTGTAAATGGCCTCCGTGGACAACTCATCCTCTTGTCCGTCAGGGTTGTGAATAATCCTCGACAACGTGTCTGCGTCAACATTTTGTACACCAGGCTTATACTTGATGTTGAAATTGTACGCTGCCAGGGCCGCCAGCCATCTGTGGCCTGTCGCGTCAAGCTTTGCAGTGGTGAGCACGTATATCAGCGGATTGTTGTCCGTGTGAACGATGAAGCGGGCGCCGTAGAGGTAGTCTTTAAACTTTTCTGTGACTGCCCATTTTAAAGCGAGGAACTCTAGTTTGTGGGCTGGATAATTCCGTTCAGCTTTTCCTATTGCTCTACTGGCATAGGCTACAACGCGCTTGGCGCCGTCCTGTTCCTGGTAGAGAACACAGCCGAGCCCTGTCCTGGATGCGTCGGTGTGGAGCTCGAAGGGCCTAGTGTAATCAGCATACCCTAGAATTGGAGGTGATGACAGTATGTTCTTTAGTCGCTGAAAGGCCTCTTCCTCTTCATCTCCCCACATCCATGGCTTCTGGACATGCGGCTTTCGCTTCCCTCGCTGTTTCTTGGTCGGTACAGGCATGACTGTCAGGGGCGCAGTGATCTTGGCGAAATCTTTAACGAACTTGACGTAATAACCTGAGAACCCTAGGAACCTCCTTACTTCCTCTGGTGTTGTCGGTGTAGGCCAATCTCTGATGGTTTTGGTCTTTGCCGGGTCTGGTTCGATACCCTCACATGACACAGCGTGGCCAACATAGACCACCTTGGCCTTGAAGAGATGACATTTCTTGGGTGCTAGCTTGAGACCAGCCTCACGCAGCCGTTGAAACACCAGCCTCAGGCGTTCTATGTGTTCCTGGTATGTCCGAGCGAACATGATGACGTCATCCAGGTAGATGAGACATATCCGCATGTGGTACTCTCCTAAAATGTCTTCCATGAGTCGCTGATACGTAGCGGGTGAATTCGTCAGCCCGAATGGGAGGCGGTTGTACTCGTAGAATTCGAGTGTACCGACGGTGAACGCAGTACGCTCTTTGTGTTCCTCGGCGATTTCAACCTGGTAGTAGCCGCTTTTCATGTCCAGGACACTGTAGTACTGTGATCCAGATAAGCAGTCCAGGATTTCTTCTAACCTTGGCAAAGCGTAGGAGTCGTGTATAGTCCTGCTATTTAGCTGTCGGAAGTCTGTGCACAGACGAAGGCGTCCATCTTTCCTTCGTGCTAAGACGATATTTGAACACCATGGGCTGTAGGACTTGCGGATTATTCCACCTGCCAGGAGTTGCTGTATGTGTGAGGGAACTCCATCCAGCATCGATGGTGGTATCATGCGGTGTTTCTGCTTGAAGGGGCGGTCGTCACTGAGTTCGATCCGGTGTCGCACCCTTGAAGCTAAGCCTACATCCTCCTCGCTTTTGGAAAAGATGTCCTCATACGCGGTAATCAGATCTTGTGCCTCCTTCAACTGACCCGGTGTTAAGTTGTCAGTGTCTATCTCAACGAGTGAAAGCAAATTTTCCTGCACCTCTTCAGGCAGATCCTCCAGCTCTGTGATGTCCACTGGCTGAACCTCACATAGAAGAGCCCTCGGTTCAAATGAGACTGTAAGGGTGGACGTGTTCGATAGGATAACCTCAACTGGACTCGTCTCATTGTAAGCGTAGCTAATGAGGGTCGGATTAACTCATTCTACCCCAACACCGAAATCCTCAAATTTTGCCGTTGTCCTCTGAATACTGCAGTGTATGCAGGACACAGATCGACCATGATAGTTCAAGGGTGATGCCAGAATAGCTTGGCGCCCATAGGCGCCAAGCTATTCTGGCATCACCCTTGAACTATCATGGTCGATCCTTATCTTGCTGTGGTGTGTCTGGGGTAGAATGAGTTAAGGTCGACGTCCGGGTCTACATCAGGATGGGGCTGAAGAAGGGCACATGTGCGATGGTATGGCTGCGACTTGTCTACCATTCCCCTCAAGGTGACTTGTTCGTTAGGTTGAAGTATCACACGTCTCTTCTCTGCCGATCGCACCACTGCTATCCTGTTGCAGTTCCTTGATAGTTGTTTCTCCCGAAGCGTGATGCTTTTCAGTGCCAGTTGCCATGATGTCTGTCTGTCTGGGGTTTGTATACAGCGATCACCAGTGCGCTGAGTACAGCTGTCCTTCACTCTGGCTAGGAAGTTAGTACCCAACAGAACTGGAGTCGCAGCACTGTAGTCAGTCCCGGATCCCTGGCACGACGAGCAAAAGACAGGGGTGTACGGTGCTGCTGAGTCCTGTGGCAATCACATCCGCCTTAATGTAGCCAGAGTATGGTAGCGTCTCTCCATTAGCGCACTCAATCCGTAGTAGGTGTTCAACCTTTTGAAGTTCCAGGTGGGTTAAGTGTTTCGCATAGAAATCCTGTGTCACAGTCGATACGGCTGATCCTGTGTCTAACAGGGCAGATGTTGCAACACCTTCAACTTGGATTCCTGCTTCGTTAGGCTGACCCACAAGATCATCCAATGTCTCATGGTCCATATTTTGGAATGCCTGTAGTTGGGGCTGATACTGGCGGCCGCGCGTCTGCCCCTGCTCGCGGGCCCCTAGGGAAAATCCTGTTTCAGATGGTCAAGTCGTACTCTGCAGCCGATCCGCAGATGACCGTACTGCCCACAACGGAAACCTCGAGGTCCTCTTGGGTCAGACTCTGCAGTTCGTCGGCGATATAAACCTCCAGCGCTTGATCCTCCGCATGGTTGATTCTGGTGTTGAGTCCTGTTATCTGGTCCTGAAGTCTGCAGATCACTTGATCTGTCCCCGCCTGCAGCTCCATTCTTGTTCCTGTCCAATTGCAGCTCCTTGACTGCGGCAGTCAGTTGGCGTAGGGCTGTTCTCACTTCGTCCAAATCCGATTTCTCCTTTTTCTTTTCAGACACCGCAGATTTGCAGGAAGTGGCCGCTATGCTTTGTCTTGTTGCAGCTGGATGTTCTTTTTTTCACCCGACGCAGCATCATTCGCAGATCGTCAAATGTCTTGGCTTGGTTGTACTGGTATGCCGAGACATCCTTCAGTTCCTGTCGTATCCCTGACCACATAATATTCTTAAGGGTTTCATCCACGCTTTTCTGCAGGGGTATGTTTTGTTGCTTTACACGCTCCAACAACATCTCTAGTCTACAACCCCACTCGGCGACCGTCTCGGTTGGCTGTTGTCTGGTACCGTAGAGAGCAGCGAGAGCATCAGCCTCTGTCTGAATGTCGCCATAAATGCCGTCCATTTTTGCGATTATGTTTGGGATAGACGACTGCGGATCCAAATGAGTGATAATGTGACCAGCTCTCCCCTGTAACGACGCGCGTATGGCATCTCTGATGTCGCGTTCTGGGTGCCCCTCACCTAATAGACTCTTCACTTGATGCCTCCACACCGCGTAGTCCACTGCTGCTTCACCATTGAACTTCGTCAGCCAGGGTTTCCGTCCGATGGTCAGAACTGGTGGAGCTTGCGACTGGTGGAGTGTACTGTTGGCGTGGGCTACAGTGCCGTCACCACTGTCTTGTTCTGCAGCCGACTGGATGACGGGGGATGGAGACGCACCTTGTTCCATCTTTATTGGCTGACCCTGCTGGAGCCTTTTACGTACTCCGTCATCCAAGTCTGTAGCTCTTCTTTGGTTCTGACCCTTGGTCTGGCTCCAAGTTGGTTGAAAATGTCCCGCAGTTCTGGAAAATCTTCAGCGACTACACCACCCTGTGCGCCGGGTGACTCCTCTGAGTCGGCCATTGTTGCGAGGGGGGTCTATCTACGGGGTAAGCCCACTCAGGTGTCACTAGGGTTTAGAACTGCAAAACCGAACTATAAACCACCTCCAAATTCTAAGATAAGCTTTGAGTAAATAGCAAAAAAAAAAAAAAAAAAAAAACCCCTTCAAATCTGGCTCTGTATCATGCACCTTATTGTGTCTATACTCACCAGGCTATTTCGGTGGTGATTATCCAAAGTCTAGACCACCTGCACATAACTGTTTAACCACAAAAAGTGTTTCCAGTCCGAAGCTATCATTTACAAGTAACCATACCGCCTGATGCTTAACGCTTATGACTGAAGAGCTTAAGCCACCAAGCCAAAGTCCAATATTTCTTTAAATAAAACGCTGAAATCAGTCACAAGAACTTAACAGATGATCCCAAAATATATACTAGATCAAAAGAACATGTTCAGAAAAAAAAATGATCACACGATCTCGCACACACACAAAAAAAAACAAAACAAACGTAGACGTTTGCTTGTGCTAGGAAACGCATACCACACATTCACTGTACTTATCACATTACCAGGCACAGTGTGCTCGTCAGTCTCATTTTTTTTCGAAAGAAGAGAAACAGTTGCTGAACTGAAGTATGAACTTAAAGCTGATTTTGAAAGTAGAGGATATATCGTGCACGAAATGAGTGCCAATTTATATCGAGCTATGACATGAGACTGGGCTTTTCCTTTTTTTCCAAGTCCAAAAGCTGTGAAACATTGTAAAAAATGAACAAAGTATCCAGTCTCGTGCTAATGTGACTCAACTGCTTCTATTCTCTCTGTTTTTTTTTCCAAGTAAAAACAGACCGACGAACGCACATGACACTGCTATGCATAATCAGGCTAACCAACGCATGCACAACTAAATGAATACAAGACTACTGATAGAAAGAGGAAGGAAAGATAGGAAAGATGGGGTGCGCTCCTACGAGAGAACCTACCAAAAGGGGGAAGGGGTAAAATGTGGCTGTCATTGCAGGTAGGCAGAAATTCCTGCCTTCCTCCAGTATTGCCGATGGTGTGCTGAAGAGGTCGCCAAGACCGAAACAGCTGTCCACACCGGCTTAATATCTGGACCCACCTTGGGGGGACCTAGATTTAAATTTCCATGCACTAAGTGGGGGCTTCTATATGCATTGCTTTCAGTGACTTTCTTAGCGCACCCCCTCTTTCCTATCTTTTTTTGTGCTTTGGCCACTGTAGATCTATGATCACTGGTCGATCATGCACACTTCTCTCCCCTGACAGTGCTCTTACCTACTTTACTTTGTAAACTTCCTAAAATATGAGCACTGGCAGTCTCCCCTTTTCTTTTCATTTATTACTACAATATCGACTGCAACCCTTTCCCCTTTTGGTAGGTTCTCTTTTAGGGTGCATGGAAATTTAGCTCTAGGTGGTGGCATGGAATGTATGCCCCTGCAGACACCACAGTAAAATGTGGTTGTCATTGCAGGTAGGCAGAAATAAAAAAGAGAGATCCCCAGGACTCCGGATTCTCAGGAGCCAAGCAAATACCCTCCAGCTCTTTATTTTTGAATACAAAACACTCTCACCTCTCTTAGCGCTGACATTCCCAGGAGAAGATCGGCGATCTTTTGGTGAAACAAACCTTAGCATCCCCACTAGTTCTATCACACTTACTCTTGAGAATCATCAATTGTATTGTCTATTGTCTGGAACATACATACGCACACACAAACAAACATACTCACACACGTAAACCCCATTTAACCATGCAGACTGCACACCGCAGAGTATTGATCCACCCCCCACCCGGCCTACACGCACTGAATAAAATATGCACGTCAGGAAAATAATCACCACGCCACAATAGACATTGACGAAAATCTCCAGAGTCGTTAGCCAGTATGCGCGCAGGTAGTTTTGAAATGCACAAAAGATTTTTAATGATCCGATCATATGCGTGTGTCCTGGTCTGACGACCCCGCCGTATGCTGAATGCTTTCAAAAGAAGCCAGATATGCTAATAGGATTGGAAAACCGGCCGTTTCTGTCGCAATCAGTAGCACACACACTGGCATAATGGTGTAATCAATAATTTGTTATTGGGCTGCCCGCAACAAGTTTCAAGTCTGGTGCCAAGTAGAACTATATACTTACCTACAACCTCTCCACTTGACTTCGGGTTGTGAAAGAGAATACCTGTTTTTCAGAAAAATCAATACAGCACCCAGTCTGCTGGCCGGCCCAGTATTGTTGTTTCTGACTGCCTCCCGGGTAGCTATTGTCAACTCATATCAATCACGGGCTAATAGGATTGGAAAATTACACTGTCATAATCACAACAGCCAGCACCCAGTCAATCAAATACTTGCACTGGTAATGCACTAGATCAATCACGCCAGACATTAGTGCGCACTTCAAAAACAACTTACAAGTTGTAGGTAACTACTTAAAGGTTACCTCTGCAGGTTCTTTATAATTACTTACCATAAGAACTTATTAATTACTTACCATAAGAACTTATTAATTACTTACAAGAACTTGTCTCTAGTCACAAGATACTGAGTCAGATTTGACAAGATACAAAGACAAAAAAAGTTATTTTTTAAAAATATTCTGGCGGAGCTGTGGGCGTCAAATAGACAGGTGGCGTGTCATCTCTCTGTGAAGTGTATGACAAAAATATTGTTTGATTACCAAAACTAATTTTTACTTCCCTAAAAGTCCTTGAAGTTTTTCTGTGGTTTCTTGTACCCCTATCCTTTTTCCTTCTGCTAAAAAACTAGACTTCAGTTCTTCAACATTTACAGGAGATTGACTACGCATTTTATTTTGTATTTCAGATTTCAGCTGTTTGTAGTTATTTAAATCATCTTGGACTCTCTTAAATTCATCGTCATCAATATAATTGTCCTGCAATGCTTTACTTCTAATCAGTTTTAAACTACTGAGTTTTGCACCCGCCAGCATACTCAATGCTTCATGTTTCTGTAACTTTGTGTGAAATCTCTTGTTGATGCCTTCCAAATCAAAGCATGCCAGTCCTGTGGCAATGCTAGCTCCTTCAAGGCCGACTCCAATTAAACTTCCAATTCCAGTTGATATCAAAACAATACCCCCAACAGATAATCCGGCTGAAACAGCACCAACTGCCATAGATGTGTTTTGAACAGAATTGAAAACGGTCTTATACCGTCTCTTACACCGTGAGTATTTTGCCTCCTCTCCTTCCAAATATTTCAATGCATCTGTAATATTTATTAATCGGAATGCGTCTGCCTGTAATGTTTTATCTGATGCAATTGTCTCAATCGACACAGTATCAGTCGTCGGTAGTTGCGGATACAAGTTCACCATTTTTTTTATTGACAAATATTTTTTTTATTTAATCAGTGATTACATTTTGCAGCTCTTCAAAAGTATACAATTTGCTAGCATAATAAAATGAAACAAGATCAATGTGTTCCAGTTTTATGTAACTCAGACGAACAAAAGTTGTTTTGTCGACCACCGCCATAACTGCGGGTATACTGCTTGAAACTTCTATATCTGTGCCTTTTTTAATAGCAATAAAGACCTTTGTTGACTCTGCCACTGTGTCATTCCACGTAAGTTTGATTCCCTGTGCTATATCTGCCTCTTTTACAGAAGCAACAGATTTCATGATAATTTCAAATACTATTGTCGCTTCTTTTGCCATGGCAAAGTTTGCTGGTGAAAACACAACTTCTGTGTCTGTTCTATTTTTTTCTATGCGTAAGAAGATATCTCCGTTTTTCATACTCTTGCACCTTTAGTTTTTCTCTGCTATTGTTGTCTGGGGCAAAACTTAGAACAAGGCTTACAATCAGCGGCCCAGAGTTAACAACTTTTCTAAACACTAATGCACCATCATCATCAGTGTATACATAAGGACTAATAAATTCAAACTTTATGTCCCAGTCAATTGTGGGCGGTGGAACAGGCACAGGTGAAACTACCCACTTATTTTTCACATGTATTAAGTTGTAAGGCACATTATTTACAGGCGGAGTAGGAACAGTGACATCACGCAGCTGACCAAGTTTAGGAATCGGTCTCTCTGTTCCGTCCTTCATGTCATCAATTACTTTCCGCTTGTACATACCAGTTGAATCAAGTTCAAAACCATACACTTCCTCCACCTCCCCTTCCTTTTCAAAATCCTGCACATCAGCCAAATCTTTCAACTCTGTCACTGGACACGCAACTGGTATGATTCTCGGCTTTGGACCACCACTCATTTTTATAAACAAAAATAAAATTATTTAACTTCTAACACTACACTAAAATCATGCATAAGAACTGGTTTGCCATCCTGATTAGTTACAGATAAACACAATGATTCAAAGAAACTGGAACCCAATTTCTTAAACTGTAAAGGAAATCTAACAACCACACTTTCACAATAGGGAGCAGTTCCAGTCGGCACACATCTCAACAAAGTTGATGGCTTTCCATTGTGCACATTTTCAGTTGTGTTTAATTCTTTTAAGTGAACATTTAGTACTGTGTGTACTGCCAAATGAACAGGATATCTTCCAGTTATTTTAAGTTTTTTTGGCTTTATATATCTTATATCTGTGTCACGCATTGATAAAAAATCTTTTTCTGTTGTCCAATCTTCATCATTCTTTACAATATATAAAGCTCCTATATCAGATTTGTTTAAAAAACCAAGTAGTATTACAAGACTATCTGATAATACAAACTGACTATCTTTTTGAAATTCCAATGTAACAAGCAAGTTAGCTGGATTTAAAGTTGCTTTAATTTTATACATTTCTTGTAAAAATTTACCTATAGTACAAAAGTCATAATACCCAGGCCGTAATTGATAAGGGTCAAACGCTCTAACACCGATATTTCCTTTTACAGTATAATAACCATCATCTGTTTCATTACACCATTTTACAGTGTAAAACATTTCATGGATAGCTACAGCCTTGCTACCATCTCTATTATCAATCCCATTAGTTAACCATACTGGTTTGCTTGTGTCAAGATTTGTTAAAGTGATAAACATTTTTATTATCTCATAAAAAAGAACGATGGAATTTAAATCACCAACAAGTGTCACTACAAACGCATTTCAATTTAATGTGGATGCCAAATATAATGTCGCACCTACTTATGAACAGAAAATAATACAACTAAATCAGCTTGATATTGCTGTGTCTGAACAAGATTTCAAGTGAAAGTACCCAATCCGTTTGACCATTACCTAAACCCTCCAATTACAGACGATGCTACAGCAAGAAAGTGGACATCAAGACCATTACAGATGTTTCAAAACCAACTTAACTTTGCTATACTGTGTTCTACTACAGGATGCGGTGTTTCATTTACAGACCATTTGAATCACTCAAACAAACTGATTAGATCTGTCTACCGTTTCCACACATATTACCAATTAAGAAGAATACTGTCAGAACTACATACACCACTACCAACTGAATCCAGTTTCAACAGGTATAACAATCCCATGGATATGAAAGCATTTGAGCGCATCTGTAATGAGTTTAACATCAGCACTAAGTATGACTTTACACAAAAACTTGATGATCACAATGGCATGGGTACATTGTATTACGCTATGAGTCACAGACAATACCCACAAGATTATTATCCTGGTTACACTTCATTCTCACAAAAATCACAAGTCTGGTTAGGATCAATAGAACAAAAACAGTCTAATGCCTGGACCACATTTGTATTAGACAAGAGTGACGGGTTTACTCAAGCAGGAGTCGTGCGCATCAATGAGTCTATCAGAACATATGTGTGGTGTATACTAGGAGCACAATCACTAACAAAATCAAACATTTTAAATGGGAGTGGTAAATTCGAGGCACAAAAACAGTTTCTCGCAAACCTGGAAGATTCGATTAATTCAACAGTAGATCTCCCATCAAGCATACAGCGCTATCAAGACGTACTTAGATATGCCAGATCAAAAGTTGACTTTGTAGTTGGCATCGGGTTATACATGTTACCATCTGACCTACAATTACAAATGGGTACAATAACAAATTATAATAATGAAATAATTGTTGCTGGTCGTGATCAGAAATTAGGACTCAATAAATCTGTAAACACACACCTACAACCATTAACAATGCCAGCCCCAGTAACATCACCACCCGTACAGGCAGTAACGCCAGCAATGTCAGTAACAGCCCCAGTCCCGGCACCCACCCCTGTACTGGCACCAACCCTGGCACCAGTACCAGCACCAGCACCGTCATCAAACACACATGAGTCAGAGAGAACTGCATTGGTAATAGGCCTCACAGGACTGGGTATATTACTTCTTTATCTGTTTCATTAAATCATCATCATCATCATCAGTCCCTTGCCCGAACTGGGCGTTGGGGGGACTGAAAGGCAGCAGCAACAGACAGTGCTCTCCACTGAGTTCTATTTTGGGCGGTGGCAAGCAAGTCTGGCATCTCGAGTTCGGTCCATTCTTTTATGTTTGCGACCCAACTCTTTCTCTGACGACCTCGCCGACGACTTCCTTCGAGAGTGCCTTGGAGGATAGTCTTGGACAAGGTGTTGTGTCGGGTCACGTGGCCAAACCAAGCAAGCTTGCGCCGTTTCACGGTTGCCAGAAGGGGTTCATGTGGGCCCACCAGGGAAGTGACGATGCTCCGTACATATTCGTTGGTCTTGTGCTCGCGGTACGAGATGCGGAGCAACTTCCTCAGGCACTTGTTCTCAAAGGCCTGGATTTTCTTTTCTGAGTCTGCAAGCAGTGTCCAAGTCTCACAGCCGTAGAGTAGAATAGACACTACGAGGGACTTGTAAAGCCTGTACTTGATGGTGAAGCTGATGGAGTTACTTCGCCATATCCTGTCCAGCCTGGCCATTGCGGATGTTGCTGTACCTATCCTGATACGGATCTCTGCTATGCAACTACCGTCTTTGGACAGGGTGGCTCCCAAGTACTTGAAGCTATTGACCTCTTCTAGCTTCTGGCCGTTCATGTGAATGTTGCTGCTGCTGTCGCTTGTGGTGTTGATCATCACTTTGCTTTTATCCGTACTGATCTCCATGCCATAAGACCCTGCGCTACTTGAAAGTTTGTCTGTCAGGTTTTGGAGCTCACTATTGCTGCCTGCCATGAGGTCAATGTCGTCTGCGAATCGAAGATTGCACAGGGATCTGCCACCAATAGAGATTGAAGTATGGTGGTCGTGGAGGGTTTCCTGCATGATCTTCTCCAGGAATATGTTGAAAAGGACAGGAGAGAGCAGGCATCCTTGACGGACACCGATCGTCGTCCTGAAGAACTCGCCTGACTGATTGTTAAGTAGAACCGCGCTGCAGGCGTTCTTGTAAAGCGCTTCTATCATTTGGATCAGTCCCTCCTCTATGTTGAACGATCTCATGACTTGCCAGAGTCCGTCGTGCCAGACGCGATCAAATGCTTTCCTGAAATCAATGAAGTTGTGGTAGAGTTCGCGCTGATGCTGCAGATGTTTCTCGATCAGGACGCGGCAGTTGAAAATCTGCTCTACAGTGCTTCTTCCAACTCTGAAGCCAGCCTGTTCTTCTGCCAGCAGTTCCTCGGCGAAAGTTTTGAGGCGGTTGAGAATGATTCTAAGCATTACTTTGCTAGGGTGACTTATCAGACTGATAGTTCTGTAGTTCTGGCACTGTTTCAGGTTTCCTTTCTTGGGGAGCGGGATCACTAGAGACTGTGTCCATTCTACTGGCCATTTCTTTTGCTCCCAGATCTTTTGACAGAGTGTAGTGAGGACCTTCGTTGTTACTTCTCCTCCATGTTTCAACAGTTCAGCAGGTACGTTGTCTACACCTGGAGACTTTCCTCCCTTCAGGCCGCGTACGGCTGCTTCCACCTCTTCAGCTAACACTGGCAGGTCTTCAGCCTTCCTGGCCCCAGCCTGGTTGTTTTGGAGGATGCTGGTGTCTGGCTCAGCCTTGTAGTTATACAAGTCTCGGCAGTACTCAGTCCATCTGTTTAGTACAGCAGTGTTTTCCGTAAACCCACCATTAATCATCCTACTGACACCAAAAATATCAACACATGCTCTGCCATAATCCCCACTACCTTTGCTGCAGTATTGATAAGCCAACTGACTACACTACCAATTATACCTGGCAATGCGTCCATTGCTTTCACAGCCAATTTCTTAAGCAAGTCTGATATGTGTGATAATTGTTTTTTTACCCAGGACTGTAAATCTTTTGGATCAATTGGTGGTGCTGGAGGTGCTGGCGGTGTTGGACCACCACCACCACCGGAGACAGCCAACACTACAGTACTCATAATAAATCCAAGAGCAGTAATTAAACTCGCAATAGTGATACCCTGTTCTCTGAAAAGTGTTTTCAATCTCTCAGCCAGAGTAGTGTCTTCATGAAGTATTTTCTGAATAGTTTCTCTAATCCTGTTGACTTGTGATTTCAGTTTTTGTCTTCCAATACTAATCGCTTCTAACCGTCCTGATCTTTCTATATACAAATCATTTAATCTGTGTTGTATTCTTTGTTTCATTTCTGTGTCAAGATTCTCTTCATCAGCAGTTGCTAATTTGTTTTTTTCTCTTTCTATTTGATTATCAAGCTCACCCAGTTTTGCAACATTATTTACCATCTCACCTCTGATTGTCTGCAGTGATTTATCCAAACCCTTTATCTCCCGCATTGACAAAGGAGGGTCTTCTATTGTTTTCATTACGTCATCTGTAAATGAGGTTTCTTGTATAACTGTGTTTGCTATTTCTGGCAGCCTTGTTACTTCAGTCATTTCAATATCTTGTCCTGTTGGCAATCTTGTTTGCGTGTCATGGAGTGCAGTAACAAGTCTCCGTGTCAACCTTTTACTAGTACCAACACCAAGGTAATGCTGCAGTGCTGCCTCACCACCGACTTCTCCTTTAATTGTACTTAAAGCTCTAAACTTAGCAGGGTTGTTTTTATGTGTTAGATATACTTTACCTCTGTCAACAGTATTTAAATATAAATGACCCTTGCCATCAAGTTCAAACTGATTAGGATCTATGTTGTCTGGGCGATCACCATCATGATCATAAAATGAGTTTACTTTGCTTTCTAAAAGTTCATGACGTAAACTGTAAGTATTTTTGTACCAGTCATATCTGTCACATCTGTTGCACTAGTATCATAGTCATCCCTGACATCCATTTCAATATCATCATGATTAAATCCTCCTGCTGCCATTGTTTTTATTAATTTAATATTTTTGATTTTTTCATAATAAAATGACACAGTCCTATGGATCAAAGTTAGACCCGTACAGAAAACTACGTGAGCCTCTTGGTGTTAAGGGCATTAGGCAATCAATCATCATTACTCACAATCCAAGTACTATAGACCAGAACCAAACACTTACAGTCAAGTTTCCAAACCTGGGTCCCAATGATGTTATTGTACCTGGCACTGCACACCTAGCATTTAATATTGAACTTTTATCAGAATCAGATGCAAACAGAACACTGGTTGACAATCTTGGCAGAGCAATTATTAAGACTATTAAAGTTAAACTTGAAGGACAGGAAGTGTTTAGTCTTGACGATGCTGATGTGTTTTACTGTTACAAAGATCTTTGGCTTACACGACAAGAAAGAGAAGACCGTGTTTACCAAGGCATACAGCCTGTTAATGTTGCTAAACTTAGAATTGATGCAGCAGACAAATCAACATCTGCAATTGAGGACGTTATATTAGCAGATACATATGGTAATAGATTTATGAATTTGAAATCCTGACAACACACTTGCCTTATTACCAAGGAGCACTAAATGACCGTCTTAGTTTTGAACTAACTTTTAATGACTGTGGAAAAGTTATCAAAACAACTGACACAGATGCAACATACAAGATCTCAAACATTTCCTTGGAATACGAAATTGTCACACACACTGAACTTGCAAGACTAATTCAAAATCAATATCAGTCAAGACTTCCAATTTATTATGACCATGTGATAAGACACAGTACAATACCCAAGGACAAAGGTGATACAATGTGGAACATAAACCTCAACACACCTGCCAGGTCACTGAAAGTATACTGATGTTATTTATTGAACCAAAAAATCCATTCAAAAGAGATTCAGAAAAATTCTACAATCCAAAGATTACACATTTATCCTGTATGATTGAAGGTCGTCCTAATCAAGTGTACGCATCGGGTATGCTGCCTTATCAACACTATGACGAGATTATAAAGTGGGCGGGTGGAAGACTTAGAGAAAAACCAGCAAACATTGTAAAGATTTACATCTGTGTGACGTAAGGATCAGTCAATACCTGACAGAAAAATATGCACTGTGGCTAGACCTACGCAGTACAGATGATGACTATTTACATGGGTCAGGATGTACAGTTGAAAATGGCAGTGACGGAATAACAATTCAGATTCAAAAAAAGACTGAAACAGGAGGAGCCATAAACATATATTTGTATCTGATTTATGACGCACAACTCAATATTGCAGACAGTAGACTAAGTGGTCACTTGTATTAAAATTATCTTCTGTATTAAAATGAACCGGAGCTTGATGACACTTGACCCACACTGTGGATTGTTTTGTGGTGCCACTGGGTGTGGAAAAACTGAATTTGTACTTGACTTATTACAAACAAGATACATATACCATTTTGAAAACATAGTAATATTTTGTCCTACTATAAAACACAACAAAGCTTATCACAACCGTTTATTTATTTGGACTGACAGCAATATCTATTTAGTTGACCCTGAGAAAAAACTGAATGATTACCTGCTGTATTTTTACAAACAATTTGAAGGACAGCCAACCCTGTTTATTGTTGATGACTGTTCTGCAGAGAAAGACATTGTCAAGAAAAGAAACACACTAGCAGAACTGGCTTTCAGTGGCAGACATGCAAACATAAGTGTATGGATTCTCACTCAAAAATATAATGCTGTACTGAAAGATTTTCGAGAACAGTTAAAGTTTATCTGTTTGTTTTACTGTAAGGACCGTGACAGCTTTGAAGACTGTCTCAGAGAAAACGATGTTATACCAAATAAACATGAACGAGACTGTGTAAAAAATAAACTGAAATCGACTAAGCATTTAAAACTTATTTTAAAGACAGATCAGCCCACAGGGTATGGGTTAGTAAATTAATTTATACTTTTGTTTTGTCCAATAAAAATGACAGACGGACAAACCATTGACATCACACACTGCTTCAAAGATGTTGTACACTTTACTCAGATAAGAACACCTCCCAAACAACCTGACATAAATCTCTTTAAAAAAACAGCAATATATTTGTCATATAATATGACTTTGGATTATGTTGATGAGCATCCAAATGTGGAGAGTTTAACAGTTGATTTTAGGACACCCACATTGAGAGTTAAAAAAATAACCGCCAGGGCTGGTTTGAGATACTTTGTGAACAAATATTTCAACAACTACGTAAACTAAATGTTTATATTAACAGTGTGACAGTCAATAAAGTGGTATTACATAAAGTGTAATTTTTCTATTATTATTTTGTCGGACAAATAAAAATGACGGACAATGCTCAAGGTTTAAGAAATGTGTTTCACACAACAGACTTGCCTATATCCAATAGTAACAATGTCTATGAATCGATAGAAATGTCTTTTTCTGTCATACAAGATAATCTTCTTACAGGCAGTGTAAAGATTCAGATTGTTGCTAAAATAGAATTTACTAGAGTAGACGGTGAAGTGATTGTATCGTATATATCGACAAGACAACACACAATTAACACAAAAAGAGAATTAGAAAACGTGTTTAAAAACAGACTATTGCCTGACTTTCTAGAAGCAATTGACAAAGCAAAAATGAAGGGGTCTGGTTGGCACGAAGGTCATGTGCATGAACTACAATTGAAGCAGTCAAGGTATCATCCTATACTAGGCAAATCATTGATACCACTGCCAATTGACATTGCAAACAAAAAGGCTGTCGTCAATATACAGAACAATGATAATTTTTGTTTCATGTGGTGTGTGCTTGCTAAACTACATTATGTAAAAACAAAACCTGAACGTGTATCTAACTACACCAAATTTGTAAATGAACTTAATTTCAGTGGCATAGATTTCCCTGTTAAGGTAGAAGACATAGACTTGTTTGAACAATTAAATCCTGGCATATCTGTAAATGTGTATGTATGGGATAATGACTCTGTTGACAAGTTACAACCCATTAGAGTATCACCACTTGCCCCCACCTACGGACAATCAGAAGACAAACATGTTGACATGTTATTAATCGGTGATCACTACACAATTATCAGGAGTATGTCACGTCTAATTCATGGGCATGTGTCAAAACACAATGGCAAACAGGAAGTGTGTAAGAGATGTTTGCAAAGGTTTTCATCTAGTTCAGTAGCACACAAACATGTTTTACACTGTAGGTCAGCTGATGATATACAAACAGTACTTAAGTATCCAGATCCTGGTAGTCAAGTATATTTCAAGAACTATAAGAATCAGCAAAAGCTACCATTTGTAGTGTATGCTGATTTTGAATCACTGGTTGTACCGTATGAAGGTCCTGTTCCAGAATCATTACCAAAGACAGTAAAATTGAGTGACCAAGTGGTGTGTTCTTTTGGTTATATTCTTGTTAAGTCAGACGGACAGCATACCGAGCCTGTTATTTACAGAGGGAAAAATGCAGCATGTCTGTTTTTAACAGAAATGAGACAACTGTATAGTCAGGTGGTACATTATCTAGGTGTTCCTGGATCTCTACATCGTTTTCGTCAAACCAGTCTTTGTTCTTCTTTCTGGCGAAACCCAAGACTTCTGCAGAGGATTTTGCAATAGCAGTTTTCAGTTGTTCCCAAAGTGTTTCAGGGGAGGAGTCTACTGGGTCCGCTGTGTCTTTGAGCCTGCGCTGTAAATCTGTCTGAAAGGCAGCTTTCACATCGTCACGCTGAAGGCTGGCAACGTCAAGCTTTTTCTTGGGGGGCCCCCATTTCTTGGGTTTTGGCTTGAAGTGGAGCCTGAGTTTGCAGCGGACAAGGCGGTGGTCAGTGTGGCACTCTGCGCTGGGCATCACTCTGGTGAGGAGGACGTCACTGCGGTCCCTCTGACGCACTAGGACATAGTCGATAAGGTGCCAGTGTTTGAAGCAAGGATGCATCCAGGTGGTCTTTCGACTGTCCTTTTGCTGAAAAGTAGTGTTGGTGATGACCAGTTGCTGCTCCGCACAGAACTCCAACAGTAGGCGGCCATTGTCATTGCAGTTCCCCACGCCATGCTTGCCGAGGACTCCTTTCCAGGTTTCAGAGTCCTGGCCCACTCTGGCGTTGAAGTCGCCAAGGATGATGACTTTGTCGTCTGCAGGGGTACTCTGTAGGAGGCTGCGCAGGTCAGTGTAAAACTTGTCCTTTTCAGCAGGCTCTGCCAGGAGGGTTGGGGAGTACACACTGAGAAGGGTGACGTGCTGCTGGTGTCTCAGTGGGAGGCGCATGGACATGATGCGGTCTGAGTGGCCCGTTGGTAGGTTTTCCAGCCGCCCATCAGGCCCACCTAGCCCAGCCTTCCTGCCCTGTGAAGAAATCTGCCTTCCGCCTCGTCTGCAGCAGTCTCCAGCGCAAGCTCAGAGATCTCCAGAATGAGTGGTGGACCAGACTTGCACAGAGGACCCAGCTTTGTGCTGACAATGGTGACTACAGGGGCTTCTACGAAGCACTGAAAGCAGTGTATGGCCCCAGGCACCTGGTACAAAGTCCCCTGCGAAGCGCGAATGGCCAGGCACTCCTCACAGATAATACTTCCATCTTGAACCACTGGTCGGAATACTTTCAGAGCCTCTTCAGCGCTGAGCGCACTGTTCAAGAAGCAGTCGTCCTACAAATCCCACACCTCCCAGTAAAGGTTGAATTGGACGAACCGCCCACCGCTGAAGAGACCCTCACAGCCATTCACCAGCTCAAGAGTGGCAAAGCAGCAGGCATTGATGGAATACCGCCAGAGATCTGGAAACATGGAGGCACAGCACTGCACAACAAGCTCCATGACCTCTTTCTCTGCTGCTGGGAGGAAGGAACACTACCAAAAGATCTCCGTGATGCAGTCGTTATCACCCTGTACAAGAACAAAGGCGAGAAGTCTGACTGTTCCAACTATCGGGGAATTACCCTGCTGTCCATTGCTGGGAAAATCCTTGCAAGGCTGCTCCTGAATCGGCTGGTACCTGCCATCGCTGAAGACCAACTCCCAGAGGGCCAGTGTGGCTTCAGAGCAAACAGGAGCACCACCGATATGGTCTTTGTGCTGAGACAGCTACAGGAGAAGTGCCGCGAGGAGGACAAAGGGCTGTACGTAACATTTGTCGACCTAACAAAAGCGTTCGACACTGTGAGCAGGCAAGGCATATGGCAGATCCTGGAGCGACTTGGCTGTCCCCCAAAGTTCCTCAACATGATTGTCCAGCTACACGAGGACCAGCAAGGCCAGGTCAGACTCAACAATGATCTCTCAGAACCATTCCCTATTCTCAACGGCGTAAAGCAGGGCTGCGTGCTGGCACCGACCCTCTTCACCATCTTTTTTAGCATGATGTTGAAGCAGGCCACAGTGGACCTCAATGATGACGACGCAGTGTACATCAGGTATCGTCTCGATGGCAGCCTGTTCAACCTTAGACGACTGCAGGCCCACACGAAAACCCTAGACCAACTGATTCGTGAGCTGCTTTTTGCTGATGATGCTGCCCTCGTTGCACACACAGAGAGAGCCCTGCAGCGCATCACGTCTTGCTTCGCAGATGCTGCCCAGCTCTTTGGACTCGAGGTCAGTCTGAAAAAGACAGAGGTCCTCCATCAGCCGGCACCCAAGACAGTGTATCGCCCTCCTCACATCACCATTGGCGAGTCTGAACTAAAGTCAGTGCACCAGTTTACTTACCTTGGCTGCATTATCACGTCGGACGCCAAGCTGGACAAGGAGCTTGAAAGCAGGCTGGCAAAAGCGAACAGCGCTTTCGGGCGACTTTTCAAGCGGGTGTGGCACAATCAACAGCTGAAAACAGGCACCAAGATCAGCGTGTACAGAGCTGTGGTCCTCACCACCCTGCTGTATGGTTCCGAGTCTTGGGCCCTCTACCGCAGCCAACTACAACTCCTCAAACGCTTCCACCAGCGCTGCCTGCGTACCATCCTGGGCATTCACTGGAGTGACTATGTCACCAACGTCGAGGTCCTTGAACAGGCTGAAACTGTGAGCATCGAGGCTTTGCTGCTGCGGACACAGCTCCGCTGGGCGGGGCATGTTTCCAGGATGGAGGATCATCGCCTACCAAAGATCACCCTGTTCGGCGAGCTTGCTACTGGACACCGTGACAGAGGGGCACCAAAGAAGAGATACAAAGACTGTCTCAAGAAGTCACTTAGTGCCTGCCAAATCGACCACCACCAGTGGTCTTCGCTTGCTGCGGACCGTGACACCTGGCGCTCCACCATTTACAAGGCAGCTGTCTCCTTTGAGGACTCTCACAGAGCTAGCCTTAAGGACAAGCGGCTCAGGAGAAAAAACAGAGATGCCGCAGCTCAGAACCCTGGCCATACCTTCCCCTGCAGCCACTGCGGTCGAACCTGCCTGTCTCGGATTGGCCTCCGCAGCCACGAACAAGCCTGCAGACGTCGTGGGCAACTCCTATAAAATCTTCGTTCGCGAAGTCAAGCCAAGAGAGAGACATTATCTAGAAAACAATCAGATGCCTGTGATGATGACAGAAGAAGATAAAATAAATTTTGATACAGCCGTGACGTGTTGGATTTGTGAAAAACCCCTCCAGCGTGACAAAGTTTGTGACCATGATCACATAACTGGACGGTACAGACATGCTGCACATAACAAGTGTAATTTATTATTAAAAATAGATCCCAAGACATATAAGTTACCAATCTTTTTCCACAATCTCAGGGGGTACGATTCACATATTATCATGCGTGCTGTGGATGAGTCTTACAAAAAAATTAGTTGTATTGCACAGACAACTGAGAAATATTTGACTTTTAGATTGGACAACAAATTAGTGTTTTATGACTCCATGCAACATTTGTCTTTAGGTCTTGCCAGTCTGGCAGATGGACTGACATCGTTTCCAATAACAAGTAAATATTTTGAGCCAGACTTGATTAAGAAAGGAGTGTATCCGTATGAATACATCAGTGACTGGGTTGTGTTTGAGGAAACAACACTACCACCAAAAGATAAATTTTATTCTACACTTAATGGTAAAGGCATTTCTGACTCTGATTACCAACATGCACTTGATGCGTGGGATAAATTAGGGTGTCAGACAATTGGTGACTACCACGATCAGTACTTAAAGGCTGATGTTTGTTTGCTAGCAGATGTATTTGAAAGTTACCGTGAAAAGGGTCTATTACACTACAGTCTTGACCCTGCTTGTTACATAACTAGTCCCGGCATGATATGGGATGCATTTTTAAAATCCAGTAAGATATTTATTGACCTGTTGTCTGATCGTACAATGGGTGAAATGGTGGAACGTGGATTGAGGGGAGGCATTAGTATTGCAGCAAACAATTATGCCAAAGCAAATAATAAATATATTGACGACCCAGGGTTTGACCCCGAGGGGTCAAGGTCATTCATTATGTATGTGGACGCTAATAACCTGTATGGGTTCGCAATGTGTGAATTATTGCCCTTGAAAAACTTTTGTCTGTATGATTTGTCACAGTGTGACATAACAGACATAACAAACAATATTATGAGTCATGACCGGAATGACGCCAAGGGTTGGATCTTTGAAGTAGACCTGGAGTACCCACACCATCTACACGATTACCACAATGATTATCCCTTGGCTGTTGAGAAAATGAGTATGACGGGGAAAAAAGAAGACACTAAACTTGTGCCGAATCTGAATGACAAATTCAATTACGTTTGCCACTATCGATTGCTGCAGTTTTATATAAGACATGGGTTAGTACTAAAGAAAGTTCACAGAGGTATTCAATTTGACCAAAGTGCTTTTATGAAAGATTACATAATGAAGAACACAGCATTGCGTGCCAGAGATGGCAACACTGCATTTGACAAAGACTTCTTTAAACTTATGAACAATGCCTGTTTTGGCAAGACAATGGAAAATCCTCATCACCGCAAAGATGTGAGATTAGTTACAACTGAATCAGGTGCAATTAAACTTACAGGCAAGCCACAGTACACAGGGTATAAAGAGTTTCATTCATCATTGTATGCAGTGTCACTCAAAAAAAAAGATTGTCAAACTGGACAAGCCAGTATTCATTGGTATGGCAATTCTTGAGTTGTCAAAATTGTTGATGCTTGAATTTTATTATGATTACTTCAAACCGAAGTATCCTGAGTGTCGTCTGCTATACACTGACACTGACTCTATGATTATTGATGTGTGTACTAAAGACTTTTATGAAGACATGAAAACAGAACTACACATGTACGACACGTCTGACTACCCTAAGGAACATCCACTGTATAGCACACAAAACAAAAAAGTGCCTGGAAAGTTTAAAGATGAACTGAATGGTGTGCCTATTGTTGAGTACGTTGGACTGAGATCAAAAATGTATTCTATACTGCACCAAAAGGGAAGTCAGTCGAAAGCCAAAGGAATAAAAAAAAAAAAAAAACAGCGATAAAAAATAAAAACATTAGACATGAACATTACAAGCAAGTGTTAGATGGTGCATTAATGCCTGATTATCCAAACAAGTCACTGAGATCAAATAGACATAATTTAGAAATGATCCAAATGCATAAGAAGTCACTTGCAGTTGGGGACACAAAACGAGTGTTTCACAGTAAGGAAAAGGCTTATGCACCCGGTCATTACAGGCTTAAGTTATCTGAAGACATTTGTGATGAACTGATCGATGAGTTAGTTACTGAAATGAGTAACAGTGTCTGGGGGGATAATCTGTAATTCTTCTCTGACAAATGCCCTCTGAGGTGCAGGTTCATATAGGTAATAAATTGGTGGATTACCGGGGACTATTTTTTTTATATTGTGTACAGATGTAGACCAGATGGGGTCTGTTGCCCTGCGTCTGACGTCATTTTCGGCCTCTCCAGGTTGATATAGATATCTTACCTGCTTAGTAAATAAACTTGTGTCTGGCACTTTTTTTTTTATTTCTGACCCTGACGGTCCTGGCGGCACTGTTTTCAATTTAATAGCATCTGTGGGTTTTACATGACCTTCATTATTCATTGCTTTTATCACATGTGGCAATCTCATAACCCACTCAGTGTTACGCATGTCATGCATGAGTTCCTTAGAATACTGGTAACTGAAAAGTCTCTCTGATAATTGTTTATTAAAGTTCTCAACAATTGCCTGTGATCTGTGTACGACAGGAATGCCTCGCGGCACAAGCACATTATGCTTTGCAAATAATTGATTAACAGCTCCTTTAAATTCAGATCCGTCATCGACCTGCACAAGCCTGGGAAATTTTAAAGGGCCTCGGCTATATATTTTTGATAATGCTGTTGTTACAGTAATAGCGTTCTTGTCAGTTATGGGTTCAGCGTCCTTGTACCTTGAAGCTATGTCAACGACAGTTAATGCATATTTGTATCGTTTTTTTCTTATTGTGTCATGGGGTAGAAACAGGAGGTCCATTTGATGGGTGTCATTTGGGATAGTGTTTTCAAAATGAGGTCTAGATATTTTTCTTGGTGCAGGGAGATATATTTGCCAAATAGCCTGTTTTTTGAGCCACTGTTTTATCTCATTGAGTGTGACATCACCACCCACGGCCGCATGTAATTTTTCTATTGCAGTGTTTCCTTTCCAGTAGCCAATTGGGGAGTAATATATTTTTGATAACTTAGCCCCGGTGTCTGTCATTTTTTCTAGCAATGAAAACTCCAGTAAAATAAACAAATGTCATGCCCACTAGAACAAAGATTATTTCACCATTTCTTTGTTCTGGACTGGGTTGGTAGTAGTCACTTAGTTTTGGTTTTGGGATGGTCATGTCTTCATCCATGACAAGATAGTATTCCCTGATTGCGTCATTGACATTAGAAAATGTATGCTGTGCGTGACCCTCTAGTCTCAGTTTTTCATTGATAAAATCAAGTTTCTCAATTCTTTGCTTTTCATACGCTTGTTGCGCTTGTGCCAGTTTTTCTGACGCTTCATTGTGACGTTTCATCTCTAGAGCAGATTCCTCTCTACCCATTCTTGAAAAAAGATAGTTTGATCAACTAAATGCAAGTGCATTGACAACTGCACCACCCACAACAAAAGCTAGTGTCGCCATATTATTTTTATTTACATAGATATATTTTCGGGAATAATTCCCTGCTTAACAAGAAGGTCTTTCGTGGCGATTGACGCTGTGACAACTGCAACTAATTTAGCCGAATCTTCAAAATCTAATCTGCTAAGGTCTGCCGATTTTATTTTGAGGAGACTTTTTGCAAGCATAGAATAAGAAATGGCTAGTCCGCTGATTACGGCAGAGTGATAAACAAGATTCATTATATTCTTTGTTTCGCTCATTTTCTTAGGCAATAAAAATTTAATTAATATTTTTATTTACTGCATGTAAAATGGGTCGACAGGTTTTGGTGTTACTGGTAATGTGGCGACTTCTGGTTTTGTTTTTGGAGTGTCTAATTTTTTGGACATTGTACGAGTCTGTGGCTTGTATTTTTTGTATAATTGGTAACCTGAGAAAACAAATACAACAACAAATCCAGCAAATATATATCTTGTTGATTGGGGTTTGGGGTCAGGGTTAGACTTAGTTGTTTGTCTCTCACTTTGATGAGGGAGTGACGGTACTGACACTGGTCCTGACGGTCCTGACGGTCCTGATGGTGGGTCAGTTACATGAGCCTTTTCTGTTTGCGCTTGAAGCTGTAATTTTTTTTGTCTATTATATTCGGCTAATCTTTTTCCAGCCTCAACCCTGCCTGGACTTTTAACCTTAGTCACAGTTTGAACCTGCGTCAAGACCGGACTGGAGTTCGGTTGTAGAGTCGTCTGGGTTTCGTCCATTTTCTTCTGCAGTAAAATTTAATTTTGAAAAATCAATATGACTCCCAGTAACAAGTAAGGTTACCACAGGTGCAAGGTAATTGCCAAACTTGTAAAACATGATGCATGCTAATTTGCCAATTGAACTTGAAACAATCGGGTTGCTTTCAAGGTCGTGTGAAAGACTGTCAGTATCAACAGGTAGGAAGTGACTCACAGCTTTTGTGTATAGACATACAAGAGATCGACTCAAATCACGAGTCATTAGTGAAGCAATGTGGTTTTCATATATAGAATGTAGTTTAATTAGTTCGTCAGCGGTGAGAGATTCTTTGTCTTCTGTCATGTATTGTTTTCCAAGATAAGTTTTTGACTTTCCAGATACAATCACAGACAAAAGACGTTGTTTCTTAGAGTCTAAGTCTTTGTTTTCTACAGCGCTGATATCATTCAGTAATAACAATTCGTCTTGATTCATTATTTTATTTTATAATATAATAAAAAAGTGAATTAAAATTTTTGCACTTACCTTTGTGTTTAGGCTGCTTTATATAAAATAAAAACACTTTAATCCTTGCATGTGTTGCACACCTTACACATGTCAACGGCAGAGGCAGACCAGTGCACCAAACGCATACCACTCTGAGTCCCATCGTCAAATGACTGGCGCAGTGTATTGTAACGCTTATTAAAAAAAGAAATTAAGAACAGCAGACAAACCCAGGCAGTCTAACACGCAGAGAGATAAAACACCACTCATGCCTGTCTATACAGTGCTGCAATCAATTTCTGTGCCAACATGAGTTGAAAGCTTTGAATTGATAATAGCCACCCGGCCAGCAGACTTGGACTGTATTGATTTTTCTGACTGCCGCCAAGTGGCTACAGGCATCTGATTTCTTGTGCAACTAGAGCCATTACTGAAAAATAGTATCAGTTTGTAAGTATGTTATCTGGTGCCTGTATAGTGCAATTTATTTTTCTGAGGAACATAAACTCTTTCACAACCATGTCTTGCTATTGCTGTGCCGTCAAGTGGAGACCTGAAGTACAGTTGACTAAAGCAAGGCCTGGTGCCAGGGGCCCGGGCTCTTGAGGATCTGACCATGTGTTAGCTCATAGGAATCTCACTATAAAGAACCTGCAGTACTTACCTACAGGTTGTAGGTAAGTATATAGTTCTACTTGGCACCAGACTTGAAACTTGTTGCGGGCAGCCCAATAACAAATTATTGATTACACCATTATGCCAGTGTGTGTGCTACTGATTGCGACAGAAACGGCCGGTTTTCCAATCCTATTAGCATATCTGGCTTCTTTTGAAAGCATTCAGCATACAGCCGGGTCGTCAGACCAGGACACGCGCATATGATCGGATCATTAAAAATCTTTTGTGCATTTCGAAACTACCTGCGCGCATACTGGCTAACGACTCTGGAGATTTTCGTCAATGTCTATTGTGGCGTGGTGATTATTTTCCTGACGTGCATATTTTATTCAGTGCGTGTAGGCCGGGTGGGGGGTGGATCAATACTCTGCGGTGTGCAGTCTGCATGGTTAAATGGGGTTTACGTGTGTGAGTATGTTTGTTTGTGTGTGCGTATGTATGTTCCAGACAATAGACAATACAATTGATGATTCTCAAGAGTAGGTGTGATAGAACTAGTGGGGATGCTAAGGTTTGTTTCACCAAAAGATCGCCGATCTTCTCCTGGGAATGTCAGCGCTAAGACAGGTGAGAGTGTTTTGTATTCAAAAATAAAGAGCTGGAGGGTATTTGCTTGGCTCCTGAGAATCCGGAGTCCTGGGGATCTCTCTTTTCTTATCTCTCCCCTGACAGTGCTCTTACCTACTTTACTTTGTAAACTTCCTAAAATATGAGCACTGGCAGTCTCCCCTTTTCTTTTCATTTATTACTACAATATCGACTGCAACCCTTTCCCCCTTTTGGTAGGTTCTCTTTTAGGGTGCATGGAAATTTAGCTCTAGGTGGTGGCATGGAATGTATGCCCCTGCAGACACCACAGTAAAATGTGGCTGTCATTGCAGGTAGGCAGAAATTCCTGCCTTCCTCCAGTATTGCCGATGGTGTGCTAAAGAGGTCGCCAAGACCGAAACAGCTGTCCGCACCGGCTTAATATCTGGACCTCCCTTGGGGGACCTAGATTTAAATTTCCATGCACTAAGTGGCTGGAACAGTGGGATATGTGATACGCCCCCCCCCTCGGGGGGCTTCCATATGCATTGCTTTCAGTCACTTTCTTAGCGCACCCCCTCTTTCCTATCTTTTTTTTGTGCTTTGGCCACTGTAGATCTATGATCACTGGTCGATCATGCACACTTCTCTCCCCTGACAGTGCTCTTACCTACTTTACTTTGTAAACTTCCTAAAATATGACCACTGGCAGTCTCCCCTTTTCTTTTCGAGTAATAATTAGGCCTGTTCAGAATATAATTATGCAGAAACAATTATACAATTTGCAACTTATTTTTTTCTGATAATGAGGATGCAACTGAAGGTATGACGTGAAACAATAGCTGACGAACTGAAAGTTCGTAAGAAAAAGAACTAACACCTATAAGATTGATGTCAATTAACTTTATTGCGTCACTCGTCAGTTCCATTCCGGCCAAGATGGCTGCTCCAAGTCCGGCGGAGACTATTTCCACACACCAAAAGTAAAAAACAAACAAAAAATTTTTTTTTCTCGGCAGAGGAAGTAGTCATGCTGAAAGAATATGGAAATACTTTAAAGACATGCAGCACAATAATAACAAACACACTGTTGATACTGGATGCTACCTTTGAGTGTGTGTGTGTGTGTGTGTGTGTGTGTGTGTGTGTGTGTGTGTGTGTGTGTGTGTGTGTGTGTGCGTGCGTGTGTGCGTGAGCTGCAGCAGGCACGAGTGAATGCGAATGTATGCAGTGACGTGTATGTATATAGACGTAAGTTTTGTGGTACGTGTTTTGTGCATGTGTATTTGCGTCATTATATGCGTGTGGTTTTTTTTTTTTACGTCATTCTAAATTCTCTCTGAGGAAGTTGCTCCGCATCTCGTACCGCGAGCACAAGACCAACGAATATGTACGGAGCATCGTCACTTCCCTGGTGGGCCCACATGAACCCCTTCTGGCAACCGTGAAACGGCGCAAGCTTGCTTGGTTTGGCCACGTGACCCGACACAACACCTTGTCCAAGACTATCCTCCAAGGCACTCTCGAAGGAAGTCGTCGGCGAGGTCGTCAGAGAAAGAGTTGGGTCGCAAACATAAAAGAATGGACCGAACTCGAGATGCCAGACTTGCTTGCCACCGCCCAAAATAGAACTCAGTGGAGAGCACTGTCTGTTGCTGCTGCCTTTCAGTCCCCCCAACGCCCAGTTCGGGCAAGGGACTGATGATGATGATGAAATTCTCTCTATACAGGATGAGGTCTTTTCTTTATGTCGTGTTCTTTTTTGTTCTACGTTTGTTCCATGTCACCTGAGGAAGGATCTTTGATCCGAAACGTCGTTATTTGTTCTATTTTAAAGGGTTTTCTACCACTATCTTCTGTTTTTCTTTCACGTGAAACCCTAGAGGCAACAGTTTTACCGCTACATTTTAACAAACACACAAGAAAAAAACAAAATGGAAAAGCTGCGTCTCGAACCACGCCAGTCTTAATTTCAAAAGTGACATTTTGACCGTGAGTCTTACCGACTGCGCTATTGAGGCATTGATGGTAATCGAGTTTATAATACTTATATACAAAGACAGGTTGTGTTACGCCGGCTGACCTCCGCCGATCTCTCCAACAATATTTCACATCCCAATGCTTTTCAGCCCTTCTCAGTAAATCTCAAACGCTGAAACCGATGTTGTTCGTCGTTATATTTCGACCGAAAGGATGCAGCGATCTCTCTTTTCGTCGCTGATGTTGTCGAATTCAATGAAGCGGCTGATTCAAAATGGCGCCCATTCAGCGTCCATTCCATTTTAAAAGCGTTTTAGCGCTTTTAGAATAGTTCCGAGCACTTCTAAAGTTACAAGCGAAAATCGTCGCTAAAATAGTGTTAAACGTTCCGTGCATCGCATCTAAGCGCGCTAAGCACGATTTTTAAAAACGATTTTTAATTTTCACTTTTAAAAATGTTTAACAATTTAGACGTCTGTCGTGCATCGCATCTAAGTGCGCTAAACACGATTTTTACAAAACGTTTGTAAATTTTTTTAAGAGTTAGAAGGCTGTCAAGCATCCGGCCCCTGAACTCGGCCCGCCCCCCCCCCCCCCTTTCCCCGATCCGCACAATGGCACACACAAACACTGACAGACTCACGGCGCTTCCTACCAGTTATACTTCTGTGGGCTGGCATAGCCTCAGCCATTCTGAAGAAGAACAAGATGGGATGACCCATGCCCACAAAGCCTCTTCTATATGAGCTTGCATGCATTTTCCGTCTTTTCCACAATATGTTCGCAGACATCGTAACAAACACAGACAGCCGGACTATCTTCCTAAATCAAATCAAAGCGTCAGCTCATACACATGTAGGTCACGGTATACATTTAAATTGGGAAGTTCAGGCAGTAAGAGTTACCGTGTTTTTAAAAATAATTTTTGCCTTGTTTGAAAATTTGCAGTTGGGCTGAATGTGGGAATTTGCTGGAAATTTGTGGTTAGCTGAGAGGAGACATGTTTGGTGCTTTGATTCATACCATCCTGAGCTTATCCAGTGGACATTTGTGGGCCTATGTTGAGTTGCCTTTGGCGTAGTGATTTGAGGGGCACGCTGATTTCAGCTGTGCTTGGGTGTGGGGTTGGTAAGGAACCAGTTTCATAGCCAAGAAATGAGACGGGTCATGTGCTGTTTTTTTTTGTATTTTATGCATGGCAAATGTGCAGCTGGTGGGCGGTAGTGCTTTTTAGGGAATTGAACAATTAGGGGATGACTGGGATTGACTAAGGCTAAGAGACTGGACAGTACGGAAACACCACTGTGGTCCGTGGCCTGTCAGGTGCACCACATGCCATATGTGACATAGACCGGAAACTGGTTTAGTGTAACCAGATCAATGAGTTTGGATGGTTGCAGTTGGAAAAGTAAGAAAATCATGAAAAATTTGAAATTTTGCCAAAAAATCGCTGTGCATGCAGTTTATAGTCGTTTTGGCATGTTTTGCGTGGCAACACCCTGTTTACCTGCACTGTGAGCTAGGTTTAGTGTGTTTGCTCATTTATTTTTTGTCTTACAGGTAGTCATGAGTCTTTCCTTCGACCATGAGCTGTGACCTTTGACCTTGACCTTGAAAGGGGTGGGATTTGGGGTGTTCAGTTTGATAAATGCGTTAAAAAAATTCACTCTTTCAGTTATTGAAGTTGTGTGGGGTGGGTGTAGGGTGGGGTGGGCAGGGGTTTGGGTTGGAGGCCGGGGGGGGGGGGGGGAGGGGAGAGGGGGGGGGGGGTTGGGGGCTTAAGGTCAAAGGTTAAGATAAGAACTACAATGAAACAGTGTTAGCATGTGCATTTCATCAGACAGCTGACCTCAGAGTGAAATAAGCGGCCAAAATAATGTGACCTGCAGAAGTGTTATTTTGCATGGTACTGCTACAC
>BTPG01000005.1:208842610-209105110 GCA_036245525.1 Semisulcospira habei
AGAGAGAGAGAGAGAGAGAGAGAGAGAGAGAGAGAGAGAGAGAGAGAGAGAGACACACACACACACCAAATAGACACGGGTGTGCGCCGGCAGACTATTAGCGGCCTGTATACTGGTGTGCATTGCATTTGCTTGGAAACGTGTATGCACCACTGAAGCGGGCATTTTTCTTGTGCAGATCACAAAATATTCCTGTGACTGGACCTTTCATGAGAGTTAAAGCTGAAGAAATTGCGTACACTCTTGGGATTGCTGAATGGAAATGCAGTGATGGCTGGTTGACTCGATTCAAGAAAAGGCACAACATAGTGTTCAAAGCTGTATGTGGAGAGAGAGAGTCTGTTGACGAAGCGTCAACCGACAGGTGGGTGAATGACGTTCTCAGACCAACTCTTGGACGGTACCGGCCTACTGACGTGTTTAACGCAGACGAAACAGGGGTATATTGGAGAGTGCTTCCTGACAAGACTCACGCTTTTAAAGGAGACAAGTGCTACGGAGGGAAAAAATCAAAGGAGCGCATTACAGTCATGGTATGTACCAACATGACTGGCACTAAAAAACTGCCGCTGCTTACTATCGGCAAGTTTGAAAGGCCACGGTATTTTAAAGGTATAAAATGTTTGCCTGTCAAGTACCGAGCAAACAAAAAAGCTTGGATGGACTCCACCCTGTTCAATGACTGGCTGTTGAACTTTGACCAACAAATGGCTGCAGAAAATCGCAAAGTTGTGTTAGTGATTGATAATTGCACAGCCCACCCAAAGATAGACAGGCATTTGAAAGCAACAGAACTTCTCTTCCTTCCCCCAAATGCAACTTGCAAATTGCAACCTTGTGATCAAGGAGTGAATCAAAACCTGAAAGTACATTTCCGAAAACTGCTTCTGACGAAGTTGCTACACCACACTGATGGGGGCGCTGATGCTGCTGATTTCCAGATCACACTGCTTGATGCTTTGTCTGACTTGAAACTGGCCTGGGACATGGTCACAGCCTCTACCATCAAAAACTGCTTTCGCAAAGCTTGCTTCACAGCCAACGATGAGACACAGGAAGACAGAATGACATCAAGCGATGAAGGAGAACAGCCGTCAACAAGCAGCAATGCGCCGGGCTCTTCAGGTTACCCATCGTCTGGTGGAAACACAGAACCTCTTCTGTCAAGACTGCTCAAAGAGTGGAACATTTCACCTTCCGAGTATTTCACTGTTCACGAAGATATCATGACGTCAGGACCCAAGGAGACTGCAACATGCACAAGGCAATCAACGTCAGCAACTGTGACCAGCCAGGACTCTGAGTCAGACGATGATGATTGTGGGGAGGCTGAAGAAACTGTCACCAGAGAGGAAGTTTTGGAACATGTTCACAAGACAAACATCTATCTCATGCAGACTGAGGGCCAGGGCGATGTCATGAAAGCGTTCTACCACTTTAGGGACACCCTAGACAGGCACATAGCACGTTTGGCCACTCAAACAAGAATCACGCAGTTCTTTTCCAAAATCGGAACACAAAGAAAACAAGAAAGTCGTGTCAAGTCAGAAGATGTCGGGGGAGAAAAAGTTTCACAAAGAACAGGGCCAGTCTTCGGCAGACCAAACTCAGACAGAAGGCAAGAGACAGAGAGAAAGGACTAAGACGGACCCTAGTCAAGCAGGGGTGAGATCTGAGAAAAGTTCAGGGACAAAGAATAGAGAGCAGAAGGAAAGTGACCCGACGGGGCATCTTGGGGAGAATGAAGCGAAGGATGAGAGACAGACACAAGGAAAACACAGAGGAAAGGAACCGGAAGTGAAAGTGCACATCGAGGTCGAGGGAAAACGTGCTACAGGGGTTGAAGAGTCAAGAGAGAGCGGAAAGACCAAAGAGCAAACACAAGATAAAAACGCAGGGCAAAGGCAAGATTTTGAGAAAGGACAGAGAGAAAGTGGATTTTCAGAGATGACAGAAGACGAAACAAAAACCGATAAACCTCAAGAACTGCTACCCAAAGAAGATCTTTTCCGAATTCTTCGATCAGAGTTGTCAGGTGCCAAGACTGTCGAGGACATCGCAGGCATAGCTGTCCGCTATCAAGAGGCGATCGAGAGCTATCCAGTGACAGTTCGTTCACACATGGAAGACGTCACAGTCGACACTGACGCAGCTTATTGGCTCCCAGATGATGCTCCTCATTTCTTACCTGTCCGCATCTACGGAGATGGAAACTGCTTTGCGAGATGCGCATCTATGATGGCGTATGGAACGCAGGACCACTACGACGAAATGCGGATACGGATTGCACTGGAACTCGCATTTCATATTGACATGTACTTGGACAATAATTTCCTCCAGCTTGGTCACCATGTCGGCGATGACCTATCCAAACAGTATGCCATGTACTCGGATCAGTATCTGGACCAAGTGCTCACACCAGCGGCTATCAAACGCGTTTTGAGCAGAGAAATTGAAAACATATCTCAGCCGGGCAGCTATATGGGCATTTGGCAAATACATGCACTGGCCAGCGTGTTCAAATGCAAAGTCCGTTCAATCTACCCCAAGTTCGGTGGGTTCACCGTCAGACGTCACTTGCACAGATGGGTGTGTCCCAGAACGTCGGCGCCAAATGAACTGGCTGGTCCTCCAGCATCTCCACTGGCTGTCATGTGGTCCTCAACTCTCGGCAAGCAACAGAGGCCAGAGCAGTGGCGAGTGAATCACTTCGTGGTCTGTGTGCCTCTCTGGTATCCTTTTTATGTGTTCACAAATATTTCATGTGATATGTATTGCACGATGTGAACATGTACGTGCGTAAATTCATGTACACACTGTATACAATAATTATTATAAAGATATGTAAGGATGGCACGGTGTCCTGCAGTTCACCTAAAACTTGATCATTTTAAGAGCATTATAGTTATCAAAAGGTATAAGCACCAACTGATGAAAATGTACTCCTTTACTCATTTTAGATGCACGTGCAGGGAACTAATGGGGAGAACCAAACGAGAAGTTTGACTGAACTGCTGCACATACTGCCCTTTGTATAAACATATGGACTGCTGAGTTACGAGGATGGAAAAGAAATCATCCTTTTGAGATTTGTCTTTTCACTGTTTATGATTGACTTTTTCTCTTCCAGATTTGGCAACAATCCTTTCTGTTCAGTTACAGAGTGTGACATTTTAGAGATTTCTTTTCCGTCCAGTGTGGCAACAACCATCCTTTTCCGTTTCTGTTTTCGAAACATGTTTTCAAAATCAAAATCATTTGTATTAAAATACACAACAGCCTAGGAAACAAGTTTCATTTCTATGCATGTAGACATGCGCACCGGCGTGCCCGCATGTGTGTGTGTGTGTGTGTGTGTGTGTGTGTGTGTGTGTGTGTGTGTGTGTGTGTGTGTGTGTGTGTGTGAGAGAGAGAGAGAGAGAGAGAGAGAGAGAGAGAGAGAGAGAGAGAGAGAGAGAGAGAGAGAGAGACTTCAGACTTCTTTACTGTTTCAGGCATTACGCCCATAACAAAAGGGGGAGTGTGGGGGTAGGGATACAGAACATTCTTAAGTGTTTTGGTAACTGAAATCAGATGTACACTCAACTGGGGGAGAAAAAAAAAAAAGGGGGGGGGGGGGGGGACATTATTCAGCAACATGGTTTCCACGGCGCTGACGTCACACACTGACATATGTAAATGTTCTTCGTTTTGCAGGGTTTTTTTCTTGTTTGTTTGTTTTTCAAACACCAGTCTGAAAGGATACGCCTAGACGAAAATTGTGCCCTTAACCCAGATAGTGCCTCACAACCTGAGACAAAACACGCAGATGATTATTGGCTCCGTTGTAAAGTTCCAAGTTTTGAGTACGGGTTGATCTGAGGCAAAGTTTGCATTTTGTGTAGGACGTCGTTGTCTCTGGCTGACAGTGTTTGTTGTTTGACAAACCAGTGTTCTATTTTTCTTCTTCTGAAGAGAGAGAGAGAGAGACGCCGGATATAACGTAGCGACCTGACAGAAATTCGTTACAGCCGGCGTGTCGGATGTAACGAAAGCCGGATGTAACGAAGCGATTTTGATAGTCCCCGGCGATTCGTTATAAGCGGCTTCGACTGTATCAGTAAATTGTGTTGTAACTGGTTTTATTTTCTAAACGTGTTTCTGTCTTCGTTGGGATGTTTTCTACATTTTACGCGATTGGCAGTCATTTGTTTTGTTTTTTTGTTGATTTGCTGAAAAGTGGATTAAAAGCTATTAGTAATTGCAAAAGATAAATTTATCCAATGTGGGTTATTGTTTTCTGTTATATCGTTAACCCCTTCCCAGCCACTGTAATACCCTGTACATTTTTGTTTCTGAATCGTGGTTCATTCAACAACCAAAAGCCAACACCGCCCAAAGAAACATGGATACAAAGTGGTCTCAGCAAGAGACTTAGATCCTCATGAGCTCCCACTGTCGCGGGGTCTCATGAGGATCTGTGTCTCTTGCAGTTGGATCGTGTTGACTTTTTCTCGGCGCTGAAGGGGTTAAACCCACTCTACTTTCTGATCATCCCTCGTGTTTCTTTTTTTTGTTGTTGACAGGAATTGAATGCGATGAAACATATGACGTGATCACAAGCCACCCGACTACGGAGTTAGATGATGTATATGATGAGGCCGAGAGTGCAGTCACACAGGAGAGTACAGGTGGCGACAGAAAACCTACTGCGGAGATTAGCGGCAAATTTGCTGGGGCCCAAATCAATGGCAGCAAAGCTATTGATGGCCGCGTTTGCGAGGATGCAAATAAATTTAAACAAGATATCAACAGCGACAACAGCGAGACAAAACCGGAGAAGTCTGAGGTACACCATTATGATACACTCCTCCCACAACTTGTGGTAGCCCTGCTAGACGTTCTAAAGATGAAAGAAAAATCCGCGGACCCGGCATGCACAGCAACGGTACCAGGAACGTGCACGGACACCAGCACTATCCCAACCCCATACACGACAACGGCGTCCCCAAATGATAACGTAAAAAAACACCTAGAAAACCGGGGAGCTCTTGCTGCTGTTCGTCACGTTTCCACGCAGCCAGACCTGTCCACAGAAACACAAAGGCAGGACTACGAGTATGCCAATCTTGACGACAGCGATGAAGAAATCTATGACGGCATTTTAAATTTTGATAATGAGAGCAACACTGTCTCGCCGTCACCATTGCAGCCGCCTACTTTGCCGCCGCCACCTTTGCCGCCTCGAACATACAAATCACAAGAGGAAGAGGGAAACTACGTTAAGGCTGTTACCTCGCCGTACGGCCGCCGCTGTGAGACCCCTAGTCCATTTCGTTCCGCCGCCACGCCTGTATCCCCGCTGTTCAAACAGCGTGAACTACAGTATTCCAAATCTGCGACGCATCTAACGCCCAACACGTACTCGCCGTTGTGCTTCAGCGCATCCGACGGAGTGTATGATGAACTAGATACACAAGGCATAAGAGGGCAAGCCGCCGCCACAGAAAGTACACCAAAGTCGGAGCTAAAATTTAAGTGCTCGCGCCACGAAGTGCAGTCCATCTGCGTGGTGCCTGGTGGCTCTATCGTTATGGTCAGCAAGAAAAGCAGGGTAAGCCCGGGGTTTCACTGGAGGGTATCACGCTCAGATAAGTGGCTATTGCTTGTGCATACAGACATATGGCGCTTTCGATTTCAAATACTTCCCACTTTGGTACCGGTCTCAGGCCACTTTACAAATTTCAAATACAAGCGATCAAAAATCTCTGTAACTTCAGTAGCTGACTGGCCCTTCGTTCGTCTTGTACTGTGTTTGTCTTAAATGGCGTAAATCCGTGTCTGTTTCGTGAGTGTGTGTGTTGGGTTTCAGGCGCGGCGCTTTGAGTCGATTTCCCCAAAAATTGAGAAAAAGCGCCTATATAATAGCGGTATTATTATATATATATATATATATATATATATATATATATATATATATATATATATATATATATATATATATATATATATATATATATATATATATATATATATATATATATATATATAATATATATATATATATGCGTTGCAGCCCCAACCCCACCCCAAATCAATCTTGATACTTGCATTTGTCAAAACGGAAACGCAAAATATGCGCATACTGCAACATTAACGAGTTCCTTGTTAGCAGTAGCGATTAAATACTTCTCAGTGAACGTACTCTCGAAATTTCGTTCCCATTCACACGCATGAACGGACAGCAAACGCCAGCAAAGTAGCCAAACGAATCGCTGAACGGGTGAAGCTGAACGAGTGAAATTGACAAGACGCCCGCTAGCGAAAGCGCAAGCAACAACCCGAGAAAAGGGCAAAATAAACAAAGCTGCTGGTATTTTTCGGCTGTATCTGTGATCTAATTACGAGTAAAAAGCACGGATTTCTTTCATAGTTGGACGAAATCTGCGCACTCAGTCGATAGTACGAAACGCAGTCGTCAACCAAGCACATGTTTTGTCTGAACACCGCAATCAGCCGCAAACTGAAGGACGCGAGGTAAAGTTTGTTTTGGACTGGGTACATAAATTATAGCGAGCCAAATTTTGCTTGATATAGTGACGATAACCGACAGATTTGATTACTTGGCTCGAATCAAAATGTCCTCGTCTTACGACTCGGATATTTTGATTTGGGTTTCGTAGTCACATCCGCCTGTTATCGGCACTATATCAAGCAAAATGTGGCTCAGTATATATATATATATATATATATATATATATATATATATATATATATATTATATATATATATATATATATATATATATATATATATATTATATATATATATATATATATATATATATATATATATATATATATATATTTCATTTCAATTCTGAGAATACGCTGCTGTGGTAATGCCATGGAATTCAAGGCTGGTAAGCTTGCATTGTGTCATCAGGACATCAGCTGCCCTTTTTGTGACTACATCGTTACTAGATCTAGAAAGAGAGGGTAGTGGGAGAGAAGGAATGGCAGACCTATCATTTTGAGTCTTCCACAGAAAAGATACTGCATAAAGCAACATGAACTACCCGCAGGCGCCCCGCGGTCAGTTGGAAAATATCCAGACCTCTTCTCTCTCTCTCTCTCTCTCTCTCTCTCTCTCTCTCTCTCTCTCTCTCTCTCTCTCTCTCTCTCTCCCCCCCCCCCCCTCACCAGAGGGGAATCTAGTGAATATTCCCAAACAGATATTGAACCTGCTGGGTAGATTTAGGTTTTTGCCGCCTATGACCTGTTTCGCACCAAGGGAGGGGGGGGGGGCGGAGGGGCTCGTCAGGTAGGAATACGGTGTAACCTGACAAATTGCATACACAACGCGTGTACTAGAAGCCGCCTCCAGCATCACTAGTACATCACGGATTACATCCCTAAAGCTGTATGTGGTGTTACAGTGGCCGAGGACAGAATAATTTTGGAAAGTCAACACCTAGGCAATTTTGCTGTGTAATTATTTTTTAATTTTAAACAAAGGAGTTTCCCAAAGCCAACAAGATGCGGATTTAATCCCAAAGTCTACCGTTCTGTTTGGAGCGCCGATGCGTTTATCTTAGGAACATTCTATCTATACCCCGTAGTCTTGCCGACCGTTGGGGCACCACTGATGAACAGCTCCCTCCATTCCTCTCTGTTCTCTGCCATTCTTAGTGTATCGCCCAGCTTCAGTCCTGTCCACTCTGAGATATTGTCCTCCCATCTTTTTCCTCTGTCTTCCTCTCCTTCGGCCTCCTTGCACCGTGCCTTGCAGGATTGTTTTGGCAAGCCCCGCTGAACGCGTGACATGCCCATACCACTTCAATTTGCGTTTTTTCACAATGGTTAATAGGTCTTCATAGGGCCCGATGGGTTGCCTGATTCTGCTTCCCACTTCCTCATTCGTAATGTGATCTCTGTATGAAATGACAAGCAGCCTTCGAAAACATCTCACTTCAGTGGCTTGTATCCTGCTTTCAAGGTCTGCTGTGAGGGTCCATGACTCACAGGCATATAAGAACACTGAAATGACGAAGAAGCGCATCAGTCTGATCTTGGAGCAGAGTGTTTTGTTTCTGTCCTTCCATGGTCTTCAATCTTGTCAGTGCTGTTGTTGTCTGCGCAATCCTGAACAGTATGATCCCTCATCTGTCACAATGGCTCTACATATTTGAATTTATTAACCGTTTCCAGTTTTTGGCCTCCAATCGTGATGTCAGTGCCAATGCCACTGGTGTTATTGGTCATCAGATTGGTCTTCTCTGCACTGATTTTATTTCCCAAACGCAATGGCTGTACTGTCCAGCTTTTCAACCAGCTGAGCTAGCTCCTTCTCTGTTCCTGCAAGGCCATCAATGTCGTCCGCAAAGCGCAAGTTCTTGATTGTTCTGCCTCCAATACTGACAGTTTCTTCATGATCTTTCAGAGCGTCTGTCATGATTCTTTCCAGGAAGATGTTGAAAAGAGTAGGTGAAAGCAAGCAGCCTTGTCTGACTCGGACTGTTGTCCTAAACCAATTTCCTATATTGCCGTTGAAGCAGACTGCGCTAGTTGGTCTTGTTGTAAAAATTTTGTATGACTTTGATCAGGTTGACATTGATGTTGTATAGCTTCATGGTGGACCAAAGGGCTGCATGCCACATCCTGTCAAACGCCTTTTTAAAATCCACAAAGATATGATAGAGGTCTTGCTGGTGCTGTAGGTACCTCTCACATAGAACTCTCAGGTTGAAGATCTGCTCAGTTGTGCTGCGCCCTGGTCTGAAGCCTGCCTGTTCCTCAGCTATGATTTCCTCTGCCGGTGGCTTCAGCCTGTTCAGTAGGATCTTTAACATGACTTTGCTTGGGTGGCATATAAGACTTATCGTGCGATAATTCTGACATTGTTGTAAGTTAACTTGTCATCTTTTCGGGAGAGTTAACATAAGTGATTGGGTCCATGGTGTGGGCCAATCCCCTGACTGCCAGATCTTATTGCAGATTGTTAGTAAGGCGCTTATCATGTCTTCTCCTCCTTCTTGGACTAGCTCTGCAGGGATGTTGTCTGCTCCTGCTGCCTTCCCTTTTTCAGCGACTTCACTGTAGCCTCTACTTCCTCTCGGAGGATGGGATAGTTGCCATTGTTGGTCACTGGTGGGGTGACAGGTATGCCTGGGTCCCCTGTAAATCGGTGGTTGTACAAATCTGAGCAATACTCTGTCCATTTCTTTAGTATGTCTTGGTCTTCCGTAAGACAATTTCCTTCACTATCTTGAATGATCAAGGAGCGTCCTTGTTTTACATTGGTCAGATCTTTCACCAGCTGGTATGCTTTTGTGCTATTGTTTTTGTTCAGATTTTCTTCTACGTGTTTACAGTGATTTTTAATCCACGTATTCTTTGCCTTTTTCATGCTTGATATCCTGGTTAATTTCCCTGTATTGTTTAGCTCCGCCTACCTCTGATTTCTTTTTCTGTAATTATCGAAGCTTCAATATTCAAGAAATTTATTGTCCATTAAAAGATATTTGTCTTTGCCTGCCGAGCGTAGGTCAAACTAAAAACATAATATCTCAATTACACATCAAACAAGCAACATGGCTAAATCTCCGACTAGACAAAAATATAAAATAGTACATTTTGACACTAGCATCATACGCACGTTCAGACACACGCACAGACTCACAAACTTAGTTTATGGCAGTACAGCCCTCTGAAGGCAAAACACGGCAAGTCCAATATGACTATGTTAGAGCTACTCTGTTTTGCCCCCAAAGGGAACTGTAGGTCAGTAGGTTTGAGTCTGCTCAGCTGGAAAGTCACGTCAGTTGGAAAGTCACGTGCAATCATGAGGGCTGGGGGTTACAGTTTAGACTTGTTCAACAACAGTATTGCCTGCGGAATGAAAGAGAGTTTGAATTTGTTCCTGTTACATTTCGGGCAGCGATAGTGTCTTTTGGAGGGAAGGAGTTGGGTGGGGTCACTCAGGATTGCACGTGCTTTCCTAGCCAGCGCTCTCTCAGTCAGTTGTAGGAGGCTGTAGATAAGCCGATAATTTTGGCGGCCGTTTTTGGTAACACGGTGCAGCACGTTTTGGTTTGCTGTAGACAATGCGGGGAAGAAACAGATCGTGCAGAATGACAAAACAGACTCAATGATGCTGGCATACAAAAGTGACAGCAGTTTGGGGCTCACGTTAAAAGATCTTAGTATCCTCAGTATGTACAGTCCTTGTTGGCACTTTTTGAAAACAGTCTGCACATGTGAGCCAAAGGTAAGTTTAGAATCAAGGGTCACGCCCAGATATTTGAAACTGTCAACAATCTCTACAGTTTTACCATCGATGGTTATGTCGCCGTCAAAATGGCCCTTGCTGCGAATATCAAAGACCATCTCCTTTGTCTTGTAAACACTTAATTCCAAAAATTTCTCTTGGCACCATGTAGACAGGTCGTCTACACTGAAGGACTCGCTGTCGGTAAGTCGAGCCACCACTGCCATGTCGTCAGCAAACTTGACAAAGGAATTGGAGTCGTTTTTACTACGACAGTCGTTGGTATACAGTGAGTAGATTACAGGGCTTGCCACACACCCCTGTGGGGCGCCCGTGTTGGTGGTGGTGCTGGGGGAAAGGGTGTCGCCCACTACAACACCCTGGGGTCTGTCGCTGAGAAAACTGTACACCCAATGGATGAAGGTAGGTGCAACTTGCAGATCTAGCAGCTTCTCAAGCATTTTGTGGTGCTGAATGGTATTAAACGCGCTCGAATAGTCCACAAAGAGCACACGTGCATAGGTGCCTGGAGTGTCCAGATGACTGATAAGTAAATGCAGCAGAGTGGCCACCGCATCCTCCACACTACGTCCATGCTGGTAGGGAAACTGGTAAGGGTCCAGCTTGTCCTGCACAAGTGGCGCGTGTTTACTGAGGATCAGCTTTTCAAGGGATTTCATGGGGAGGGAGGTGAGGGTCACGGGTCTGTAGTCATTCAGTTCATTAGGAGAGGTTTTCTTGGGGACAGGAACGATGGTGCTTGACTTCCACAGGGTGGGTACAACCCCGAAGTCTACGGATGCCTGATGCAGGTGACAGCTCGCTTGCACAGCACCGGAGGAGACGACCCGACACGTTGTCAGGTCCAGCTGCCTTCCTGACGTCGGTGCGTTGGAACAGTCGCGTGACGTCATCCTCGGTGATGGTGATGGGCGGGGATGGGGGGCGGGACAGTATCCAGGAGCTGCGTGCACTCGGGAGTGACGTCGTGCACGTTGGTTGGCGCGTAGAACTGGTTAGTCGTAGGGTGGCGGGTATTGACGGGGTCGGGACAACCGCCCATCAGTTTCAGGTTCCTGAATGCCTCACGGGTGTTCATACACATATACTGTCACTCCACTTTGTCCTTAAAGTTCTGCTTAGCTTTTCCAAGTTCAGCCCTAAGTGCGACATTAGCCTTTCTGAATGCTGTGTTGTCACCCGACTGAAAGACCGCTTGCTTATGACGCACTGCCTTTCGCACGTCTTTAGAAATCCACAGTTTTGAATTTGAGTACACTGTTATGGTCTTTTCCGGAATTATAGTGTCCTGGCAGAATTTAATATAGTCCGTGATGACCTCTGCTCCCTCGTTTATATCCTGGGTGCTATCGGGAAATCGGTACTACCGCCGTGAGATGGCCTTAGTCGCCTGCTCGGCGTAAAACCCCATAACTAGCGAAACACCCTTTTAATTGTTCCACGGCATCATCGGACCACACCTTGATCTATTTCCTGGCAGGCGGCACCCGCTTCAGTGTTTGGCGGTATTTGGGTAGGAGGTGGAATATGTTGTGGTATGCCTGTCCAAGAGGCGTCAGACTCTGTGACTCTGTGTACGCGCCAGGGACAGAACAATAGCACAGGTCTATCGTCTTGTTGTGGCGGGTGGGGCAACTGACCTCCTGACCGAATGCCGGCAATACACTGTCGCATCGGGATAACGCACTTGCTGTCTGCAAACCGATGCGGTAATGAGGCCAGCCGCTACTTTAACATTCGCTGACGGCGGGACATACACACTGCACAGTATCAGGTTGGTGATTTCTCGCGGCAGATAGAAAGGTCGCAGGGAAACTGTCATGAATTCAATGTCAGGCGTGCACAGTGTGTCTCTGATCGTGTAGTTTGTACACCAGTCCTGATTTATGCACACACACACACACACCCTCCTCTCTCCTTCCCCTAGTCACTGGTTTTATCAGCCCGTAGAAAAATATAGCCATCTAAATGTACATCGCTGTCATAAATTCTGCTGTTGACCCACGTTTCGCAGAAAGTCAACAGACACGCTTCCCTGTAGGAGCAATTGTATTTGATGTTAGTGTACAGCTCATCCATTTTGTTACGCAGGGACTGCACATTGCCAAACGCAATCGTGGGGAGTGGGAGGGGTGGGGGCGGGGGGGGGGGGGGCTCTTGTCGGACGACGTCTGAGCCTAGCCCTCAGTCCACGACGACTGTCTCTCTTACGTCGTCTGTTTCTTTTCTGAAGGTCCTCGGGGACGTCACGAAAGACTAATCAGTACCTGAGTGTGTCGATGGCAAGCTGCGCAGAGCGAGTAGTTCATCCCTGGTGTAGAGGTATGTTGCGGCGCCATCTTGGGTGCGACACGACCGGTCGGTCAGGCAGTAAACAAACGTCAGTACATCCAAAATCACGAATGAAATTAAACGCTGAAGAGTCCAACGAATCACAGACATCCTTAGCAGCACTCTCAACAGAAATTTTGGATAAAAAGTTAGTAAAACTGTCAAAAAGAAGAAAACAACAAGACAGCTCGGCAGAGCAGGGTCAGCAACAGAGTCGCGCCCCTTGTCACATAGATCAAAGATGACAGCTGTAAACCAAGGTGTTTTTGCTTGTCGGTGTTTGCCAAGAATCTCACTGACTGTTTGGGTTACAGCAGTGTTAAATGTGTCGATCAGTGTGTCCACATCCCTGTCTTCTGCACCTAGATGTGGCGCTAATTTTCCTCCTATCTTTGCTTCCGCTACCTCTGGGTTTTTTAGCTTGTCGAGGTCGAACTTGATTCTGGTGGGATCCTGCTTTTTGACTTTCTCTAGGCGGAGTCGGAAGGTCATCATCACTTTTTCAGTCTGTTGTGGATGTAATCCTTAATGTTTGTCCAGCGTCTATGTCTAAGTGCGGGCTCTTCTTCGATTGCTTGCTCTATCTTGGCCTTTCCAGGAAGTATGTATTGAAACGAGTTTGAACAGCTTCCATGGTTTCCTTGAAAATCTAGCTTTCTTTCGAACAGGAGCTGACGCAGTACTGTCATTATCAAAACTATCTAGATTGTCATCAGGCTCTGGACGTCTTTTCTCTGTCATGCTCATTGATTCCTGTGTTGTTGACTTGGTACTTGCTTCATTCACAGGTGCTGTTTTCCCTGAGACCTCTCTGCAAGTTTCTGATGTGTTTTTTTGTCAAAGTCAATCTCTTCATCGCCCAGCTCAGCTCTAACGCAACTCTCAAAAGCGGTCATCCCATTGTTAACTGACAGAAGCACCTTTGCCACTTTTGCCTATTGAAGGACGTCAGGACGTCTTGAGGTTGGCGGTAGATATGGCGATGTATCCGAACATCATGACCAAGAAAATCTGCTAGCTGATCCTGATCCAACTCTGAGATGGCCATTGACTGAGCCAAAGTTGCAACCTGCTTCCGTAACGGAGTAAATGTGAACATGGCTGGGTTTAACACTTGTGCTTGTAGCGCATGTTCCTTCAGAACATCATGGCCTCTGTAAGGCCTCTGACCAGAAGGTGTGGCAAAGATGTACCGGGAACCAGCTAGAGTTGGCACTGATTGCCTCATTTGAAAGAGTATGTCCACAGTTGTCATCATCTTCTTTGTCAGCAAAATGGGAACACTCCTATTAAACTTGCCTCAGATTTCCACTCGCTGAAAATGAATCACCATTTTGTTCTCAGCCTCTGTGAGACCTTTCAAGAAATCTTGATTGGTGATGATTCCAATCTTAGCATTCTGGAAGGCTGAAACCTTCATTCACTGAAGTTCTCCCCCTCGTTTACGAATGAAAAGTGATATAGCACAAAGAGTTGCTTTAACCACTGTCGTATAATCTTCCGAAACCATCCTTGTCTCAAGAAGCTCTTGTACTTTCAATCCAGACTAAAAAGGTGACTGCAAAGCGTGTAAAATGCAATGTACTTTCGTAACGTCTTCACATGATAGGAGCAGTTTGGGTTTGTTCATGGTCATTTTCCCCGACCGACTGGACTGCTGTAGCTGACACACAATCATTTCAGTCTCCGGTAAAGACAGAGTCAAACCGCTCCACCTCAGAGAGCTCTGTCATCTGAACCATGCCCAAGTTGTTTGGATGCCTGTGACTGTTTGATCCGTTAACATTTTGTCAAGACATGGAATATGCGCATTGCGAGATTGCCTTTTTTTTTTTTTTTTTTTTTTTTTTTACTGATTTGTGTCCTCGTCAAATTCTGCTAGCTCTTTTACACCCAGTACAACATGATCACAGCTAGATGAATTGATCACAGCATTCAAACTTGCGATTTTCATTTCTGACATCACTCTGATAATCTTTAAAGGTCTCCCCAACTCCCGCATCCTGGAACTGATTTGTCCAGCCATGTGTTCTTCAATGACACTGTGATCAAATAATCTCTTTCCATACTCAAGAAGCAAGGGATCGGTTGTGATGAGAAGGCTTATCTCACCATCTCTCTGTCTGGCTAATACCTTATGATAAAAGGAAGCGTCAACATATAAAGGTATTGGAAGCATTAGCCTTCCACGTCGTGCTGTGTCACCTCTTTTAGCGAACTGAAACTCTCCTGGTTTCTGACAGCAATGTTTTGAGTATACAGAGATCAGCTTTCTTTGATAGAGCCCTTTGCAATGGCTACAGGCGAGAAGGTCTTTGACCTTACTACTTTTGGTGCGATACTTAGGAATCAAACATCCTGATTCTTTTCAAGAACAACAATGTTATGCATGCAATTAGGAATAAAACATCCTGATTCTTTTCAATAACGACAATGTTATGCATGTAATCACCATCATGTTGTAGTCTGATCCATGCTTGACGTCTTTGCTTTGGCCCTTTTTTCATTGACACAATTTTAGCAACTTTAACCTCATCTGCTTGGACATCTTGTAATAACTCTTTTCCCACCCCAAACGTCATGTTCCTTCTGCCTATCCACATTCTCATTGCCACCCCCTAATTCACCAGGTTCCGCTCACTGCACATTGCTGGTACTTGATGCACTGACACCTCCCCACCCTGAACCTGCCACTTTGAAATCTAACAAAGTAAATACAATACTGTCTGTGTCAGAGTTCCCAGAGATGGATGGAGACACACAGTCTGAATCCTGTGAACTCGATACAGGAACAAACTCCTCGTCATCACTGTCCTTCAATTCCGGTAAGCTTGCACTCTCAGGTCCATCCCAGGCTCCATTTGCCAACTGGATAAAGAAAAAGAAAGCTGCATTAGGACAGAAGAGAATGCAATAACCGCTACATACAGGATGCAGCTAGCCTGGACAGGCTGACAGACTGGACCACCAACTTGTGTGACCATCAACACAGAAAATCATCAGCCACACTCTTATCTCTCTCCAACAAAGCAGCGGCTGGCAACCTTACACTGGGCAACACCCTGCTGCGGTATGAAGACCAACAGATATACCTGGGAGTCACCCTTGACAAGAGGCTGACGTGGAAGCCGCACATCTGGAACGCAGAAGCGAAAGCTAGAAGAAAGCTGACATCATGAGGAAGCTGGCTGGAACACAATGCGGAGCCAATGAAAAGATCCTCCATAGTATATATCAAGGCACAGTGAGACCACACCTTGAGTACGGATCCAATGCAAGGTTGACGGCAGCCCAGTCACACCAGCAGACCATTGACAGAGTTCAGAACCAGGCACTGCGTATCATCACCGGCGCAATGAGATCCACACCAATTGAAAAGATGGAAGAGACAACAGGCATCCCACCCCTGCGCATGAGAAGAGATTGCAAAGCCTTGATACAGTCCACAAAGGTCAAGTCTTCCAAAGACCATCCTATGAACGCCAGGATAAAACAACCAACCTCAGGGAGATTGAAAAGACCAAGCTTTGTGAAGGAGACGAGAGCACTGCAGAGACAACACCAGGCAAAGCTCCCTGCGCAGGTAGAGGCTCTGAATCCTGCTAACGATCTTCCACCATGGGAAAGTAAGCCAGAAAACATCACCATCTCTTCCACGGTACCCTACATCACCACCAAAGATGAGCACAGCACTGTGAGCAAGAAAACCTTTGACACTGGCCATGCTTGAAGAAAAGTATCCACAGGAAGCATGGACACGGGCATACACCGATGGATCAGCCACAGATGCAGTTCAGAATGGAGGGGCTGGGGTGTACATTCAGTACCCAAACGGAAAATGTCAGGCAGAGGCAGTACTAACAGGCCTTCACTGCACAAATTACAGGGCTGAGGTGGAAGCCCTGGTCCGCGCTACAAACACCCTTAGTGGCACTGCAGACCCTGATGCCCAGATTATCTTCCTGACTGATGCCATGTCTGTCCTTGAGGCACCAACAGCAAGCAAACTGTCACGTCTACAAGAGGCACTGCAAAACATCAAGTGCACCAGACCGGTGCTGCAGTGGATCCCTTCACACTGTGGCATCTACGGCAATGAAGAAGCTGACAGAATGGCAAAAGTGGGCGCAGAGGAAGAACAAGATGAAAATGGAGTCAGCTTCACAGAGATGAAGACCATCATTAAGTCTGTGTACAGAGCACCACAACGGCCCCTAGACAGTTACCATCAGCTGTCCAGACAAGAGCAGGTGACCATCTTCCGTCTGAGGACCGGGCACAACCGACTCAATTTCCACCTGCACAGACGCTTCCACCTCGTGCCATCTCCCATGTGCACTTGTGGAGAACAGAACAGAACACAGAGCACATCCTCCAGGACTGTGGAAACCACCAGTTTTTGAGAGAGGAGATATGGCCACAGCCCGTCACTCTACAAGTGAAACTGTACGGGCCTGTGGAGGCGCTACAGAAGACCACAGATTTCATTTTCATTTTGAGAGCCAAACTCCAAGTGTGACGGCGTTCGAGAAGAAGAAGAAGAAGAAGAAAAAGAAGAAGAAGAAGAAGAAGAAGACTTACTTACTTACTTACTTACGCCTGTCACCCCTACCCGGGTATAGGCCGTCGACGAGAGACCTCCAGCAACTCCTGTCCTGTGCTTCTCCTTCGATTCTACTCCAGGTGGTTCCCAGTCTCTTGATGTCTGCTTGGAGGTCTCGACGCCAGGAGTTTCTCGGCCTACCTCTTTTCCTCTTTCCCTGGGGGTTCCATGACAATGCCTGCCTAGTGATACTGGAGAGAAGAAGACTGCCACCCCCTAATTCACTAGGTTCCGCACACGGCACCTTGCTGGTACTTGCTTCACTGACACCTCCCCACCCTGAACCTGCCACTTTGAAATCTAGCAAAGTAAATACAATACTGTTTGTGTCAGAGTTCCCAGAGATGGATGGCGACACACAGTCTGAATCCTGTGAACTCGAGCCAGGAACAAACTCCTCGTCATCACTGTCCTTCTATTCCGATGAGCTTGCACTCTCAGGTCCATCCCAGGCTCCATTTGCCAACTGGAAAAAGAAAAAAAAAAGCTGCATTAGGACAGATATAGCACAATTTTGGTTTAAGGGCCTTGCAGAAGACTAAAAAGAGTAATCCCGTGTATGACCGATTTACATATGTGTGACCTCGGTGACAAGGGCTGGCTTCTGCAGCAGCAAAACACATGTTTTCTGAAAATGTAAGCATTTTTCACACATCTGTCAACCCCACGTGACCCTTTGTAAGAGGTCACTCGTATGGTATGTTTAGAAAGGTCTTGCCACAAAGTAGTCTTGGGCCAAGCTTGTAGAATGTGGCTTGAATAGTCTCCGAGAAAATGCCACCGTTAAAGTTTACCACGGACGACGGACGGACAGACGACCAGTGGCCCAGAACATAACTCACTTTTACTGCACACGTGAGCCAATAAAATGAGGATGATCATAGGATCACTTACCAGTTTGTAATTGGGGACATTCCCCTGCCGTCTGTGCACCCTCCTACCAGACGCACCCCCTTCGGCAGAGGCTGGGCTATCCAACTGCTGCTTAGGCAGCTGACTGATTTTGTGGGCCTTGGTCATGTGCCAGGAAGGGGCGTGCTTGTCCATTTCCATAGATCCCGATGCTTTTGGACATTCCGCTGCCATCTGGCGCTGGGTGTGTGCAGAAAGTCTTGAATGTGGCGAAAATAGTGCTGTAAACATGTCAAATGCAACCATTTTTTGTGTGAATGTAATTTAATCAGACCATGTAAAACCTTTAGTTACGTTATAAAAAAATTACTGAACCATCAGTTCACGTATCCGCGCAACATACCTTGTACTATTAATATCACTGTACTTGTGTAGGATTAGCCCTATGTACACATCTGTGTATATAATTATGTGCCTGTCTCTCTAACTCTCTATGTCTACATTTTCATGTCTGTGGACCAATCACTAACCCTTAGGCATCTCTGGTATAATTCTGACCTCTAGCTCTTGGCTTGAACAGAGCACGTCCTTGGCACTGAAGAGGTTACGAGTATACTCACTCCCACTTTGCACAATCCGAAAAAGCTGTTCGTGGAAGTCTGTTCTTGGAATCGCAAGACAGTTTTGCGTATGAGGATTGAAATACACACTGAAATCTGCGGCATTTTCGTTTTGTTACGCATCATAGTGCATGTGTGAAGTTACTTTCGATCACAATCTCCCCCCCCCCCCCCGGGTCTGCCCTAGGGGACCTTGGTGGGGTTGTCTACTTTTTAGTTCCTAGGGTCACCTTGTCTAACCCCTGCAAGGTGGGTTCTACTCTTCTGGGGGTTTGTATTTCTGTCTTTCTGGTCCATTCATCCGTATTTTTCTTTTGAAATTCTCCCTCCTGTCTGCGCTTCTTGCAGTTCTTTTCTTCATTTAGCGCAGGCACATCCTGAGAAGGCCTTTGTCGCTTGCGGGACGTAAAGCAAAATATACTCATACTCATACTCATACTCGATCACAATCACACATGTCAGAAAAAAGCAACAAAATCGCGAGACAGATTGGCCTTTTAATGGTGTTATACGACGAATTCCTTGCATTGAAGAAGAAAGCTTTTGTTAAAATCGTGGTGTTCTATTATCTTTTAGGAAACAAGAGATGCAGACGGCCGTAGCAGACGTCTTTTCTCGAAGCGAGTCAGTATCTCCTGACTGTGCAATTGAATCGGATTGGGAGCATCTAAGTTAAATAACTGCGCTGAATAAGTACACTTGGGTGTGCTCTTAAATGAAGTGGGCATGAAATACTGTATAACATTTACCTTTGCAAATAAACAGCAGCTCGGGACGAAAGACAATGGTGGTTTGCCAAGTCAGCAAAACGGAATGGGGAAATAACTCACTTCAAGTCACTGCACAGTCGACCAATCAGGTATCAAGTTATTTATAGCTAAGCAAGGTGACGTCACACACACTTGCTTCCGTAACAACACACTGGCGGTGTGCGTTGGAAACACAAAACATGAAACACACTCAAAATGGGGACATCCTATTTTGATATTTTTTTCTGACTTTTTAATGAAAGATAATGCAAAAACAACCCTCAGAAAAAATGGGTGCCTGACTTGGTCACCCAGAATTTTACGCACACCCATTTCTCATAAGGATGGTAAAGAAAGTCACCCATTTTAGGGATATTGTGCATGCACACACACACACACACACACACACACACACACACACACACACACACACACACACACACACACACACACACACACACCCACACACCACACCACACACACACACACACACGGTGCTTTGGCGCCAAAAAGATGTTCTTTAGCAGATTTGCGTAGCTAGACTTGACGTCATTTTTTATCTTGTTACTTCTTTGCCAGAATTTCTGCCCCGCACGCCAAAAACGTCATGTGCATGCTCCGGAATGCGTTCCAACCATCCCCATTTCAAAGTCTACCGTATTTTCAATACGATAGACAAAAATGCAACAAATAAGATTAACTCCAAGGGACGCAATTTTTCATTGGCTCACGTGCGAAGCAAAAGCGAGACTATGTTCTGGGCCCTTGGTCGTCCGCCCGTTGTCCGTTGTAAACTTTAACATTGGCATTTTCTCGGAGACAATTCAAGCTACATAACAGTCTTCACATTTGGCCCAAGAATACTTTGTGGCAAGACCTTTCTAAACATACCAATTTCAGTGAACTCTCACAAAGGCCAAGGTCACAGGGGATCAGGAAATATTTTTAAAAAATCTATTTTTGGACATGTTTTTAAAAAAAATTCTGTTTACAACTTAAAACCCAAACGTGGTACAAAGACACCTGATGGTAAGAGAGTTATACGCACTCTAATTTGGTTGATCCCTCGGAAAGGTCAAGGGTCACAAAAGCGTAGGAAATAGGCCCCAAATTAGCCATATTTTTTACAAAAGACTTTTTTTTTTCTCAAATACTGTTCACAACTTCAAACCAAAACTTGGTAATGATACCTGATGATAAGACCTTTCTATGCATACTTATTTGGTTGATCCCTCGGAAAGGTCAAAGGTCACAAGAGCTCAAGAAATAGGTCCAACATCATCATATTTTGACAATAGATGTTTTGTTTTTCTCCTCCAACACTATTCACAAGTTCAAACACAAACTTGCTACAGAGTTACCTGATGGTAAGACCTATCTATGCATACTAATTTGGATGACCCCTCGGAAAAGTCAAGTGTCACAAGAGCTCAGGAAATAGGTAAAAATATAGCCATATTTTGATAAGAAATGATTTTTCTCAATTACTATTCACAACTCCAAACCCAAACTTGCAACAGAGATACCTGATGATAAGATCTATCTGAACACATTTTAGAGTTTACTCTCTCTCTCTCTCTCTCTCTCTCTCTCTCTGTGTGTGTGTGTGTGTGTGTGTGTGTGTGTGTGTGTGTGTGTGTGTGTGTGTGTGTGTGTATTGTCTTAGTAACTGACATCAAGACAAATTCTAATGTTTTTATTGTGGGTTTTTTTTGTACATGGTAACATATGGCACTAAAATATCTTATCTTATCTTATCTTATGCATACTAATTTGGATGGCCCCTCGGAAAGGTCAAGGGTCACAAGGGCTCAGGAAATAGGAAAAAAATAGCCATATTTTGACAAGAAATGTTTTTTGCTCAATTACTATTCACAACTTCAAACTTAAACTGGTACATCGATACCTGATTGTAAGACCTATATATGCGTACTAATTTGGATGACCCCTCGGAAAAGTTCCAGGGTCACAAGAGGTCGACAAATGCATATAAAATGGCAATAATTTTAGTTATTATCAACAGTTTTACAAACTTTTTAATCAAACTTGGTACATAGGTAGCTGATGATAAGACCTTCCTATGTATCCTAATTCAGTCGACTCATTAGCTGAGCTGCCCTTTCGCACCACGTGAATGTCCTGTGTTTGTCTTGTACTATGTTGTCTTCAGAGTGAGTGCGTGTGAGTCACGTGAGCGTGCGTGTTGGGTTCTGTTCGCGGCGCTTTGAGCCGATTCGCAGAATTTGGAAAAGAGCTTATATAATAATCGTTATTATTATTATTATTATTATTATTATCGTAAAGGCCAAGGGCACTGGGATTTCACAGATGTGTGAAAACTGTTTAAATTTTGAGATAAAATGGGTTTGTTAGTGCAGAAGCCATCCCTTTACTTATTTTTAGACATCTGTGGATCGGTCATACACATGAGGCATAAGGGCTTTGCCTTTCTTGTTGTAATTCTGAGAATGCGCTGCTGTGCTAATGCCATGGAATTCCAGGCTGGTAAGTTGGCATTGTGTAATCAGGATATCAGCTGCCCTTTTTGTGACTGCATAGCTCACTAGATGTATAAAGAGATGGTATATAATGGGAGAGAAGGAATGACAGACCTATCATCTTGAGCCTTTCACTGAACACTGGCTCAAAATGATAGGTCTGTCATTTCTTCTATCCCACTACCCTCTCTTTCTAGATCTAGTGAGCGATGCAGTCACAAAAAGGGCAGCTAATATCCTGATGATACAATGCAAGTTTATCAGCCTGGAATTCCGTGGCATTAGCACATCAGAGCATTCTCAGAATTGAAATAAAAATTACGTCCCTTGGAACTAATCTGATTGGGTGTTTTTTTGGCTTTGGCCGATGCCTTTGTTCAAAAGTAAAGAATAATACACCACAAAATTGCCTAGGTGTTGCCTTTTCAAAATTAGTCCGCCTTCGTCCACTGCAACACCACATAAAGCTTTAGGGATGCAATGCTCGCTGTACTAGAGGTGCTACCAGTAAATTATGCAGGCGGCTTCTAGTTCAGGCGCTGTGTTAGCAATTTATTCGGTTGCATGAGTCCAAAATAGCTCAGGCGGTTAAGCGTCGGAGCAGGAGAGCGAAGGGAATCGCCGGGTCGTGGGTTCGAATCCCCGTCCTGGCCCCGGTAGCTGGACTTACAATCCAGGGGGAAAAATGGATTTATTCAATAGCATTTCCGTTGAAAGGTCCTGGTAAATCAAAATGGCACAGTTGGTGCGCCTGAGTTGATCAGTGTTCAGGTCGTACTCCATAGGAAATAAACTTCCCTGTCCCCCCATAACCCCGCCCGTCAGGGCCGTCCAATATCACTTCGGTGCCGTGGACGTTAAACCCGGAATTAATCAATCAATCATTGTCCGGTTACAGAGTCCGAAATAGCTTAGGCGGTTAAGCGTCGGAGCAGGAGAGCAAAGGGAATCGCCGGGTCGTGGGTACGAATTCCCGTCCAGGCCCCGGTAGCTGGACTCGCAATCCAGCTAAAAAAGACGGGCTTGTTCAATAGCATGTCCGTTGAAAGGTCTTGGTAAATCAAAGTGGCACAGTTGGAGTGCGCCTGTGTTCAGGTCGTACTCCATAGGAAATAGATTTCCCTGTCCCCCCAAAACCCGCCCGTCAGGGCTGTCCATTATCACTTCGGTGCCGTGGACGTTAAACCCGGAATTAATCAGTCATTGTCCGGTTACGCCGTATGCCTTTCTGACGAAGAACCCCATCCCTCCCCTCTCCCTCCACCCCCCCCCCCCCACCCAGGGCGAAACCCTAAATCTACTCAGCAGGTCCAATAGCTGTTTGGGAATAATCATGCACTAGCCTCCCCTCTCGTGAGGAGAGCTGGATTGCGGGGCGCCTAGGGGTAGTCCATATTGCTTTATGCAGTGGAGGGCTCAAAATAATAGGTTGTATTCCTTCTCTCCCACTACCCTCTGTTACTAGATCTAGTGAGCGATGCAGTAAACATACAGAACCCAGCAAATCTGACGCTGCTGAACATGTTTCATCGTGCAAATTCCCTCTCGCAAGCCTCCGATGTTGGAGAAAACAAGCGGATACGCTGTCTTAGGTGCGACCTCAGACATTAATAACTATGTCTATTTATAAACTTGGGTCTGGTACTTCCAATGTGTGTTTGTACAAATGGTGACCCTGTTGTGTACCACGTTTCGGACTGTCGACTGACAGCACGGAGATTTTGTTTGACTGTGTAGACATCAGTGCTTTCTATAATCGTGCGTGTTGTTGAGTGAAGTCTACTTGTAATTAGAACACGGATAATGACGGAAAATGCCAGCAGGTTTGTTTATTTAGCCCTTTTGGCATCAGTGTCGTCAATCTCAATAATGTGGCGACTCGATTCGTGTTTGCTGCTGTCTATTCTCCGTTTATGTGTGTGTATGGGAAAGAAATTTCGAGCGTTCGTACACACTAAGAAGTATTTCATTACTAGTGAGCATGAGCTTGCTAATGTGTCAGTATGCGCATATTTAGCTTTTTTGCATTGCGGACAGGCAGGCATCAAGATTGAATCTTTCTGGTCTCCAAGGGATTGTGGGAAGGAAAGCATATCGATCGAGCAAGCTCAAGAATATTAATTTGCTTGTTATACAATATATCAGTACATGTGTGAAAGAAAGAGAAATTTCATGGAGTTTCATTTTAATTTCATTTTCATTTCATGTGTCAAAGAAAGAGAAATTTCATGGATTTCATTTTATATTGAGCAACATTTTGCTTGATATAGTGCGATAACAGGTCACCAGTAACACGCCTAGTCTCCCACCCTCTCCCCGTCCACCAGCAGACCACGCCCACCACCCGCCCTCAGTCAAACGTGGCCAAAACTCCTCTTTCTGCGTGTCCGCCTGAGGTCACAAGCAGCAACGGTCCCCTACTAATCCGGACCAGGAACAGGAGCTACGTATCACCCCAGACCCGAGCCAAGAATTATCCCAGCGCTCCAGACCGTCCTGCCTCTCCGCCAGTTGGCGGCCTTGCCAGCAATGCGGTCTCTAGCGCGGCTCCAAGTGCCTTCGGTCACGCGCCTTCGCTAGGACATCACCACCCTGTCTGCAGGTCTGTCAGCAGCCATGGCCAGAATCAACCAGCTCGACAGCCTGCTGCGTGATGAGGCCGTGAAAAGGGCAGGCGAACTGAAGGCGTCAGAGCAGGGCCTGTGCCGCAAGTTGGGTGGCCTGGAGGAGAGGCTAACCGGCATGGAGACACTACAGCATCCCACTGACGACAAAGTGGACAGACTATCTTCTGCCCGACAAAGTCACGGCCATCTAATCCGGGAGATGCAGAAAAAGATGAACACACAACTTGCTGTACCACCCACTCCCTCCTCACACCTACCGCCATCCGCCATCTCACCACCTCAATACACCTCTTACCACCCCTATCCCCACCCCAACCACCAGTCGCGCCCCAGGCCGCAAGTACTGACTGCCAGACTGCCAGAGGATTACTGTCCGGGTCACGTCAGCAAATCCCCGTACAAACAACGGCCCCAGCGGACCTCAGGCAGTCAAAGCTACCGTTACCAAGCCATCACAAGTCGCTGTCCCTGCCCGTGACAGCAAGCAGGACGGTGTTAACCCGCGTGACCCCCAAGGCCACAACTCTCCTTCTGGCGCCGCCCCATCCCGACCTCGTCTCCGCCACGGACAGTGCCAGTGTCCACACAGCCAGCGACAGGTCAACGCGCGGCGGGGGCGTGGCGGCGCGAGTCGGGACAGTGCCATAGTCCACACAGCTAGCGGACAAGGCAATGCACGTGGGCGTGGCGGCGCGAGTCGGGACAGTGCCATAGTCCACACAGCTAGCGGACAAGGCAATGCACGTGGGCGTGGCGGCGCGACTAGTGACCCCGCTGAGGTGGTGATGCAACACGCCGTGCGACCTGACATCACCACCGTGATTGTCGGCGACTCCGTCCTCAAGTACATCCGTGAGGACAAGACTCCAACGACAAGGTGCAGGTGATGTCTGTGTCAGGCCTGCAGACAGCCCACCTGTGTAGCTGACTTGCCGGACAGCCAGTAGACCCCAGTGTGCGCCTTGCCTCCTTCCACACCGGGATCAATGACTGCAAAGGCGGGCACGAAGTCACACCGCACATATGGAAAGCTCTTCTTGACCTGACCAGGTGCGTCTTTCCACATGCCTACATACAGGCCTCAGGCATCATCCCCGCCAAAGGTGACGTCCCTACAATGACGTGATACAGCGGTTCAACGCCAGCCAACGCCAGCCTCCAGCGGGTGTGCAGTGAAGTGGGAATTACCTACATCGACATCAAGACAATCTTCACTGCACCATCCGGCGCTCCCCGCAAGGCCCTGTACAGGAAGCAGGACCGCATACACCCCAGCATGCAGGGCCGTCATCAGTCTCGCCCTACACATCAAGCAGTGGTGGCCGCCTGGTTCCCCAGCCCAACAGAGCCGAGGATAGTGATAATGAGTACCGAAACCACACAGGTTCTCTCCCTCAATTTGCTATGCGTAGCGAATCAAGGGAGGCTACCAGTGTGTGTCCAGACAAAACGGAGCACAAGCAGTTCTACTCCAGTGTGGTTGCCGGGCAAGAGCGGCCGGCGGTCTTAGAAACGAACACTCGGGCTACTTACGCCTTCAGTGCAAGGGACACACATAGTGGGACTGGAAACCAGTATTTAATGCATAGCATTTATATGGCGCATTTCTCATATTTATAATATAACTCAATGCGCAAACCGCGCCTTTCCAGACTCCAGCCATGCAGTGTACGTACTTTCAGCCACAGACTGGCTACACTCTGCACACCTTTAACAATCCAGACATGGCGCGAACCAGATATTCCCAGCACTATATACCCAGTCATGATGACCACCCCTTTTTCATGCCATGGGGTAGCATTGACTATTGGGCTCGACTACAGAATGCGGCCAGATTTCATTAGCTTTTAGCATATCATCGACACCAGTTTTATTTCCTTTACAAATGATATGACTTTCATTTTCAATTTCATTGTGTTCTCTGCACGTTGTTGTAGGACTAATTTATTTAGGTTGGCTGCTGACTTTTTACAGCAGTGTATTTTCAGTATTTGCGGTGTGAGTGTACAGCATTCATTCTGCGTGTGTTACTCGTCTGACTAGTGCTTCGAGGTACAAAATTTTTGCCTCTTTAGCTTATATACCTGAGTATCAGGTATCCCGGACACATTTCAGAATTTATCTCTGTGTGCCTCTACATAGTGCTGACTGACTTACTTCCCCTGCCACGCAGCGGGATAGTTCAGCCGTGACTGTGTACAGTGTGAGGAGCGGATTAGTTCCGCTAAGTGACCGCTGTGTCTTATTTACTGGTCGGCACTTAAATGTGTATCATTTAGCGAAATTCCCGGTCATTGGGGTGCTACAGATGGCTCTAAGAATGCCACTGCATCATGAGAATGACCCATGTTCTGCATCTTGTCATGCCTGGCCTTTTTTCATTTTGCAGTCAGTTTCATGTTGTCCATGTATCTTGGTACCTCACTACTGGTCTGACCAAGCTGGTGTTTGCTTGCGCCAGGATGCTGTAATTTGCGCCAATGTGGTCCCCAATGTGGCAACCCAACTGAAATGTGGAACGAGTTCAAGGGGATGGTGACGGAGTCTGCCAAAGACGTGCTTGGACCCAAGCAGAGGGTACACCAGGATTGGTTTAATGAGAACAATGAAGAGATCTTTTTATTACCGGGAAGATCCTTGCGAGAGTCATCCTCAATCGCCTGATCAGCTCTGTATCTGAGGAAGCACTCCCAGAGGCTCAGTGTGGCTTCAGACCCGGCCCCAGCATAGTCGACATGGTCATCTCTGTGAGACAGGTCCAGGAGAAATGCATTGAGCAGCACATGGACCTCTACGCTGTCTTCATAGATCTGACCAAAGCATTCGACACCGTGAACAGAGAAGCGCTTTGGGTCATCCTCGCAAAGCTCGGCTGCCTCAGGAAGTTCATCAACATCATCCGCCTCTTCCATGATGGAATGGTAGGAGTTGTCCAGACAAACGGCGACACATCCGCAACTTTCGACATTTCCAACGGTGTGAAACAAGGTTGTGTTCTTGCTCCCGTGATGTTCAACCTGTTCTTCACGTGTGTCCTGATCCATGCTGTACGCGACCTTGAGAAGGGAGTGTACCTGAAGTACATACTAGACGGATCTCTCTTCGACCTCCTTCGACTGAACGCCAGAACCAATACCATGGAGAGACTGATCCTTGAGGCGCTGTTTGCCGATGACTGTGCGCTGATGGCGCACACGGAGTCTGACCTCCAGACCATCGTCAACAGGTTCTCGGAAGCCTCTCGACTGTTTGCCCTCAACATCAGTCTCAGCAAGACCGAGGTACAGCACGAACCAGGCCCAGGCACAAGAGCCCCCCCCCCCCAAAGTGTATATCGAAGGCACAGAGCTGAAGACTGTCGACCAGTTCAGGTACCCTGGGAGCATCATCTCTTCTGACGGTACTATCGACAAGCGAATCGCAGCTCGTATCAGCAAAGCCAGCCAAGCCCTGGGTCGCCTGCGCACTCGTGTGTTGAATAACAACAACGTCAAGCTCTCCAAAAAAGATCAAAGTCTACAAGGCAGTAGTTCTCCCCAGCCTCTTCTACGGCTGTGAGTCATGGACGCTGTACAGAAAGCACCTCAAGCAGATTGTACATTTTCACATGAGATCCCTGCGCTCACTCATGGGCATCAAATAGCAAGACAAGGTGACAAACATGGAAGTCCTGGAAAATGCTGGCTTAGTGAGTGTTGAAGCCCTAATCTTAAGGACACAAGTCCGCTGGGCAGGTCCTGTCACACGCATGGATGATTCTCGCATGCCACGCCAACTTCTGTATGGTGCACTCTCAAAAGGCCACAGGAAGCAAGGACGGCCAAAGAAACGCTTCAAAGACTGCATAAAAGACAGCCTCAATTACTGCATCTTGCCGGTAAAGGAACTTGAAGCACAAGCACAAGACAGATCCGGCTGGCGTGCCGCCACCAGGAAAGCCTGCACGCTCTTTGAACACAATCGGCGCGAACGGATCACCAGTGCCAGAGCTCGCAGAAAGACAGCGTCGACTCTCCTCACAGCTACGTTCCAGTGCCCCCATTGCCCTCACAGATGTAGCTCCAGGATTGGCTTGGCCAGCCACACCCGCACCCACAAGTAGAAGTCATGCACAATGATGACATCATCGGTTTCGATGGTCTACCCATTATGGTCCCCAATAGGTTCTTCATCACAGACGTTTTCGTAGCTCTAGCTTCCATGGTTTCGATGTGAGGCCTTTACGTGAATCCAGTAATTTATTTGTTGCCAGTAAAGTTGGCCTGTCTGCCTTTGGCACTGGAAGATCTCCAGTTTCAAGGTGACCTTTTCCATCTGATTGAAAGAGATGGTATAGCTCAGTTTGAGTGGCCATCTTTCAGGTCCAGCTGCTGACTCTATTGGCAGCATACTGGATACTGCAGGTTGCTATTTCTATATGTTCTGCTGCACCCCACACTGCAATGGCATCCGCATGGAGGATGTTCGAGGCGAACCTTGGTACTTCTGTACTGATGTCATTAATGTAGACCAAGAACAGCATCAGACACATCTCCCTGAGGTACACCTTCCCGGAGTTTGACAAGACTGCTGAATGTGCAGACGGTAGAAGCTTCAGCGGTAGCCCCTGTTTACAAACGTTGCACCCTTTGTATGCCTTAACTAAAAAGAATTACAACTCAATTGATGGTTCAGTTGGGAACTAAGTTGGGAGAAACATGTGACTAATATATGTAAGAAAATATCAAAAAATATTTTTCTTTTATCACAATTGAGAAGTGTGAGTGACATAAATACACGAAAAATGTTTTTTCATGCACACATTAAATCTCATGTTGATTACATCTCCACTGTTTGGGATGGTAGCGGTGATGTGCATATCAAAAAACTAAATTCACTATACAAAAGAGCCATTAAACATGTAGATATAAGACCCATTCCTACCGCTGTAAAACTGCAAAATCTCAAACTTCTTGGCCTTCGTCAACAACTCGTTTACAACAAGTGCATACTTATGTTTAAAATTCTCCACAAGAAAGCTCCACAGTATCTAACAGCTAAATTTACTCCACGACAGTGTGAAAGGTCCTCGAGGAACAGTACTCTTCGATTACCACTACCTCGCATTGACTTATTCAAATCAAGCCTTGCCTTTTCGGGACCACTTTTATGGAATTTACTTCCTCAACATTTAAAAACACTAACCCACCTTTCCTCCTTTAAAACAAAACTACACATATAACTGATGGAAACTGCTTAGATATATTATTTTTATCCTGTCATTCTGATGAAAGGTTATGTAAATGTATATATGTTAGTGCGTGCATTTACACGGCTGTAAAGGTGTGTGTATGTATGTTTGATTCTTGGTACTTTGTGCTTGTTTTTGCTGTGCTATGATTTTTCTCCTATCTAATTTGTGCTGAGGAGTGTTACTTCCTTTTTTGTATTTGTTTATTGCTACCTTAGTAGTATCATTTTCTGTACTGCGTGTGTCTGTACTTATTTAGTTATGTTTTTTGTTTGCGTTAAATATTTTTTGTTTGTCTTCATTATATTTCATGTTGTAGAACGTTAGAAACGGCAAGTTTGAAAAATGACGTATTTGTATCTGTCAAAACTTCTACCGTTATGTAATAAAGTTTCATCATCATCACATTGAAATTAATGAAATGATCACAAATTGTTATGCTCAATATGCATACTTTGTTCAGAAAACTGGCAACAAAAATATTTAAATGAGGAGTATGACGTAAGCAATTATTATGATCACTTTGCGTTCCTTTGCGTACTGGTAAAATGGGGGTCTCTTGGCTTGACTTCGTGAACGAAGATTTTATAAGGGTTGCCCACGACGTCTGCAGGCCTGCTCGTGGTTGCGGAGGCCAATCCGGGACAGGCAGGTTTGACCGCAGTGGCTGCAAGGGAAGGTCTGGCCAGGGTTCTGAGTTGCGGCATCTCTGTTTTTTCTCCTGAGCCGCTTGTCCTTAAGGCTATCTCTGCGAGAGTCCTCAAAGGAGACGGCTGACTTGTAAATGGTGGAGCGCCAGGTGTCACGGTCCGCAGCAAGCGAAGACCACTGGCGGTAGTCGATTTGGCAGACACTAAGTGACTTCTTGAGACAGTCTTTGTATCTCTTCTTTGGTGCCCCTCTGTCTCGGTGTCCAGTGGCAAGCTCGCCGAACAGGGTGATCTTGGGTACGCGATGATTCTCTATCATAGAGACATGCCCCGCCCAGCGGAGCTGCGTCCGCAACAAAGCCTCGATGCTCACAGTTTCTGCCTGTTCAAGGACCTCGACGTTGGTGACATAGTCACTCCAGTGAATGCCCAGGATGGTACGCAGGCAGCGCTGGTGGAAGCGTTCGAGGAGTCGTAGTTGGCTGCGGCAGAGGGCCCAGGACTCGGAACCATACAGCAGGGTGGTGAGGACGACCGCTCTGTACACGCTGATCTTGGTGCCTGTTTTCAGCTGTTGATTGTGCCACACCCGCTAGAATAGTCGCCCGAAAGCGCTGTTGGCTTTTGCCAGCCTGCTGTCAAGCTCCTTGTCCAGCTTGGCGTCCGACGTGATCATGCAGCCAAGGTAAGTAAACTGGTGCACTGACTTTAGTTCAGACTCGCCGATGGTGATGTGGGTAGGGCGATGCTCTATCGTGGGTGCCGGCTGATGGAGGACCTCTGTCTTTTTAAGACTGACCTCGAGTCCAAAATGCTTGGCAGCGTCTGCGAAGCAGGACGTGATGCGCTGCAGGGCTCTCTCTGTGTGTGCAACGAGGGCAGCGTCATCAGCAAAAAGCAGCTCACGAATCAGTTGGTCTAGGGTTTTGGTGTGGGCCTGCAGTCGTCTGAAGTTGAACAGGCTGCCATCGAGACGATACCTGATGTACACTGCATCGTCATCGTCAAGGTCCACTGTGGCCTGCTTCAACATCATGCTAAAAAGGATGGTGAAGAGGGTCGGTGCCAGCACACAGCTCTGCTTTACACCGTTGAGAATAGGGAATGGTTCTGAGAGGTCATTGTTGAGTCTGACCTGGCCTTGCTGGTCCTCGTGTAGCTGGACGATCATGCTGAGGAACTTTGGGGGACAGCCAAGTCGCTCCAGGATCTGCCACATGCCTTGCCTGCTCACAGTGTCGAACGCTTTTGTTAGGTCGACGAACGTTACGTACAACCCTTTGTTCTGCTCGCGGCACTTCTCCTAAAGCTGTCTAAACACAAAGACCATGTCGGTGGTACTCCTGTTGGCTCTGAAGCCACATTGGCCCTCTGGGAGTGGTCTTCGGCGATGGCAGGTACCAGCCGATTCAGCAGCAGCCTTGCGAGAATTTTCCCGGCAATGGACAGCAGGGTAATTCCACGATAGTTGGAGCAGTCAGACTTCTCGCCTTTGTTCTTGCACAGGGTGATTACGACTGCATCACGGAGATAAATAATAATAATAATTACGGTATTTATAATGCGCTTATCTTATAATAATTATAACTCTAAGCGCGCACTCGCAACCCGCGCACGCATGCGCACGCTTTAGACAACGACTCACGTACCACACATAGTGAAATACATTACGACGGTCAGCTTGGGGTGGGGAGTGTGGTGATATAGTGCTAGAACTGTTGAAAGAGGTGAGTGTTGAGGGCGGACTGGAAGGAGGAGAGAGAGTGTTTCTGACGGAGAGAGAGTGGGAGAGTGTTCCAGGTGGATGGACCGTATACCGAGGAGATCCTTTGGTAGTGTTCCTTCCTCCCAGCTGCATAAAAAGAGGTCGTGGAGCTTGTTGTGCAGTGCTGGGCCTCCATGTTTCCAGATCTCTGGCGGTATACCATCAATGCTTGCTGCTTTGCCACTCTTGAGCTGGTGGGTGGCTGTGAGAGTCTCTTCAGCGGTGGGCGGTTCGTCCAATTCAACCTTTACTGGGAGGTGTGGGATTTGGAGGATGACTGCTTCTTGAACAGTGCGCTCAGCGCTGAAGAGGCTCTGAAAGTACTCCGAGCAGCGGTTCAAGATGGAGGTATTATCTGTGAGCAATGCCTGTCCATTAGTGCTTCGCAGGGGACTCTGTACCAGGTGCCTGGGGCCATACACTGCTTTCAGTGCTTCGTAGAAGCCCCTGTAGTCACCGTTGTCAGCGCAAAGCTGGGTCCTCTGTGCGAGTCTGGTCCACCACTCGTTTTGGAGATCTCTGAACTTGCGCTGGAGACTGCTGCAGACGAGGCGAAAGGCAGACTTCTTCACAGGACAGGAAGGCTGGGCTAGGTGGGCCTGATGGGCGGCTCTTTTTTTTTTGCTAGGAGTTCCTGGATCTCTACATCGTTTTCGTCAAACCCGTCTTTGTTCCTCTTTCTAGCGAAACCCAAGACTTCTGCAGAGGATTTTGCAATAGCAGTTTTCAGTTGTTCCCAGAGTGTTTCAGGGGAGGAGTCTGCTGGGTCCGCTGTGTCTTTGAGCCTGCGCTGTAAATCTGTCTGAAAGGCAGCTTTCACATCGTCACGCTGAAGGCTGGCAACATCAAGCTTTTTCTTGGTGGGGCCCCATTTCTTGGGTTTTGGCTTGAAGTGGAGCCTGAGTTTGCAGCGGACGAGGAGGTGGTCAGTGTGATACTCTGCGCTGGGCATCACTCTGGTGAGGAGGACGTCGCTGCGGTCCCTCTGACGCACTAGGACATAGTCGATAAGGTGCCAGTGTTTGGAGCGAGGATGCATCCAGGTGGTCTTTCGACTGTCCTTTTGCTGAAAAGTAGTGTTGGTGATGACCAGTTGCTGCTCTGCACAGAACTCCAACAGTAGGCGGCCATTGTCATTGCAGTTCCCGACGCCATTCTTGCCGAGGACGCCTTTCCAGGCTTCAGAGTCCTGGCCCACTCTGGCGTTGAAGTCGCCAAGGATGATGACTTTGTCGTCTGCAGGGGTACTTTGTAGGAGGCTGCGCAGGTCAGTGTAGAACTTGACCTTTTCTGCAGGCTCTGCCAGGAGGGTTGGGGAGTACACACTGAGAAGGGTGACGTGTTGCTGGTGTCTCCGTGGGAGGCGCATGGACATGATGCGGTCTGAGTGACCCGTCATAAGTTTTCCAGCTTAGTCGCAATGGAGGTCTTGACCATGAAGCCCACGCCTGAGAGCCGTCTTTCTGATGCAGGCCTGCCTGACCAGTAGAGGGCGTAGCCAGCGCCAAGTTCTTGGAGGCTGCCTTCGTCCGGAAGGCGTACTTCGCTGAGCGCGACGATGTCGATGTTTAACCTCCGCAATTCATGGGCAATGAGGGCGGAGCGACGTTCAGGGCGTCCGCTGTCTGCTGTGTCACGCATGGATGGGATGTTCCAGCATGCTACGTTGAGTCCGGTCGTGGTCGTCATGAGAGTGGATCCGTTATTCTTTCTTGTTTTCTGACCGCAGGAGAAAATGCCTGTTGACAGCGGCTAGCCAACTGGGGTTGCGAGGGGATGAGCTTTGGTTAGGCCACCTTTTCTAGGCCCCTCTCCGTGTGGAGCAAGCAGTGCTGTCCCTAGAGAAGGCTGCTTGGTCGTTCAGGGTGTGCCGAGTGACGTTGTCATCCTCAAGTCAACATCAGGCGACCAATATCCCGAACCGCCTGCATGCAGGTTTGAGACTGTGGCTTCCAGTGACATCTTTCACCTGCCGTTTCGCCCCTCGCTACAGGACTTGGAATGGTCGGTGTCATGGTCCGTGGACGTTTCCTAAAGCCTGCGCGGTGGAGCTTTTTGGTGGAGTGCAGTGTGCGCAGTACTGGCCCCACCCTTTAAATCCTTGGTTCGTCTGCCATGGCCTAGCAAGCTGGGACGATGGCATCGAGGTCCTCGGGTCGTAGGTTTTATATCAGACTGTCCTTGTCCTAGTCTCAGGCTCAAAAACCTACCCCGTAGACACGGGGGCTTTGATGTCAGGGTTTTCCTCCCTTAGCCTTTCCGCAGCCAAGCGGCCAGGCCTGCAAGGCAGCAGGACAATGATTAATTTTCGAGGTTCTCTCCTCTAGATCCGCTCGTGCTGCCCAGGTTTTTGGGTCACCTCGGAGAGGATGTGGCCAGGGACCACGCACGGGCGGTCTTGGGATAGAGGGATGCTATACTAGTCCGGAGGGATTACACACGAGGGTGCCTCGCGAGGGCCAAGAGGCCCTAGACTAGGGTGATCCCGGGGGAGGCGCTGTAAGAGCTCCCCACTACCCGCACCACCAACGCAGCTCGTCCCCTGGGGCCCCCACCTTTTGAGTCAGGCAGAGACCCCTTGACCTCTGGGGAAAATGGGGGTAGGGCAGCAGATTTAGCCACTTTGGCCCCTAAGTGCATCACAGCATCATAAAATCAGGTTGGAGTAACTGTAGAACTCTATCCAAACCAATAAAACCTAAAACAAAGACCTATCAGTTGTATACACAATTTCGGAGGGCAACGGAAACAACGATCGTTTCCCAGTTCGGCAATTTTAAATAAGACCAAGCTATGTTTAAAGCTGCACTCAATATTTGTCCACAGACCAGGAGACTGAAAAGGGAGCCAGTGCCAAGGAATTAACATGGCCGCTGACATGTGTGTCACATCGACGTCCCCATTTGATCTCCCACAATAATTGGATCGCCTTCGCTTGACCAGTTAGTGTCCAAATCCTGAGAAACTTGAGAAAAGAATATAGTGAGTGAGAGAGTGCAGACTGAAGAAACGTAAGAGCATTAACCTGTGGTTATGGTGGTTCTGGAAAGTTAATTCCATATTTAAACACACACACGCACGCACACACACACACACACACACACACACACACACACACACACACACACACACACACACACACACACACACACACACACACACACACACACACACACACACACACACACACACACACACTCACTCTCTCTCTCTCTCTCTCTCTCTCTCTCTCTCTCTCTCTCTCTCTCTCTCTCTCCCTCTCTGTCTCTCTCATTCATTAGTCCCAAGTGTGCAAATCAGTGTAGTGGTACTTCCTGATAGCTTGCTTGCACCTTATTGAGCAGTACAGTACGCTCCGGCCGTGGTAAGTCGGTCGCTGACTTATGTACAACTTCCGCAAGTGAATTGTCACTATTTTCAGAATAAACTAGAAAAAAATGACACTTACAGCTTACCCCTTTGCTCTTGTCCGCTAGGGGTAGTATCCTGATGTTGAGATCAGTGTGCGGTCTACAGCAAGCTTTTATTCAGCCCATGCGTTGGTTTTGGGAAGAAAAAAGCCAGAAGCTTTTCCTTGATGGTTTCATGTAACTTTCGTTCCGATTGCAGGTACCCCAATTTTAGTGACCATTTTAGTGAAATGCAATCAGTATCGCACTTCGCTATTTCCTTGCGTAAATACGGGAAAGCTTGTGGGACCCAGCAACAGGACCACGCTGCGGCAGTTTTTTGTTCTATTTTGTGATTGGCTTTAAATGCGCGCATTGGTGAGGTCTATGTAAAGAGAGATAGGAAACGACAGTTCAAACTGAACATCCCCATCATTACCACATCGATGTCTAAAACAGGGCTATTTTGGCCATCACCCTCCTCACCTCTTATATAACCCCTGCCTTTCTCAGTGTCTCAGTACATTTTCAAATCGCTGAAGAAGGGTTTCTTCGATCGGCTGTCATCCCAAGGACAACGCGTTAATCAGCAATCCGATCCCTAGACCTATTTTACATAAATCAATCTCTTTATTAGAAAAAAAAGTAATGTTTACCCCACTGTGTGCATAATTTGCCGATGTGCGCATATTGTGTGACCGTGTTAGGTTCACCGCTTCAAAACCCAGGTGCTTTCAAAACATATACATTAGCATCTTTTGATCCAACATTGCCACACACCCTGATTGGCACATCATAACTTGACATGCCTGTGCATTTCTTTAGCGACCTAGGAGCGCCACGAAGCGTAAAAGCGTGTATTGACAAACCAGACAATGAGGTGCATTATCGTAACTTGATATTTCCTTGCCTCGCCTCCTCGCGCCGACAGAGACATTTATAGTTACTTCATAATAAAATTACATAAGTTACCTACAACTTGCAAGTAACTTCAAAGTTACCTCCGTAAGGTCTTATGACTTGTAAGTGACTTAACATATCCTTACAAGTTCTTGTCTCAAGTCAGTAAGTTACTTGGACAAATTTGTCAAGCTACATGGACAAAAATATGGTGGTTCAGATCAGTGCAAATCGAATGCCTGTTACAAACTAAGTGTAACAGGCGGGAAGTCGCAGTAAGGGTTCCTTTCGTTTATTAAGCAAACCCTGAGAAAGACAAATCAATATATATAAATGAACATCAAAAATACACATTAATGCCACATAAATATAACTGATCTAAATAAATTTAACATTCACTTTTATGTATAAATCATATAACCATGCATACAAAATAATGAATTGATAACATTGACAAAATATTTACAAAACCAAATGATTCATAATCAAAGCCAGAACAATCTACAGAATACAATTAAGAATGAACATATAAATATTAAAGAACGCACACTAATCAATTTGCTCCAAGACTCATGCAGTGTCCAACAGATTGATCAGGGAGAAGGCTATAAACATAACAATCGAACGTCACCATTTAATCCTAACACCAAATACACAAAAATCATTCTAATCCGACCTACATAATAAGATCATAATTATAATAATCAGAAATATAATAATCAAATAAAATATACAATAAACTTACCCCACCAGCAGTCAGGTGCAGCATGTCAAGAGTACAACCGGTGGCAAGCCAATGTCAAATTTAGTATAGTGAGTATAGATTGCTGTAATATATATTGATGGTGAGTACAGATCAGACACAGAGTTCAGTTCACTATGTTACAGACTCCCCTGCTAATAGTTGGCGTCCTCGACAACATCTACATATCCTGCCATGCCTCTGTCTAGGAGAATCTTCATCAGGAGAGTTTGCGTCGTCAACAGTTTCTCAAACAGTCCCATTTCTTGCTGGATGGCTGTAACGGGGAGATGGTGAGGGTTGCTATGATGCCCCTTGTTCTGGAGTGTCGATCTCCGGGGAATGCTGCGCTCCCCTGCTTGAGCATTGCCGGGGTCACGTCCTGAGGGTGAACCTCCATCTCTGACCTGTTGTCTCATGTCACCAGCAGTGGTATCACAGCTCTGGTTGTTGTTGCTGTGAGTAGTTTGAGTACTGTCCTTGTTTGTGGTGAGGATCTGATGGTCACGCACAGAGTCTGGCCTTGATGGGAACAGCGGACTGTCGTCACCAGTGTCGCTCTTTGACGACGGTAATGGAGGCTGTTGGCTGAGGTCTTTGCTGCACTGGCGATCGCGGTACGAGTAGTTCGGTATGATGTAGTGAAGTACCCAACGGAGAAAGAAACACGCTTAGAAAAGACGGGTACAACACAATTTATTAATATTTCGGGTAAATACAAAAGCGCATCTCTAAGACAGTCAAAGAGATGATTCTTAAAGGAGAGCTTCCTTCCACAGCTAATCTCCTCATAAAAAAGCGGCCTAAGCAACCTAACTTTTACCTTCTCCCAAAAATTCACAAACTCAACAATCCCGGCCGCCCCATAGTGTCAGCTTGCAGCTGTCCCACTGAACACATCTCCGAATACCTGGACATCATCTTCCAACCCTTTGTCCAGTCTCTACCTACCTACATTAAAGACACCAACCATGCTCTAGAGATCATAGACCAAGTCAACCAGAAACAACTTTTCAAACCTGAACTGTTGTTTTCCCTTGATGTCACTTCACTATATACTGTTATACCGCACAATGACGGCCTCAATGCACTTGCATACTTCCTCAACCAAAGAAGTCATAAACAACCTCCTACTCATACACTTCTACGTCTGGCTGAATTGGTTCTCTCTCTTAACAGTTTCACCTTTGATGGCGTCACCTTTGCTCAGTGCAGTGGCGTAGCGATGGGCACAAAAATGGGACCCAGCTATGCTTGCCTTTTCATGGGTTTCCTTGAGCAACAGATTCTTCAGCAATACACTGGGCCTGTCCCTGAGATGTATAAACGCTACATCGATGACGGTTTAGGAGCTACTCACATGACCCAAGCTGCACTTTTAGACTTCATTCACTTCGTGCAGGACTTCCACCCATCCATCAAGTTCACTTACACTATATCAGCTACTTCAGTCGACTTTCTGGACATGAACATCAGGATTGACTGCGGAATGTTGAAAACTTCAATACATTACAAACCTACCGACTCACATTCCTACCTCGACTACCGATCTTCTCACAACCCCAAAACTAAAAACAGCATCCCTTATTCCCAGTTTCTTCGGCTAAAAAGAATATGTTCCGAAGAATCAGATTTTGATGTTCAATCCAAAGAAATGGCTGGATTTTTCATCGACAGACACTACCCACATACTGTTGTTCAAGGATCTCTCCAAACGGTTCAAAAACTTAGTCGCGCGAGTACACTGCAGACTAAACCTACCGCTGATAGTGACAGGCCTATCGTAACCATGATCTACCATCCCCACACCAATCCGGTGCGTAAAATCCTTCTTTCTAACTGGGGTCTTTTGTCATCCAGTCAAGAATCTGCTGCTATCTTTTCTGAACCTCCGTTGGTAGCTTTCAAGAGGGATATTAATTTGCGGGACATGCTTGTTCGCTCTACTCTCAAGCCTCGTCATACCACCAGAGCCTCCGGCTCCACTCCGTGCAATGTTCCTAATTGCAAGACGTGTCCTTTTATTTGCCCTTCCACCGTGGTCAATGGTCCACGTTACAAATTCAACATAGACAGATACTTCACGTGTCAAACCACCAACGTGATTTATGTCATCTCCTGTGTTAAATGCGGCCAACTCTATGTTGGAGAGACGGAAAGAACCATCAACGACCGTTTCAAAGAACATCTTCAGTCTGTCAAGTACCAATACAACAGACCGGTCGGACGACATTTCAATCAGGCCGACCACTCCGTCTCAGACATTCGAGTTAAAGGCCTCTGGCTTATGCAAGCCAGTAATGTCTGGGCCAGGAAAGACCGTGAAAAATTTCTGATTAATAAACTGGGCACTGTGGCGCCACTCGGGATGAATATGAAAGATTAACATTGTTTACCTTGCTTGTGTCTGCTACTTTACCTCACTGATTTACTACTCACTAATCAGTTAGGTGATGTTGGCGCTGGTTGATATGTACATTTCCCTTGGGGACTTTCTCAGCGCTGGCCGAACGTTTAGTTGGATCCCTTGCCCTTCCCTGTCGGGCACCGGGTCTCCGGCTCACGGTTTGATACGCGGTTTTGGGGCGGGGCGATCGTGTGCATCCCTTGGGGATGTATGTGGTCGTCTTGTTGCGTGCCTGTGTGTTTTTCTGTGGGCTGGTGGGTGCCTGTTGGGTGGGGTTGGTGGCTCTGGCTGGTTGTCTTCCGCCCCCCCCCCCCTCCCTTTTTTTTTTTTTTTTTTTTCTCCCCTTTTTCCTTACTCCTTCCCCCCTTCCCCCCCCCGCCCCCATATCTCTCTCTCTCTCTCTCTCTCTCTCTCTCTCTAAAAAAAAAGGGTCTCTTCAAATATTTTGTGGATCACTCGTAGGGATGACTCAACCACTTGTATTATATGTTTCTTTTTATGCTGGGTCCAATTTATTCCCAATTAAGTCTGTTATCCTTTTCAATTATCATTTGGACTACTTAGCTCTGTCTATGTGTGAAGGGGGGTGGGTGGGGTGGGGGGTGTCTGTGAGTCTATGAGTATGTCTGTCTATGTGAATAGTGTTGTCATCGCTTTGCAAGTATTATGTTTACTTATATGTATGTATATTTGTAGTTAGTCTTGTAGTTGTTAGCAACGGCAGGTTTGTAAAATGGCTGTGTCGATGACGATGTCAATGCCTAAACCGTTGTAAAATAAAGTTTCATTGATTCATTGATTCATTCATTCATTGATTCTCTCTCTCTCTCTCTCTCTCTCTCTCTCTCTCTCTCTCTCTCTCTCTCTCTCCTCTCTCTCTCTCTCTCTCTCTCTCTCTCTCTCTCTCTCTCTCTCTCTCTCTCTCTCTCCCCCTTATTTTTTGAGTTACCCTTGAAGACGGTTTCACAACTACCTACTCTCCACTTATACCAATATTCTCTTACTGAATTTGATTCTTTGCTTTGTTTTCATGACTTATTACTTGTTGTGTACCGTGCTAAATGCTGGGTTTTTTTCCCCGGGGTCCTCCCGTTTTTCCCCGAGGTAGTCCTCAACTTGAAGGTGATATAAAGTTTGCCTTCGGGTTGGTGTTTAGCAGGCTTTGTGTATTAGACACTCAGCCTACTTCGTGCCCTAGGGTACTCCCCATTCGTTCTCTCTCTCTTTCTCTCTCTCCGTCTCGCTCTCTCTCTCTCTCTCTCTCTCTCTCTCTCTCTCTCTCTCTCTCTCTCTCTTCTCTCTCTCTCTCTCTCTCTCTCTCTCTCTCTCTCTCTCTCTCTCTCTCTCTCTCTCTCTCTCTCTCTCTCTCTCTCTCTCTCTCTCTCTTTCTCTGGCCTCATCTACACGCCTTTTCTTTCGCTCGCTCCTGCACGTGCTTGCCATACACTCTTGTCTCTCGTGTTCAGGTTCTTTCCGAGTCTCTCTCTTACGCGATTTTTCGTTGACGTCATTTTTACTTTTTCCGCACTTTTGTTCTTCCTTTTCTTTTATTTTACGTCACCTCCTTCAGTTGCCACATTCCTTCTGCCATTGAAGATAAGTAGCGGCTAATCTCTATGTTTGTTTGTTTGTCTATTTTGACAAAGGGTATTTACCCGAAATATTAATAAATTGTGTTGTACCCGTCTTTTCTAAGCGTGTTTCTTTCTCCGTTGGGTACTTCTTTGCATATTACACGCTTGGCAGTCACCTTTTTGGTCTGGATTGGTATGATGTAGTGTCCTAAAATATCTGCCACCATCCGCAGAGTGCACCATGTAAGTGTTTCATTGTAAATCTGGCTGGCGGAAAACTGTGTACGGTTCACTATTCCACGGTGTCCTGGATCTTGTTTCGACCTCTGACCTGACAGTTGCGAGCGTAAACAGTCGTCCCCTCCGCAATACCGTCATCATTAACCCATGAGGCCGCAGCTTCCTGTCGCCTTGAGACCTCTCTATCCGTCAGCGGCTGTGCCAGTTTGTGGGCTTGCTGGAGACGCTTCTGGTGCTCCGCGAGCCAGTCATCGACCCTAACGGTCATAGTTGCCAGCTTCACGCCTCATGGTACTATGCATTTTTTTGTGTTTGTGATGTGTTCCTTGTAAGAGATGCCAAGGATGGTTCTATAGCATCTCATTTCAAGTGCCCAGTGGATTCTTCGCTTAAGTTCAGCTGTTAATGTCCATGCCTCACATGCATATGAGAAGATTGAGAGGACTAGTGCAATTGAACATTTATTAGCACTAGCAGTCCCCCCTTTTCTTAGGAACAAACAAAAGTGAAACAAAATTAATGAATAACCGGAAAAAGGTGACGGAATTCAATTCAATTACAAAAACTGTATTCCTCCCAGAAAGAGAAATTCTAAAAACTTTTAATATAAAGAAACCACCGGTGTGATATGCTTAGGGCCCGTTACTTGTGTTCGTGTTGATATAAAGGCCTAGTGTGATGTGCCTCAGACATGTTATTTGTGTTAGTGTTAATATAAAGGAACCAGTGTGGTGCTTAAAACCTGTTACTTGTGTTAGTGTTTATGAATTTATTGTGTAAACCCAAGTGTACAGCATAAACACAGTGCACAAATGCTGGTATCAGCATGTTTGTGTTGATCATCTTGATGAACCTAACGGATTACCAGCTTACCAGCTTCTCAGCAGTGGACTACTTTCCGACGCTAGTGTTGCTCTAGCAGGAAAGGCCCCAGAATTCTAGTAAGTGATAACAGTAGAGGCTAGAATACTGCAGATACATCAACTTTTCATCGCACAGAAAACTGACATGCACAACAGATTGAGCTTGAAAGTTACCCTTTTTTGTGTCACTGCATGTTTATTGTATTGCAAATATGAAATGTAATTGCTCTTGAAGTTGTGCTGGTATGGGCATGTTTAGTATGTAAAAAAAGCACATTTTATCAGCTACAAATTTACACTCATGTTGTAATGACATTCTCGAGAAAATAAAGCATTTTGTGAATGTTCAGTTACTAACACTTTTAAGAGTTTCCGCTGCAATGCGTCGGCACTGACAGCACTAAGGCTGTCAGCAGGAGTAGGGTAATGGCAGAGCACTCCTTTCTAGTACCATGAACAGCTCCTCCAGTCTGTCTGACCAGGTGTGCACTAATGATTAATTGCCCCCAAGCTCGGCTACTGCCACAGATGGCTTATCTTGCACTCAGTGGAACCCGTCCGTTCTTAACTAAAAGTGTGGTTCTGCACACACATGGGCATAATACAATGTTCCCATGCCATGGTGATTATCAAGCTTTTGTGTGAAGTCCTACTTGGAACTAATGTTAAATCCATTACAGATGCATTCGAACGCTTTCATATCCATGGGGTTATTGAACTGGTTAAACTTGATTCAGTTGGTAGTGGAACATTAAGTTCTGATCGTTTTCTTCTAAGCTGGTAATACACGTGGAAGCGATACACAGGCCTAATCATTTGTTTGTGTGATTGTAATGGTCTGTAAAGAAAAACCACAGCCACTAGTTGAACATAGTATAGGGTTCGGGAAGCTGACGTCATCATGCTAGTCGTGGCGGCCATCTTGAGATAATACAGACTAAGGCACTCATAGGGAAATCGGCGCTGTCAGGACAATATCAGGAAAATCCTGACGTGCTATAGGCAATAACAGCAAGTCTTGCCATCACCGTAGGAAACTGCTAACCTGAATATCTTTTTGTTTCTTTCCAAAGATGAATGATTTGTAGGAAATATGTGCATGCATAACAGACCCATAAAGTAATTAAAGAAAGAAAGGACTTTTGCAAAGGCCTCATGGCCTATGTTGTCATCCAACACACTTCTGCTACTACTACTACTACTACTAAAGAGGAAGAAACATGAAGAAAAACGTGTTGAAACACTACTTACACTATCTGAAGACTCAGGTATCCACTTAAGATGGCAGCTGACGTGCCGACGCTCTCTCCCCTCCCTCATCTCCTCCGACACATGTGTTGATCCAAAACATCCTCTGACTTCATTTATCTTCCGCAACTGCGGTAGGTTATCACGTTAAGTGCTCATTCAGTTTCTATAATTATATTAAAGTTTTGATTTTGTAAAAAATATTTTTGTAATGAAAGATTATTACTTTATGTACGCAGTTGACAAACCACCTTCAGATAACCAGCATTACAGACCTACACCTGTCTTACTCTATCTCTGTGTCTCTCTCTCTGTGCGCGCGTGCGTACATGCGTGCGTGCGTGTGTGTCTGTCTGTGTGACAGTTATTGGGATCCCCGTCCAACACACTGACCACCTTTGACCAGGCCGGCCGTAGGCAGTTTCGCTTTGAAATGACCCCGCTGTACATCACTGTGGCCTGGTTCGGCAACAAGGAGATCGTTCTGGCCAACATGGAGAACTCCAATGTCTATCGGAATATGTTAAACAGGTGAGGCAGCTCATTTACATTGTTAAGTTTTATTGTTGATTGCTTGCCTTTAACACATTCTGCTCCAGGACCGAAATCCGCAAATTTTGAATTTGCCCCCTGAAGACTGTATTACACTTCTGGAAACAGATCGAGCGTGATAGTTCAAGGGTTGCGCCGGAATAGCTTGGCGCCTATGGGCGCCAAGCTATTCTGGCACAACCCTTGAACTATCACGCTCGATCCATGTCTTGCCGTGGCGTGTCCGAACTGAATGAGTTAATCGCAAAGCAGGGCAACACTTAAAGTTATCGAGCGGACGTCTCCGTAATTGTCACGCTGGCCAAGTTAATGAGCGGACGTCTCCGTAATTGTCACGCTGGCCAAGTTAATGAGCGGACGTCTCCGTAATTGTCACGCTGGCCAAGTTAATGAGCGGACGTCTCCGTAATTGTCACGCTGGCCAAGTGCGGACGACGTCGGTCCGAGGATCTTTTGCTGATTTAATAGTGCTTGGATTGCAATGTAAACAACAACAACTCAATTTTATGCGCTGGCGTTAAAATAAATGTCGCCACTGTGTTTGTGACAAGATGTTCGGCGCTGTGTGTATATTGTATTTATCACATTTGAATCATATTTTCCTGCGACTACCACACTGAGCGTTTAAGAACATTGCAGTGCAGCGAATTTCTCACAATCTGAGAAAAGCAGAATATATCCAGACACATTTTGCTAAGCTTTTGTCACGTTTCTTTGATCCTCTGAAGTCTGCCAGTCTCCGAAAAATTAAACAAGGGAAAGAGGGGGGGGGGGGGGGATGTCAGTCTCCGAAAAATCAAACAGGAGGGGGGGGGGGGGGAGGGAGGGGGGAGGAGGATAAGCCTCTTGTACCTTTTTACCTCACCGCAAAAAGTAAAACATAAAAATAAAAATTAAAAAAAAAAACAAGGGGGGGGGGGGGGGCTTCGGGAGGGGTGAGAGGCCGCAACCCCCGGAAACCCCCCTCCCCCAGATCCGCCCCTGTTGACCTACTCCAGGCAGTGAAGGTTTACCTGATCGCAACATCTCCTTTGCAAATGTTCTTAGTATATGTTACAATAATGCTGCACAAATGGGCTAACTTACACAATATCAAGTTTGAATGTCTTAGTATATGTTACAATAATGCTGCACAAATGGGCTAACTTACACAATATCAAGTTTGAATGTCTTAGTATATGTTACAATAATGCTGCACAAATGGGCTAACTTACACAATATCAATTTTGAATGTCGTAATATAAAAGACTTTTCAGCTCTTCCTCTCCTTTGCACACAGGAGAGTTCTTTTCATTGCGGTAAAAAAAAAACACGCCAACCCCCCCCCCCCCCCAAAAAAAAAAAAAAACAAACAAAAAAACAAACAAACAAAAAACAAACAAACAAACAAACAAAAAAAAAAACAACCAAAACTAGTCGCACTGATTGTGAAAAGAAAATAGAAAAGTCTCAGCTGAGGCAAGACAGCACTGATAAACTGTTATATCGGCGAAGTTTGGCAGGTAAAGCCTGCCATGGAGCAGATTGCATTAAATCTAGGATGACTTATTCGGATTTTTATCTAAAGAATGGGCGGAAAAGCGTGAGTCTATGTCAAATTATTGAGTATAATTTTAACTTCTTTTTTTATAGTCAAGACCTGAAACCGATTCTGTACTTGACACTGTCACGGCCTGTTTTGTCCAAACCGGTTCCCGGTGACACCGTCTACGTCATCGGCAAGAATAAGGAAGGTACGTGGAGCTAAAGCGTCAGTACAGGCATAAGCAGTATAAATTATCGTCATGTTGTTGTGCTTCGAGGGTTTCGTCGTGGTACTGTAGTCCGATGAAGATGATTATCAGACCGACGCGCCGAACTTCATCGGACTACAAACAACGATGCAACCCGAGAGGTAACCCAACAGAGACAGTTCAATACTAACTATTTGAAATCGTGTCTGACGTCAGGAGACACACTCCAAATATTTCTGACGTCAGATAGAATCATTTTGTTTGACCCACAGGGGATGCGACTCTTTGCGAATGTGCTTGAATTTTGCCGCTAGAATTCCAAACGTATACCAGCGGTGCTTCCTCTAAGCAGCAAGTGACAATTCTAGAATCTGTAGCAAGAAAGTGCGGACTTTTCTCACTGGATTCAAGTGATAGGACCTCTAAATTGTGAGCTTGAGGCTGCGTGGCAAGCGACCTGATACGGTTGGTCAGATTTCCTAAATGAAGCATTTATTGTTGGCCTCTTTTGCCAAGCACACACAAAAAAAAAACACACGCATGCAACAATGACTCGATCTATTGAACAAACTGAAATGTCATATTTTCTTTCTTTATTTCTCTTTCAGCGTACGTATTGCCACGCACAATGGGAAATTTCTACGCGGGCTCAGTTCAGAGTTTGATTTGCAACATATTTGTTTAGCACTCGTGTAATGTGTTTCCCGCTTGAGTCGGGTCAAAATAGGGTACATTTTTGTGATTTCCCTATCTTAAACAACGTTTTTACTTTTTGCATTTTCCGTTTATTTATGATATAAGATGCCGGATAGCCATGATCTAAGTGTTTAGACGAAAGACCTTCATTAGAGATTCTTACACGATAACAGAGTTGCGGCCGGATCGGTCAGCTAATAAAAAAATACTGGTACGGCAATGGTTCTAGGAGGTAGGCAGTGGGGCATTGAACCCCCTGCAATTTTTCGGTGCTGACCAATCGCAGTGTCGGAAAATGGTTAATTGATTGATTGTACATTGCTTAACGTTCCGACAGCAACACGACTTTCTCAGGACGTGCCTGCACTGCTTGTGAAAAAAAACACCACCCCAACTAAACAGAATATTGAATGTATGTCGCCAGCCGGTCCAATACGTTAAATACACCTACGACATGGGGCCTAAATAAAGCTAAGACCATTAAGCAACACATCCAACATCAAGAGCTACACGCAGCGCAGACAGTAGGGAGTGTTTAAAAAGGAAAATACAGGTGAATGAATCAAGGGTAGACAGAAACACATGCCCCAGAATATAGGGGAAAACCCATCCTGTGGGGCTGACCAGGGTGATCCTGGGAACTAATAAGTAGTTAACCCCACGGGCCAAGTCCCCCAGGACAGAGCCGGGTGGGGGTCGGAAAATGGAATGAGTGCACGACAGTATTTATTTATCCACTGATAATGAACAAAAATGTAATGTTTGTAACGCGATAAGCTGATCAAGCCTCCAGGGAACCAATAAGCTTCTGAGAAACATGAAGAACTTGTATAATACATGGAATTGCGATTGCGATTGTGAAAGGAGGGGTGGGGGTGTAATGACGGATTGACCACGATATATTTTTAGCATCTCCTCTCTCCCACCCCAACCCCCCCTCAAAAAAAAAAAACACAAAAAAAAAAAAAACCAACAAAAAAACAAAAAACAAAACACCTCAACCCAACCCCCCCAAAAAAAAAAAACAAAACAAAACAAAAACAAACAAACAAACAAAAAACCCCAAACAAACAACAACAACAACAAAAAACCAAACAAAACAAACAAAAACAACAACAACCAAACAAACAAACAATGTAACGTACGCAGATTTCCCACTGGTTGCAAGCACAGACTCACAAGCGCAACGGGCACAAATGCAAACAACACTGACTCAGTCGGACGCATTTGTGCAGTATAAACTCAAAACATTGTTTCTGTGGACCAACATATAAAATTAAAGAAAGAACACGGTTTCAAACGCTCTTCACAAAATACACAACTCTCAACACTAGCACGTCACATTCACTTCCACTCACAATAGTTAACCTGTCCTCACTGTCCAACGTGTTCAACTGGTGTTATCGTTCTGTATAGTTCGCACGTTCCTCCACGTCTAGTTTCTTGCGTCACGCGCCCCTGAAGGTGCCCCACGCTCCCCGAGCTGTGGATGTTTTCTCGACACGCTCCTCTAGCGCAGCGCAACCTCTGTTGACTGTTCGTGTAACGGTGTGTGTGTGTGTATGTGTGAGTGTGAGCTTCTGATACGTGTCACTTTAGTTTTGTAACATATATTGTAGCGTTTTCTTTCTTGTACTTTTTGTTCTGTGAGTTTTGATCTTGTAAAACGCTTAGAGATCCATTCATCTGGAGGTTAAACGGTATACAATGTACATTATTATTATTATTATTATTATTATTATTATTATTGACTTAAAGCTTGGCACCAAGTCTCCCGCTCCCCCTGCACCCCCACCCGGGTCTGCCCTGGGGGACTTGGGTAGGGTTAACTACTTTTTACACCCAGCCGCACAGGGTGGGTTTTCCCTTCTATTCTGGGGCATGTGTCTCTGTCTAACCTTGGTCTATTCACCTGTATTTTCCTTTTTTAAGCTCTCCCTACTGTCTACGCTGCCTTTAGCTATTGCTATTGGATGTGTGTTGCTAAAATTTAATGGTCTTAGGTTTATTTAGAGTATTAGACCGGCTGGCGACATACATTCAATATTCTGTTTAGTTGTTTTTTTTCACAAGCAGTGCAGTCACGTCCTGTGCCTAGAATTGAATGTTAAATATAACGTATGTATGCTTTGCTGTTTTGTTTGTTGTAAAGATGGTATGTTCGTGAATTGTATTTTGATTGCTATGTGCAAACAAAGGCAGTATAATAATAATAATAATAATAATAATAATAATAATAATAATAATAATAAAGGTAATTTGTACAGCACCTAATCATCAATCACCTCTTCAATTAAAAAAAATAATAATTAAAGCCACGTTATACTCCCATCAAACAAGCAGCCCTGGAAGAGGCTGTGTAGAAGAAAACAGTCCGCTCTGGAAGATGCACCTTTGCGTACCTTTCGGATGAGTGACGTGAAACATCAAATTCGTCACTGTGTAGAGGAGGAGCCCTGATTATGAATCATCTTGCTCCCGTGGAAACGGAATAACTTTTCAAAATTCTGTTTGTCCAGTAATATAGAGCTACTTTACCGAGCATTATCTCTGGTAAAAGCATGCCATGCGTAATGAAAACGAAACACGCCGTTATTTTTCGTCATTTTGAAACACTTAAATCAGCATTCAGTTTTGTGATTAACCCTCCCCCCCTCGCCCCACATAAACACTTGTTACGTGGTCGTCGTATTCGTAGTATGATGCAATGACACCAGACGCACGCACGTAGGGTTCTTGTAAAGAAATTTCACTCAGCTGCAACTCGTCACACGTGGCGTAAGGTTGTAGACCACACTGGAGTATTCCAACAATATTTTATCTTTGCCATAATTTCTGCCCCGCACGCCATAAAACGTCACGTGCATGCTCCGGAATGTGAGCCAACCAGCCCCACTTCAGTCTAAAATGGCCATATTTTGACAACAGATGATTTTTTTGGTCTTTTCTCAATTACTAATCACAACTTCAGACCCAAACATGGTATAAAGATACCTGATGGTTAGACCTTTCTATGCATACTAAATTGGTTGACCCCTCGGAAAGGTCAAGGGACACACCAGCTCAGGGGGTTCTTTCTCCGGGTACTCCGGTTCTTCCACCCCCCTCCTACCCCCCACCCCCCACACTTTGGTACCGGTTTCAGGCCACTTTACAAATTTCAAATACAAGCGATCAAACATCTCTGTAGCTTCAGTAGCTGAACTGACCCTTCGTCTGTCGTGTACTGTGTTTGTCTTCGGTGTAAATTCGTGTCTGTCACGTGAGTGTGCGTGTTGGGTTTCAGTTCGCGGCGTTTTGAGTCGATTCACCCAAAAATTGAGAAAAAGCGCCTATATAATACCGGTATTATTATTATTATTATTAGCTCAGGAAATAGATCCAGAATAGCTATATTTTGACTAAAGATGTTTTTTTCTCAAATACTATTCACAACTTCAAACCCAAACTTGCTACAGAGATACCTGATGGCATGACCTATCTATGCATACTAATTTGGATGACCCCTCAGAAAGGTCAAGGGTCACAAGAGCTCAGGAAATAAGTAAAAAAATAGCCATATTTTGACAAGAATTTTTTTTCTCAATTACTATTCACAAAACATGGATTTTGTTGGTGCAGAAGCAATCCCTTTACTTATTATCACTCATGTGTGGATTGGTCATACATGTGAGCCATATGGGCTTTGCCTTTCTTGTTGGGGTGAAATCTCAATCAGACTTAACCTCTCGACCAATAATCACGCTGTAGACCATGTGCTTCTGACTGCCAAGCAGAACTTGAGGTTCGGCATAACAACGGATGTTTATGCTTGTGGAGCATGGAAGAGTGTCGATGTTTGCATCATTTTAGCCCATTTCGGCAGTATTGGAGATGCCTAGAAAGCACTGCTGCTACGGGCAGTGTAAATCAGATTCCTGATACCCCAGTCCATATTCAGGTGAAAATGTTTTCCGTTCCCGAAGCCTTAATCACGACAAGCAGACACAAAAGAAAGCGAAAGAAAAGCTTGCGGTCGGCCACATGGTCAACTGAACCCTGAGAGAATCACATCACTACGTATAATCAAGAAGGAAAATGTCTGCTTTTCGGCCGTGTTCCACCATAGTATTCACAGACTGACTCGATCGCTTGTACTTACATTAATTTTTGGTCTGCTAACCTAGATCGTAGATCTGTCAGTTGTGTGACGCATTCGTGCTAAACTGGATCGTAGATTACGATCTGTCAGTTGTGTGTGATGCTTTCGTTCACTGTATGCTGACCCCGTATGGCTGTGAGAGAGAGAGAGTGAGAGACGCCTCGTTGATGTAAACAGACTATACTAGTACGAACAGAAGTTTCAGGGTGGGGGAGTGGGGGTAGGGGGTGGGGGGAAGAGACGTTTTTAGACAGAGTTCAGAAAAAGTGTACTGATGATTGCCTGCGCTATAATTTATTTTAGAGACTCAGTAGCGGGATATGCTCACATGTAGTTATAGAATCACCCATAATTTTAGACTGTAAACACATACAAACTGATATTACCATCGCAAAGACCGTATAAAAATGTGTGGTCATGCAAAATTTCAAAGCTCTACCTTTTATATTTTATTAATAATCAACGATTTGCGCATGTCATAAAATGTTAAGTTTATGGTCGAATAACTACGTAATCTCGTGACTGACAATATCCCCACTTGCTGTACTGATTAAACCCAATACCTAGTGTGTACTGATTATTTTACAGCTCCAGTAACAGTATGCTTTAGAAGATATACCATCCTAAAACTGGAACAAAATATCAACGTCGAATAGCGCGCTTTACTATGCTAGCAGACTACACTCGCGCTCTTTTCGCGAAACACCCGTTGCATTCTTGCCGGACCCCGACTAAAGGGCGGAGCCAAATAAAAAGTGGGTCGGTCTATTCCTGTCGCTACACGAGCCCACAGAGCGTACTAATGGCTGGAAGCGCCGTGCGTCCGTCTTTATTTGTGTGCGCCGGTATGTGTTGATCAGAGGTTGGATTAGAGAGAAGAGAAATGGATATGGATCAGAAGGATAAGCTTAAAAATATGGACAACTCTGAATGTTTCTAAAAGAAAAAACGCTTGTGAGTTGCAAACAATACAGTAGACATTGGGATGAAATCCTCATCTTGTTTATTTCATTATTGCCCTGTATAGTTTATAAAGTGCTTAGTGTTTTGAATTAAGATTAAGCGCTATATAAAAACCCTTCTTTATTATATTATTATTATTATTATTATTATTATTATTATTATTATTATTATTATTATTATTATTATTATTATTATTATTATTCCTGAATATTTGCTTTTTGTGTTCAGGTCTGCATGAGATCATGCAAATCAAGAACCGGAACGCTCCTCCCCTGCTCCAGATTAAAGACGTCAAACGTGTTGACGCGTTCGACGTGTCGGAGGGTGGCGACTATTTTGCTGTTGCCAGCCGGTATAGTGAGGCCATGACAGTGGACGTTTATGACAGAAAAGGGATCAACAAAGGCGGATTTGACTGTACGAGATATGTTTTTCACTAGCCCATTACTTTGACCTCATTTCATTTAGGATGCTTTGGGACTGGTCTTTAAAGTGCGTGAACAACAATTACTCGTATTGCTGCACTCATGCTTATTACTAGCTACCAGTAGTGTTGCGTTCCTTAAGGTCTGCACCTTAACCTTATTAAGACATTATGTATGCATGCCAGGCATCAGTTTCAACGTTATAGTTAATCATATGCTGGACAAAATAAGCTGACCATGCTTAAGCTGCATAAAAAACTAACAGTATCTCGAACTTATCCTTGACATGTAGGATGACTTCCAACGTTTAAAATGCAAGAAAAACACGCAAAAAAGCAGGGGTGGAGGAGGGTGGGGGGAGAGGGACTAAGCATTGTTTGTCCCAGTTTTCTTAGTCTTGTTTGTTTATTTGTTTATTATTTAATTGCTGCATCGCTGATTTGTGACGGCAGGCAAGGGTGACGGCGACGTGTGTTTTTACACCTATAGAGGACGTGAGAAGCTTGTGGTGGCGGACCGGGCGGAGAACTGCATCACTTTTCTGGACCACACCAGCCACTGCCGCATCCTGAGGAAAATACCCTTCGTGCAACCGGCCCGAATGGCCAAGGACGAGCTAGGTCGACTGTGGGTGGCGTGTGATGGAGTTAGGGAGACTGAGGTCTTCCTCTTGTCGTAATGTAGCCACTAGAAACTAGTTAAATTACTCGTATCAGACATCACCCCCAAAAAGACTGTGTTGTTTGCCACGGGCAGAGGTCCTCTTGTTTTAGTAGGAAACAAACATCTAAAACTTTTCAACTGACAAAGAGCAAGTGCTCAGTCTATCACAACGCGGTAAGGACAAATGCACTGGCCATCAATGTGGAAGGCAGTTGTTAATTGATGTAGTTGCGGGTGCGACTCAGTCATTGCGAAATATCGGAACTCTATGGGATGTCGGTTGCGGATTTTTCCGCGACGATTCCTGCAGAAGTCATCGCAACACAAACCGCTACTAACAGCCATCGAATTAATACTTTCAGTCATTCAGCCCAACGCACGTATTTCCCAAATGTTGGAGGCGTCATCTAATGACTATGCACCTGTTGCAGGAGATGAATCGACCATGATAATTCAAGGGCAGTGCCAGATTAGCTTGGCGCCGACAGGCGCCAAGCTAATCTGGCACTACCCTTGAATTATCATGGTCGACCCATCTCCTGCTGTTGTGCGTCAGGCTGAATGGGTTAAACACACAGAGCCCCAAAGTCGGAATTTACAAAAAATGGAAGTTGCCTTCTGTAGACTCCATGACCATTCGACTGAGCAACCATGATATTTCAAGACTGGCGCCAAAACAGCTTGGCGCCTAGAGGTGCTAAACTATTCTGACACCAGCCTTGAACTATCATGGTCGATCCATATCTTGCTGAAGCGTGTCAGGGATGAATGGGTTGTTCTATGTTCATTGACTTGCGTCATGAGAGCGAGTTTTCCTGTATGTGGTGTAGGTGCTTGCCGGCAGATCTCTTGAACAAGGTCATACCTTGCACCCTACGACGCAAGTGTCATTCTTTCTAAATCATTAGACAGAAGTGCAGTGGGGCGTTCGGGGAGGAAGGTGTGACTGACCGTTTTCAGCTAATTCCCTGCTTAGCACCCCTGTCGGAACACTAAGAGATGTGTTCATGTCTTGTAATCACGTGATTATACGAATGCTTACCAGTGCAAAGATGACAGTGACTTTTACCTTTTTACAATACCTAAGTGTTACTTTTCTGATGCATAATTACATTGACTTATTTTTTTGTTGTAAACTACAAAACAATAATGTTTACTACCCTAATACACTATTTTTTTCGAAACTTAAAGTGCTCAATTTTTTTACATAATGCAGCAAACAAAACAAGATGAGGATTTCATCCCAAAGTCTACCGTATTGTTTGGAGCTCTCATGCGTTTTCTTTTAGAAACATTCAGAGTTTTTCATATTTTAAGATTATCCTTCTGATCCATTTCCTTCCTCTCTAAGCCAACCTCTGATCAACACACATGCCAGCGCACACAAATAAAGACGGACACACGGCGCTTCCATGTCGCGACAGGATTTCTGAAGAAGAATAGTACGAGCAGCAAAATTAAGTCACAATAAGCTTCACGTCATTTCATCGCTAGTCTCACGACGCCGTGTACACAGTGACGAAACTGATGTTTCACTTCACTCATCAGAAAGGCACGCAGCCTCTTCCAGGGCTGACTGTTTGATGTGGGTGTATATTGGATCCAAACTTGCTAAAATGAATTAATTAGTATTTGAAAAGCTGAAAAGGTACAAAGCTGGATTACAAACAATGTCTATTTTAAAGCTGACTATATCCAAAATTCCGAGTGAATAGAACTAAAATTACGGACTCAAATGTGGCTCAACCGACTTTCTATAAGCGGTGTTTCCTAAATCAAACTGTCAGAGAGAGAGAGAGAGAGAGAGAGAGAGAGAGAGAGAGAGAGAGAGAGAGGAGAGAGAGAGAGAGAGAGAGAGAGAGAGAGAGAGAGAGAGAGAGAGAGAGAGAGAGAGAGAGAGAGAGAGAGAGAGAGAGAGAGAAAACAATGACCCTTTATTTTATAACGGTAAAAGTATTTGGTAACGGGACCAATTTTCAAACTTGCCGTTACTACCATTAAGCTAAGAACTACCATTAAACACTATCACAAACAAAGCATCGGTTTGACACGAAAGTAAATAAAAGCACACAGGCATAAACACTCTCTACATCACACACACACACGCATTCTACACCACACACATACACACAGACACACACGCACATACTGCAACACACGCACACACACACATACACACACACCCAACGCACACACACACACCAACGCACACACACACACACACACACATACTACACAACACGCATACACACTCACATCCCCCCCCCTCCCACACACATCCCCCCCCTCTACCCCCGCTCCACCCCCCCCCCCCCCCCAGGGCAACAGTGAGGTGCAATTTCCATTAAGAGAGAGAGAAAGAGAGAGAGAGAGAGAGAGAGAGAGAGAGAGAGAGAGAGAGGGAGAGGGAGAGGGAGGGAGGGAGGGAGGCCGGGAGGGAGGGAGAGAGAGAGAGAGAGAGAGAGAGAGAGAGAGAGAGAGAGAGAGAGAGAGAGAGAGAGAGAGAGAGAGAGAGAACTGAAATGAGTTAGTTAGTTATTTGGGTTTAACGCCGAGCAGGCAACTAAGGCCATCTAACGGCGGAGAACTGAACTGAAACTTTATTTTGTAAGAATGAAGACAGTAGGCACGCAGGCCTTTTTATATGTCTGTCCTAAATAACATTTAAAATATAACATCAGAAAAGGTAACACGACAAATGCAATTAAAATTTTAAATAGATAATAATAATAATAAAATAAAGACACACAAATACAAATTCAGTCAGATGTAAGGCAGCACCAAGGTAACGCATGATGTCTGTTACTCGAGTGATGCGTTACAATCACGCACACACACACACACACACACACACACACACACACACACACACACACACACACACACACACACACACACACACACACACACACACACACACACACACAAATACAGACGGCGTTTCCCGCCAAATGAACGTTCAACAGCGTAGCCAGGCATGATGAAATGTTTATCGTGTTACTTCAAAGTCTGAGTCTGATGTGTGCCCGCCTATGTTCGTCATTTGCATGCTACGGAACGTGTTCCGACCAGCCCCACCTCAAAGTCCACAGTATTTTCAATACGGTAGACAACAACAACAAAAACACCAACAACAACAACCAACAAAGAAAACAACCTACCGTTCATTTCATTGTTTATTTATCTTGTAAACTAACTACAAATATGTATTGGATGAGCGAGATTCAAGTTTCATTGTGAATTTGATGTTTACTTGTAAACCTACAAAAGAAACGGGTGTCGGTGCGTTGGTAGAAGTACAGGAGAATTTTGTGTGATTTGTGTGATTATCGCTTTTGTTATGTATGCACGCGTCACACTGGTTACCTCTCTCGATCCTTAGTAAACTGTAGGTCTACGGACCACCGTTGCCTGTGGTTAGCCCGCGCACAGCTGTGCGCGCAACAACTGCGGCGGAAGTTGATCCGACGTCATTTTGCTCAATGGGTCGTGTTGAGCGAATCGAGTTAGTTAGTTATTTGGGTTTAACGCTGAGCAGGCAACTAAGGCCATCTCACGGCGGTTGAGCGAATCGAGAAGGATGAACAGTGTGTGCGCAGTTAACTGATTCTACCCCAAGACCAAAATCCCCAAATGTTACCGTTGTCCTCTGAAGACTGTATTGCAATGCAGGACACAGATCGACCATGATAGTTCAAGGGTGATGCCAGAATAGCTTGGCGCCCATAGGCGCCAAGCTATTCTGGCATCACCCTTGAACTATCATGGTCGATCCATATCTCGCTGTGGTGTGTCTGGGGGAGAATGAGTTAACCGCTTCGCTTCGCGTCTGAAATCACTGCTCACTGAAGAACTCACAAACCAGATAGGTGAGGCTAGCGCTGGCAGAATTGTACAACAAACCAAGGGGAATTACTCAGCGCTGGACAACAGTTAGATCCCCTGCCCACTGAAGAACGCACTGAGATGAAATAAGAACAACATTGGCATGGAAAGCACAGGACTAACAAGAGACATAAATCCTCATCAGCTCATGCGATTGCAAGGGCTCATGAGGGTTGGTGATTCTTGCAGCTGGGTCGAGTTCGCCTTGTCCTGGCACTTCAGTAACTCATTGTACCCCAAGACTGAAATCCCCAAATGTTGCCCTTGTCCTCTGAAGACTGCAATGCAGTGCAGGACACAGATCGACCATGATAGTTCAAGGGTGATGCCAGAATAGCTTGGCGCCCACAGGCGCCAAGCTATTCTGGCATCACCTTTGAACTATCATGGTCGATCGTTATCTTGCTGTGGTGTGTCTGGGGTAGAATGAGTTAAGGGGCTTAGGTCGCACTCTTTGGTTATTACGTTGATGTTTGTTTTAGATTTCTCAGTGGGATTTCGTCGTGTGTATGAGGAAACGCACAGTTTTTTTCCATCGTTTTACGCCGATAGGCTTTTTTTGTTTGTTTGGATACATAATGTAGCATAGCATGGCCCTTTATGGTTTATAGAAATACACGATATAATTCCCTTGCAGCATCGTCTCAAATCTCCGTGAATGTATATCGACCTCGCCTAACGGCTCGGTCGATACACTCTCACTTAGATGTGAGACAGTTTTGCAAGAGGTTATATATTTTCTCTAAACCAGAAAAGGCCAAGTTATGCTATAATATGTATAAGGTACGGATTCCCTTGTGAAAAGCTCTGCATTCACCTGAGCCGCTTTGGGCTTGTAGATCAAACAAACCATAACATGTTACAGTAAACCGATGAAAACAGACTGATTACTGTTTCACTCGAAAATTATAGAGATTTAATGACACCCCTGAAATTTTCACGTTAATTTTACTTGATTATACTCACTACAATAACTTCTCACTGGAAGACATTTTTTAATTTCTGTCGTTCTATTCACTGAAATGCTGCAACGAAGTCGGTTTTGGGGGTAGTTGACAGAAACTGAAAAATGGCAACCGGAGGGTTGCGCGAGTGCTTACAATGTTTCCAATCAGGGTTTTTTTGAAGTGTAGGAACAAGAACACAATGCATGGAGTCAGATCATGGAAGTGGGCAAGTTATGACAAAGTGTGAACGTTCTCCTCTTGAAGGTATTTTTGTATCAGCATGTTGCGTTTTTATGTAGGATTTTGATTATAGGCACCCCAGTGTTAATTTTTCTATGTTTAAAGGATCTGTTCACCCAGCAAGTACAGAGTCTGTGTAGTACTTGGCATTGAGGGTGTCTTCTTTCTTGGTACAACAAAGATGGTGTGCAGTGGCGTCTTCTTGCAATTTTAAGAAAAGGCCTGCTTTTATGCACCCTGACCTTGTTCTGGACCTTTCTGTGGGGCTCATAGTAATTCATAAAAAACAATTGCATGTAACTATCTCATTTAAACGTCTTGGCTCACAGTGTTTGTACTTTAGTAGACGAGCTTTGGCAAAACGCATCCTACCCCTCTTCTTGTCAAGTGTCCAAAAAAGGTACAGGTAGGTTTAGCAACATGTCAGTCGGCTAATGCCTGCGCCGCCTATGTTCAAAACTCTACATTTTTCTACGGTAGAAACGAAAAACTTCAAGTTCTGGGGCCATTTTTGAGGTGGTGTCTAAAAGTGACGTTTGACATAAGACGATATTTTGCTCTTAACGTGACAACATTATAAGGTCATTTTTTTTTCAATATTGAGTAAATCCCACACCAGGATCATGTCACTTTTGTTAAGGTCAAGATCACAACAGCTACATTTACTATATATGCCATTGTCCGGGCAATGTTGCTGTAAACGCCGAAACGATTTGATCCAAATGGCAAATTGTGATATTCTGTAACGATACAGAGTGTTGCGCACCACAATCTATTCACTGCCTTAAAGGCCAAAGTCACAGCGGCCATATTTGATTTGTGCAGATTTGTGTGCTAGGCAATATCGCAAAAACCATTGGGCCTATTCAATCCAAATTTTAGATAATAGTATTTTACCACATCACACATTGCCAGCAATCTTAACTGCGCCTCTACCTCAAGGTCATAGTTGCCATATTTGTTTTGCAGATTATTGTGTAGAGAATACCTCTGAAACAGCTGAACTGATTTGCTCTGAAATTTTAGAGAATGATGCCTTACCCTCATATGTGCTGTCTTTAACAGAATGAATTTACGACCTGTAGAGTGAAGGTCGCAGAGGCCATATTTATGTGAGCCTTTTTGCACGCAATATCACTAAAACCACATCCCCGATTTATTCCAAATTTTGCTTGATGATATTTTCACTTAACCCCTTCACATCCGAGAAACCCTCAATATGATCCATCTGCACGACACATAGATCCTCGTGAGCCTCGCGGTATGGGGGCTCATGACGATTTTGGCTCTCGCTGACACAATTGACATATATTTATTTGACGGTTGGGGTTCTTCAGGACTGAATTAACTCATTCTACCCCAGACACACAACACGAAGATAAGGATCGACCATGACAGTTCAAGGGTGATGCCAGAATAGCTTGGCGCCTATGGGCGCCAAGCTATTCTGGCATCACCCTTGAACTATCATGGTCGATCTGTGTCCTGCACTGCAATGCGGTCTTCAGAGGACAAGGGCAAAAATTGGGGATTTCGGTCTTGGGGTAGAATGAGTTAAGAAAGAGTTCAGAGCAATATCTGCTTCCAGTGGTAGCGAAGAGAATACGACAGTTATGTCAAAAAACAAATTTATTGCGCTACATCCTTTCACGATGACGCGCACAGTTGTTGGGAATGGTTTCAGACAGACAAAATGGCGCGTTACTGTCTGCAGGGAAAGTGTGGGGCAAAAAAGTTGTTTCAAGAGCAAACCTTGTTGGCTTAGGTGTGACAACAAATGTGAAACAGTATAAATGTCGTCACCAATCGTCCAAACGATAGGCTAACTTAGATGAGCTGCAAACATAAGGTGTATCATCAGTTTTCTGTTCGGTAAGTTTTAAAATAAAATTAGAACTAGTCGCTTTTTAATGACCCTTTGTAACCTTGACCTTTCATGGAGGTCAGCGCAAATGACAGTCAGAGCTATTATCAAATAGAATCACAGTGCCTGGCTTTGATGGTCTCTCAGAAATTCAAAGTGATAAAGTCTGTCACAATAAGATATACAAAGGATGATGGATGGATGGACCAGTGGCGGATGACTGATTATATATAACTCACTTGCAACGTTAAATGAGCCTATAATGTGTGCTAACCATCTCTCATTCTTTAATTTTCCAACAAACTGTAAGTGAAACTTGTAAAAAGGACATATTCACACTTCTTCATAAAGATAGACCTGGTGTTTCATATCAAGCATAAGGTGCTTTAAATGAGACTATGTGTTACTTTTTCCAGACTAAACTGCTTCTGCGTCGATTCGAGTTTTGAAATTTGGCTTTCTCCTAAGATACATCAGTATAATCTATGTCACACCATGATTTTGAGTTGATTCTACCTTTCTTTGGACGGTCGCGCCTGACTGACGTTTTTGCTTAAGTGTTTCCTATATAGGTCTTCTCCCCTGCATCACGATATAATAGCCAATATATTTGATGTCAATTCACTGCTTTGTTTTGCACTGATACCAAAACAACACACACACGCACGCACGCACGCACGCAAGCACGCACGCACGCACGCACGCACGCACGCACGCACGCACACACACACACACACACACACACACACACACACACACACACACACACACACACACACACACACACACACACCATAACATTATTGTTTAGAGTTTTGCACTTTTACTTCTGTACCAATTAACTAACATAAAATATAATGTTCAAGCACTACTTCGCTAAGCAACCGGAAATGAATCAACCATGGTAGCTTTAGGGTAGCAACTGATTGGCGTGGTGCCTAGAGTAACGCCAGGCTAATCAGGTACTACCCTTGACATTTCGTGGTTGATTCATTTATCGCAGCTGGCTCAGCAATAGAGAGAGTTTGGCTGACATGCTTTGTGAACATATTTCGCTGCTTTTGGGACATACGCTATTTTTTTTTTTTCAGTCGCAATACCATCTATGATTCCATGATTCCGATCTTTTCATATTATAAACGTTCATGTACGTGCACACAAAAATTCACCGAATAAAGACACTATATAGTCTTTGGCTTTTGCACTGATCTTTTCTGTTTACTATAACGCATGTACACATACAAATCCTTACGTCGTTCTTTAGGTGATAATGAGAATCTTTCGCGAGTGTTTTATCAAAGCCTGGCCCGACTTAAAGGGAACAGGATAAAGTTATGAAAAACACTCGAGTGAGATTCTCATCATCAACTAAGCAACAAACTCCAGACCAAAAACGTGACTGCCAAGCGTGTAAATGCAGAGAGGAACCCAACAGAGAAAGAAACGAGCTTCGAAAAGACAGTTACGACACAATTTATTAACTTAACTTATTCTACCCCAGACACACCACAGCAAGATCAGGATCGACCATGATAGTTCAAGGGCGATGCCAGAATAGCTTGGCGCCTACGGGCGCCAAGCTATTCTGGCATCACCCTTGAACTATCATGGTCGATCTGTGTCCTGCATTGCAATGCAGTCTTCAGAGGACAACGGCAACATCTGGGGATTTGGGTCTCGGGGTACAAAGGGTTAAACAAAGATGCAAGAATCTATTTCTTACACACATTTTTGTACGCAATAATATGTATATGTTTAGCAACACCCTCCTGAGGGCTTAAAAACAAGCTTGGCGTGGCGGCACTATTACATTAATGGATTAAATTAGTACAGTAAATAGGCGCTTTATCCCAATTGAAAATCAGCTCAAAGCGCCGCCGCGAACTGAACCCAACAAGCACGCCCACGTGAATCACGCGCGTTCACTCACACACTGTACACAGACACAGAACATTCACGTGGTGCTAAGGGCAAGCTCAAGCGAGCTACTGAAGTTTTGCAAATTCAAATCGTTTATATTTGAAATTTGATTAAGTGGGCTGAAACATACCAAAGTCGCGGGGGAGGGAAAAGCCGGAGTACCCGGAGAAAGAACCCCCGAAGATCCGCCCGAATTAACGGTGACACTTACTAGACGAGAAAAGTCCGACGCCGGAACTGGGTATCAAACCTCGCACCTCTTGCATTGGTGGCAGGCGCTTTTACCGCTGCGCCACGGATGCCAGACAAATGTTCACACACGATTACATAATATGTATACGGGAAAATGTAGACTATAGAACTGCTGTATCAAAGCTTCGCGAAATTTCTTACCAGTGGCTTTGAGAATAGGCAATGGCCGTCTGCGCGATACTTATAGATCCTCATGTGCCCCCGCATATACTGGGGTTCACGAGAACATAATCAAGGCTCTTGCTTGTTCATTTGCGGAGCGTTACCTTCAGTGGAGGTCGTTTGACATTCAGCATTCAGACTTTGAACACCATGGAGTTGTTATAAAAAAAAGTGTCAGCACACCTTTACACCTTGTCAAACAGGATTGAGAAATTGTCTAGCTGACATCTATACACGGCGAGCTGGCGTGGATACCGGTGATGACGACGGTATTTACAACAACAACAACAACAATAATAATAATAATAATAATAATAATAATAATGCGACTACTACTGTACGAAATGTAGTGTTATTACTGATACCAGAACACGACCAGTGAAATTCTAAACTAAGGGACGAAACTCCATAAATCTAGCATGGTAAACCGAGTAGAAGACGGAACCAGTATCACAACGCACAGAATTTTCCTGTCCTCGAAATGAGTGACTGGCAAATGGGTTTCAATGTCTGTGGGTCGAACATTTCAACATTCCGATGTCGAAAGTTTCTACAAATCTGAATTACACACACACACACACACACACACACACACACACACACACACACACACACACACACACACACACACACACACACACACACACACACACACACACACACACGCACGCACGCACGCACGCACGCACGCACGCACGCACACACACACACACACACACACACACACGCACGCACGCACACAAACACACACAAACACACACACACACGCGCACGCACGCACGCACGCACACACACACACACAGTACAACGGAGTCTCCCTTTCTGTTCACATTACCTTGGCGACGGGTATAACACTGAAAACAACGTGACACTGACAGCAAGCGCGGCCGGCAGCTCCGTGGGTCCTGCCGAGTTTGCATCTCAATGGCGCCGTGATCTAAATAATGCTGGCTGCTCGGTTACACCTGACGGTGTATAGCCACAGTTACTCACCGTGTGACGGTGTATAGCCACAGTTACTCACCGTGTGACGGTGTATAGCCACAGTTACTCACCGTTTGTCAAACCCTGTTATGAACCCATTTAACCCCAAGGCCGCATTGCGAAATTGTAGCGGTGTCATTTAACAACTAAGTACCAGTTCAGGACACGGATCGACCATATATGATAATTCAAGGGTAGTGCCAGATTAGCTTGGCGCCTGAAGGCGCCAAGCTAATCTGGCACTACCCTTGAATTATCATGGTCAATCCATCTCCTGCTGTAAGGAGTCGGGGTTAAATGGGATAATGTTTTTACTGCCGATGATAATAAAACACCATCCAACAGCAAGAGGTACAGATCCTCACGATCCCCCGCATGTTGTTTCTCTTTATAGTTTCCCTTCTTTTTTATCCTGTAGATGTTAGCAACGGCAAGTTTGTAAAATGACGATTTGTTTTCTGTCAAAACTTTTTACCGTTGAAAAATAAAGTTTCATCATCATCATCATCTGTTTGTTTGCTTGTGAACAGAACCGACAACCGGTAACAACATCAAAAAGGAAAAAAAAGTCCAAGACAAAACATAAAAAGACATCTGACAGAACTTGTTTGCTGTGCCGTATTTCATCCTTATTAAACGCAACAGAAAATGTACACAATCATGTAATTTAATTAATTATGATAATCACAATAGAACTACATCATAGATAAATATGTCGAGAATTGGCAAGGAAATGTTCCCTTCACAATTCTACAATTCCAGTATCTATACCTGCAAGATTACAAATGTTAAATTGTCCATACGACACAATTGATCACGTTGAAGGCAGTTGATACACTTTTTCCCTGTGCCACCAATGAAAGTGAGACACGTCAGCAAAATCCGGACGGGGGTCAAGTAATGTGTCACATGTTGCCCTGAACTGATCGTCACATAATATTATTAGCCCTTAACTCATTCAGCCCAAATGTTGGAGGCTTCATCTAACAACTATGCACCTGTTGCAGGAGATGGCTGGACCATGATGATTCAAGGGCAGTGCCAGATTAGCTTGGCGCCGATAGGCGCCAAGCTAATCTAGCACTACCCTTGAACTATCATGGTCGATCCATCTCCTGCTGTAGTGCGTCAGGGCTGAATGGGTTAACCCGTTCAATGCCGACAAAAATAGGAAACGATCCAAATGAAAGAGGCATAGATCTTCATGAGCCCCCGCAGTTGCGGGGGCTCATGAAGATCTATGCCTCTTGTTGACATCACGTTTTATATGTGTAAATTCATGTTCTTTTGACGACTGGGGATCTTTGACGCTGAACTTACATTAGCTACACAGACGTCAAGAAAACTTACTCTGCGTCCAGTAGCAGTGAAGGGGAAAACCTACTGTGTATTTTACAAAACGATCAACTGCATCCGGGAAGACACTAACAACTAGACAAAAGTGAGGGGTAATTTGCAGCGATCGACTCCCAACAACGTTCTACAGCGAAATCATCGAGTGTAACCAGTGTTTGGCATAAGCATGGACGCCACTCCAAACATCTCCAAAAGGCATAAATCCTCATGAGCCATAAGCACTGACGCCACTCCAAACATCTCCAAAAGGTATAAATCCTCATGAGCCATAAGCACTGACGACACTCCAGACATCTCCAAAAGGTATACCCAAAAGGTATAAATCCTCATGAGCCATAAGCACTGACGCCACTCCAAACATCTCCAAAAGGTATAAATCCTCATGAGCCATAAGCACTGACGCCACTCCAAACATCTCCAAAAGGTATAAATCCTCATGAGCCATAAGCACTGACGACACTCCAGACATCTCCAAAAGGTATACCCAAAAGGTATAAATCCTCATGAGCCATAAGCACTGACGCCACTCCAAACATCTCCAAAAGGTATAAATCCTCATGAGCCATAAGCACTGACGACACTCCAGACATCTCCAAAAGGTATAAATCCTCATGAGCCATAAGCATGGACGACACTCCAGACATCTCCAAAAGGTATACCCAAAAGGTATAAATCCTCATGAGCCATAAGCACTGACGCCACTCCAGACATCTCCAAGAGGCATACATCCTCATGAGCCCGTTCGGTGCCGATAAAACGTGAACACCGTACAACTGCACGAGGTATAGATCCTCATGAGCCCCCGCAGTTGCTGGGACTCATGAGGACCTATACCTCTTGTCAACACCACTTTGAATTCATATTCCTGAGACATCTAAGGTTTTTTTTTGTGTGTGTGTGTTGAATTAACGATGATTTCAGAAACACAGCCTTCCGTCAATTGGCACTGAACGGTGGCTTTAGTGGTTTCAGTGGGGAGGGGTGGGGTGGGGGTGGAGGCATGTTGTTTTTAGAGTGGGCCTGCCGCTAAGGCAATTTAAACGATGTGTATTGATTTACATATTGTGAATGAACATGCAGACTCTTGAGTTTGACTTCTGGAGGGTCGCCTTCCCCTGGTTCATCAATTTTTCTGCCTCCTGTATGACTGTGTTTACCATTCAACCTTGCACAGATCGACAATGACAGTTCAAAAGTGGTGCTATAATAACTTGGCGCCCATAGGCCTATGGGTGCCACGCTATTCTGGCACCATCCTTAAACTGTCGAGATCGATCATACCCCTGCTTTGTAATACAGTCTTCGGAGTCAGTACAGCTCAGTGAAAAGTCTGTCATGGGCGTAAATGTGTGAAGCAATATGTTTAAAGTCCAAAACAAACAAACAAACAAACAAACAAACAAACAAACAAACAAACAAACAATAAACGAACAATCACACAAACAAACAAATAAAAAACAACAACAAACAAACACACAAACTGCAACGACAATCAGTAACAGCAACAAGAAGTGAAACATATCAGACAGAACATGACCTAATTCATCAGACAAAACTTTAATGCGAAAACTCACAATTACTGTTTTGATTTGATAACGACTAATGGCGAATATCAGGAACACTTAGGTGTTAGTTCGCCACATTGTAGTCTCTGACATTGATTTTCTTTCGGGGTATAGCAGAACGCGCATAACACGAAGGTTCGTCGGTGCAGCCCATGACAGCTGGCTACTTCCCTTGGGTCTTCTCCAACTGCTTGCAAGTATCAGCCACCTCTGTACATAGGAAAAAAATGTTCGTAAAAAACAACAGAATACCATGTGAATAATGATTTTAGATTTTGTAGACATAATGATTCTACATTAGGCGTGTGGTAGAAACCAGTTAGAATATAAACCTATCATTTGGGGAGTTTGTCCTCGCGACGTTCATGATTTCGCGAGTATCTTTTCGAACTAAATGAACTTAGAGTGGACAATTTTAAATGCGCATATTTTCCCTACATAATAAGCTTAGGCATAGCAATTTGCTACTTAACAACGTTCGATCAATTTTTCTTTTCAAGTCGGTACTTTTCCCACTAAATAAACTACGGGTTGACAAGTTTCTTAGATTTAGACAACATTTTGATAACAGCAAAGTATTTTTCTCGGTTTTCCCGAGCATTTTCCCCTCTAAATAACCTTTGAGTGGACAACAATCCGTTAATTAAGAACAAGAGCGCACACATCTAACCACTATGTATTCCTCCTTTGTGAAACGCAAAGCCGTTGTATTTATTATAATTATTTGTTGCACACTCATAAAACAACTCTCCTTGTTAATCCATGCTGGACAGGAATTACCTCGACAAAAGGCACCACCGACAGCCTAAGGGTTAATGCAATTTACAATAATCTTTGACAGTGATACGCACCTGCTATGGTAGCGAACGCCTTCAGTTCTTCTGGGCTGAGCTTTCCATCCCCGTTGGCTGTGGAAGTGCAAATGAAAGACATTGAAAGAACCTGAAATATTGAGATCATGACAAAGATCACAGATATTAATTGCTCCAGGATATTAGTATAAGGATGTAACTTTTTTTCGTCCATCTTTGAGTGATTCAGGACTCTTGTTGTGTTGTCACAGAAGTGACTTCGGCTAGTGTTTGTTTAGATATAGCCAGGTCTTAGGTGAGAGGGTTTAGTTATAGGATTCACCGGTAGAACTCTTTATTGTTTGTTTGTTTTTTGTGTAGTATTTTCTCGTGCCACCTAGGGTATACGTGTAGTGGTCAGGCTAGCGGGGATGCTAGCGGGATTTTGTCCCAGGAACATGGCGTCAACGTGGTGTCAGCAAGCGACATAGATCCTCATGAGCCCCCCCCAACTACGGGGGCTCATGAGGATCTATACTTCTTGCAGCTGGGTGATGTTCACATTTTCTCGGCACTGAAAGGGTTAATGAGAACTGGGCACTTAGCCAACTTCCGCTCCAAAAGTGCGCGAAATTCGAACGAGTTTCTTGAATTTCAATTCGCTCACTGTTCTGAGTCTGTCGTCTGGTACTTGCTGTCACTAGTCTCCGCGCGCTTTGTGATACTTTGCTGTTGCCACACAGTTCGTAGAGGCTCCTCTGAAAAGCCTTATGACGATTGCTACGAAAGTCGAGAAGACTACAAGTTTGAACCCATTTAGCCCCGGGACCCTGCAGCAGGAGACGGATTGATCATGATAATTCAAGGGTAGTAGGCGCAAAGCACATCTGGGACTACCCTTGAATTATCATTATCAGTCTATCTCCTACAACTGGTACATAGTCGTTAGACAACGCCTCCAAAAGTTTGGAAATGCGGCCGTGGGGTTATGAGGGTTAAACTGTTGCAGATTGTCGCAAAGCAATTCCGGGCTGTTGCAGATCTATCTGCTTTGTGACAATTAGACGTTGGTCGAAAATTTGAAGGTTTGTCGACGAAAGTAGTAAGATAAGTTTGGTAAAACGTGCTATATCGCACGTTAGTCCGGGCTTTTAATCTACTGTTTACGTCAGAAGACGCACTGTTTTGACCTCAAAACAGTGCGTCTTCTGACGTAAACAGTAGATTAAAAGATTGAATACGGAACACCTCTGCTGTAACACAGTTCCTGAAGGATGCACAATCTGTAACATTTGTCACAAAGCTCCTGGGACTCCCTGGCTTTTTGTAACAACCAAACATTTTGTCAAAACGCACATGGGAACTGCAGGCAGTGTTCGAGCGTTTGTGACAATTGTTACTGTACAACAAGGCTCGTCATCTCAGGTACATATAGCTCACCGTCAGCCTGTGCGAAGGTTTGCTGGATGTCGGCCAAGGTGGCGTCACCTCTGACGTCAATATGGGGGCAGATCTCCTCCACTGTTTTCAGCAAGCCTTCGTTTATCTGCTCAACTGTATCCCGCTAGAAAACGGTCACATGACTCCCCCTTTACTGCTATACAACTAGCAGTTTATTCCAGATGCAAGAGAAATAGATCCTCATGAGCCCCCGCAGTTGCAGGCACTCATGAGAATATATGCCGCTTGCTGGCTGAAGACAGCAAACGTGTGATGTTTCAAACATCATTATTGTAGTCGTTTGCAGTGGAAGGGTTAAAAAAAACACCACCATCAGCAGTAACCAACCAACTAACCAACCGACAAAAACACCCAAATGACAAACCAACCAACCACCCAACCGTCCAACCGACAACGGCCAGGGATCCAGCTAATCAATCAAACATCCAAAAGACCGACGCCAACAACAATCCCTCCATCCCTCCATCTATCCATCCAACCAACCAGCCAATCAACCGACCATCTAAATAACAAAAGTCAACTAAGCATCCAACTCAGAAATCGACCAGACAAAAATAATACAGTTATTCGTTTGCATATGTCATATGTTGGCTTGTTCGTGGAATGGTTAAACGATTAAAATAATAAAAACAAATGTAAACTTCCAGAAAAAAAAGTGCATGGTATTGTTTTAAATGTTTAATACACCTCTAGCCACAGCCCGGGTTTGTTGCTGCTGTGTGCTACTTTTCAACTGAGAAGTGAAACATGTTTTTCTTAGTGACATGATTTATAAAGATGTGTTTAACCCTTTGGCTGTCGGTAACGCTTTTAGTCGCGATTATTATACAATAACCATGGCGACTAAAAGCGCAACTGACAGCCAAAGTGGAAGAGTGTCACACGCACACACCGCGCACACACATACACAAAAGCGCACGCACACTCTAACAGCCATCGCCCCGCGCTGTCGTTGACACCTCACTCAAGTCCATCACTTAGCGACAGCACGAGGCGTCGGCAGCAAGCAGCAACTCGTGCAGCACGCATCAGCGCACCTCACACTCGCACACACGAGACAAGCAACGGGCGCAGATACCTTATATGGCATGTCTCGCTTGACAACTTACAACAACGAAAACGGCAACATTTCAGACACAATGTATACATGCACCTCCCGTGACTTAACACGATTGTTACGTGGTAGTCGTTGTCGTAGTATGATGCAATCACACCAGACACACGCACGTAAAGTTCTTGTAAGAAACTTCACTCAGCTGCAACTCGTCACACTTGGCACAAGGTTGTAGACCACAATGGAGTAACAGTTCCAACAATATTTTATTGCAGCGATGCGATCTCCACACAACGCATTCACAAATGCACCAAAACTGATACGCTGTCTGCTCTACAATGCATCAACACTTTTGACACACTGCGTCTCTCATACAATGTACACACCTATTTCCTAACACGGTCTTTTATACTATTACAGATTTCCAGAATAATCCAGCAAATTCGCCCAACACAACCAATCAGAAAAGAAAACGTAACCAAAACTCATTAATATTCACGAAAAAGAATACACTAGAATGAACTACAAAATTCCACTACTGTCTTTAATACAATTTTACGAAAGTAGCCTACACTTTGACGTTATATTTGAGGTCACTAGAAAGATAGCGACCCTGCTCGAACCTTCCAGTCTAATGTAGGCGCAACTACGCGTCATAACAATATTCGATCGCAATTCTTCGTGCAAAAGAAAATGAATCCTACTAAAAGGGTACGTAATTCTTATCTAATATAACTCAAATGAATATCGGATCTTTCCTGTGATTAATACACACATGCTCTCAAAGAATAACACAACCACAAACGTAACAACGATCATGAAATACGTTCAATCGTGAGTTTCATAGATTCTCCTGACTTCAGTAGAGTTTATTCAGACTAGAAGTCCCCTCTTCTGTCATCAGTGTCAGCCATTTTAATTGTTCCCGGAAACAAACCGAGATCTCCATGACAGGCCACGGAACACAGTGCCGTTTCCGTACTATCCAGTCTCTTAGCCTTAGTCAGTCCCAGTCATCCCCTAATTTTCCAATCCCCTAAAAACACCACCGCCTATCAGCTGCACATTTGCCATGTACAAAATACAAAAAGAAACAGCACAATGACTGTCTCATTTCTTGGCTATGAACCTGATTCCTTACCAACTCCACACTCAAGCACAGCTGAAATCAGCGTGCCCCTCGAATCACCATGGCAGCGGCAACTCAACATAGGCCCACAATTGTCCACTGGATAAGCTGAGGATGGTATGAATAAAAGCACCCAACATGTCTCCTCTTATCTAACCAGAAATTTCCAGCAAATTCCAACATTCAGCCCTACTACAAATTTTCAAACAAAGCTAAAAGTTATATTATAAAACACCAGTCCTCTTACTGCCTCACCTACCTCATTTGAATATGTAACATGACATGTCAGAGAAACTGTCCCACCTGAACACCATTCAATCTGCCATCGGTGCAATCCTTAGACACTAGCTAAGTCAAACCCAAAGTGACACCATTGAATGTTGCTGCATCTTTATGTTATGGCCCATTATGTGTAGCGCGTTGTTGTGGTGTTCACTGTGCTGTTGATGTTTTGGATCATGCATATCTGATGCCATAAAAACAGACTAGATATGGTCAGAATGCCTCCAAAATTGGCATGTACATCAAGTAATATATCTGATTTTCATAAATGTTGCATTTGAGGCACAGACACATGAATGTTTTTTTTTTCATATTTCGCCATTACCCATCCCGCTTCATTTTCTGTTTTTCCAAGTTTACATACACATGCAATACAGTCAAAGTGACTCCCGGTGGGCTGAACAACTGAAAAAGGTTACCATAACACCGACATTGATGAAAAATGAGCTTTCAGACTCAAGGCCATTTCTTTGTGTATCTCAGGGCAGCCAAAAAGACAACACTCAGGCATAGGCATTGACACTGTTGTCTGGTGACAGCAAGCAGGAATAGGCCTGTAACCAGCTGCCATGCCCTATATGCTACTTGCAATCTTTTCCTCAGGCAAAAGGAGTCATGAAACAGCTGTGCAGTTTAATCATTAAGTCTACTAAGCTATCCCACAGGTAAAAGACTACATAAAACAGCCAAAACTATGCTACACATTACACACCCTATAACCAAACAAGTGTCTGGAGTGCTTTTTTAGAAGTTAGCAGAGAAAAATGGTTATGTACAGTTCATTTTTATATAAAACACACTTGTCAGAATCTCAAAACACCTCAACTCATGTTGCAAATGCAGCAGGCATGTGTGTGTCAAACCTGTGAACACTCCTGTAAAAGCCTGTACCAGTGGCCGCAGCCTCTGCTGCCATATCAAAGCACTCAATGAGTTTTACGCAGTGTAAAAGTGCTTCTGTTCAGCTCAGAATAGACACCAGAGACATCTCTCATGACAATTCCTCAGATGCAGCCTATGCTGTATACAAATGTAGCTGGATCATGCAAAATAACTTCTGCATGTCACATTATTTTGGCGGCTGATTTCACTCTGAGGTCAGTTGTATGATGAAATGAACCTGCTGACACTGTTTCATTGTAGTTTTGATCTTAACCTTTTTACCTTAACCCCCCCTCCACCCCAACCCCCCACCCCCCACCCCACCCCACCCCACAACTTCAATAACTGAATGAGTGCATTTTTTTCATGCATTTAGCAAACTGAACGCCACGAACACCACCCCTTTCAAGGTCAAGATCAAAGGTCATAGCTCAAGGTCGAAGGTCAGACTCATGACTACCTATAAGAAAAAAAAAAAAATGAACAAACACACTAAACATGGCCCACAGTGCAGGTAAACAGGGTGTTGTGACGCAAAACATGCAAAAACGCCCATAAAACTGCAAGCTAAGCGATTTTTGGGCAAAATTTTAAATTTGTCATGATTTTCTCAGTTTTCCAACTGCAAAAGTCCAAACTCAATGATATGGGTACATTAAACCAGCTTTCTGTCTATGTCACATATGGCATTTGGTGCCCTCGGTGCAGTACTGTACACACGATCGTTACTAGTACAATACTATTATCAATTTTAGCGGAACCCGCATTGCGATTTTGACAGCATAGCGAGGTTTATTATACTTTCTGGTGAAAAACTACGTCAAAGGGATGCCGGAGAACATCAGTACGCGTGTACACTGACACGTGTGTACATCACACCGATGACCTCGTGACCTGCAGTATTGCGATACACTGATAGCCGGGTCAGTTCTGCCTTGTGACGTAGGCTCATAATATGCATATTGATTCAAAACGAGGCCGATGCAGACGATAAATTCGCGACTTGGGTACAAAAACAATACACCCTCCAAACGATGAATTTCGACATTTGTCATTGTATTCACATCATAAACCTCTAAGATAGTACGTGACAAAGGACCCATACACATACTGTCTGCATTATCAGTTGCAGACAGTTTTCTGACTCTGTTGAGATGATTGATCCTGGGGAATATAACTTGAAAGAAAGCCTGATATCTTATTTGCAGGTTTCACATCTAAAACAAAGCTTCGGTTATTGTTTGTTCCGCTTGTATAGTTTTCTTTCATTACCCTACATTCGCTTTTGCGTTGATATCGCGTGCACACACACACACAAACACACACACACACACACACACACACACACACACACACACACACACACACACACCGGCACATGCACACACAAACACACACACACACACACACATGCACACACAAACACACACACACACAAACACACACACACACACACACACACAAACACACACACACACACACAAACACACACACACACACACACACACACACACACACACACACACACACACACACACACACACACATTCAATATGCACCGTTTTTGCCGCTGTCCGCTTCCCGTTAATTCGGACGTCAACTGTGGCACTACCGACCCAGGCATCAGTGTGGACCAGCGCCAAGCACACCACAAACAGCGACAACACCACGGTTAAGGAATGCATCTGGAGTAGAAAAACAATAACTGATCGGATTACGTCGACAACATTTAACATCAAAGACAACTGCAACAAGAGCCGCAGGAGCCAGAACAACAACACTTAAAAAGAAAGAAACAAACAAACAAGGAAGCAAATAGCAACAACAACAATATCAATAATTAACGGTAACATTACCAAAACAACATTCTGTCGTCAACCGTACCAATGTACGGTATTTGTTACCTCTGAAATCACAAGACCTAACAGCATCAGAGTTGTGGCACCTGTCTGCCTTACAATGTAAACAAAGTAGTCCTCCCATTCACCCTAATCCATAAGCACGTGGCACGCTGCAGGGGTTCATGAGAATCTGCGCTTCTCTTTGGCTGGAAAAGTCACGTTTACAGCATTCGAGAAAAAGGACCGACTTGGCGTGGTTGACGTGCAAGCAAGGAATGTTTTCTGTAAGTATCCTAGGGTCCCAGTACTTCACTAGACGCAACGCCCACACCACCCAAGCTGTTCTAACACCTGTTATTCCCCATTAAACAACATAGGAATAGACTCCTATTTTCGTGCCCTGTGAATTAAGCCGTAAACTCTTATGTTTGTTTACAGGCTGACTAACAAACAGGGATTTCGAAAGACAAGCCAATTTTTATCCTAACAGTCTCGATGAAATTAGCAGCCGCTTGCGGGTTTTTATTATCGGCCGTATACGCAAACTATCTAGAAAAAATAAAAATTACGGACTCCAGTGTGAATCAACCGGTTTTTGTGAAACGGCCATTTTCTCGCCAATGAGCATCTTAATCCAAAAATCGATAAAAACGGTTCGAGATAATTCTTGTAAGTACAATATCCTAAACTTTCAAGCTTGTCCGTCCTCAAACGCAGGTTCTAGACTCTGTCATATACGCACACACACACACACACACACACACACACACACACACACACACACACACACACACACACACACACACACACACACACACACACACACACACACACACACGGCGCTTTGGCGCCAAAAAAACGTTCTCTAGCACGATTTGCGTAGCTAGACGTGACGTCAGTTTTATCGTGTTACTTCTTTGCCAGAATTTTTCGCCGCACGCCAAAAATGTCATGTGCATGCTCCGGAATGCGCTCCGACCCAGACCCATTTCAAAGTCTACCGTAATTTTTTGAAATACGGTAGACAAAAACACCACACACACACACACACACACACACACACACACACACACACACACACACACACACACACACACACACACACACACACACACACACACACACACACACACACACACACAAAAAAAAAAAAAACAACTTCTAGATTTTTTTCTGGAGGAAATGGCTAAAGGATATCGACAAACTTAGGTACGTGAAGTTTGTGGAACGCTTCAGCACCAACCAGGGGCAGTTGCTTACAAGCTACGATGGGTCGACATGAGTCTGCGGCCTCCTTGCATGAATTTCAGGATGCACAGCAAGAGACTGAATTAACACAGTCTCATAATGGATCCACGCGGATATAGGCAATCTGCTGTTTATCCTCATCTGTTGGATGTGAGCGCCTTAGGCGCCCATGGTTTTCATAAAGGCAGTTAGCCGTTTATTCTGATCTTTTGGATGTGGGTGACTTAGGCTCCCATGGTTGCTGCATTTGCAAACCGCCGTTTATCTCATTCTACCCCATCACCGAAATCCTTAAATTTTGCCCTTGTCCTCCGAAGACTGCAATGCAGTGCAGGACACAGATCGGCCATGATAGTTCAAGGGTGATGCCAGAATAGCTTGGCGCCCATAGGCGCCAAGCTATTTTGGCATCACCCTTGAACTATCATGGTCGATCCTTATATTCCTGTGGTGTGTTTGGGGTAGAATGAGTTATCCTGATCTGTTTGATGTGGGCGAGCTAGGCGCCGACGCTTTTCATATGCGCAAACAGCCACTGATTTATCATGATCTGTAAGGGATGGGCACTGATTTATCATGATCTGTAAGGGATGGGCACTGATTTATCATGATCTGTAAGGGATGGGCACCAACGCGCCAGTGTTGCTCTATTTCTGTGCCTCGGCGCTTTTGATGGTCAGTTTTAGTTTTTTTCTGTGGCTGACGTGTACTCCCTTTGCAAAACTAACCCTAACAGTGGCCGGCAATAATCAGGGAAGTTGAAATATTCACCTCCAGGTTAACCAACCCAATGATCGCATACAAAAGACAAAACTTGAACCTGAGAGACGCTGATCTCCTCAAAACTAAGCCAAAGCACAACGCAGCCCACTGAAAAAAAAAAACGCAGTTAAAATCGTCATGAAGAAAAAAATGTAACTCAAGCGCCAAACACGAAAGTTTAACCTTAGATACGCTAGATTTCAATAACATTAATATGAAAGGACCCGCGCGTAAGTCAGACAACAGCCTGAACTAGAACCTTCAATCCGCCTAATCCCTGTCTTACATGGGGATAGGTTATAAGCAGAGATTGAGATGTGTACAGCATAACGCAGGATTAGAACACGGTTTGGTGCGGTGACGATAAGGAGAACTGGCATTTTGAAGCAAAATTCATCTACACACACCTGAACTAGACATAACAATTCAGATTGACTGTGAGGGGCCGCACTCACTTTTTTAAAGCTGCGTATGCCAAACGCAATGCTGCCAGAACATTGCGTATGTTGCAGTCTATGGAAACTTTTCAACATTACCGCCAGAATTTAATCGGCAATGCTTAACGCCGTATTTCATTCTAACTGAAAACACCTGTTTGCGCATAAACTCAAACGGATGAAAAACTGCGTACGGGCGGGCGGATATGTTTGCATATAAAATGCTGGTTTTTGTCTGTTTTTATAAGTCCAGTCCACAAATTGCACAAGTTGTGTCACTCGCTTGTGTACGGCCGGTCGAATAAACAGACCATTGCACCATATACTGTATGATGTCAAACACATCTTGCGGCTGCAGACACTGACCTCAAGTCCTACTGTTATTGTATGGGCGCCTAAGGCGCCCAGGGTTGTACGGTGAGGAGTAACTACCTCAAGGCCTCTATAATGATATGGGCGCCTTAGTCATCCACATCTGAAGGATCAGAATATTTACTTGTGTTTGTTTACTTATTTGTTTACATTTATTCCGTGTTTTGTTGTGGTCATGTCATGGAGATATACATGCCTGAGAAATACCTGAAGTTTCATTCAGATGTCGCCAGAAACAAAGAAACTGTGAGCAAAAGTCAACAGCGTGGGCACCTTAGTCACCCAGACCATCGGTGAAGGTTAAATTAAATGCCATTCATTGGTTATGCACTACAACACAAGATAAATTTTACCATGACAGTCCAAGAGTGGTGCTAGAAACGCTTGGCGCCTAGAGTTGTCATTCTGCCCTAGCACCCTATGTGTACAGTCAATGTACAAGTTTAACCTCCCAAACAATTTGATGCTCTCCACACATGAAAAAATAACCCCAGATAAGAGAAAAAAATTTAAAAAGGGATAAGCGGGGAGGGGGTGGGGGGTGGGGTGGGTATCATGGTTCCTGTTTTATATCCATGGGTGCATAACTTTTATTAAAAATATTAAGAAAAACATTGCTTTATCTCCCTCAACCTCCTCCACAATCGAATACAAGGTTAATTTTTCATGTGTTGCCATTTTTTTTGCTGTTGTTGTTTTTGTTTTGAGTCTCATGAAAAATGTCGATTGTGGAGGAGGTTGAGGGAGATAAAGCAATGCTTTTCTTAATATTTTTAATAGTATGAGGGGTTCCTGTTTCATATCCATGGGCGCATCACTTTTTCTCCCCGTAAAAAGAATGAATAGGATAAAAGAAGGATGTGGCCCCCTATAATTTATGTATACCACCATACGGTTATGCAGCCCAGTATATGATAGCGGCAATCTTGCATATTTTGGCTGCGAGAGAAGGAAATGAAATTCTGCAGGTTTTCCGTTCAAAAATATGTGTACGCCGTTAAACTGTGTCAACTCTGATTGACACAACAGTATAACACAACATCAGCAGCATTAAGGGTTGAACATTTTTCAACATCGCAGATAGGAAATAAGCGAGAATGGCTGTGAAGTGACTTTTGTGAGTTGCAGAAGTCTTCTTGCGGACATCCTCAGATAAGAATACTTTTCCAGTGAGCACAGGCGATTAGGCCGACGTCGGCCGCCGTTGGCACGCGCAAGACTGTGCGCGGGGCCAACATCGGCCGATGATCTTTTCCGCATTGGGTTGTTAATCTCTCAAAAGGTCAGAGGCAAATCAGCTGAAGTTAACTCCCTTGTGCATGCTGCCACAAAGGAGGGGGGGTGGGTTAAATAATTATGTCTGGATATGAAAAAGGTACCTTGGTCAACTCGGTGCCGGCTGTAAACTGTGATCTTGCTTTTCTAAGACTGGGTGTCTGAGTGTTCCTCTGCAGCTGGGTGTCTGAGTGGTCCTCTGGAGCTGGGTGTTTGAGTGTTCCTCAGGAGCTGGAGCTGGGTATCGGAGTGTTCAGCAGGGCTTGATTTTATAGCATTTTTTACATCCGTTCTAACACCCTGCAATATGCTGTACATACATACTCATTACTTGTTCAAACAAAAGCTTTGCCCACTTTCATTTTTGGATAAGAATGATTAATTGCAGACTTTGTGTGGGCGACGTAGCAATCACAGATTCATGCGAAATTCGACAGCTGCTACAGACGAGTGCTGCTAGTTGCTGTTATCAATTTTGATATCTGCTTTGGAACGGATTAACGCTTGATTTTATAGCATTTTTTTACATCCGTTCTAACACCCTGCAATAATGCTGTGCATACATACTCATTACTTGTTCAAACAAAAGCTTTGCCCACTTTCATTTTTGGATAAGAATGATTAATTGCTGTTACGAGGTAGGGTCCTAGTCGTAGTATGATAAACACACCAGACGCACGCACGTAAGGTTCTTTTAAATAAACTTCATTCAGCTGCAATCGTCACACGTGGCTTAAGGATGTAGACAATACTGGAGTAACAGTTCCAACAATATTTTAATTCAGCGATTCGATCTCCACACAATGCATTTCCAAATGCACCAACACTGATACAAAGTCTCTTTTGCAAATGTCCACACTGTGACACAAAGTTTCTCATACAGCGTCTCTCACAATGTACACCCTATACGGGCCACGTACCTACGATAAACTGCGTGTCTCTACAACTGACAATGCAAGACAATGTACATCTGCGCTCCCCAGCACCAATCTTTTATAGTGCACCAATTTCTAGAATAATACAGGAAAATCATACAACGCAACCAATCAGAATAATCTACGTAACTGAAACTCATAAATATTAATAAAGAAAAACGTTTCCAGAATAACTACAATAGGCTACAATAATTCGACTGCTCATTTCAGCCCCAAATCTTATAATATAATGACATCACACAATAGTATGGCTGAACGTTTACGACCTTGCCTATACCCTCTGGAAGCTTCACGGTCTTTCAAAAAAACATTAAAAAAAAACCGGCTGGTAACTTCACGCGCACAGTAAACAACTGTGACTATCAGAGCGGCTTTACACTTTGATACCGAGTTTCAAAAGGTTGCCGACGCTTTGATGTTACATATGCAAGGTCACTAGACAGAGCGCGATTTTGCTCTAACGTTCTGGTCTATTCTCAGCGTAACTACACAGTACAAAAATTGACCGCTTTTCTCCGTGCGACTTCGCTAGAAACTTTCGGAACAAACCTAGCATAATAACAAAGCGAATTCCGCTCTAAGCGCGAATAAAAGAAAATCCCACCGAAAAGGTACGTGAATCATAACCATGATAGCTCAAATAAATAACGGATCGTTTCCTACGATTAACACATGCATGCTCTCACAGGACAACACAACCACAATCGTAACAATTTCAGACTTTGTGTGGGCGACGTAGCAATCACAGATTCATGCGAAATTCGAAAGCTGCTACACACGAGTGATGTTAGTTGCTGTTATCAATTTTGATATCTGCTTTGGAACGGATTAACGATTTTAACTGCCAGAACTTCCATTCCATTTCGTTCTGGGAGTGAGAGAGAATCTCCAAAATTTCTGTACGAATGAGCTTGAAACTTGGCGAACAAAAGGTTTCTAAGAGAGCCTCCGAGCATCCTGTGATTGAATGTTTCATTGAAGAAAAAAAAAAAGACCATTTATTGAAAGTCGGTTGACCCTGCCTAGAGTCCGTAATTTTTGTCATATTTACTTGAAATTGTGTATATATCTAGTTTGCAGAAAAACATTGGATGCGTTTGTTGGCCAGCTTTTTACCCTTTCAACATCTTCAGTAAATATTAATTCTACCGTATTGTTTGGAGCTCACGTGTGTTTATCTTTTAGGAACATTCAGGGCTGTTCATATTTTTCAGGCTTATTATCCTATCCCAGAACCGGGACAAACAGCAGGCTTAGGCAAACACTGTTATGAAATCAAGCGGGTATCAATGAGAAGATAGTTTATTTCGTAAAAGAAAAATTAAAGTTATGTTAGCTGTTTTACAAATGACTCCAAAAGAGTGGTGCAGAAAATTGTCTGATTTTAACACACAATTGACCTAATCGTGCCCCACAGCCGAGACGGCTTTGTAAATGCCGTATATAAAAAATAATGCTATTATTAATGAGAAGATTGGTTGTTTTTTCTTTAAAAAAACATTCAATTGTTTTAAGAATCTATCTATCTATCTATATCCCGTAGTCTTGCCCACCGTTGGGGCACCACTGACGACTTGGCAACCAGCTCCCTCCATTCCTCTCTGTTCTCTGCCATTCTTAGCGTATCGCCCAGCTTCAGTCCTGTCCACTCTGAGATATTGTCCTCCCATCGTTTCCTCTGTCTTCCCCTCTATCGTCCTCCTTGCACAGTGCCTTGCAGGATTGTTTTGGCAAGCCCTGCTGAACGCGTGACATGCCCATACCACTTCAGTTTGCGTTTTTCCCAATGGCTAATAGGTCTTCATAGGGCCCGATGGCTTGCCTGATTCTGCTTCCCACTTCCTCGTTCGTGATGTGATCTATGTATGAAATGCCAAGCAGCCTTCGAAAACATCAGTGGCTTGTATCCTCCTTTCGAGGTCTGCTGTGAGGGTCCATGACTCACAGACATACAAGAACACTGAGACGACTAAGGAGCGCATAAATCTGATCTTGGAGCAGAGTGTGATGTTTATGTCTTTCCATATGGTCTTCAATCTTGTTAGTGCTGTTGTTGTCTGCACAATCCTGGATAATATTTCTAGTTTTGATCCCTCATCTGTCACAATGGCTCCTAAGTATTTGAATTTATGAACGGTTTCCAGTTTTTGGCTTCCAAGCATGACGGGTCAGTGCCAATGCCACTGATGTTATTGGTCATCAGTTTGGTCTTCTCTGTACTGATTTCCATCCCATACGCAATGGCTGTACTGTCCAGCTTTTCCACCAGCTGAGCTAGCTCCTTCTCTGTACCTGAAAGGCCATCAATGTCGTCCGAAAAGCGCAAGTTCGTGATTGTTCTGCCTCCAATACTGACAGTTCCTTCATGATCTTTCAGAGCGTCTGTCATGATTCTTTCAAGTAAGATGTTGAAAAGAGTAGGTGAGAGCAAGCAGCCTTGTCTGACTCCGACTGTAGTCCTAAACCAGTTTCCTACTTTGCCATTGAAGCAGACTGCGCTCGTGGCTTTGTTGTAAAGGTTTGCTATGACTTTGATCAGGTTGGCATTGATGTTGTATAGCTTCATGGTGGACCAAAGGGCTGCATGCCACACCCTGTCAAACGCTTTCTTAAAATCCACAAAGACATGATAGAGGTCTTGCTGGTGCTGGAGGTACCTCTCACATAGAACTCTCAGGTTAAAGATCTGCTCAGTTGTTCTGCGCCCTGGTCTGAAGCCTGCCTGTTCCTCAGCTATGATTTCCTCTGCCTGTGGCTTTAGCCTGTTCAGTAGGATCTTTAACATGACTTTGCTTGGGTGGCATATGACTGATCGTGCGATAATTGTGGCATTGATGTAAGTTGCCTTTTTTGGGGGAGAGTATTATAAGTGATTGGGTCCATGGTGTAGGCCAATCCCCTGACTGCCAGATCTTATTGCAGATTGTTAGTAAGGCGCGTATCATGTCTTCACCCCCTTCTTGGACTAGCTCTGCAGGGATGTTGTCTGCTCCTGCTGCCTTATTTTTTAAGCGACTTCACTGCAGCCTCTACTTCTTCTCGGAGGATGGGATAGTTGCCATTGTTGGTCACGGGTGGGTTGACAAGTATGCCTGGGTCCCCTGTAGCTCGGTGGTTGTACAAATCTGAGCAGTACTCTGTCCATCTCTTCAGCATGTCTTGATCTTCCGTAAGACAGTTCCCTTCACTATCTTGAATGATCGAGGAGCGTCCTTGTTTTACACTGGTCAGGTCTTTCACCAGCTGGTATCCTTAAGGACAAGCGGCTCAGGAGAAAAAACAGAGATGCCGCAGCTCAGAACCCTGGCCAGACCTTCCCCTGCAGCCACTGCGGTCGAACCTGCCTGTCTCGGATTGGCCTCCGCAGCCACGAACAAGCCTGCAGACGTCGTGGGCAACTCCTATAAAATCTTCGTTCGCGAAGTCAAAGCCAAGAGAAGAGATGCTTTTTTGCTATTATTTTTGTTCTGATTTTCTTCTACGTGTTTATACTGATCTTCAATCCACTTATTCTTTGCCTTTTTCATGCTTTTCTTGATATCCTGGTTAATTTCCCTGTATTGTTTAGCCCTTTCTACCTCTGATTTCTTTTTCTTTAATTCTCGACGCTTGTCACATAGAGCAAAGATGTCAGCTGTAACCCAAGGTTTCTTTGCTTGTCGGTGTTTGCCAAGGATCTCACTGGCTGTTTGGGTTACATAAGTGTTAAATGTATCGATCAGTGTGTCCACGTCCGTGTCTTCTGCACCTAGAAATAGCAGTGGCGCGAATTTTCCTCCTATCTTTGCCTGAAAGGCTTCCGCTACCTCTGGGTCTTTCAGCTTCTCGAGGTCAAACTTGATTCTGGTGGGACCCTGCTTGTTGACCTTCTTTAGGCGGAGTCGGAGGGTCATCATCACTTAAGTCATGGTCACTTCCAATGTCTGCTCCAGGAAAACTTATTGTCTTGGCAATGTTCACACTGGTTTGGAAGCGTCTCTTCACCATGAAGTAGTCAATTTGGTTATGGTGCTCTCCGTTCGGGCTGTGCCATGTCCACCTTTTGGATGCTTTGTGTGGGCCAAACGTGTTCATCAGCTTTAGATCATTTGAGCTGGCAAATTCCAGGAGCCTTAAGCCTCTGTCGTTGGTCTCTGCATTGCAGTAGCGTCCGCATGTGCCTTTCCAGTTTCTAGCAGCATCCTCTCCTATTTTGGCATTCCAGTCTCCCTGCACCACAATAATGTCTTTCTTGGGGGTCTGGTCCAAGACTTCTTGCAGTTGTTCGTAGAAGTCTTCTATTTCCTCATCGCCATAGTCTGTTGTTGGGGCGTAAACTTGTACAATGGTGATATTAAATGGGGTTGCCATCAAGCGTATGGTGACAAGCCTACTGGAGACTGGCCGACAACTCATGACAGTGTTCACGATATCTTTGTGGACGAGAAATCCGACACGTTGTTCGTGTTTGTCTTCTCTGCCACTGTAATACAGTTTGTGGTTTTGCTGGGTTGGTGTTTCCCCAAGGTCCTTTCATTGTACTTTTTTGTCTACCGTATGGAAAATACGTTAGACATTGAAATGGGGCTGGTCGGAGAACATTCCGTTTATGGCGTGCGGGGCAGAAATTCTGGCAAAGAAGTAACAAAAAAACAACAAAAAAAACAACAACGTATCTTCTCATTAATAACCGCATGATTTTTCATAAACAGTGTTTGCATAAGCCTGCTGTTTGTCCCGGCCCTGGGGTGGGATTAGGTTAAATTGTGACCTGTAAGCCCTAGGCGTGAAAACCAGCAAGAAAATTGCAAAGTTTGTTCATCTAATACGTCAAATGTAAGTATTACGATGAGTGACGTATAACATCGAGTTGTCACTATGAACACAGATGCCATGACGTGAAGCTTGAAGTGACGTCATTTCGCTGCTCGCGCTATTATTCCTCTTCAGAATAGCTACGCCAGACCTCAGAGCATACGAATGGAGGGAATCGCCGTGTGTCCGTCTGTATTTCTGTGTGCCAGTGTGTGTGGATCAGAGGGTGGGTTAGAGTAGATGAGATGGATTCCTGTCGCTACACGAGCCCACAGATCGTACTAATGGCGGGAAGTGCCGTGTGTCCGTTTTTATTTGTGTGCGTCGGCGTGATGAGTTGATCAGAGGTTGGTTTAGAGAGTCGTGAAATGGATCAGCATAATAAGCCTAAACATATGAACAGCTCTGAATGTTCCTAAAAGATAAACGCATGTGAGCTCCAACAATATTGTAGACTTTGGGATGAAATCCTCATCTTGTTTTGCGTACATTATGTATTATTTATGTAAATAATGTATTAGTTACGTAAGTAAAGAATTAGTGAATTAAGGAAACAGATTCAATCATTTCAAAATCGTAGCTTGATTTCCTCTAAATCAGACGAAATTCGCAACAAATATGAAATCTGAGCTCAAAAAGTGTGCGTACCGTATATCACATTACATGGAGTCACCGAATAAAGACACTGTATAGTCTCTGGGTTTGTCATCATTTCTGTTTAACCCATTCAGCCCTGACGCACTACAGCAGGAGATGGGTCGACCACGATAATTCAAGGGTAGTGCCAGATTAGCTTGGTGCCTGTCGGCGCCAAGCTAATCTGGCACTGCCCTTGAATTATCATGGTCGATGCATCTCCTGCAACAGCCGGTGCTTAGTCGTTAGATGACACCTCCCAAATTTGGGAAATACGTGCGTGGGGTTGAATGAGTTAATATAATGCTTCTACATTCACATAGACCCTTATATCGGTGTTCAGATGATACCGAGAATCACACGGGAAAGGTTTTAATACCTTATCGACCGAAGAGAGCAGGACTCGGTTTTAAAACAACTCGAGTAAGATTCTCAGTACAGTGCGTCACCTAAACAACATTTTGCTTGATATAGTGCGATAATAGGCAGATATGATTACGAGACTCGAATCAAAATGTCCGAGTCGAAGACGAGAACATTTGATTCGAGTCAAGTAATCATATCTGTCTGTTTATCGGCACAATATCAAACAAAATTTGTGCTCAATATAATTTAAATATACCCAGTCCAAAACAAAACTATGCCTTGCGTCAATCATTTTGCGGCCGATTGCGGTGTTCAGACAAACCACATGAATGGCAGACGGCCGCACATCGCTGTCGACTCAACGCGTAGACTTCGTACAGAGCATTGTATAACCACGCGCGTTGCTGAGTAAAGTCTACTCGTAACTAGATCACATATAATTGCGGAAAATGCCAGCAGTTTTTTTTAATATTTTGTTCTTTTCTCAGGTTGTCGATCGCCAGCTGATATCTCGTCAATTTCACTTGTCAGTCCAGCCCGACTCGCACGTTTCCTGGAGTCTTTTCTCCGTTCGTGTGTCTGTATAGGATAGACATTTCGAGCATTCATACACACTAAGAAGTATGTCATTACTACTACGGATAAGGAGCGCGTTAATGTTGCAGTGTGAGCATATTTCGCGTTTCCGTTTTGAAAATCCAAGTATCAGCAAGATCGAGTCTTCTTGGTACGCAAGGGATTTTGAGAAGGAAAGTATACCTAGCAAGCTCATGAATATTAATTTGCTTGTTATACAATAATATATCAATACATGTGTCAAAGAAGGGAAAACTTTATGGAGTGGGTACATAATAATATGTTTATTACGCGCCTATTAATCCGAAGTGAGTTAGTTTTTTTTCACACACCATTATGATTTTGGCACAGATCTTTAAAAAAAATCCTCGTAGTGTGCCCTAAATATTTTAGTGGATGCAAGACAAATCTTAATAAACGATTAAGCAATAAGGCAGCAGTGTCAGTCGTCAATGTAGGTGTCCTTGCACGTGAGCTGAAAGTATAACACGATCAGTTTCGTATAATATATGCCAGCAACTCTCTCCCTCTGTGTGTAGATTAACCCATTTCCTGCCGCTGTACGTACACTGTACGTACCTCTTTTTGTCGTTGAAATCTTGGTTCGTTCAACAATCAGAAGCCAACACCCGTCCAAGGAACGTGGATACAAATTGGTCTCAGCCAGAGGCATAGATCCTCATGAGCCCCCGCATTTGCGGGGGCTCATGAGGATCTATGTCTCTTGCAGTCGAGTCATGGTCACTGTTTTCTCTGCAGTGAAGGGGTTAAGTAGAGCAGGCTTTCTGAGAGACACTTTCGTGCACACGTGACTGGCAACGTGCCAATGGGATACCACACACCGCGAGTAACCTTTTGCAATCGACCTCGGAAGACATTTGATTATTGAATCGTCATCTTTAGATGATCTTTAACCCATTCAGCCCTGACGCTCTACAGCAGGAGATGGGTCGACCATGATAATTCAAGGGTAGTGCCAGATTAGCTTGGCGCCTGTCGTCGCCAAGCTAATCTGGCACTGCCCTTGAATTATCATGGTCGATCCATCTCCTGCAACAGGTGCATAGTCGTTAGATGACGCCTCCAAAATTTGGGCCGAAATACGACCGTCGGGCTGCATGAGTTCAATGCAGTTTGGCGTGGAATCATCAACACTAAATAAATTGTGACCGTGAAATCACCAGCATTTGATGCCTTTTGACTGTAAAACTTACAGCAAGCATGAGCATCGGCCGCAAATAATGTTGAACAACTTCCCGGTTCAGAGTTTAGTCAGATTGGACAAAGCTCGTAACTTATTATTGATGTTGGTTATCAAAATGTGATGGTCTTGGATAAACAGTAGACATGTGACAGTGGCTTAGTAAGATATTTTCATTGTGGGAGAGAGAGAGAGAGAGAGAGAGAGAGAGAGAGAGAGAGAGAGAGAGAGAGAGAGAGAGAGAGAGAGAGGGAGAGGGGGAGAGGGAGAGAGAGAGAGAGAGAGAGAGAGAGAGAGAGAGAGAGAGAGAGAGAGAGAGAAATGAAATGAAATGAAATGAAACTTTATTTTCCAAGGATAAAAGAATAGGTGCGCAGACCTGTTTTCATTCTTGTCCTTGCTACACACTACAAAGAGAGAGAGAGAGAGATGATGAATCTTTATTTATTCAGGATAAAGCTATTAGGCAACCCAATGCCTGTCTTACAAGCTGTCCTGTAAACAAACAACAAAACAGGAAAATAAACAGAGCATGCAAATACTACTACTAATAATAATAATAATAAGAAGAAGAAGAAGAAGAAGAAGAGGAAGAAAAACTACGGAAAAAAACCACAATGGAGAATTTGTAACTGCCTCCGATGCAAAAAGCAAGAGAACGAAACGAGTGCACAGCATTAATATTATACTAATCTAAGACAGTGTCATAGAATCAGCAGCATCAATAGCGTATAGTGACACCGACAAGACAATAGATGATCAGGTAGCAAATTTAAGGAGAAAGAGAAAAATATTTGACGTTTACGTGTTATCAGCAGAATTATTTTTATATGGCAAACTGTGAAGTCACGCTGATTGGAAGTGAGTGTGCAATGCACGTTTAAAATGGGTTTTATCGCAAAATGATTTAATGTTTAATGGCAATGAGTTCCAGACAGAACTACCAGAAAATAGAAGGCTTGACTTGTAGAGATCTATCCGTGGGCGGGGTAAGTGAAGCAAGTCATTCCTCGTATGTAGTTGATGCCGAGGGCTGAAGTTAAGTATCATGCGCAGATATTCCGGGGCTTGATAATGAAATATTTTGTGCATGAGGCCGCATTTGTTAAATTTGAGTTGTTCCTTCAGTGTAAGCAGGCCAAGGGATTTTATTTTCTCAGCCGTGGAAATAGGGTTAGGAATAATTAACTTAACTGAACGACGATACAGCGAGTTTAGTTTTTTTAAAATGAAGTTCACTGCATTCGTCCCACAAAGAGGACGCATACTCTCAGTGGCTTTTAATGTGTGCGTGAAAGAACAATGTACATCACTTTGTACTAAGAATATGCCTAAGTTTATATAGCAGAAATACATTTCTGGACAAGGTTTTGCACAAACTGTCGATATGTGGCGACCAGTTCAGCTGGTCGTCAATTACAACTCCCAGTAGGCGGTGCCTGGATACTTGTTGGATAGGTTTATTGCCAAGTGACAGTTTCAGAGGGGCAGGATGTAGCTGACGCTTTTGGCGGGTTGTTATCAACATGCTTTTGATTTTAGAAGTACTGATTAGCATGCGATTTTGCGCACACCAATCTGACACTTCATCGAGACTTTGCTGGAGGATACAATTTAGCGTCGTTTCACGTTTGTCTGATGTATGCAGAGTTCAATCGTCAGCAAAGAGTTCGCATTTAACCTCAGGATTTGAGATGGAAAGAGGTAGGTCATTGATGAATAAAGAAAATAAAAGAGGCCCTAGGATAGATCCTTGGGGGACTCCGTGCCTGACTATACCTTCTTTCGAATACCTTCCGTTTGTGTACACCTTCTGTCGGCGGTTACTGAGGTAGGAGGAGAAAAAAGCTATAGAGTTCGAATCAAGCTTATATACTGAAAGTTTTTTTTAAAAGAATGTTGTGTGGTTAGAGAGAGAGGGAGAGGGGGAGAGGGAGAGAGGGAGGGGAGAGAGAGAGAGAGAGAGAGAGAGGGAGGAGAGAGAGAGAGAGAGAGAGGAGAGAGAGAGGAGAGAGAGAACGAACGAACGAACGTAACTTTATTTTCCAAGGATTGAGATATTAGGCGCGCAGGCCTTTCTTACAATCTGTCCTTGCTAAGCTACTTAAAAAAAGAACATTAACCAAACAACAAAAACTAACTAATAATAAACGTCACACACACGCATACACACACGCACACATATACATGTACTCGTGCACATGCGCACTTTTGTACATACACATACACACGTACGTGCGCACAAAATTATCTAACATATAAGTAGGTATGATATTTGTGTACTATCAAAAACAAGTTAGAAAACAGAACAAACAATTTGGAGGCTAGATGGGAAATAAAAATAGCAAAAATGTAAAAACATGAAGCGTATTATGACGAGAAACAAAGAAGAAGAAAGGATCAGCATAACGTTGTCTTAGAAAGGTAATCATGTACTCTACTTTTAAACAGTGAGAGGGACGTGGTTTGTTGAATAGTGGGAGGAAGTGAATTCCATAAAAGAGCACCAGAATAAGACAGGCTAGAGAGAGAGAGAGAGAGAGAGAGAGAGAGAGAGAGAGAGAGAGAGAGAGAGAGAGAGAGAGAGAGAGAGAGAGAGGAGGGGGGGGGGGAGTGGGCATCGTGCCGTCCATGTTACTTTCCAGCTTCCGAAATCCAACCGCGCGGTTGGAGGGAGGGAGGGGGGGGGGGCGGAGGAGGGGAAAAAGAGAAGATTGTCTTCCAGCCAGAAAAATTAAAGCATACACACATTCATGGTTCGCTCTCTAAAAACATATCTTTCTTTCTTTCTTTCTTTATTGTTTGTGTTGGATCATCGGATACTTATATTTTCATGTGGAGAAGGGGGGGTAGGGGAGAGAGGTGCAGGGCTACCCATCCCTCCCGTTCATACACCACTGTGTGATAAAAAGGATAAAAGCATACACGCACTTTACACGACTTCGCTGGTGACAACCAGTTATCAAAGATTATTTATAAATTGATACAGTGTAGACATGCACTTTGAGCCACGTCACAAGATTGAATATAAACCCTTGCACACTTAACCCCAGATAGCACCCTCAATTTGAGGCAGACCAGGAGTCGAGTTTGGTTCTCAAGAGGCATAGATTCTCATGAGCCCCGGCGATCCCCGGGGCTCATGAAAATCTATGCCTCTTGTTAACAAAACAGATTGGCGCGGGGTCAGACAGGTCGCCCATCTAGACTGTTCTCCCCTGCCTGAGTGCATGACATCAGTAAGGCCCGTTCACTCAGTGCAACAGTGTGAAAGTTGACAAAACTCCTGGCGCCCATGACCTGTAAGGACACTGATGCAGGAAAGTCATAATGCAGGAAAGTCATAAATTATGTATCATCTGTTAGATCATACGTTTAAGATATATTTGCGCTCGTGCACAAAGCTTTAAATCTTCTAGCCCCGTGCATTCTACTGGGATTCAGCAAACAATTGGCGGTGAGAAATGTGTGAAGCAACAGTAAAATGGATGAAGAATTGCCCGTTGTGTCGCAAACTTTACGTGAAGCCAAAGGTTCTGGATTGTCACCACAGTTTCTGTTTGCCCTGCCTGGAGAGAGCTGTCAGCTTCTGGCAAGAAGGGGCGGGGGAAACACTCACTTCCATGCCCTGCCCAAGATGCAGGAAATCGAGCGCCATCCCCGTGAAAGGACTAGAAGATCTGCATGTAAGTTCCTTCCCTTCCTCCGTCCGTCCACCCAACCACGCCCCACTCACCCATCCATCCGCCCATCCATCCATCCATCCATCCATGTCGTGAAGGTGTTAGTGAAAGGTTTAAAGTACCATTAGGCGTAAACTTGAAGACATATTTCAGCGCCATTTGTGTTTGTCATTCCTTGTCGACACAGCTAATGAACTATAACGGCAGTTGGGACACGCAGCAAAAGCACACGCGTAATCGCTCTTATTTATTCTGCTCTGCCGTTAGCGTGTCAATCTATTTTTAGCTGTTTCTCGTACTGATAGAGTTGTATTTATAGAACGGAGTGGAGTCATTGTCAGGTTACTTGATATCAAGACGACGCGTGCTGAAGCGGATTGTCCTGTGTCCAAATGAACCATAACTAGACCTGTGTGTAGCGCTTCGTAACCACCTGTTACAGAAGTGTCTTTGAACAGTTACGGCGGTAGTGGGCCTTTAATCGGAATTGACATGACAAGTGTCGCGGAGGTCACGTGGATAGATTCCAAGCCGGGTACCTGCCGTACGCCTCTTTTAACCGGCACACGTGTTAACGTCATTGCAAGTTGTAAGAAGAGGCAGGTCACTTCAAAAATCGACCTCAGATCCCCTGATAAACGGCACAATCTGTAACATATTTGGCTTTTCTGAAGCATAAATGCCTGCTTTGATTAACCTTTTCAGCCCTGATGCACTACAGCACGAGATGGCTCGACCATGATTATTAAAGGGTAGTGCCAGATTAGCTTGGCGCCTGTCCGCGCCAAGCTAATCTGGCACTTCCCTTGAATTATCATGGTCGATCCATCTCCTGCAACAGGTGCATAGTCGTTAGATGACGCCTGCAAATTTTGGGAAATACGTGCGTCGGGCTGAATGAGATAAGTAGCCCGTTTTGTTACCCCCGCAGAGATATGCATAGCTGGTATACAAGGATGGCGCGCGAGATGATTGCTTTCTAGTCAAGGAACGTTCAAATAACTGGGAAAAGACTATGGGCAAATGATGAATTCATCTACAAATCTGACACCCTGTAATTATTGTTGCCAGGATTTGGACCCCAGAATGACAAACTCAAAATACACGAAGCCAAAGAAATTGGGAGATGAAGTTTGCCAATGTACGCACCGGCACCGTTTGAGGAATTTCTGTTGTACGCACCGGTTTGAAGGGGGAGACGTGCCGCACCGTACAGAGAGTCTGAACTGGACCGTACAGCCTAAAACTCCAGTCGCTCTTTGTATACCGCGACTGCCTTGCCATTTCGCCATTTTACCACTTGAAACTATGTACAGCAAGTCTTAAGATCCCTAAAATGTGTTTTCATTTAGCAAAATCCTAAGATATTTGGAAAGAAAAGTATTTCTATGATATTTCACTCGCTCTTCAAGCAGAAAAAGTCATCTAACAGCTGCACTATATACAACAGAAAACTACGGAAAACAGTTTGTTTGGTAGCAGAGACTCGTGGTTCAAGTCAACAGAATGCTTTGCATGATCTTTCGCAGGTCGGGCTATTGATGCCGATTCAGTTCTAAAGAAACCCTCCGCGTCAGTCGTCGATCACTGCACAAAAATGACGCTCACAAGTGTGTCGGTTAAAATAGGCGTACGGCGGGTGCCCGGCGTGTATTTGCGGTTCCTCGTTAGTTACAAAATGTTATGCATGTTACAATACCTCTTTTCCCTGCCACACTCATAAAACGACACACACACACACACACACACACACACACACACACACACACACACACACACACACACACACACACACACACACACACACACACACACACACACACGCGCGCGCGCGCGCACGCACGCACGCACACACACACACATACACACAAACACAAAATCTTTTTAAAAAAAAAAAGAACGAGCACATTTGATGAAGGCGCTTGACAGAGTTTCGAAATTTGGGAATCAAAATGTGAGTACTAAATTAACCAATGTCGGTGGTTATGTGGCGTTGTAACCAACACTCCTCTCTTCCTGTTCCCCAAGCGGTGACGTAATTAACCAATGGCGGTGGTTATGTGGCGTTGTAACCAACACTCCTCTCTTCCTGTTCCCCAGGCGGTGACGTAATTAACCAATGTCGGTGGTTATGTGGCGTTGTAACCAACACTCCTCTCTTCCTGTTCCCCAAGCGGTGACGTAATTAACCAATGGCGGTGGTTATTTGGCGTTGTAACCAACACTCCTCTCTTCCTGTTCCCCAAGCGGTGACGTAATTAACCAATGGCGGTGGTTATGTGGCGTTGTAACCAACACTCCTCTCTTCCTGTTCCCCAGGCGGTGACGTTATCTGGAGTTCAGTCTCAGACGTTTCATTTACAGTGACGTAGGATACGGGGAGGAAGGTGGGTGTGTGTGTGTGTGGGAGGGGAGGTGGTGGTGGTGGGTGAGATGGGCCCTAGTTTGCAAACAAAATGTAGGGGATGCTAGGGTATTCGCCTCCGCCCCCTCCGCCTCCGCCCCCTCCACCCCCCATCCCCTAGTGGGTGAGTGGTGGTGGCCCTGGGGGTGGGGGAGTGGGGGTGGGGTTGGGGGCGAATACCTTAGCATAGCCTACATCTTGTTTGCGGACTAGGGCCCATCTCCCCCTCCCCTTTATATTTGTAGAGCAAAAAGACATATAGATTTTTATTTTATGTTTGTGAAAGTTTTGGACTTGACTGATTTTGAATTTTGCTTTTCGAGGCTAGAGTATTATCCCCCCCCCCTCTGCCCCCCTCCGTTGTTTGATTTCGTGGAGGTTGAACAGTCTCAGGCCTACCGAGCGCCCACCCCACCCTCACCCTCCGCTGTTTGATCTCTTTAGGCTGTAACGTTCTACCTACCCCCCCCCCCCTCCTACATCCCCCCCCCCCAACACACACTCCAATGAAAAATATCATCTGCTGATTTCGCTACTGGCAGTCAGGGGTTATATAAAAAACACAGACTTGTAGTCCTACTTTAAATAACTCATTCTATCCCAGACACACAACAGCAAGATATGGATCGACCATGATAGTTCAAGGGTGATGCCAGAATAGCTTGGCGCCTATGGGCGCCAAGCTATTCTGGCATCACCCTTGAACAATCATGGTCGATCTGTGTCCTGCACTGCAATGCAGTCTTCAGAGGACAGCGGCAAAATTTGGGGATTTCGGTCTTGGGGTACAATGAGATAACATAATTTAACCCCTTCACTGCAACCGGACACAAAATCATGTTTATGAAATCAGAGCAAATTTAAACATCGAATAATTAACAAAGACAGAAAGAAAGAAAGAAAGAAAGACACTGATATATGATCAGCAAGAGGCTAAAAACCTCATGACTCCCCGCATTTGCGGGCGGGAGGGGTTGGGGGTGGGGGTGGGGGTGGGGTGGGGGCGGGTCATAATGTTTTTTGTCTCTTGCAGCTGTGTTGCGTTTGCATATTTCTGGCAGTAAAAAGGTTAAACATAATAATACAAGAAGAAAACATGTTTTCTCTAAAGGACAATGAGTACATCATGGGCACTCCAGACACTGGAAAAGCAAGGACGATCTTCTGTCTGCATTGTGACGAGGACGTGTACACAAAGCCAATTACCGCGCTGTGCAGAGACTGCCAGCAGATGTACTGCAAGTCCTGCCAAAAGATGCACTCCAGATTCCCCTCTGCTGACACCCACACCGTCATTGAAGTGACTCAAGGTGAGATTTTTTGTCTGGATTTAGCAAAGCCAAGTAGGACCTGTACTCATTGTGTGTTGTTGTATAGAGCGAGATGTAGGACCTCGATTAGACAAAAATCAAATGGGTTCTTTTTCGCGAAAAGCAATAGCGCATAATTCGTTATTCAATAATTTTGCCAATCAGCTTGATGCAGATTTAAAGATGGCTGGGCGGCCCCAGCTTGTACGTAAAAACCCAGACATCATCTGCACATTAACTCGAATGAGTTAATAACTTACAGGTTGCTGCATATACAAGTTGGTTGATGTTAACCCCTTCATTGCCGAGAAAATTAGAACACCACCCAACCGCAAGAGGTATAGATCCTCAAGGGCCCCCGCAACCGCGGGGCCTCTTGAAGATCTATGCCCCTTTCTGAGGCCAATTTGTGCCACGCTCCTTCATCGGTTTTGGCTTTTTGGTCGTTGAATGAACAAACATTTCAGGGGCACTATGCCCGTCCAGTGGCAGGGAAGGGGTTAATGTTTCGTCTACTGCTCCAACAGATACGTCTGAACACGAGGGTCAGTGCGACAAGCACGAGACGTGTGAGAAGCAGGGTGAGGACGAAGTCAGCCCCAAACCGACGAAGAACACCAATGTTGTTAAACCGGTAACGAAATAATACGTAACCTCACAAATAGGCCTAATACATGTACTACTACTACTACTACTACTACTACTACTACTACTACTACTACTACTACTACTACCACCACCACCACTACTACTACTACTACTACTACTACTACTACTACCGCTACTACTACTACTACTACTACTACCACACCACTACTACTACTACTACTACTACTACTACTACTACTACTACTACTACTACTACTACTACTACTACTACTACTACTACGTTTACAATATTTAATAATGATGTCCCAGTATTAATTAATTTTCTTACCCACCTCCTTCTTTGCTGCCTTTGAGCGGAAAAGCTGTATCACACACGTGTGAGTTACAACCCTGGTGCGTGAACGGCCAACTGTGCACAATAATGTCTTGTAGAAAATCTGGTCAATAAAAAGGTACGGGCACACGAGATATTGAAAATTGACCTACTTTCAGCTCACGCGCAATGACGCCATTTCATTGTGACGATTGGCACGCTGGCGTCATGGATTGCGCTATCACATCATGATGTAGGAACGTTTCTCTGGCAGTCAAAATACTGACGTCACATTACAAAGTAAATTACGTCAAGATCTTTGCCATACACAATGGCGGCTGGGTTGTGTCCAGGTGTGTGCCGAAAACCAACTCACATCGGATTTTCGCCAATAAACCGGTGAGTAAGAAATAGATTCTTACATCGGTGTTTAGGTGATAGTGATAATCTGACTCTCGTGGTCCGAAAACCTTATCCTACTCGCTTTCGCTCGTAAGATAAGGTTTTAAAACCGCTCGAGTGAGATTCTCAGTATCACCTAAACACCGATTTAAGAATCTATACCTAGTAGAGGTGTTCCATACAAATAAGAAAACCAAACCAAACGCTGTGCATCTTTTGACGTAAAGACGATCAATGACACACGTTAGACCGGGGTTTTGTTCCACTGTTTTCGTCAAGACAGTTGCAATTTTGACCTACTATTAATTTCCGAACAACCTCCATTGAGAACCCATTCAACCCCTTTAGCCCCTACACACCTCCGGAAGATATGGATCGACCATGATAGCTCAAGGGTTTTATCAGAATAGCTTGGCGCATGTTATGGAACCACCCTATAACGGTCATGGTCAATCTGCCTCCTGAATGGTTCTACAGACTTCAGAGGACAGCTCCAAAATTTGGAGATTTTGACCTTGGGACACAATGGGTTAACCCATTCAGCTCTGACGCACTATAGCAGGAGATGCCGGGGTTGACCCACGATAATTCAAGGGTAGTGCCAGATTAGCTTGGCGCCGACAGGCGCCAAGCTAATTCTGGCACTACCCTTGAATTATTACGCTCGATCCATCTCCTGCAACAGGTGCATAGTCGTTAGATGACGCCTCCAAAATTTGGGAAATACGGGCGTCGGGCTGAACGAGTTAAGGTAGTAGGCGTGCTTGGTAAGATCGGACTTGAGCCAATAACTTGCCCACTGTCGTACATTCTTCAGCAATGTTCCACGTGTGTTATGCATTGTAAGTTTCTAAGCGGCGCTGAGTGCAGGGGCATCCTCTGACCGCGCATACTTTCTGTTATTAGTATCCTGAAAATGCAAGATATGGTTTTTGTGACATGGAGGCGTGTCACTGTTCTAGCATATCATCAGGTAGTTGCAAGACGTTTTTCCAGTAGCTCAATTCAATTCTATTCAGTTAAAAACACTTTAGTTATCTCTTAAAGGGCAATTAGAGTTGCCAACCACACTGTGCCCCTGCACTGTAGCGAGCTGTTTGCGTGAGGGTAAACACAGGTTAACCCACTACAGCCTGAGGCTGATTAAAAAAAAAAATGCTCACTGTCCTATGACGGATACATTAGACATTAGGAGATAGATCAACCATTTTAGTTCCTGGGTGGCACCAGAATAGCTTGGCGCCTCAGGCGCCAAACTATTCTGGCGCCACCCTTGAACTATTATAGTAAAATTAATTTCAAGCAGTGGTTGTATCAGAATGAAAAGGGTCAGACAAGGCTGCTAGCACAATGGCAGGCAGGTACTAGCTTTTGAAAATGATGTTTAATTTGTGCAGTTCGACCTAAACAACCAAAGAGTCATGTTGGAACTTTTTGTGTGCAAAGCGTATTTACAGGTAGTAGTCGTTATATATGTCTGTTTGAATAGGAATGAATCGGAAGACCATTTAACACTTTCTGCCCAAGAACCGAAATCCCCAAATTTTAAAGTTGCCCTCTGAAGGACTGTATTACAATTCTAGGTTCAAACCGTGCATGATAGTTCAAGGGTGGTGCCAGAATAGCTTGGCGCCTATGGGCGCTAAGCTATTCTGGCACCACCCTTGAACTATCATGGTCGATCCAAGTCTTGTTGTGGTGTGTCGGCGCTTAACGAGTTACGCTTAATATTAAATGATCTTCTATGGTCAACTTCGCCGCTTACAAGGTCGGTTATGACAAAACTTTCGGGGAGGTCCCGGCCAAACATGTTCTTTGTCCTCGTAAAATTAACTCATTCTGCACGCGACACACCTCAGCAAGATATGGCTCGACCATGATAGTTCAAGGGTGGTGGCGGCAAAATAGCTTGGCACTAAGCAATTTTGCCACCACCCTTGAACTATCATGGTCGATCTGTCTCCTGAATTGTAATGCAGACCTCAGAGGATAATTCCAAAATGTGGGTATTTCGTACTTCGGGCATTAACTCTAACTTTCATCTGCGGGACTCAATACATCCAAATGCAAGGGGGTCTTCTACTTTTGCACGTAACATCGGGAGACATTTGTCAAACTTGTTCTGGGAAAAACCAAAACGAACATTGAGTTACCACTATCCCAAACATCCCAGTGGATACTATGATTGGAGGGGTCATTGGTATTCTTACTAAGTTTCTGACCGAATGAAATATACATAAGCTAACTGATTATCATTTCAAATGTGGTAAAGTTAACAACATTATCAAGTCCGGTTCGAAAGCAACTTTGAAATGATATCCAGATAGTTTAGTTCTAGTTTTTGATTTAGTACTGAACTGTTTGAGATATACCGATTCTTGGTGTTTTGAAAGTGCTCATTTTGTTTTGTATTAGTTATTTGTATTTTGGTTTTTTTTGCGTTCCTTCTCCTTCAGTTGACCTCCATTCGCTACAAAGAGGTCACTGACCATGAAGAGGAGCACAAGCAATATGAAAGTGTTTCAGTGGAATTGCAGATCTATTTCTACAAATTTCCTATCCTTCGAGAATCACATTTTACAGTCAGAGTATTGTATATTAGCGTTACAATCTCTGAATGTAGAAGGTAAAAAACTCCCAAAACTTCGAGGATATTATTATCCTCCTCTATACCATTATGACCCTATATCGAATAAAGTCCAAACTGCGTTATACATTAGCGATGACCTAGAATATTCATCACTAAATACGTTCTCTATAACGAAAGATCTAAATGATATCTATATCACTGGGGCCGTGGTAAAAATTAATAATCAAAATACTTTAAATGTGATCTCCGTATATCTACCTAGAGGGCCAAAAGATGACAACACTGACTGGCTAAAAAAATATTGATTCTCAGCAGACAACTTCCTGTCAATGGATGGTCCTAGGAGATTTCAATGCTCATGCACCGTTCTGGGAGTCTGGATGTACGATAGTTACAAGCAATCGTCTAGTAGAAAATATTTCAGACTCTAAGTTAATCATTTTAAATGATGGTAGTATCACTAGAATCCCCGATGTTTATACTCATAAGGCATCTGCTCTTGATATATCACTAGTAAGCCCAACCCTGGCAACAAATTGCACTTGGATCACTGAGGAAGATTGTTTGGGAAGTGATCATCTTCCAATCATTATACAATTAAACGTTAAAGATAAAGATGAATATTGCAATATTGAGGATAGAATTCCAAAATTTCAGTATGTCAATGCTAATAGGGCGGTTTACACCGACTGGTCGGTACGAGTTACTTCCCTTTGCTACGGGCAAAGAGCGGCCATTTTAATAGCGCTAACTGCGAAGGTGGATAGCCTGGAGAGTTTTGATTGCGATAGTTTACGGAAGTACTTGAAGGAACGCGGCATTAATGCTTCAGGATACAGAAGGAATGACCTTCTGGAGTTGGCGAAGACAGCACAGCAGTTGCAGCTTCCCACAGATCCAGACTGCACGAGGGAGGACGTGCGGGGTACAGTAGCTAAAAAATTACAAGAACTGAAGTTTCCAGTCACCAATCCATTTCAGTGTGACGGTACATCAACCAGCGATCTGTCTAAAGCTCCGAAGGTCGGACTTGTTGACATATTGAATTGTCTGATTGAGAGAAGATCAGATTTTGACAAAAGGAAGGCTAAAGCTTTACAAGTCTTTCGAAGACTACCGGCTTTTCTGACGGGCACGTTACAATACTGAAGTGTACGCTGTTTGAAGACATTCTGCCTGTTTTTGGCCAGCGTCAGACCAACACAAAGACAAACAACTTACATGCGAACGAGTGCCTACAAGTAAGCTGTGGATTATTGCCGCAGACACAGAGGGCGATATTCTTCTCGGATTTTGCAGGTGTCCAGGAGGGTATGTACACACTTTATTTATGATTAAATACATAAACGCATAGTGACACTGACAGAACACAAACAGATGAAGATGCTGTACAGTACTGAAAGTCTGTCTGCACACATGGAAAATGTTACTCATAGATATAGAAACAGTGAATGTATGTCATACAAAAACAGAAGTGTACTCTAACTGATTGCAGCAATATATATATGACATTCTCAAATTATGCATTATGAAATGCGTGGATGAAACTGAAACGACCAGTATTTTTCAGGTGAGCGATTGAAATGAAACAAATCAGCATAACCGGCTTTCTCACGACACTTTTACATTTGCTACATGCATGCATACTTTCTCTTTCAGAGCTGACGGAGCATGCAGGCATTTATCTGCCACTTTGTATGCCATTGAGGACCACCAGCTGAAGTCAGCAACTGATGGACCGGCGTACTGGGTTCGACAGAACACCGCTTACTGGGTTCGACAGAACACCGCTTACTGGGTTCGACGGAACACCCTTGCAAAGAACCTGAAAAGTTGTCCAAACTGCCGGTCATTCAAGCCAGGTAAGTTTTTCTCAGCTGCATCTTCATCTGTTTTGTATGTTGCCTTCAGTTTTTTTCTTCTGTCTGTACAGGTGGGCGCAAATGAACATTAAATGTCTCTGCGTTGATGTTGTATGTTACTAACAAAGAAAGACAAAACACTTTGTGTACTGTAAATATCAGTGATGAAAACAGACAAGAGATACTCATGGGGAAAACAATTATGACAACAAGAACTATCATAAATATTAACCAGCTAGCAACCACCATATTTTGAGCTCGAAAGTACATTTTCTTTCAGTGGGCGACTGAATTTGGGTGGCAGAGATACCTTTTGAAGCATGGTAGCCTGGCTCCTTGTCTTGTAGATCCTTTGTATGAGCAAATTGATATTGTTATGAATTGTTTCAGGTACGACAACAGCGAGGTTAGAAAGCTTCCTTCTGCAGAAACTTTCAATCCCCGAGCACACACTGACAGGGCCCATCCAAATGAGCAATGCGAAGACGATAAATTCATTGAAGAATTGAAACAGGTAAACATGTTAGCTCAGTTGTGGAGCTAGCTTTTAATTGTTCTTTTAAAAGACGTTCTCCAGGGTGAGCTTTAGATTTTTCTGCAGTTTGATAATGAATCTATAGATACATTAACTCCTCCGCACGCAGGTCAAGAAAACCTGATATCTAAGAAGTGCACACTAACTTAGCCCCTAAGTGCACTCCAATCTGTGTAGTAGGGATGACTTCAAATACTGAAAATTACATTTCCCAAGACTATTTTTTGGATCCTTCCAACTAAAATGTACTTCTTCTACTAAAGCTGAACTGTTTCCATCCACCCTTGAATGAAAATAAGAGGTAGGAATAGAGTTACACAGGAGACATGGATGTGAGAGCAAAGTTTTCATTTAGGAACACAACACTGTACATTGTGGATGTTAGTGCATCCTTACTTTTGTAAAGTTCATTGAAAAGGAAAAAGGACCAGATAATGTATAGTCTGCTAAGACAGATGTTCCTTTATGCACATGGTCGCCTTGACAGGATTTGACTGTATAAAAATGGATGTCCTTGCACAACAAATTTGATGTGTCCGTTTTTGCTGTCAGGTTGCTCCTGGGAATACAGCCTTGATATTCTACGATGAAGCCCCGCTGGATGAGTTGCTTGATCCCGTTCAACAGGATGCACAGTTGCCTTCTCTGCGAGTTGTGACAGCTGCACACAACATCACGCTACAGAGCGACATTTATCGTGATTTTGACCATCCTTTGGCAGAGCTTCCATGCAGGGAGTCCGAGATCGAAGCCATTGAGAAGGGGACTCGTGGTTAAGCAAACAATCCAGCCTGGTTTGCCATGCGTCGAGGTCGGATCACTGCCTCTGACCTGAAACGTGTGTGCACGAGACAGAAAACGGTTTCATCAAAACCTGACACGGACAGCTCCAAGTTGGTGAATCACATCATAGGTGACTCTTCAGGTGAGCAGTTAGAGACTGCTGCTGTGGCTTGGGGACGGAAGAAAGAGCGCAAGGCAAGGACACTCTACCAAACGGTGGAGAAGAAAAAACACATGACACTAGTCATCGAAGAGAGGACATTGAGTGAGCAGTCCAAGTATTACTTTCAGATACAATGCCAGCTCTTCGTGTACATGTTGGATGTCTGTGACTTGGTCATTTATACGGTGCTAGGTATTCGTGTTGTTTCAGTGCTGTACAATGAGTCATTTGCCAGAGGCACAGTCCGTCTTGTTTCAGACTTTTACAAGCATCAAGTATCACTCTGCATTTATCAAATAAGCTTAATGATATTGGAAACTATACTTGTTTTGGGGATGTATAGATTTTTATACAAATTGCAACAGGTATCCTTGTCACTATGATGTGCACTGGTCAGCAGTAAGGGCTTAACTCATTTCATCTTGGAGCTGCTATTTTTTAATTTGCTTATGGTCCTATGAAGGCTACATTTTAGATTAGAAGATGGGTCAACCATTTTAGTTCAAGAGTGGTGTCATTATAGCTTGGTGCCTCAGGCACCAAGCTATTCTGGCACTACCATGGAACTATCATGGTCAAATTAATTTCAAGCAGCAGCGTATAGAATGAAAAGGGTTAAATGAGATGTAGACTGCTTACATGCAATTTCTGCTAGGTGTCTGGTAATCCAGTTGACTGCGCAGTCAACTTCCAAAAATAACGTGTGTTTGGGATCCGCTTTGATAGTTCAAGCACATTGTCAGAATAGCTTGGCACCTATACGTGCCATGATATTCTAAAAGCGTCCTTGAACTATCATGGTCGATCCTTGGGTCAACCCATGAAGCCTTGAATTGCCATGAATATGATAGGATGCGGATAGACTAGGATAGTTCAAGGGTAATGTCGGCATACCTTAGCACCTAAAAAAACTATTCCAACAGCATCCTTGAACTATTATGGTTGAACCATTGAAACCCTCACTTGTTATGGCAGGGTATGAACCAACCATGATGGTTCTAGTGTGGTGTCGGAGTAGCTTTGCATCTGCTGATGCCAAGCTATTTCAACACCTGCGTTGAATTATCACGATCATTCCGTCTCCAAAACTGAGACATACACCTGAAAGGATATATGAAAAAAAAGTGATCCTCCTGCGGTAATGTGTTAAATGGGTCACTTGACTTTCATCATAGTCTATTACTGTAAGTATCAACACCTATGGCAAAAGTTGTTACGTAATGAGCTTCCAAGTGTTTTAAGACAGGGTGTTGAGAGCACACAGGTAGTCTAGCGACAATATAATTGCAGAGCTAGATACGCAGAAATACATTATGTAAAGAAATGTTAGTCATAAGGTGTATTGGCGTGCAGATAGTATTACTGTTCTACGTGAACATTACGCGTCCGCTAAAGTTACATGTTACTGCTTACGCTGCATGTGTTGCTATTTAAAGTAACGGACTTATGCTTTCATGTATGTACACCTATACTCAGAATTTAGTTTAATTTAACATTTTGTCAGTGTGATCGAGCCCGACTTCAGAAATAAAGGTAATTTGTATTTAAGTGTTTGCGACATTTTTTAGTTTGTTTGCAGATGAGTATTATTACACAAATACACATCGGTCTCTCTCACACATGACTGACATGCATACAAAATATACCATGAACATATACAAATTCATTAACAATTATCTGCAACTATATATCAAGCATGCAGAACTTCTGGCATCACACATTCCAAGATTTTATGGATTGTTGAAATAAATGTAAATAACAAAAAAATCCTTACACCATGTTTATTTTGTAAATATATTAACATGTTTATTTGCCAAAGTTTTGATCTCGCAGAGACATTGGGAAATAAACCTTTTAATATCCTTACACAGAAAACAGTAATGAGTCTGAAACATACTCATCCTCTCATTAAACAAGTAAGGCAGACATCTTCAAATGTGTATTATTGCTCAGAGATACGAGCTCAGTAACACCCCAAGTTGGGAGTGCTGTACAAACAATTTGAGAACAGTCTTCACCCACAGTGTTTCTTGTTTTGCTTGGATCGGCGAATGAAAGTTAAAAAAAACCACGAAGCATGCATGGGTCCTGTGCAACTGACAGCTAGAAGTCACCAGCAGCAGATTCTGTAACATCACTTGCGCAAAGGTGTGTCCAAGTTGCACAAAGCTGCCGCTACATGGACACATTCATTCAGTAATGGGTTCAGTTGAGCAGTTTCCCCAACCAAGCGAAATAATTTTAGCCGCCCTATAGTACGCTCAACATGGATACGAACAGCAGCTATCCGTCTCGTTCTGGTGATGGCTGTCTGAGACATCTGCAATGAACGGTGTCCTCTTCAGGGTTTTCATGTCACCAGCCAGCTCGTCATCGGTCAACTCACAGAACACAGCTCCTTTTGTGAGACCTGAATGCATATTTTATTATATTAACTAAAGTTTAAAACTCTGTCCAGATGTGTATATAAACCAAAAAAAAAGTGCACCCTTGAAAGAATAATTCATCTACAGTTCAGTTTACCTGTGTTCAAATTGTGATGTCAACATCTTGAATGAAAGTCAACACAGCAGTTTATGAATAATAATGGTACAAGATAGTCTAATTTTACACCAGACTGATAATTCTGGCTGAAATCACAGAACCTGTCATTGAAAGGTTAGTCTGTGTTTCTACTATCTTCATTTCTGGCTTTAGATATGTAGGCTCCTTCAAAAGGGCGTATCTCAGCAGTTTGGGTGTTCCTTTTGTGGCTGCATATTTTACTCTCAGCAAGTCTTTTTCTGGTGACTGCTCTGTAAATAAATAGGAAGCCTGTATACAATTTCTATTCAACTAATACTCTCAGTGTTGCATGACAGAACTACACCTGTCAGCAAGATATTTCATAATGGCAGCAGCACTTACCTATCTACTTACAACAGGCACAGATCTGTCATGCAAGTAGCTGGTCTGTACATTTCTTTCCTTCATACACTGCTAAATGTTCTCTTGTGACCTATCAGACATGTGCAGTTGCTTGCATGATATGTCCGAGTGCATACTCAGTACGTTGACTCACCAGCCAAAGTTTGTGCTTTTGGCATGCCTGGTTCCATATTCTCTGCATATGGTCAATATCTGTAATAAAAAGTAAAGAGTTATAAGCATACGCACACGCGCACACACACACAGATATCACCGAGTGTTACCATTGATTCATTGCTAACGTGGGCACGCAAGGCATGGAAGTACACACACACATTCTCTATAAAATGATTATACATGATTATGATCCCGCGGAACTGTATGAGACAATCTTGCTGTCCCATGACATTGCAAGTATAGAACAGGAAAGTATAGATACATTTTATGGAAATATTATGTCACGACACGCCTGACGGAGTCAGGGCGCCGTGGACAATATGAGTGCTGACACTCGAGAAACCCACCCACTCTAAATAAATAACACAACGCCAGTGATAAACAACAAACAAATCCTTTATTACCCACTCTTACTCTAACCCCCACCCCAACCCACTAACGCCCCACACCCTCACACATACCCACACATGCACTCATAACGTATTAACACATAAAAAAGATTAACATATAACAATGACTAACAGGTAAAAATGACTAATAGGTGATAATGACTAATATGGCTATACAAGTGAAAATGACTAATATGGCCAACGGCTATACAAGGCGGGTAACTTTGTCTCTGTACCGTGTCCTCTGTCCCACACTAGACAGGGTGGCTCGAACGTAAGAGTACTACCCCCCTACACCACAGAGCACCGTAGCCGCGCTTGCCCACGCACGCCTGTGACCGACGCTCAGAACGTAGAATCAGCCTGCTGTAGCCCAACGTACTTGTCCAACAGGACCGGCTAGCGAAGGCGTTCCGACTCCCGATGATGCGTCACCGTTGGTCGTGGATGAGATCGAAGAACGACGAAATCTTCGAAGCCAGTGCACTGGAAAAGGGCGCATTGTCAGTCAAAGTGCCAACACAGTTAATTCTGGCCTGTTTGACACGCACCTACTCACAAACCACGTGAGTTGTGTCTCGTCTCACCCTAATACCCGCCTTGGCCATATTAAATATACAATCATGGATATGAAAGCTTCCTATGTACATTCAACATTCACCAGGTCTGCACTACTCCATTACACTAACATTAAGCTAGCACAACCACTTTTGTATAATAACATTGCCACTGCTAAAACCAACATTATCAAAATATCCACATGTACATACGATATGAAATAATCACCAGCAACCACCCAACGTGACAATCTTATTACATTGCATCTAGGACTTAATACAGATATATTTGAAAGGATACCCACTTTAATTCATTTTACAACATGGCCCTTTAAATATACTCACTCGGCGACAGCCGAACATAAACTAAATCCGACACCCACCACATTACAACCCAACCTAAAAAACATGGTTAAAGACTCGATTAAAACATCACTAAAAAACTAGACGAACATACCCTTCCGAACCTATGTACACATTCACACACCCGAGAGCACAGCAGCTAACAGAAAAATGGCATGAATAAATACCTGTCACTGGTGAGTCCTCCGGCAGGACGAGACAAACAAGACGAAGACGAACCGGAGGGGTCTTCTGCTGAGCAGCAGCCGTGGTCGCTAGTCTCTCGGGACACCCACACCCAGGAACACTGGCCGTGGTCTTGCAGGGAGGGTAAAACAACCCTCACACAGCTTGTCAAGGGCTCCAAACGAGGCCGCACCCTGACCCAGACTCTCACTTCTCTGGCTAACTCCGCTGACTGACTGTAATATCCCTCTGCTACCTCGCAGTTTAACTTTACTCTGAACACTGTTCGGTTAAAGCTACTTGACGAAAGCGTGCAACCGCTGTGCTCGCTCACTGTTAAGCTTGCTGCACGGGCTTTACGATTACGCTCACACTACATTTATTAACTTCCCTAAACTAAGGCTATTTACAGAAGTCGGCGACCTACATTTATTAACAAGAAAACGACTTGGCGAAAAAATGAAACAACATGTCACATCCGTTACGTGACATATTACAAAAGCTGTTCTTTCTGCTGCGGAAAAGTCAATACCAAAATGCAAAGGAAAATCAAAGGGTAAATATTCAGGTAATGTTTGGTGGAATAAGGAATGTGAACTAGCAGTAAATATTAAGAAGGTACACTTTAAAAAATGGATAAGAAACAAATCTGAAGAGAACTTTAGGGAAATGAAGAAAACTAAAATACACTGTAACAGAATAGTGGCGAGAGCCAAAAAGATTCACTGGGCTGAGTTCTGTAAAAATGAAGTGTCTGAATCAAAAGATACATATAAGGTTTGGAGAAAAATATCAGAATTACAAAATGGATACAAATTACAAGTGTATCCAATCGCAGTAGAAGACAACACATTTCCTAGTGCAGTAGATAAAGCGGAGGCCTTTGTTAATATGTTTGCAGAAAATAGTCTCACATCAAGTCTCAGTTTATCAAACAGAAACCACAGAAACCAAGAAGAAGTCAAAGCAGATTATCAAGATCAGTTTCTACTCATTCTCAGTATATCAATGCTCCAATTCAATATAATGAATTCCTAGATGTTTTACAGTCGTTTGCAAATACCTCTAGTGCAGTGGGTATAGATGGGATTTCTTACCAACTACTTTATCATTTACCTGAGTCGTGGAAAAAACTACTACATACATTTTACCAAAAATGTTGGTTTAATGGATCTCTTCCTACTATCTGGAAGCAGTCAGTAGTAGTTCCAGTACTCAAATCGGGTAAAACACGTACATTGATTAGTAGTTATAGACCTATTGCACTAACATCACAAGCTTGCAAAGTAATGGAAAAGATTCTTTTAAATCGGCTATTTCATTACTGTGAAAAACAGGATATAATTCCAGTTCATCAAGCTGGTTTTCGGAAAGGTAGATGTACGACAGACCATTTAGGTAAACTCACAAATAACATTAAAAAACAATTTTCTAGAAGAAAAAGTATACTAGCAACCTTTTTCGACGTAAAAAAGGCTTATGATAGTGTTTGGCATGCTAGATTATTATACAAAATAAAACAGATTGGCACAACCGGGTTTATGTATGAGTACATTAAAAGCTTTTTGTCTGAAAGATTTGTCTGCACCAAAGTTGGTAAAAGTTATTCAACCATTAAGAAAATAGATATGAGTATTCCGCAGGGATCAATAATTTCACCCTTTTTATTCACTGTGTTAATTTACGACCTCCCACAATCTCTCTCACAGGACAACTGTGGTACAATATGCAGATGATATTGCTATGTGGATAAACACTAATCTCAGAAAACGTACCCCAAAAAGAATCGTAGATTACGTTCAAAAAGTTTATCAGATTGAATTGGACAAATTATCAAACTATATGAACGAAAATGGTTTAGAACTATCTGGGGAAAAAACAAGTCTAATGCTTTTCAATAATGGGGAAAGTGCTAAAACATTACCTAAATTATCCCTAAACGGGACGCCTTTAAACTACCAACAGAGTGTAAAGTTTTTAGGCGTACGTTTTACATCAAAATTATCTTGGAGAATTCATATTGAAGCCATATTAAATAAGGCAAGAAAAAGACTTAACTTGTTAAAAATTATAAACTCACAACCATGGAGTCAGGACATTAAAACTGTTTTACACCTTGGTACATCTTTAGTTCGATCAACACTTAGTCTATGGTCAGGAAGTCTACTTTACTGCCCCAGCTACACTTCTACAAAGCTGCAGAGCATTGATAGTAAAGCAGTTAAATTAGCCCTTGGAGTGCCGGTTCATACTAATACTGTAAAAACCTACAAAGAAGCAGGTGTTCTGTCTTTATATGACCAACGTAAATTAGCACTTGCAAAATACATTGTCCGAAGCCTGTCCGTCAAAAATTCAGTACGTGAAGACATATTTTTAGATGCAGATGTGGATTTCCCGAAGAGAGCGCAAACAATCCCGTATCTTTTACCTATACGTAATTACGTCAAAGATGCTATAGAACACTGCAATATAGATATCAAGACTATTCCCGTTTTACCAGTAACACCTACTATACCTCCCTGGGAACATGTTAATGCTACTTTCGATATTGATTACACAGATTTTAAAAAAAGATGAGGATGTGAACGTTTTAGCAAATTTAGTGAAAGAAAAATTACAGACAACATATTTTAAACATTTGAAAATTTTCACAGATTCTTAGATTCTTCAGACTGTGGTGCAGGCTTTGTTATTCCTGATCTCAAAGTGAAGAAATCTTTTTATCTTGGTAAAGGATTTTCTATATTTACGTCCGAACTGTATGCGATTCTCATGGCACTAAATTTTATTCAACTTTTACCTTATGATATATTTAACATTTTGATCTGTGTTGATTCTAAATCTGTCCTATATAGTCTAAAAAGCTGGGATTGTAATACTAGAAAAGACTTAGTGTATGACATAAAACATATTATGAGCTGTATTATGTCCATTGGATACCGTCACACTGCGGAATTTATTGGAATGAAATTTGTGACAGACAAGCAAAAAAAGGAGCTATAAATAGAGAAAACTCAGCAGTTTGTAATAATATGCAATTATCTCTACATGAAATGTACTCTGTGCTAAACAGTTTTTTTCACAAAGATGATATGAAATATACTTATCATGTTCCTCCTTGTTCAAGGAAAACAGCTTCGTTGATATACAAGTTAAGACTAAATTCTTGGAAAACAAAATTCGCAAAAGACATCAAATGCGAGTGCTTAAGCCTTATCTCTGTTAAACATATAATCTGTGAATGTCCTATTATACTCAATCTGTTGACAAAAAATAACATAACAGTTGATCACTTAGCAGACAATTTGTATGACATCTTACATAGAAATATTGCAATTTCAATAGTTAATATAATAATTCATAGTCCGGTGGGTAAACTATTATAATAAGTAATTTGTGTGTGTGGTTGGATGTTAATTATTGCTATTCTTTGATACTCACAAGTTGTGTGTTTGGTTGTTGATATTTTATTTTTTTTATTTTTATTTTTTTGTTGTGTGTGTGTCTAATATCACCAATGTGTGAAAAGACGTTAAATAAATTCCTGATCCTGATCCTGATCCTACTTCGGGCACAATGAGTAAAGCCGCTTATAACAAGATGGGATGTAAAAGAACGTCGGAACCATAACCCACAAAGTCCCTTGTATATGAGAGCTGTCCTCGCTGTCAAAAGTCTCTGACCTGATTCTGATGTTGAATTATCTCCTATGGAAAAAGTCTCGCAGATCTGCCAATGCGTCAGTGAGTTTATAAGGGGCGCAGGACATACGCGTCATTGATTTGTCAAACGTCATTTGACATGACGTAAGTTTTAGTTTTTACTTTATATTTTACGTGATATGAGTTTCACTTTCGCTTCATAGGCTTGAGAAAATGGTGACAAAACTAGAACTTCAAGGTAAAATGTCAGTCTTGCTGTAGTTTGTGTGAAAGCAAGTTGTCTTTATCTAGCAACATAATATACTAAACTAAGTACACGGGTCACCTGCTTGCTCTTCTGAAAGCGCGTCGATGTATGTGTGCGTGTTAGTGCGTGCGCGCGCGCGCTCCCCAAACATCTCCAAGAGGCACAGATCCTCATGCGCCTGAAGGGTGTATGAAGATCTATTCCTCCTGGAGATGCGCGCATGTTTGTGTGTGTGTGTGTGTGTGTGTGTGTGTGTGTGTGTGTGTGTGTGAGTGAGAGAGAGAGAGAGAGAGAGAGAGAGAGAGAGAGAGAGAGAGAGAGAGAGAGAGAGAGAGAGACAGACAGACAGACAGACAGACAGAGACACGCACGCGCGCGCGAGAATGACGTCATGTTTAGAGTATTATGTCCGTGTCTGCGTGGTGACGGAGTTGCCTCCTTTACATCACCGCCACTGTCTGACTTTCTGTAGAAGTAAAGCCTGTATTTTTTTGTGTTTAATTCTTTTCTGATAAAACATATTTTTACTAAAAAGTTGAAAGGATACAAACTAACTCATCCAATGTCTTTATCCAGACTAGCTATATGCAAAGGTTCAAGTAAATATGACAAATATTACGGACAATAATCTGGGTCAACCGACTTCCTATAAACGGTTGTTTATGTCTTCAGTGAGACATTCAATTACAATATGCTCGGAGGCTGTCTTAGCCACCCACTTAAGAAAGTATTTCGCCAAGTTTCAAGCTTGTGCGTACAGAAATGTCGGAGATTCTCATGTTTACATACATACGCACACACATACGCACATACATACATACGCATATACGGCGTTTCGCGCCCAATGTACGTTCAGCAGTGAGGTTGGCGTAACTAGAAATGACGTAATTTTTATCTTGTTACTTCAGTTGTTTGAGGTTTAGCCTGCCCCCCTTTGACATCATCGCCCAACCGCGACCCGTCCTAAAAAGTCCCTTCTGTAAATAGAAAGAACTTAAAAAAAAAAAAACAAACTTTTTTTTGTAGTCCCCGCGGCACTGTCGATTTCACTCATAGTGTTAGATTATTACACGCATTCCAAGGGGAATTACTCAGCGCAGTTTTGATGTGGAATTTCCCCATTAGGTAGCTCTTGTGCGGCGCATATCGACAAAGCCTGTCATTCCCACAGACAGCTGGCCGGACAGTGCTGCGGACCGCTCTTCTAAACCGGACACGTCTGGCTACGACAAGATGGAAAGCCTGCAGGCCGGGCAGGACAGCGACGGGAGTGATGATTTGTACGATGACCTCAATAACTTCAGCGTTGAGGGTCGTGCCAGTGTCTTGTACGAGAACCTGAAGGGGCCGACAGCAAAGCCGCCTCCTCCGCCGCCACGCCCGCGCGGCATGGGAACCAGTCCCGGTGATAAAGAGTACTTGTACGCAACGCCTCTTCCACCAGGCCCCTTCCAATCTCCTGACTCACGCATTGCGCCAAAAGCCCTGGCCTTTCCAGCACAGAACTCATTCAGGTCGTCTACCCTGGTGAATGTCAGATCCGCTCCCTCGTTCACCGGCGCCACACCCCCACAACCTGACCCATACGCCTCAATCAGGGCCATGCAGCAAGGCGCCACACCCCCACAACCTGACCCATACGCCTCAATCAGGGCCATGCAGCTAGGCGCCACACCCCCACAACCTGACCCATACGCCTCGTACCAGGTCATGCAGCAAGGCGCCACACCCCCACAACCTGACCCATACGCCTCGTACAAGCCCATGCAGCTAGGCGCCACACCCCCACTACCTGACCCATACGCCTCGTACCAGGCCATGCAGCAAGGCGCCGCCGTCGTAAGCAGTGTATCCGCACAAACACCACAGCTGAAATTCAAGTGCTCGCGGCGGGCAGTGCAGTCCTTTTGTGTCGTGCCTGATGGCTCAGTCATCATGGTCAGCAAGAAATTAAAGGTAAGCAGATTGTACTAAAAGGTTACCACGCATACAAACTTACATCTTTCTTTGTTGGACATTTCTTTGAACTTTAATAATAATAATAATAATAATAATAATAATAATAATAATAATAATAATAATAATAATCCATTCAGCCCTGACGCACTACAGCAATAGATGGGTCGACCTTGATAATTCAAGGGTAGTGCCAGATTAGCTTGGCGCCTTTCGGCGCCAAGCTAATCTGTAACTGCCCTTGAATTATCATGGTCGAACCATCTCCTGCAACTGGTGCATGGTCATTAGATGACGCCTCCAAAATTTAATGATAGTGATAGTGAGTATTTGTATAGTGCTTAACCTCAAACTAGAGCTCTAGGCGCTTCACAGGAAACTGATTATACAAGATATTGATTACAAAAACAAAACACACACAAGCACAAACCAAAATACAACACATTGCGTAAGATAGTGATCTACACACAATCATGCGCTCTTCTACAATTTACGTCATTCAAATTAGGTGTTGCAGTCACACACACACACACACACACACACACACACACACACACACACACACACACACACACACACACATACACATACACACGCACATGGACACACACACACATACACACACACACATGAACGCACGCACGAACACACGCACACAAACACACGCACACACACACTGATACATATTGTTACCTCTGTGGTTGTTATTTTTTTGAGAGCATGAGTGTGTTAATAATAGGAAAGATCCGATATTTATTTGAGTTATTTGGGATAAGAATTACGTACCTTTTTAGTAGGATTCATTTTGTTGTGCTTGGAGAATTGCGATCGATTTCTGTTGTGTAGCTAAAATGACACATCTTTTCGTTACATTGTTGCTATAGTCCAACCTCGTTTGACCTAGAACGTTCTCAAAACGGCTTACCATTGTATCGAATACGCTTAGATGTTAGTCGAAAGCTGTAATAACTTCTAGAGAGGTTTAGTAATTTTTTATATATTTTTTTTAATGAATATTGATGAGTTTTGGTTACGTTTTCTTTTCTGATTTCTTGTGTTGTGTGAATTTGCTGGATTATTCTGGAAATCTGTAATAGCATAAAAGACCGTGTTAAGAAGTATGTGTGTACATTGTATGAGAGACGCAGTGTGTCAAAAGTGTTGATGCATTGTAGAGGAGAGTACCAGTGAGTGGATGCATTTGTTGATGCATTGTGCGGAGATCGCATCGCTGCAATAAAATATTGTTGGACCTGTTACTCCAGTGTGGTCTACAACCTTGTGCACGTGTTACGAGTTGCGGCTGAGTGAAGTTTCTTTACAAGAACCCTACTCTGGTGTGATTGTATCATATTACGACAACGACTACCACGTAACACATATGACTAAATACTGGGTCTGTGGCATCAGTCAATGGTAGAAGGCAGACGACAGACGAGGCATTAAAGTTTGCTAAAACACCTCTCTCGAGTCCACGTATCTCAGTTCGCTTGGGAGGCCATTCCACACAACAGGGCTCTGTTACATGAATGCCCTCCCACCGAACGACTTGGTTTTGATAAGTGGGACCCGTGGGACTCGAGAGTCAGCTGCGGAGTGCAGATTCTGTCTGGATGGTGTGTATAGCTGGAGAAGCTGGATAGTAAACCTTTTGGTCTAGATTAGGCTTATATCAGACTCACACACGCGGCATGTTTGGCTTGGCAGGCTCTACTGGGAGCCGGGCCCAACAAGCTGGCCACCTTTGACCAAAGCGGCCGCAAGCAATTTGAGTTTGTAATGACCCCGCTGTACATCACCGTGGCCTGGTTCGGCAACCAAGAGATCGTTATGGCCAACATGGAGAACTCCACAGTCTATCGGAATCGATTGCAATCGTGAGTATTTTATATTTGGCTGTCTCCCGGGATGTCAGTGGTCGGCCGGTCAGTCGGTCTTTTGGCCTGTCGACTGATTAACTCTTTCGAGACGTGCCGCCTCCAGATACGCGGCTTATGCCGCGTATCCGGAGGCAGCACGTCTCGAATGAGTTAATCCCTTTCCTGTCATTCTACGTACATCTTTGTTACTGAAATCTTTGTTCATTCAAAAGCCAAAACCGTCCAAGAAACATGCACACAAATTGGTCTCAGCAAGAGGCAAAGAGGCTATAGATCCTCATGAGCGCTCGCAGTCGCGCGGGCTCATGAGGCTCTATGTCACTTGCAGCTGGATCGTGTCCACGTTTTCTCGGCAGTGAAGGGCTTAACAGACCATGCAGACAAAAAAGCGGACAGCGGCCCAGCGAGTGACTAGTTTACTCAAAGCGCCTTTTTCAAAATGTTCACCCTGAATGTGTGATACGGCGAATCAGTGTCCTACAGTTGTATCTTCAATCCTTACAGAGAGCTACGGTTCACTTGAAGGTACCGTAATGACCATCATCATGTATTTACATTAACCCATTAACCCCAAGACCGCATCTGTGGAATTTTGGAAGTGTCACTTAACCAGCTGTAGAGATGGATCGATCGTGGCGCCAAGCTAATCTGGCACTACCCTTGAAATACCGTGGTCGATCCATCTCCTGCTGATTTGCGTTGGGGCTAAATGGGTTAATGAGAAGGCAAGCGTGACGGCTGTTTTTTGAGCTGACACACCCCATTAGACGCATTCTGCAGAAACATAACAACACAGAGGTAACTCGAGCGAGCAGGCGGCATGAACCCTTGCACCCTGCTGGGCCACATGAGAATCTGTGCCTTTTAAAGGTGGTGATGTTTTGCGGGTGCATTTGTTATTTTTCAGTTCAGACCTGAGTGATATCCCGTATCTATCACTGAAACAGCCTGTGCTGTCGAAACCTGTGCCTGGTCACACTGTCTACGTTATCGGTTGTAACGAAGCAGGTGAGTGGATAGCCCCTAGACTACACCACCCATCTACAAAAGGCATATATTCTTAGGAGCCCGTGCAGTTGTACCCGAAGAGTCTACGCCTCTTTCTTGCCATGAGATATGTTGTTCATAGAGAGGTGGTCATTGAGACTTACGTGTGAGACTCGTCAGATACTGAACACTATGCAATGCAAACCTAATTAAAAGAAATATCAGATGAACTCAGATATCAGATACGGTATGAGCCCTTGACATGAGTTACTTCCATAGATTAACAGCTGTTTGTTCAAACTTTCATACTCACATTTTTAGTTAACACTTTTTACCCCGGATCCCTACATTATGAGATGGCTTGACCATGATAATTTAAGGGTAGTGCCAGATTAGACTGGCGCCTTCAGGCGCCAAGCTAATCTGGCACTATCCTTGAATTATCATGGTCAAACCATCAAACCACTTCCTGCAACTGGTACAGAGTCGTTAGGCAACACCTCCAAGATTTGAGAAATGGGACCTTGGGGCTGAAAGGTTTAACAGACGGTTGAGCACTACAATATTTCCTTTTTACCCCCCCCCCCCCCCAATTAATTAAAACATGTCAGTCTTGAAAACGACATTGCAGATCACTCCTATATATCATTATGGTTATGACTTGGAGCGTTCTCAGCCAAGTGCTGACGCAATACATGGTTCACCCCTCCACAGCCAGTGGATGCAGATTTTGTTTGTGAAATCTTCGTTAACTCAAGGGTAAAAGACCCCACACGTCAAATGAACAAGGGTACAACGTGGAACAGCAAGAAGCATACATCATCATAAGCCCCTGCAACTGCTTGGGCCCATTAGAATCTATGCCTCTTGCGGTTCGGTTCTGCTCGCTTTTGTTCCGGGTTCTCATTCGAGACGTGCCGCATACGGATACGCGGCGAACCGCCGCGTATCCGGAGGCGGCACGTCTCGAATGAGTGAATTCATCTCCAAGAGTTGCTGCTGTATTCGTTGAACCGTCATCAGTACAAGGACAGACCTTGCATGACAATCAGGCACATGGCCACAATGGCTATTTGGGGTCACAGGCCGAAATACTACCAGCATGATCGATGTGTACCTTTCTACTACACTCGTGTAAGGTCTCTGGGCCTCTGACCTTTGTCCTTGCTGTTCCCTTACTCCAGGTCAGCAGGAAGTGAAGCCAATCAAGGACCGCAACACCATTCCTCTGCTCCTGATTAAAGACACCAAACATGTCGACGCCTTCGACGTGTCTGTGAATGGCGACTACTTCGCTGTGGCCACCCGGCAAGTAACCCTCACCGTGGACGTCTATCAAAGAATGCCGGGTGGTGGACGCAAAGTTGGCGGCTTCGAAGGTAAGCCATCTAGTAACGTTACCGGTCCAGTTGTGTAGGAACCTTGTGGACGGAAGGGTGGAGTGGGAGTATGGCTTGACCTACTCTGGACGTAACATGCACATACCCCCGCAGGGCCGTACCTTTGAATGCCTCTGTTCGGGACACCTGCTGCAGGCAATAGCCGTTAACCCATTCAGCCCTGACGCACTACAGCAGGGGATGGGTCGACCATGATAATTCAAGGGCAGTGCCAGATTAGCTTGGCGCCTGTCGGCCCTTGAATTATCATGGTCGATCCATCTCCTGCAACTGGTGCATAGTCATTAGATGACTGCTCCAATATTTGGGAAATACGGCCATCGGGCTGAGTGAGGTAATAGTTCGCAACATCTTCTTTTCAGCGTGTATTACAGTATTGTTGGACGACTAAAGAAAAATGGCGGATGAAGTTCGGATGTCGTAAAATGAACGCCATATCTGCTCTTCTTCTCCTTTGTACGCGTGAGAGTTCCGCCGCTGAGTGCAAGGTGCGGTGGAAAACCTCTGCTACGTGTGTCTACTCACGTGTATTGTGAAAACAAAGGTAGAACAGTTTAAGTTGAAACAAGCCATTTTCGGCGAATTTTAGCAGTTGAGCCTATGGCTTCGGTATCGGTTTTTTTTTTTTTTTTTTTTTGGGTCGCGATGATTCCTGCAGGATGTCAGGGTGTTGTTATTTCTGCAGGATGTCAGGGTGTTGTTATTTCTGCAGGATGTCAGGGTGTTGTTATTTCTGCAGGATGTCAGGGTGTTGTTATTCCTGTAGGATGTCAGGGTGTTGTTATTCCTGTAGGATGTCAAGGTGTTGTTATTCCTGCAGGAGGTCAGGGTGTTGTTATTCCTGCAGGATGTCAGGGTGTTGTTATTCCTGCAGGATGTCAGGGTGTTGTTATTCCTGCAGGATGTCAGGGTGTTGTTATTCCTGCAGGATGTCAGGGTGTTGTTATTCCTGCAGGATGTCAGAGTGTTGTTATTCCTGCAGGATGTCAGGGTGTTGTTATTTCTGCAGGAATCATCGCGACAAAAACCGCCCCCGACAGTTAAAATCCGCCATGCAGCAGATCGCAGGAGCAGAACAACGTTGGCCTTGTACTGTTTTCATTGGAGCTACACTTATTGTTTGGTGCAGGACAAGGCGCGGATGGTGACCTGTGTTTCTTCAACTCCCCGACCTACAGACGCGAGGTGCTGGCCTTGGCGGACCGGACCGGCGGCTGTATCACCTTGCTGGACCACTCTCAGGGCTGTCGCACCCTGGGGACTGTGCCCCTCCCCAACATAGTCCGCCTGGCCAAGGACGGGCAGGGCAGACTGTGGGCGGCTTGCGAAGGGATCAAGGAGGCAGAGTTCTTCTTCTTTGCGTAGTTGATTAAAATATGCATTGACCCATTCAGCCCTGACGCACTATAGCAGCAGATGGATCGACCATGATAATTCAAGGGTAGTGCCAGATTAGCTTGGCGCCGACAGGCGCCAAGCTAATCTGGCACTGCCCTTGAATTATCATGGTCGATCCATCTCCTGCAACTGGTGCATAGTCATTAGATGACGCCTCCAAAATTTGGGAAATTCGGCCGTCGGGCTGAGTGAGTTAAATGTTAACTTACGAATGTACATCACAGTTCGAACCTGCACCACAGTGCGCAAGAGGTCATCGGGCCGACTACGGCCGCCCACTGTCTCGAGTACGCGCCGTGAGATGACCTTAGTTGCCTGCTCGGCGTTAGACCCAAATAACTAACTAACTAACTGTCTCGAGTACGCGCCAGTTTCCGCCTCTCGTTTATTCAAGTGACGTCTCGAGTGCGAGCAAAAGCCATAATTTTAATAATTTTATTTTGTCCCAGCTCTAAACAGCTCTTAGCATTTTGCTCAACTCATTCAGTAGCTGCTGAAGTGTCGCATAGCATTGCCGTCAGCAGCGTTATAGACACTTCCGCAGCTATTGACGCGGGGCGCCTTGAATGACTGACTTGAACCCTGAGGCAGAACTTCCCAAGTCTGCGACAGTTACTCGTATCCTCTGAAGACTCCATCACAGTTCAGGAGATGGATAGACTGTGCTAGTCCATGGGCGGTGCCTGGAAGTTACAAGCTATTCTAGCACTACCCTGAACTACCATGGTCTGTCTTTTACCCTATTGCCTTGCTAGAGCTGTGTTAAGAGCTGACATTTGACGGACATTTTGAACTGTAATAAATATACTCACAAACCAGCTAGGTGAGGCTAGCGCTGATAGAACTGTACACACACCAAGGGGAATTACTCATCGCTGGACAGACTGGTTTGTGAGTATTCTATAACTCGAGGCAAAATTTGTATCGTTACATTGTTGTGTATTGTGCATATACTGTGGGAAATCAGGGTATTTACCCGACCTTCTTGTTTGTGTATGTGTGTTTCTCCTGCATACTTCCTAAGTTCCGGAAAAAGACACGGGTTATAGGCTTGACCTGATACATTCTTTTAGGGATGTAGATGATCGTCTTGTTCTATACCTGCGTATTTTTCTGTGGGCTGGCGATTGGGTGCCTGGTAGGCAGGGGGCAGGGGATCTAACTGTTTGTCTGTCCAGCGCTGAGTAGTTCCCCTTGGTATGTGTAATAAATATACACTTCGCACTTTGTGTGTGTGTGTGTGACGCACAGATTATCAATTAACCCGTCCAGTGCCAGTAGACGCCATCTGCGTCAATTTAGCAAAAAAGCTAGCTGTCCCAGGAACACAGTTTCAAAGTGGTGTCAGCAAGAGGCATAGATCCTCATGAGCCCCCGCGACTGCGGGGGCTCATGAGGATCTATACCTCTTGCAGCTGGGTGGTGTTTGCATTTTCTCGGCACTGAACGGGTTAACCCATTCAGCCCTGAAGCACTACAGCAGGAGATGGGTCGACCACGATAATTCAAGGGTAGTGCCAGATTAGCTTGGCGCCTGTCGGCGCCAAGCTAATCTGGCACTACCCTTGAATTATCATGGTCGTTCCATCTCCTGCAACAGGCGCATAGTCGTTAGACGACGCCTCCAAAATTTGAGAAATACGGCCGTCGTGTTGAATGAGTTAACACGTCATGATTTGAGTGTAGTTTATACCTTGGGGCACCCTTGACATTATTCACTTTAAGTTGCATTGCATTGATTCTTTGGAATAATTGTAAATTCAGTTCTAGAGAAACTAAACCTTCCGGAGGGCACGGATCCAGGGTAGGCCCAGCAAGCGGCATAGATTCTCATGGGCCCCCGCATTTGCGGGGGCCCATGAGAATCTATGCCTCTTGCACCTGAGCGGTGTTATTTTTTTTTGCTCGGCAGCGAAAATGGTTAACGGTACATATGATAACCCATATCTTTGTAGTCAATTCCCTTCTACCCTTTGTATTCCTCAAAATGAAAAGGAGGGCTGTTGAAGCGCACACAGGTTGTCTCCCTTGATTCGCTGCGCTGATCAGCACAGCAAATGGAGGGAGGCCACCAGTGTGAATGACGTGATCAGTCTGTGCAAATACGGATTACATTTTGTGCAGTGTACAGTTCTATAGGTCTAAACATGTTTTGGCGTCTTGAGTGAATCCTTATGCACGCAACCACCGTTGGTGTTTACATTACCACACGCACTGTTTCCAGTGACGGCGGTCACATAATCCAAGGGGTTTCAGGTTAGCCTCTTTGGGTGAATATATTATCACATTAATTTTGTGTCTAGATTAATATATTTTTTTTCAATAAATTATATTAATAAAAACACAACCACATTACTGTTCAGATTGCTACCATTGCAAGTTTCAATGAATGTTTTTTCTCTATGACCGTTTCGGTCTGTCCGCCTGGTAAACACGTGACTTGTTCCCATTGTAACTTCTCATCACGCAACATATATAGTAACCCTTAGCTGGCTATGAGCGCCACCGCCGTGAGATGGCCTTAGTCGCCTGCTCGGCGTTAAACCACAATAACTATGAGCGCCAAAGAGCCCCAGACGTCCAAGGAACTCGATCAGAAAGTGGGATCAGAATGAGGCATAGATAGTCATGAGCCCCCGCAGTTGCTGGGACTCATGACTATCTGTGTTTCTTGTAGTTCGTTCGTGTACACATTTCTCGGCAGTGAACGGGTACAAGGCCAATTGCGCAGGGCGGACTGGACGTGATAGCTTATAGTTAGTTGTCTGATTCGCTTGTAGCTGGGATGTGATCTAAACTCATTAGACGTGCCTTACTTTTGCGCTAGCGCTATAGCGTGATCGATCTGAAATGGCAGCCATCTGATTCTGAAAATGACAGAGGTATACTTTCTTTCTTTCTCCCCCCCTCCCCTCCACGGCTTTCCTTTATGGTTCACGTGCGAAGCAAAGTGAGTCTATGTTCTGGGCCAGTGGTCGTCCGTCCGTCGTCTGTCGTCCGTACGCCGTCGTCCGTAGTAAACTTTAAAGTTGGCATTTTCTCGGAGACTATTCAAGGAATAGTCTTCAAACTTGGCCTAAGGATACTTTGTGCAAGACCGTTCTAAACATACCAATGTCAGTGACCTCTCACAAAGTTCAAGGTCACAGTGGATCAGGAAATAGTCCAAAAATAGCTCTTTTTTTTCTCAGGTAAAAAAAGCTATATTTTGACAAAAGATGTTTTTTTTTTCTCAAATACTGCTTACAACCTCAAACCCAAACTTGGTACAGAGATACCTGATGCTAAGACCGATCTATGCATACTAATTTGGATGACTCCTCAGAAGGCCAAGGGTCACAAGAGCTCAAACAATATGTAAAACAATTGCCATACTTTGACAAAAGATGTTTTTTTCTCAAATACTATTCAAAACTTCAAACCTAAACTTGCTACAGAGATACCTGATGTTAAGACCTATCTATGCATACTAATTTGGATGAGCCCTCGGAAAGGTCAAGGATCACAAGAAGTAGGCAATGTGTGTAAAATGCTAATTTTTTTTTAGAATTGTAGTTACATCAACAGTTTTGAAAACTTTTCAATCAAATTTAGTACAAAGGTAGCTGATAATAAGATCTTTCTATGAATACTAATTTAGTCGACTCAGGTCAAGGGTCACGGGTGTTTGACAGATGTGTGAAAACGGTTTAAATTTGAGAAAACATTTTGCTGGAGCAGAAGCCATCCCTTGTCTGATTGTCACAAAGGTCACATATGTAGATTGAACATACACGTGAGCCATAAGCGCTTTTCCTTTCTTGTTTGTTTTAGTTTTTAGAAACAGTATGTGTGTGTGTGTGTGTGTGTGTGTGTGTGTGTGTGTGTGTGTGTGTGTGCCTCTGTGTGTGTGTGTATGTGTGTTTGTGCGCGTGTGTTATACAACTATTTGATCTAATATCCTTATTACTTGCATCCTACCTCCCTCTCATGGACTGGCCAGAACGCAACGGGGTTTCACCGTGCTGTTTAAGCTATAACAAAATATAGGTCATAGTTCGCGCGCAGGTCACTAGGCCATAACCAGTTCAGGAAACAGAATGGCACACGCAGAGAATGTTTGCTGCTTTCTCAAAAATATTTTACTGAAACTAAATCCGCAGTAAACACATTTACTCGAGTATTAATAGAGAACAAGTTTCGCTTTGTCAGAACGCCCCTGTGAATCATTTGCTCCCAAGAAACCAATTATTTTCCACCTCATTTCCTAAGCATACAAATGAATGTGCGAGCATGTACTAGCTAAGCTACTGTTTCATGTAGTAAGCCGGTTAAGGAACTGTTTCATATCGTGTGCATATTTTCCTTGGATGAATTAAACTGAATTGAACTGAACTGAGTTTCATTAAACTGCACTAAACTAAATTGAACTGAAAACACACACACACACACACACACACACACACACACACACACACACACACACACACACACACACACACACACACACACACACACACACACACACACGCGCGCGCGCGCACACACACACACACACATACGGCGTTTACCGCCAAAAGTACGTTCTACAGCCAAGTTAGCTTAACTAGACATGACGTAATTTTCAGGGATTTTCAGACCTGCCCGCCTATGTCGGCATGGGCATTCTTTTGAATTTGCTTCCCCAAGACCCATCCTAAAAAAGTCTCTCCTATAAGTATAAATAGAAGAGACTTAATAATGTGCAACCGTGTATCCTGTGCATTTGTTACCTACACAGGACTATTACGTTTAACAAAAAATCTCTCTATTAGAGGTTATGGATCAGTATCTCCAAGAGGCTTAGATCCTCAAGAGCCCGAGTGCAGGTCTCAAGTATGGGACTTTGGATCGCAGGATTTCACTGAGTAAACACGTCGCCCGGCAATTAAGTGAAGACCATCGGCCAAAGTCGTTCTACTGACTGTGCGCCCACTGACACTCCGCGGGCCCACGGCGGCTGACCTCTTCCCGATGACCTTTTGCGTACTGGGTGGGCAAAGACAGGGATTTTTTTTATTCTCAATTAAACGAGACTGCATTTTTAAGCGATCCGCTCGTGAACTATCATGACTGTCCCATATCCTGTTTGAGAGATAGAACAATTGGGATTTCTTAGCCACCCCTCCATTGTCTTAAGTTGAACTTAATTAATTAACTAATTAATCTCATCAACGGTCACACGGTCGTTTCTCTAAAAAACCCAGGCCTCATATAGTATAGTGCACTCAGTAAAATAAAGATATACGACATTTCAACCCCACCTAAATTAATAATGCCATCGACCTCTAATTAGAAAATTACTCTCCGTTGTCCCCCACCCACACCCCTCCTATCTCAATGCACCCGGTTTATTTTAAATAAAACGAAGTCAACCACATTATTTACCTACTAGGCTACACACACACCGACCACACAAAAATAACATCCCATGAGACACGTACTAACAGAGTTGATTTCTGAGGAACACAATTTTCTCAAGCAGATAAAATTTATAATAATAATAATAGTTACAGTATTTATAATGCGTTAATCTTATAATAGTTAAAACCCTAAGCGCGCACTCACAACTCGCGCACGCATGCGCACGCTTTAGACAATGACTCACGTACCACAAATACATTACGACAGTCAGCTTAGGGTGGGGAGCGTGATGGCGTTATAGTGCTAGAACTGTTGAAAGAGGTGAGTTTTGAGGGCGGACTGGAAGGAGGGGAGAGAGTGTTTCTGATGGAGAGAGAAAGTGGGAGAGTGTTCCAGGTGGATGGACCATAGACGGGGAAGGAGCCAGGTCCGAAAGTGCTGAGTTTGGTGTGGAGGATGTAGAGGTGAGTGAGTGAGTATAGATTGCTTTACGTCCCACAAGCGACAAAGGCCTTGGACGAGGCGGGCAGCATTGTTCTGGACGCACTGGAGAGTGAAAGTGGTGGAGTGAGGAAGGCAGGAAAGGAGAGAGTTGCAATAGTCGATGCGAGAAAAGATGAGAGAGACAGCAAGATTGGTTGCAGCTTCGGTGGTGAGATATTTTCTGATCTGACTGATGCGACGGAGGTGGAAATAACATGCCCGGGCCGTGGCAGAGACAAAGCTGGTCATGGAAAGAGAGGAATCCAGGATAACGCCGAGGTTCTTGGTCGAGTCAGAGAGGGGATAGGGGTACTGTCGAGTTGAAGGTGGAGAGAGGGAGGGAGCTGGGAGAGTTTCTGGTGAGTGCCTACCAGCATGGCTTCCGTTTTGTCATCATTTAGTTTAAGTTTGTTTGCTGTCATCCAGTTTTTCACATCTTTGTAGCATTCAGCAGTGTGGGGCAGTAGTGACTGAGTGTTGTCGAGTTTGTCTTTGTCTAGTAGTTGTGAGTCGTCAGCATAGTCTATGGTCAGGTGGTCTATGTGACGAGAATGGATGATGTTGGACACAGGAGAGGTGTAGAGTGTGAAAAGGCCTGGGCCCAGGACGGACCCCTGTGGAACTCCGCAAGAGAGCCTGACTGGGTTAGACGAGACGCTGTCGATAGTGACGGACTGCTGTCTGTCGGAGAGGTAGGAGAGAAACCAGGAGTGAGCGGAGTCAGTGATGCCAAAGGAGTGGTGAAGGTGGTGGAGGAGGATAGAGTGATTTATAGTGTCAAAGGCGGCAGAGAGATCGAGTAGCGTAAGAAGGGAGATGTTGCCCGAGTCGGTAGAGAGGAGCAGATTGTTCAGGATATGTAGAAGGGCTGTTTCAGTGCTGTGGTGTTTGCGATAGGCAGACTGGAAGGGACTGAGGAGATTGTTGTCGGCGAGGTGGAGGTTGAGCTGGTTGAGGACAACCTTCTCAAGAAGCTTGGACAGGAAAGAGAGATTGGAGACTGGGCGATAGTTCTTGAGTTCGTTTGGGTCGAGGTTGTGTTTTTTGAGGAGAGGACGGACGATGGCGGACTTGAAGATATCGGGGACAGAGCCATTCTCTAGAGATGTGTTGATGATGTCGGTAATAAAGGGCAAAAGTTTTGGAAGGCCGTCACCGTAGAGAGGCCGGGAGAGGGTCTAGTTCACAGGTTTTGAAAGGCATAGACTTTATGGTCTTGAGAACTTCATCCTGAGAGACAGGGCGGAAGAACGAGAGGGGAGTGCCAGAAAAAGGGGGGGGGGGGTCCAGAGGGAGTGAGTGAGTGAGTATAGATTGCTTTATGTCCCGCAAGCGACAAATGCCTTCTCAGGACGTGCCTGCGCTAAACGAAGAAAAGAACTGCAAAAAGCGCAGACAGGAGGGAGAATTTCAAAAGAAAAATACAGATGAATGGACCAGAAAGACAGAAATACAAACCCCCAAAAGAGTAGAACCCACCTTGCAGGGGTTAGACAAGGTGACCCTAGGAACTAAAAAGTAGACAACCCCACCAAGGTCCCCTAGGGCAGACCCGGTGGGGGAGGGTCCGGAGGGGAAGGCGGAGAAGTAGAGTATCGAGTGTGTTGTGCAGAGTTTGGATTTTGTCAGAAAAATAAGTGGAAAAGGCTGACGGGAGTTCTTCTTTGCTGTGTGTGGAGGAGAGTCTTTAGAAGTGCCTAGAAGTGTGTCCATAGCTGCGCAGAGGGTTTTGGAAAAAGTGGATTCAAGGATTTTGTTTTGAAGGTGTTTACGTTTAGCATCGGAGATCAATCTGCAGAGTTTGGATTCTGGCTGTTTGGAAGATCTGTCTGTGAACAGTGAGGTCGGATGAGCGCCAGCGGCATTCCGCTCGTCGGCGCTCACGCTTGGCCTCCTATGGTCGTCAGTGAGCCAGGGGGAGGGGAGTCGGTCGGGCATGGAGCAGGTGGTGACAGGGTCATGGGTGTCTAGGAGTTTTCGAAGGGAGGAATCAAAGTGGGATGCAAGATCAAGAGATCCCTACTGTCTGCGCTGCCTGTGGCTCTTGATATTGGATGGGTGTTGCTAAATGGTCTTGGCTTTATTTAGGCCCCATGTCGTATGTTTATAACGTATTGGACCGGCTGCGACATACATTCAATATTCTGTTTAAGTTTTTTTCACAAGCACGTCCTGAGAAAGTCTTGTTGCTGTCGGGAGGTTAAGCAATGAACATTCATTCATTCATTCATTCATTCATTCATTCATTCATTCATTCATTCTCTCTCTCTCTCTCTCTCTCTCTCTCTCTCTCTCTCTCTCTCTCTCTCTCTCTCTCTCTCTCTCTCTCTCTCTCTCTCTCTCTCTCTCCCTCTCTCTCTCTCTGTCTGTCTGTTACGTAGTGGAGTTGTAGTATGATAAACACACCAGACGCACGCACGTAAGGTTCTTTTAAATAAACCTCATTCAGCTGCAATCCATCACACGTGGCTTAAGGATGTAGACAATACTGGAGTAACAGTTCCAAAAATATTTTAATTCAGCGATGCGAACTCCACACAATGCAATTCCAAATGCACTATCACTGATACAAAGTCTCTTCTGCAATGTCCATACTCCGACACAAAATTTCTCATACACAGCGTCTCACACAATGTATACCCTACACGGGCCACGTACCTACGCTAACTGTGTCTCTATAACTGACAAATGCAAGACAATGTACGCACATGCTTCCTATCACGATCCTTTTATAGTAACATTCTTTCCAGAAAAATCGCGGAAATTCGTATAACACAACCAATCAAAACAAAATACGCAACTAAAACTCCTAAATATCAATGAATAAACATTACACTGGAATGTTCTGTAAACATCTGGCTGCTATTTACCAGCCCCTATGTTGGAAAATACCGGCGCGCTATGACGTCACACAAAAGTAGGCCAGGCAGGTCACGACCTTGCCCGCTTTATTTGGAAGGTGCGAGACTGGTACACCAATACTGACCGCTAAAACTTTACGCGCGCAGTAAACAAATGAACACTCGAGCAGTTTCTAGACTCTTCGGGACTCAACTCCGTTCGGCAACAGATAATCAATACCGCACTATTCGTAAACGAAAGTGAAATTCACTGAAAAGGTACGTGATTCGTAATCATGATAGCTCAAATAAATATCGGGTCGTTTCCTACGATTTATGCATGACCGTTCTCACGGAACACTACAACCACAATGTAACTCTCTCTCTCTCTCTCTCTCTCTCTCTCTCTCTCTCTCTCTCTCTCTCTCTCTCTCTCTCTCTCTCTCACCGGGTGCGACCAGCTCAAGTTAACAACTCAGAGTTGACTCGGCCTCTTCAGCCAGTGCCGCCGAAACTCGGCCAGCAACCTGTTGACCTTATGTCCCCGAACCCATGTGGCCAGGCGGAACAGCAGTCACCGATGTTCCGGACAACTGACTTTCCGCCTCTTGTGACTTCATCTGCCGGAACGGCCCAGACCTCGGCTGCTAATGCCTGGGCCCCCACTGCTAGTTGTGACAATCAAATTCCCATTGAATTAGTGATGCAGATTGCGCAACTTCTTTTCACTGCTAGACAGTGTGCACCGCGTGAAAACAAATAATTAATTCTCATTATATGAAAGATGATTGATGTCTGATGGGCGCCACATTCCGACCCGTTGCCTGGGTGGTTCTTGCGTGTGCGTCTTTTGATTGTTTTCCACAACCTTCTTTGGCACTGACCGGGGAGGGTTGTGGGAGACGCTCGGGTTGCGCCGGTACGGGCTGTCCTGGCTCCGGGTCAGACTGTTGTTCCTGTCATATATCAACCCGAATGAGATTATTCATACAGGACTAATGTCATCCAAATGCTCAAATTCATGATTATCAATTGATTAGTACTACAGAACTCTATTGCTGTCGTAACTGTGCAACGTGTGTAGTTTTGATTGCGACGTAGAACCGCTATCAAGTCTATATCCTTCAATATTGACGCTATACTCAAAGTGATTTTAAACTCAATTTGTACTGACTGTGGCGGTAGCAAATAGAATAAGATTACTCTGGTACGCCTCATCGCGTTTTGTTTTTAGCAACGGTACACGCAGAGACCTATATATCTGCAGACTATTTGCATTTACATCTACGATCCGCTATTTTTTCCCTTCCTTTTCTTATCTTTTGCGCATGTTTCAGTGCTGTGTTTTGACCACTGATCTGCATGCCACATAGTGACACTTTATTATTGTTGTTTAAACTGTCATTTAGTTTGTTAGTATATTTGAAACTAGTATTTGGTTGCGAAGTTACCTGACAGGGTTACTAGTATCAGCGATCATTTGCTTAGAATAGGCCACCTCAATGTATATCACATTTGCAGTAAAGTATCAGATGTTACAGTACTACTCAACCAACCGTCCCCATATCATTACAGAAAGTAGGTTGACAGAGAATATAAGTCACCAAGCTATCACCATACAAAATTTCACCATTCATAGGCGAGATGCTTCAGCGCCTGGTCATACTGACATTTGTGCTTATGTTCACAATACTATTGCTAACAACGTAACACGACGATGTGACCTGGAATCCACCCATGTGGAACGCCTGTGTCTTGAGATAAAAGCAACCGCCAAGTCAACCCCGACCTTCGTATGTTTTATTTACAGAAACCCCGCAGCTACAGTGTCTTGGCAAGATGATTTTGTTGTAATGGTTGACAAAGTACAAAACTCCAAGGGTGATATACATATACTCGGTGATTTTAATGTTGATTTATTGAAACCTGGCAACACGTCATGGAAATCCATGATAACGTCTTAGGCCTTACACAAGTAGTTCAGTCGCCCACCAGGGTCACTGCTACTTCATCCACATTATTTGACCATGTTTATACAAGCAACGACAGTGCCCTTAACAATGTCTATGTACCCAGCATCTCTGTCAGTGATCATTTTCCTATTTGTTTTTCATTATCTGCGAAGTTGCCAAAGAAACGTCATAAGGAGTATATAACCATTCTCTACAGATCATTCAAAAAATTTAACCAAGATGATTTTTTGCACGAACATTCCCGAACACCATTTTCCGATGTTTATAACTATAACGATCACAATGTAGCGCTGTCCCACTGGTATAAGTTGTTTCTCGGTATTCTTGACAGACATGCCCCGAGGCGCACTAAGCGTGTTAAACACCCCACTGTGCCTGAGTGGCTGACGGATGAGATTAAAACTGTGATGGAACTAAGAGATCTATTGAAACAACAAAAGAAATTTGACGAGTACAAAAAACAACGAAACATAGTTAAATCAGAGGCAGTATGCAGAAAAGATTATTGCGGGCGGCAAAGACATACGCAGCGTGTGGCAGGTGATTAAAACATTTACTAAAGGACAATCTAGCAAATCAACGAGTGTCCCCCCGCACCTTACAGCTGATGTATTTAATGAACACTTTCTTAACTTTGCGAAAACCCTGTCACGGACGAACACCAGTGACCCAGGTGAATACGTATGTTCAGAACAATTGAAACAGCACAGTCGGCAACGCTGGCAATACTTTCTCAGTTCCCCTAATGACCGTCCTTGATGTAGGAAAATCTATAACCAATATGAAAAGTAAAACATCTTGTGGTGTTGACGGTATTAGCAATAAAATCCTGAAAATTGCGCTCCCTTATATTGTTGAATCATTAACATTTATGTATAACCTTTCGATTCAAAAGAGCATGTTTCCTGATGAATTGAAAATAACAAAAGTTACTCCTCTACCAAAAAGCAAAGATCTGAGCGACCCAAGTGAGTACAGACCTATTTCAATCTTATCAGCAGTGTCCAAACCACTTGAAAAGCATATACATAATCATTTACTTCAATTCCTGGAGAAAAACCGCCTTATTAGTACAGCACAATCAGCTTTTCGGCCTAAACATTCGTGTCAGACAGCCTTAACTCTCATAACCCACAAATGGCTTACTGCCATAAATGAGTCCAAACTTTCAGGTGTAGTATTTCTGGATCTTAAAAAAGCCTTCGATCACATTAACCACTCAATCTTACTAAAGAAGTTACCTTTATATCACATTGATTCAAATGCAGTCGCTTTTCTCTCGTCCTATCTCTTAGACAGAACGCAGAAAGTGTTCTTGAATGGTAAATACTCAGCGGAAGGACTGGTGACCCATGGTGTTCCTCAGGGATCCACCCTAGGGCCGTTATTATTCAACATCTTTATAAATTACCTTCCACTGTCAATATCACACTCTGACACAAACTGTGAACTATTTGCTGATGATACATCATTACATGTATCTGATAAAAATGTTTCAACCGTGAGCACTGTCCTCCAACATAGTATAGACGAAGTGTCAACTTGGTGTGAAGAAAATTATATGATTATTAGTATTCCTAAAACGAAAAGTATGTTGGTGACGACACGCCAAAGCATCAACGTGGTTTGCAACCCCTTGAGCTGTCTCTTCACTCTCAGCCCATAGAGCAAGTGTCAAAACATCGTTTGTTAGGAGTGACAGTCGACGAACAGCTCAGCTGGGAGCCTCACATAGAAACTGCCTGTAAAACTATTTCGACAAATCTCTTTTTATTATCCAAATTAAGTCGGATAGTTGACATTGATGCTGGAAAACTATTCTTTAACGCACACATCAAGACACATTGTAATTATGCTTCCAATATCTGGGACGGCTGTGGAGACATTCATTTGAAAAAAAAAAAATTCCCTTTACCGGCGAGGTATTAAGCTAATTTTTCCTGGTTCGTCCCCTACCGATGAAAGACTGAAGGCCCTTAATATCCTACCACTTAGTAAACAATTGGAACTTAATGGATGCTTACTTGTGCAAAAAATTCTAAACGATGCCGACCCTCCCTATCTCCGTGAGCTGTTTTCCCACACGAACAGAGAGAACACGAGGAACAGCTTACTCCATCTCCCAAAACCGAGAATCGACATCTTCAAATCTAGCATATCATTTTCCGGTGCTAAGTCATGGAATAATTTGCCCTCTCATTTAAAGTCTATTTCAAAGTTATCTATTTTCAGAGCTAGCGTCCATAAATATCTGCTGTCGATGTGAATGTTCTATCTTTCTGCTTAGTATGTTGCTCCAGCACAGCAGATTGCTGCAGATTATGTAATAGTTCGACTGTCGCATTAACATGTCAGGTTCATAGCAGTATATATGTTTTAATTCTTTTTGTATTTTATTTTATTCTTATTATTTTTTTCTTTTCTGTGATGCTGGGGGTGGGGGGGTGGGGGCGGGGGGGGGGGGGGGGGGGGGGGGGTGGGGGTGGGGGGTGGGGGGTGTGGGGGTGGGGGGAGAGAGATGGGTTCTACTTACTTATATGTTTTATCTTTTGATCTTTTGCTGTATCGTCTGATGTATTTTTATATGTGTAGAGTAGCAGGACAGTTTGGAATATAGGCATTGCAATGCCTAAAACTTTTTATCCTGAATAAAAACGTTTCATCATCATCATCATCATCTTTCTCTCTCTCTCTCTCTCTCTCTCTCTCTCTCTCTCTCTCTCTCTCTCTCTCTCTCTCTCTCTCTCTCTCTCTCTCTCTCTCTCTCTCTCTCTCTCTCTCTCCAGTTCAGTCGTCGGAGAGTGCACATCGTGCTCTAGTCTCTCCGCACTCGACTGGATATTGTGCAGTCATGCGTTATTTCTCTGTTGTGATCTTTGGCAGAGTGTTTGTGCTCAGTGAATTCTCCACGATGGTGTAGTTTTTAGGACTGTGGACGTCATATTTTGTAAGTTATTAATCTGTAAATTTTTCATTATATTTTACTATTGACTTCACATGGTCCAGCCATGTTGTGCTTCGTCTTTCTGGCATCAGTGGCGCTAGTTACGTAAAGTGTAAGCGGCTCGGACTCTGCCTCGGCTAGTAAGGTACTTAACTTGTGTTGTGTCAGTGGCGCTAGTTACGTAAAGTGTAAGCGGCTCGGACTCTGCCTCGGCTAGTGAGGCGCTTATAGTCGTGTCGTCAGTGGCTAGTTACGTAAAGTGTAAGCGGCTCGGACTCTGCCTCGGCTAGTGAGGCGCTTAACTTGTGTTGTGTCAGTGGCGCTAGTTACGTAAAGTGTAAGCGGCTCGGACTCTGCCTCGGCTAGTGAGGCGCTTAACTTGTGTTGTGTCACGCTGGTAGAATGGTCCTTGCCGCATCTCGTCACTATGTATGTGTGGTTTTGAAAGAGTGGCCAGATGTTGAAGTGACCTGTACTGTGTAACGGCGACTAACTGCAAGCTGATCAGCAAACGTGTCGACACCCCGAGTATAAGCTGATTATGGCGGCACCACCATACTTCCGCTATGCCAGTCACACGCTCCACTGCCGCCAGCTCAAGACTGTCTAGAAAAGATAATACCGACTAACGATCCAATTCAAGTGACTTTCGAAACTGAGGGCTGGAAGATACCCCTGTGGAGGAGAGCCCTACACAAATTCTTCAGGGTTGGGCGTGGGGGTAGCTTCCCCACCCTGCAAAAAAGGAAATAGCTACAAAAACGCCGACGAAAAGACTAACAGTAATTCCTTTCCTGGAGGAGGGTGGTTCTTCTACCAGAAGACTTATGACGTCCTGTGGTGAAAGCCGGAAGTCTTCGGAAGCCACAGGACCGAGCCGCCTCTCTCTATCCAGGGATACAACCATGGGCACATGGAACGTCAAGACCATGTACCAGAGCGGCAAGGCCGCCCAGATAGCAGCGGAAATGCAAAAGTACAACCTTTCCCTGCTAGGTATCAGTGAAGCCAGATGGACGCAGTCTGGCCAGAAAAGGCTGTTAAGTGGGGAGATGATTCTGTATTCAGGTCATGAAGAGGAGAATGCCCCCCATACAGAAGGTGTAGCATTCATGCTGTCACCAGTGGCACAGAGAGCGCTGATGGGCTGGGAACCTGTTGGGCCAAGAATTATCACAGCAGCCTTTAGAACCAAGAAAAAGCTCAAGCCGAACGTCATCCAGTGTTATGCGCCCACTAATGACAGTGACGAGGAAGAGAAACAAGAGTTCTACGACCGACTCCAGAGTGCCGTGGACAAATGTGCGGAGCGAGACATCACCATCGTCATGGGCGATTTTAATGCCAAAATAGGGGAGGACAACACCGGATACGAAGAGGTGATGGGGAGACAGGGACTAGGCTCAGAGATGAGTGAGAACGGGGAGAGGTTTGTAGACTTTTGTGCTCTAAACCGACTTGTCATTGGAGGCAGCATCTTCCCACACAGAAGAATACACAAAGCAACTTGGGTCTCACCTGACCATACAACAGAGAACCAAATAGACCATATCTGCATTAGCAAGAAATTTAGAAGATCCCTTCAAGATGTTCGAGTGAGGAGGGGAGCAGATGTCGCCTCCGACCACCATCTGCTTACCTTAAGAATGAAGCTCAAGCTAAAGAAAAGCTGCACAGAGATAACAAGAAGACAGCGCTATAATGTAGGCCTCCTGAGAGAAACTGGAGTTAGAGAAGAGTTCAAACTGGTGCTGTTCAACCGGTTTCAAGCGCTACAGGAGCTAGTAAATGAAGAGGAGGCGGTCACCACAGAGCAGCAGTGGAAGGCAGTTAGAGAGGCGCTGAACTCAACCTGCAAAGACACTGTAGGGTTCAGGAAACACCATCACAAGGACTGGCTGTCGGCACAGACCTTGAAGAAGATAGAAGTGAGGAAGCAGAAGAAAGCAGCTGTCAACAACAGTCGCACGAGAGCAGCCAAAGTAAGGGCACAGGGGGAATACTCGGAAGCCAACCGCGAGTTGAAGAGGAGTATCAGGGCAGACAAGAGGGCCTACACAGACAGCCTGGCAGCAGAGGCAGAAAAGGCAGCTGGCAGCGGCAACATGAAACAGCTCTACGACATTACCAGAAGATTGTCAGGCAAGTATGGCCATACAGAAAGACCAGTAAAAGACAAAGAAGGCAAGCCTATTGCAGACAGAGCAGACCAACTCGAGAGATGGGCCGAGTATTTTGAAGAGTTACTGAACAGACCTAGCCCACCCGACCCCCCCAGACATCCAGCCGGCAGAGACCGACCTACCCATCAGCTGTGACAGACCCAGCCGGGAAGAGATCAGAAGAGCAGTGGCATTCTTGAAGAACGGCAAAGCAGCAGGCCCAGATGGCATCCCAGCGGAGTCTCTGAAAGCAGACCTAGAGACAACAGTAGAGATGCTGTACCCACTGTTTGGAAAGATATGGGAAGAGGAGGTGATGCCGGCTGACTGGAAGGAGGGGTACCTAATCAAGCTTCCCAAGAAAGGCGACCTCAGCAAGTGTTACAACTACAGAGGAATCACCTTGCTGTCAGTACCAGGAAAGGTCTTCAACAGGATCATCCTGGAGAGAACGAAGAGCTCTGTTGACCCCCAGCTGAGAGACCAGCAAGCAGGATTCAGGAAGAATCGATCATGTACAGACCAGATCGCCATTCTCCGCATCATCGTGGAACAGTCTCTGGAGTGGAGCTGCCCGCTGTACGTCACTTTGTGGATTATGAGAAAGCATTTGACAGTGTGGACCGAGAGACTCTGTGGAAACTCCTACGACACTACAGTGTACCCACAAAGCTCGTCCGCCTGATCAAGAGCAGCTACGATGGCATGACATGTCGCGTGATCCACGAAGGGCAGTTCACCAGGGAGCTCCAGGTCAGAACTGGTGTCAGGCAGGGGTGTCTTCTGTCTCCGTTCCTCTTCCTACTGGCCATAGACTGGGTCATGAAGATGACCACAGAGCACAGACGAAGTGGAATACAGTGGACACTGTGGACACAGCTTGACGACCTCGATTTTGCAGACGACTTGGCATTACTGTCCCACACTCATCAACAAATACAGGACAAGACCACGAGGCTTGCTGACATCTCGTCCCAAGTGGGCCTCACCATTCACAAACAGAAAACAAAGACAATGAGGCTGAACGCAACCAGGGAAGAATCAGTCTTGCTTGCTGGCACCCCGTTGGAGGAGGTGGAGTCCTTCACCTATCTCGGGAGCATCATAGACTAAAAAGGCGGCACTGATGCAGATGTCAGAGCACGAATCGGTAAAGCCAGAGCAGCCTTTCTCCAGTTGAAAAAAGTGTGGAGCTCCAGAGAGCTGTCACAACACACCAAAGTCCGGATTTTCAACTCCAATGTAAAAGCAGTTCTCCTATATGGAGCAGAGACTTGGAGATTGACAAAAACCACAGTCAACAGAGTACAGACCTTCATGAACAGTTGCCTTAGAAGAATTTTGAAAATCCACTGGCCAGAGAAGATCAGCAACGTCAGACTCTGGGAGAGAACAGAGCAGATAACAGCAGAGAATGAAATTGGGCGAAGAAGATGGGGATGGATCGGTCACAGTCTGAGAAAGCCAGCTTCCAGTATCACTAGGCAGGCATTGTCATGGAACCCCCAGGGAAAGAGGAAAAGAGGTAGGCCGAGAAACTCCTGGCGTCGAGACCTCCAAGCAGACATCAAGAGACTGGGAACCACCTGGAGTAGAATCGAAGGAGAAGCACAGGACAGGAGTTGCTGGAGGTCTCTCGTCGACGGCCTATACCCGGGTAGGGGTGACAGGCGTAAGTAAGTAAGTTGCGTCCGTCCAGCGGGCGATGGTAATCCCATTACCCAACCTAGCGGGACCTCTTCCCCCAGCGGCCCTAATGACCCCCCCCCCCCCCGGTCAATAGACCGGCGCAACCTGATCAGGTCACGCCGCGCACTGATGTCATCAGTCCTCTCAACGCTGATCTCATCACCCCACCAACTATCGAGCTCTCTGCGCTGTGTCATGGGCCTGTACTAGAGTGGATGCCCATGATGCAAACCACCAATCGTACACTACAGGCAGAGCTACATCTGACGCGGAGAGAGCTGTCAGAAGTGAAAGCTCGCTGTGCCTCCTTGTCTGACAGTCAAGCACAGCTCGACAGTCTCGCCCGTGACAGTGACGTCACACTGAAGAACTATTCCAGGGCAACAGACAGATTTGTCACTGAAGCGATCAACTCATCGCTAGAGCCGGTGACAAAAACACAGCAAGCCCATAACGACCGCTTGAACCAGCTGATGTCCGCCAAAGACAGCCATGCCAGCAAGCTACACGACATGCAGCGGCAGCTTAAGGCACTGAGTGAGGGAGCAGAGTCAAACAAGCCCAAGCCAGCTCTCACCTCCTCTCCCATCACCACATCCAAATCATCCTCCCTGAAGTCTACATCCCCCATTTCCCCAAATCTTCTGGTAATAGTACTGTTCAGTACACCCCCAACCCTGACGTCATCGTCGAAAACATGTTTGCTGCCCTGACAAATGGCGAAGGAGCAGGTGCATTGTGCTGGTACTGACAACGGTGCCGCACTCAACGCTGCCACCGACTCCCGTGAGACCAGTACCTCAGAATCACCGGTCAACCCGCTGGACAATCTGCGAGCCCAGACCATCAGGCCCGACGTTAACACGCTCCTCATCGGCGACTCTCTCCTGAAAAGGGTCGATGCCCGGAGGATGTCTGTGGACGGTGCTGTCGTGCAGAACATGTCGGTATCGGGGCTTAGCGTCAGCGAGCTGGCGGAATGGCTGCGCAACCAGCGCCAGGCACGACACATCCGCAGAGTTGTGTTTCATGTTGGCATCAACAGCTGCATGCAACAGGGCCCTGTCACCAAGCCTGCGTGGATACAGCTCCTCCGTCTTCTGACCTCTGTTTTCCCCAATGCCCGCATTTAGGCCTCTGCCGTCATGCCCCCGAGAGGTCAAAACCACCCCCTCTTTGCCCCCGCCTCCATCTCCAATGACGCCCTTAGGGAGGCCTGTGAGCAGATGAGAGTTCTATTCACGGACCACACCTCCATCTTCCTCACGGCCAACAGAGCCCCCGGAAAGAAGCTTTACCAGGACGACATCCACCCGAGTCCTGCTGGTGCCATGAAGCTGGCACTGAACATTCGCTTTGCGGGTGTTCCACGCCAGCCCCACAGCGCACACGGGATGGAGGAAATCTTCACATCTACAACCAGGAGCAAGAGTCCCACAGGCCATTCAGCGGAGCCAGACACCAACAGCAGGACCTGAGGCGTGGTAACGGGACTCTGCAGAACTACGTGCAACCACAGCGCGACCAGCCTCAGGCCCACAACACCCGCCAGCCCGGTCACACCTTTCCCCCGGTCCTCAGCAAGGTAAGTGCGGGCCAGTCGTGACGTCACAGGGAGAATTCCCCAACATGCCAGTGGCTAGTGCCTATATACCAGCCGGTCACCCCTTCGCTGCGCCCGCCACAGTTACAGCAAAACCGCCGCCCAGAGGGTGGGAACAATCGCCGCCAACAGTGCCAACTCCTCCCAATCCCCTACAGACAATGCAGCTTATGGCACAGCTGCTGCTGCCATATCTACCTGCATGTGCTTAATTGTTCACCTCGTCAAGTTTAGTTCCGTAGAGACCTCTGCGGAACGAAACTTGAAAATCTGAATGCAAAAGGCACAGTTCCTCATGCGCCCATGCTGCTGCACGGGCCCATGATGATGTCTGCTGACTCAAAATGCAATGCAAGAGGCATAGATCCCCAAGAGCCCTTGCAGCTGCTCTGGCTCATGCAGATAGATGGGAATATAGCCTCATGTGCCCCTGCGGTTGCATGCCCCTGCGGTTGCACGGAGGATAGATACCTCACGAAGGCCGCGATTACCTGTTTAAATGCAAGAGGCATGGATCCTCGTGAGCCCCTGCAGATGCACAGGCTCGTGAGGATAAATACCACATGCCATCTACAAACCTCAAATGCAAGAGACATAGATCCTCATAAGCTCCTGCAGTTGCACGTGCTCGGAAGGATAGCTGCCTCCTGCAGGTTACACTCACATCTGCCCTTCTCGCGAGTGTACATTATTCCGTTTAAGTGCTGCATAATAAAAGTGTGCATGGTGCCGTATCTCTATAGCCTTTGTCGATACACTGACTGACTTGCTTGGACTTCTGGAATTCTCTTATATCTTCTGCGGACTAGACCGAGTGTCTTAAGTGAACGCTGTTTTGGGGGTAGCGCTTTCACTTACATTCCACTGTGTAGAAGTTTTATTAAATCGTTCTCATCTTAATCGGCGTTTATTAAGCCGTACTGTGAAAGACATAGCAGAAAATGTAACTGTGGACACTCATGGACTGTTTTATTTACAGTGATTCGTTCTATTGTGGGTGCTCCGCGGCTTAAGTTCTGTTTTCGTCGTCATTGCATGTATTTATCCGTGGCAGCACAAACATTTACGAAACAGACGTGGAGTATTTTGACATTGCTCCTTCAGGGTATCGGCCATTGATACTTCCCGTATAAACTTCAGCTGTGGGCGCCGAGCTTTTATAATCCCTGAACGTTTGATCAGCAGATTTTGTATTCATACTTTTAAAAAATTGTTTTCTTTGATTGTTTTGTTTTCCTTTTACATTGGCTTTACATCTTTGATTGACGTTTGCTCAACCACCGCTACTGTGTTGCTGTTTCATTGTGAAACAAAATACAACTGTTAGCGAAATACTCATGGCTAGAGGCAAACAAAAAGAACAAAAATTACGGGTGGGTCATCTCAACGTTATTCATCTTTATAATAAGATATCTGACCTGTCAGCGTTCCTTAACAGTCCCACACTGTTCGACATTTTCGGCCTTACCGAGTAACGCCTAAATTCAAACATCAGTGATGATGCCGTGAAAATTCCTAATTTTAGTATTATGAGAAGAGATTCTTCCTGTCACGGTCAAACAGGCATTGCTGTATACGTTCATCACTCTGTTGAACACTTAGTCCGTAGGTGTAAAGACTTAAAAACGGCTGAAGTAGAGTGTGTGTGGAATGAGGTCAAGAGCCCCTACTGCTCACCGTCATTTGTCGGTTTTATTTACCGCAATCCGGCGTCTAACTTCGAGTGGTATGACAATTTTACTACTAACCTAGACAAAGTTTGTAAAGGGTAAAATGACGTCATTCTTCTAGGATACTTTAATATAGACATGATTAAACCCCATCCCGCATGGGAAACTACATCTTCTTTATTTGGCCTAGTACAGCTAGTTAAATCCCCCACCAGAATTACCGCCACGAGCTCTACGCTCATTGACCACATCTATACAAACAAACCGCAGGCGGTGACCGCTGTTAGTGTTTCAGATCTTAGTGTTAGTGACCACTGCCCCATGATTTGTTGCTGGTCTGTAAAACTCCCCAAATTAAAGAAACATAGTCATACTACAACAACCTACAGGTCGTTTAAGCATTTCAATCGTAATGCCTTTCTACATGATCTCAGTAACACTCCTTTTGACGAGGTCATTCTCGCAGATGATCCAAATATTGCGCTGTCCACTTGGTACAGTTTATTCTTTGGAGTATTAGACAGACCTGCGCCGATTAGAACAAAAAGAGTGAAGAGTGAGATACTTCCCCCTTGGCTGACAAAAGAAATAATGCATGCCATATCGGTGCGAAATGACCTAAAAAGAGAAAAGAACTTTGATGAATTTAAAAAGCAGCGAAACCGTGTGAGATCAATGGTGCGCGCCGCGAGGAGGGACTTTATCCGCAACACTGCCAAGGACAACAAAGATGTGTCAGCACCCCCCCCCCCCACACACACACTTTGGTACCCGTTTCAGGCCACTTTACAAATTTCAAATACAAGCGATCAAAAATATCTGTAACTTCAGTAGCTGAACTGGGCCTTCGTCTGTCTTGTACTGTGTTTGTCTTAAATGGCGTAAATCCGTGTCTGTCACGTGAGTGTGCGTGTTGGGTTTCAGTTCGCGGCGCTTTGAGTCGATTCGTACAACAATAATTGAGAAAAAGCGCCTATATAATAACGGTATTATTATTATATTATTATTATCAGCAGTGTGGCGGATACTAAATTCCATCACCCGAGGCAATAGTAGTAGGTCAACAACTATTCCTAGTAATCTCTCCGCCGACACATTCAACGAACATTTTCTGTCTGTTGCGGATTTGATAATTATTCTTAGTCGCGATACAGAGGCTGACATATGCCCAGATTACTTAGTTAATTTCTGCAACAGAAAAACAACTGGCACACCACCATTTAATATCCCCACACTTGCTATGCACGAAGTGGGCAAATTAATTAGTAACTTAGCTAATAAGAAGCCCTCCGGCCATGATGATATTAGCTCACAAATATTAAAGTTGTCTATACCATACATCGTAGAGAACCTTGCTTATATTTACAACTTATGTATTCAAAACAATGTATTCCCTACAGACCTTAAAGTCGCAAAAGTCGTTCCACTGCCAAAATTAAAAGATCGTACTGACCCTAACAACTATAGACCAATTTCTCTGCTGTCAGTATTATCTAAAACCCTCGAAAGGCATATACATAAACACCTATCTGTCTACTTAGAATCACGAAAGTTGCTCCATTCGTCTCAGTCAGGATTTCGCCCTCGGCACTCATGTCAAACGGCTCTGAGCAGATTAACAGACACATGGCTTTCAAATATGAATAATTCGCAGCTGACAGGTGTAATTTATCTTGACTTTAAAAAGGCTTTCGACTTAGTGAACTATACAATATTGATTTCTAAACTTAAGCATTATCTTCGAAACGACATGGCTGTTTCGTTGTTTAGGTCATACAGAAAGTAAATGTAAATGGAGCCTACTCTTCTACTAAAGATGTAAAACTCGGAGTTCCGCAGGGGTCAATCTTAAGTCCTCTTTTACTTTGTATTTACACCAATGACCTACCTCTAAGTCTAACCTACTTAGCAGCACAGTGTGATATGTTCGCCGATGATACCTCAATCCACACAGCTAACAAAGACATAATTGTAGTTGAAAACGGCCTTCAACAAAGTCTCGATGATAAAGCAGCATGGTGTCAAGTCAACTCTATGATTCTGCATACTTCTAAAACAAAATCTATGATTATTGCAACACGCCAAAAGCATCAGTTGAAACCATTAAAGCTTAATCTATCACTCGGCGACGACATCATAGAACAGGTAACCAGAAAATTGTTCAGTAATGCACACATCTTGTTACATATAAACTGCATCGACGGTGTGGGATTGTTGCAGTGATGTCCACTTAAAAAGACTAAATTCTTTACATAGGAGAACGGCAAAATTAATTCTTTCCGACCCGCACTTGACAACCGAGGAAAAACTCAATAAAACTGGATTCCTACCCCTTCAAAATCACTTTAAATTTAACAAAGGGGTACTGATGTTTAAAGTGTGGAACCATAACTCTCCAGAATATTTAATAGATTTGTTTAAAAAATCAGATTCCTGCTATGGGAATATGAGGGGTCTTTATATTGTTCCAAAACCCCGAATAGATTTATTTAAATACACTTTGTCATTTGCGGGTTCCACACTGTGGAACTCACTCCCACATGACGTTAAAGCCACTCCGACATTATCTCGTTTCAACACAAGTCTTTATAGATACCTGACATCACTCAAATAATAATATCTAGTTAAACGTAGACACACGAATGTACGTGTATATTCTAACTATGAAGTGTATGAGCGCGTGTACATGTGTGTATGTGTGTGTGTATGCATGTGTGTGTGTGTGTGTGTGTGTGTGTGCACGCGCACGCGTGTGTGTGTTTGTGCGTGCATGCGTGTGTTTGACTTGTCTAAGCCCTGCAAGGTGGGTTCTACTCTTTTGGGGGTTTGTATTTCTGTCTTTCTGGTCCATTCATCTGTATTTTTCTTTTGAAATTCTCCCTCCTGTCTGCGCTTCTTGCAGTTCTTTTCTTCATTTAGCGCAGGCACGTCCTGAGAAGGCCTTTGTCGCTTGCGGGACGTAAAGCAATCTATACTCACTCACTCACTCGCGTGTGTTTGTATTTAGTGGACTGTGTATTTTGTATCACTGTGCTTTGGTGTCCCTGTTCTATGTATATTTTGTACTTAGTTAGTCGTAGTCAATCCAGACCAAAAAGGTGACTGCCAAGCGTGTAATATGCAAAGAAGTACCCAACGGAGAAAGAAACACGCTTAGAAAAGACGGGTACAACACAATTTATTAATATTTCGGGTAAATACCCTTTGTCAAAATAGACAAACAAACAAACATAGAGATTAGCCGCTACTTATCTTAAAGATAAGTAGCGGCTAATCTCTATGTTTGTTTGTTTGTCTATTTTGACAAAGGGTATTTACCCGAAATATTAATAAATTGTGTTGTACCCGTCTTTTCTAAGCGTGTTTCTTTCTCCGTTGGGTACTTCTTTAGTTAGTCGTAGTTTTAGGAACGGCAGGTACGAAAAATGATATAGTTGTAAAATAAAGATTCATTGATTCATTGATTCATTGATTCTCTCTCTCTCTCTCTCTCTCTCTCTCTCTCTCTCTCTCTCTCTCTCTCTCTCTCTCTCTCTCTCTCTCTCTCTCTCTCTCTCCGCTGTTCAGTCAAGCGGACGAGATATCAGTTTGATGGATTGCATTGTGTTCTACTATTCTACACTACTCGGACGTTTTGTTTTCTAATTGTGCACATTACTTTGTGATCTCCTTGCATATTTGGATATTTTGTGATTTCATATTTAGTGGTGATTTAACCGTGTGGTGTTTTGTTGTGTGTGGTATTTTTGGAACAATTTCAGTCACATCCTCTATTGTGGCTTATTAGACCGGACTCTAACGTGCTGTTTACTCATAGACCACAATAACCGGACAAGCATCTCTTTGCCGAGAAACAGACGAACCGCAGGCCGAACTCCCGTCGCGCATGCGTCAATTGATTTAGTCAACCTACGCATCCGCTTTTCTTTCCACACACAACAACAATGGAGATCGACACTGTTTTGCAGGTAAAGAGGAGCAAACATTCCCAAGATTTTCTACCTTGAACACTTATTCAATAAATAGGGGCATACCTGGTAGCCTTTTTTTTTGTTTTTTGACGGTTTATATTTCGATTGAAGTCTTCCTTTGTGCATTCTATCGTTTATTTGTGTCACACGTGATAGGCTGCTGGAGTAGATCAAGTGAAGTGTTCTAGTATTAGTTTCACGTTTACACGAGATGGAAACTGTTGAAATATAATTGACTGTATTGTAAATCTGTCATAAATTAGTCTGTAGCTTCTATCTAGACAGATCTGTAATTATTCTTTCTACTATAATTCTACCGAGCTGTATTAACATTCTTATTTATCTAAACCAGGAATTCGATCAGGACCAAGAAGATGTTGGAGAGTGTCTGCATGCTGCCAGTTCGGCGTTACCCGCCACTTCCAACGTTGTCAAGGTACATATTAGTGCAAAAAGTATTAATCAATAATATTTGTACCATTACAAAGAACTGATTTTTAATCTCTCACGTGTACAACAGTAAGGGTTGAGGGAAAGTGACAAACTTTTGGTTAAAGTAACACGTACGTTCCTCCTCCCTTCCCCCTCAACAAAAAAATAAAATAACTATAAAACACAAAAGAACTAAATAAATTGGTAGGGAGCATGAAGGCCAACATTTTAATTGTTCTTAGTTTAACTTAGTCTGTGCCTGTTTTTTTAATCAATGGGTATGTTGCATTCTCTTTTTAAAATTGCCTAATGTATTAATGGCGCTGTTAACCTTTTTTTTCCTAGCTGACGGTGAATATTGTTAACCAGGCTTGCGGAGAGCTGCAAAGAGATGACTGTATGCCAGAGAGCGTTCGTGAAATCTGCAAGAACTTAGACAGTACGTACCATCATATGTTCCCCCATTATCCCTGCCTTTCACCTTTCTACAGTGTTCAGAAATCAGTGGGATGACACAAAATGCACATCTAAATATCTACTTTTGGTGTGGATGTACTGGTTCACAAAGCATTAAATAAAAACAATGCTTGCAGTACTCACACTCACATGCACAATGTGCGTGTGAGTAGTGCAAGCATTGTTTTTATTTTTGTTACCATTTTTCGTTGTTCTGTAGTGAGATGTGTTCTGTGATGACTCTTATAATCCCTTTTTGACCGTTGCATTTTTTATGTTATTTAATGAAAATCGAAGTGAATGTGATTGCTGTAATTTGTCTGAATGAGTTTTAGTACTTGATAATTATATTAGTGTGGATACATAATATTGTGCATTATATATTTATTAAAATGTTATTGTAAATGGCAGAAGAACAGGCTGGCTTCAGAGTTGGAAGAAGCACTGTAGAGCAGATTTTCAACTGCCGCGTCCTGATTGAGAAACATCTGCAGCATCAGCGCGAACTCTACCACAACTTCATTGATTTCAGGAAAGCATTTGATCGCGTCTGGCACGACGGACTCTGGCAAGTCATGAGATCGTTCAACATAGAGGAGGGACTGATCCAAATGATAGAAGCGCTTTACAAGAACGCCTGCAGCGCGGTTCTACTTAACAATCAGTCAGGCGTGTTCTTCAGGACGACGATCGGTGTCCGTCAAGGATGCCTGCTCTCTCCTGTCCTTTTCAACATATTCCTGGAGAAGATCATGCAGGAAACCCTCCACGACCACCATACTTCAATCTCTATTGGTGGCAGATCCCTGTGCAATCTTCGATTCGCAGACGACATTGACCTCATGGCAGGCAGCAATAGTGAGCTTCAAAACCTGACAGACAAACTTTCAAGTAGCGCAGGGTCTTATGGCATGGAGATCAGTACGGATAAAAGCAAAGTGATGATCAACACCACAAGCGACAGCAGCAGCAACATTCACATGAACGGCCAGAAGCTAGAAGTACTTGGGAGCCACCCTGTCCAAAGACGGTAGTTGCATAGCAGAGATCCGTATCAGGATAGGTACAGCAACATCCGCAATGGCCAGGCTGGACAGGATATGGCGAAGTAACTCCATCAGCTTCACCATCAAGTACAGGCTTTACAAGTCCCTCGTAGTGTCTATTCTACTCTACGGCTGTGAGACTTGGACACTGCTTGCAGACTCAGAAAAGAAAATCCAGGCCTTTGAGAACAAGTGCCTGAGGAAGTTGCTCCGCATCTCGTACCGCGAGCACAAGACCAACGAATATGTACGGAGCATCGTCACTTCCCTGGTGGGCCCACATGAACCCCTTCTGGCAACCGTGAAACGGCGCAAGCTTGCTTGGTTTGGCCACGTGACCCGACACAACACCTTGTCCAAGACTATCCTCCAAGGCACTCTCGAAGGAAGTCGTCGGCGAGGTCGTCAGAGAAAGAGTTGGGTCGCAAACATAAAAGAATGGACCGAACTCGAGATGCCAGACTTGCTTGCCACCGCCCAAAATAGAACTCAGTGGAGAGCACTGTCTGTTGCTGCTGCCTTTTAGTCCCCCCAACGCCCAGTTCGGGCAAGGGACTGATGATGATGATGATGATGATATTGTAAATGTCGTGTAGGTGTATGAATTGTGTGTGATCAGGATGTCTTTTTACATTTTAGCCATGTATTTATGACAGTGCTATTGCTATTTTAATTAATTATCAATTGATTCCTGTGTGGTATCCAAAAAGCATTTTGATTCTGATAGAAACAGGCATTATTTTAATATCTTTCTATTTGAGCAAGAGCTTACATTATAAAAGGAATGTAGCAGAGGAGCCCTCTGCTAACACTATCACTAGTTACTACCAGCGAGTCAGAGTTCAGTGGTTTAGTGCACGCTTGGCGCACTGTGAGCGAGAATTTTGCTGACTTAGCTAGTTGGTGTGTAGCGGACTACACGCGCGAAGCTGTGACGTAGTTTCCGGACCCAGAGGCTGGGAGCCTATATAAAGCGGCCGATTCTCAGTCTCGGGGTGAGTGTGAACAATGCTCACCACCCCTCCCCCCCTGTGAGCGATTGCGAACAGTGATTTCTCACACTCCCCTCCCTCTTCCCCCGTAGGCGATTGTGAACAATGATCTCCTACATTTCCCGGCCCTACCCCACGAGGCGATTGTGAACAATGATCTCCTCAACACCCCGGCCCTAACCCACGAGGCGATTGTGAACAATGATCTCCTCAACACCCCGACCCTACCCCACGAGGCGATTGTGAACAATGATTTCCTCAACCACCCCGACCCTACCCCACGAGGCGATTGTGAACAATGATCTCCTCAACCAGTAGCGTTTTAGTTCAGTTCTAATTCACCTAAATAGGGCTTAGGCTGTGTTAGGACGACGCGTAGGTTTTATTGGTAAGTGCGTTAGGCCTAGGAGCTAGGTTCGCTAGGAATCGTATTCAACGTTGTAGGTATTAGTCATAGGAGATAGGTCTAGGTATCGTGTTCGAAGGTATAGGTGTTAGGCCTAAGGTGTTTAAGGTTATTAAGGATTTGTCTTGGTTTGACTAATTTTGATTATGTTGTTTGTTTCATCATGAATGCTTTTCTGGTATAAATAAATCTTGGAACCTTACTTCCATCTTATGATGCTCAGCGGCTAGCGTGAGAGCGAGACTGAGACTGACTGTGCGTGTGTACGTGCGAGAAGTTTGTGTGTGTACGTCCGTGCATGTATGACGGTGTGACTGATCGTGCGAGCGCACGTTACTAGCAGCTCAGTAGGAACGATAACAACAAGTCCAGTCAAAATAGGGTTTTTCTGGATACTGTGGTCGGTCCATTGCGCAAGCAACTTTGGCTTTTTGAACACAACGCGAGGCAAGAGTAAACACGGATTTTAGTTGTGCGCATGCGAGACTAGAGTAGACTTATAGTTTACTCTCCACTGCAATCTCCAGTCCTTCCCTAGACCACAAAAGGAATGCGGACTTAAACTCTGTAGGCACTTGAGTACTGTATTAGATGGGCAGTTTTTGTCTATCTGATAAACTATTTAAGTCGCCTACACCCAGTCACTGAGAGTCCGGTTACAAAAATTGGTGCCGTGACCAGGATTGTCTTTTGACCAGGATTGTTTTTGACCAGGATTGTTTTAGGATTGTTGTTTGACCAGATTGTCTTTTGGTTAGGATTGTTGTTTGACCAGAATCGTTGTTTGATAAAGATAGTTTGGCCGAGATACTTCGTTCGAGGAAGGTAGTTAGAGCTGTGAGTTTAAGACTATGTGCTGTGCCAGCGGCAGACTAGCTGTGCCGCTGTCGACACGTCTTTTCCGTTAGCGTGGTACCGGTTGCGGCAGGGAGCGTTTTCATTAGTACCAGTCGCGAGATTGTAGTGGAAACATTCCGAGTTTGAAGTTGGTTCTAGTTTGGTTTAGCGATTCGTGTTGTAGTCTATCTGTGTGGGAAACGCAGTTGAACAAGCGAAGTTTTATTACACAGATAGCGAGGTTCAGTCTACAAGATGGGTGCAGTCTTAGGATTCCTTAGGCTTCTTGTTCCAAGCTGGTTGGTGTCAAGTAGTTCTAAAAGTCAGGATGGTAGAAGAAGGAGTAAACCTAGAAGGTCGGCGAAGAGCAGCAGGCACTCGGTTTACAGTGAGTCAGATAGCAGCAGTGAGGAAAGCTCATGCAGTCACGGTAGTCGTTGCTCGCAAAGGAGCACAACGAACAGGAACATTACGAGAAATAGATCCTTTCTGAATGATAGTGGTAACTCATCTAGGAGAGAGAGGGTGCCCGAGATATTCACTGGCACAAAAGGAGACTTGAAAGACTGGCTTTGCCATTTCGAGACTTGTGCAAGATGGAACGGTTGGGACTATAGCGAGAAAGGAGTGAATCTAGCTATGTCACTCCGGGGTCCAGCACAACAGGTGTTAGGTGAGCTTGCGCTAGAGAGACTAGAGGACTATGACGCTATCAGGTCGGCACTTGAACGTCGTTTTGATCCCGCTGAGAAAGAGAACCTTCGTAGAGTGGAGTTCAGGTCAAGGAATAAAAGAAAGAACGAGAGTGTGACGGAGTACGGGTTCGCGTTAAACCGTATTGCTAGTAGTGCATACCCTAGGATGCCTACTGAAGCAAGAGAAACCATAGTCATAGATCAGTTTGTTAGTGGTCTTCCCTCTAGAGACTTGAGAAGGCATGTGCAGTTCAATCATCCCACGACAATACACGAGGCAGTAGCACTGGCTAGTGAATTTGAGTCGTTTGATGACAGATTTGATGGCAGGAAACCAGAAGACCCAGAGAGACATGGTGATGTTGCTGCTAAGGGTGTTAGAAGTCTCGAAGAGAAAGATTCAGCTGAGGCAGGCTTAGCAAAGGCTTTCCAGAATCTGAGTGACAGACTTACTTCTGAGATTCAGAAAGTAACGAAAGCGCTGACTCGTCAGTCGGCAGGAGACAAGACTAGAAGAAATCATGATGTTGTTTGTTATAAGTGCAAAGAGAAGGGGCACTATGCCAGGCAATGCCAGAAAAGTGAAGACAGAGACAGGAATGAGTCTGTGCGTAACGAAAACGCGCCAGGCCAGGGAAACTAGGGCGGGCGGAGCTCTCAGCAGCCAGGGACTCGGCCCAATTAGCAAGTGATAACGGCTGCTTAGAGAACGCGAAGGGCCAGCGTTTATGTGTACTGTCAAACACTGGATGCTGGATGGCACCAGTAGCGATAGGAAAGGTTTCCTTAGACTTTTTAGTAGATAGTGGGTCAGCTGTCACAGTCATTAGTGCCAGAGATTTCAAGCTAGTCAATATGGAAAGATCGGCTCTGAAGAAAAGTAAGTTGAATCTTTGCACAGCTAGCGGTGACACTTTAGAAATTCAGGGTGAAACCACACTTTGTTTGAAAGTAGGAGGACAGAGGTTTAGGCATAATGTAGTAGTTGCAGACTTAGGCAGTTCGTCAGGCATTCTAGGCACTGATTTCATGCAGAAATACGGTGGCGTGCTAGACTTAGCGCGAGGTACTTTGATGATACGCAAGCAGGTGGTTCAGTTAAAGAAAGAGAGTTCAGGTACAAGTGCAGAAGTTAAAGTGTGTAAACTCACTAGGGTTCCCCCTAGGTCTGAAATGTTTTTGAAGGCATCTTTCGTTCAGCCGTGTCAGTTACAGAAAGCTGATGGTCTGTTAGAAGGTGTTGAGAGTTTCAGGAGTGAAACAGGGCTAGTAGTTCCAAGGTGTATGGTTCAGGTGTCACAAGAAGAAATCCTTGTTCCTGTTACCAACTTTACTGATAAAGAGATTGTAGTGAAGCCAGATACAGTAGTGGCGTCCATAGAAACTGGTATTTCAGTGAACTCTTTGTCGACTAGTTCTGAAAAGAAAGAAGGAGTGGTCTATATGGGTGACAAACTCCCTAGTCACTTAGTGGATTTGGTCGCTAATGTTTCGTCAGATGTTAGCGAGGAGACAAAAGACAAATTGAAAGAGACGCTCTTAGAGTTTCAAGATGTTTTCCAGTCTCCAGGTGGACAACTTGGACGGACAAACAAAGTGAAACACACTATTGACACAGGAGGTGGTAAACCTGTCAAGTTACCCCCTCGTCGCATTCCCGTAGCTCAGAGAGAAATTGTGGAGGAGGAAATAGACAAAATGTTGAAGCAGGATGTCATAGAACCCAGTGACAGCCCCTGGGCTGCTAACGTGGTACTTGTCAAGAAAAAGGATGGTACAACTAGGTTCTGCGTTGACTATAGGAAGTTGAACCAGTTGACACGCAAAGATGCTTATCCTTTACCCCACATTGGTGACTCGCTTGATGCTTTGTCAGGTTCGTGTTGGTTCTCAACTCTTGACTTAGCACAGGGTTTCTTCCAAGTTGAGATGGATGAAAATGATAAACAGAAGACAGCGTTCGCTACGCATAAAGGTCTTTTCCAGTTTAAGGTTATGCCATTTGGGCTATGTAACAGTCCAGCTACTTTTGAGAGACTCATGGAGATGACTTTAAGTGGTGTTCTTTTTGAGAGATGTCTAGTCTACATTGATGATGTCATTTGTCTAGGCAGGACAGAGGAACAGGCACTGGAAAATCTCAAAGTTGTTTTGAAGAAGTTCAGAGATGCCAATTTGAAGCTCAAGCCCTCGAAATGTTCGTTGTTGCAGAGCGAATGCTCCTTCCTAGGGCATGTGGTTTCGAAAGAGGGGACAAAGTGTGACCCAAAGAAAGTAGAGGCAGTTGTTAACTGGCCTGTCCCTACTTGTGTTTCAGAAGTCAGAAGCTTCTTAGGGATCACATCATATTACAGAAAATACGTTTGTGGTTTCGCTGAGATAGCTAGTCCTTTGACAAACTTGACTAGGAAAAATCAGAAGTTTGTTTGGTGCGAACAGTGTCAGCAAGCTTTTGAGAAACTGAAAGTGGCTTTAGTGTCTTCCCCCGTTCTTGCTTATCCAACAAGAGAGGGCAGGTTCATTCTTGATACAGATGCGTCAGCAAATTCCATTGGTGGCGTATTGTCTCAGATTCAAGATGGAGAGGAAAAAGTGATTGTTTATGCAAGTTGCGCTCTGTCTAAGAGTAGGCAGAGGTACTGTACCACATACAGAGAGCTGTATGCAGTGGTGAGGTTTGTGAAGTACTTTTCTCATTATCTTTGGGGACGTCCGTTTCTGGTTCGGAGCGATCACAGTTCCCTTAGGTGGTTAAAGTCCTTTGATCAGGCTGAAGGCATGGTAGCTAGATGGATAGCTACGTTGGACACCTACGATTTTCAGATAGAGCACCGGAGAGGCGCCCTACATGGAAATGCGGACGGGTTGTCGAGGATCCCAAGGAGATGTTGTCAGAGAGAGGAGTGTGATCAGTGTGCTAAGAAGCATGTGAGAGTGGTGACACGTCGGCAAGCACGTGGTCATGACTCAGCTGATGGTGGGAAAGCTAGCGGTTCTCAGAGGAACGCTGCTTCACCGAAGGGTGAAGATGTTCCGCGTGCGGACCCAACTATCAGTGAAAGTCAGGGCGACACTACCACCGACAGGTCAAGTGTAGAAGTCAGGGAAGATGAATCGGTTCAGAGTGATTCTGCCTCAGTGTCTAAAGGGGAAACCGTGGATTCTGCTCAGTCTTCTGCGTTTGGTCCTGGCATGCAGGAAAGCAACTGGTTAGCCAGCTGGTCTCGTGAGGACTTAGAGATGTTCCAAAAGAGAGATCCAGTGACTAGCATTCTAATAGCTCTGATAGAGAAAGGAGAGAAGCCTCCTTGGACAGAAACTTGCAAGTATAGCGCAGCTGTCAGAACACTAATTGCTCAGTGGGACAATCTGAGAGTAGTGGGCGGTTTACTATACGTTGTGCCTGATACAAATGTTACTCAGGAAAGGGTACTATTGCTAGTAGCCCCAGATGAGAGAACGTGACAAGAGACGAACTAGAAGGGAATCAACTCCCCAAGATCTGTATTTCCCATGTTCATCATAATCCTGAACTTGACTTTGTTTGCAGCGACTCTGGACCCAATACCAGGAGTGTATTGTGGTCAGTGAGACACGCGTGTCTCACGTGTCCGAAATAATTTCGTGAGATGGCGGCATCTCACGGGGAAGTTCGAGCTGGCTCTAGTCGGCTTCCCTAGAGACCCTTTGAAAGTGAGTTGGGCCCCCAGCTCACATTGTCCGTTAATATGCACCTGAGACAGGCGTCTGTCTCGTACCTGTCTTGGAGTAAGCCAGTGGCTCTAACTGGAAACTCCAAGACGAGAGTGTTGCCCGGTCGGCTCTGACCAAGTAACCTCTCACGTCGTGCGAGACAACAGGAAAAGAACTCTAAACATCAAGAAAGACCAAGCCCACTCTTCAAGGACGAACAATGCCATGACTGAGTATCCGTTAAGTTTGTTTCTTTTCATATGTCTCCTTTGCATGCATACATTTTTTGTGTTGAATTAGAAATGTTTTTGATTTTCCATTTTGTTGTCGTCGTATTGCTTTGCGCATCATATATTATTTTTTTCCTTATAATATGTAATCATCTGACTATGCTGTTTTGAAGGTTTTGTACCTCAGCAACAAACTGGTTGCTTGTTTTTGTACTGTATTTTGAACTTTTTGGCATACGTTTTTCGAATATTTTTGGTTAGGTTTTGTACTCGATTTTACCTCAGGAATTTGCACTTTGAAATCGTGCTAATGTTGGGTGTGTGTTATGTGAACCAGTTTTCTCACATGGGTTTAGAGGATTCCATGAGATGTGGACCAAATGTTACCCGAACAGTCTGGGAGACTGATTTTTGCTTTTGTATGTTTTGTGGCGGACTAAGTTCGGAATAAGTTACCAAGTGAGTCTTGATTTTGATTTGGTCTGGGATTTCTGGTAACAAATGCTTTTGCAGTGGTTGCATTGTTGTGTATCTGCTCGCAGGATGATACCAGTACTTTAATTTTGGTTTTGAAACCTCGTTTCTTTAGTTGTTGCTTTTTGTGGATTATTTCATGCAGTGGCTATGCATTTTGAGTGGTGCTGAAGCTTGTTGATTTTCACGAGCGCATCACGGTTGCTGAAATGGTTGCTCATGCGTGTTCATGATCAGGGATCCTGTTTTGAAATGTGTTTTGAATGTTCATTAATTTGGACTTTGATTTGATTTTGTTTGAATTTTCTTGTGCATGCATCACGATTTTATTTTGTTGAATTTGTTGAACTTCTTTTGAATTTGGATTTCAGTACTGTGCATGCCAGAAGTAATTTTCTTGAACTGACTTGGTGCATTTCATTTAGTTTGTGTGACTTTATTCCTTTTGTTGACTAATGTGTCGTGCACATTAGGTCTTAAGGAGGAGGGAGTGTAGCAGAGGAGCCCTCTGCTAACACTATCACTAGTTACTACCAGCGAGTCAGAGTTCAGTGGTTTAGTGCACGCTTGGCGCACTGTGAGCGAGAATTTTGCTGACTTAGCTAGTTGGTGTGTAGCGGACTACACGCGCGAAGCTGTGACGTAGTTTCCGGACCCAGAGGCTGGGAGCCTATATAAAGCGGCCGATTCTCAGTCTCGGGGTGAGTGTGAACAATGCTCACCACCCCTCCCCCCCTGTGAGCGATTGCGAACAGTGATTTCTCACACTCCCCTCCCTCTTCCCCCGTAGGCGATTGTGAACAATGATCTCCTACATTTCCCGGCCCTACCCCACGAGGCGATTGTGAACAATGATCTCCTCAACACCCCGGCCCTAACCCACGAGGCGATTGTGAACAATGATCTCCTCAACACCCCGACCCTACCCCACGAGGCGATTGTGAACAATGATTTCCTCAACCACCCCGACCCTACCCCACGAGGCGATTGTGAACAATGATCTCCTCAACCAGTAGCGTTTTAGTTCAGTTCTAATTCACCTAAATAGGGCTTAGGCTGTGTTAGGACGACGCGTAGGTTTTATTGGTAAGTGCGTTAGGCCTAGGAGCTAGGTTCGCTAGGAATCGTATTCAACGTTGTAGGTATTAGTCATAGGAGATAGGTCTAGGTATCGTGTTCGAAGGTATAGGTGTTAGGCCTAAGGTGTTTAAGGTTATTAAGGATTTGTCTTGGTTTGACTAATTTTGATTATGTTGTTTGTTTCATCATGAATGCTTTTCTGGTATAAATAAATCTTGGAACCTTACTTCCATCTTATGATGCTCAGCGGCTAGCGTGAGAGCGAGACTGAGACTGACTGTGCGTGTGTACGTGCGAGAAGTTTGTGTGTGTACGTCCGTGCATGTATGACGGTGTGACTGATCGTGCGAGCGCACGTTACTAGCAGCTCAGTAGGAACGATAACAACAAGTCCAGTCAAAATAGGGTTTTTCTGGATACTGTGGTCGGTCCATTGCGCAAGCAACTTTGGCTTTTTGAACACAACGCGAGGCAAGTAAACACGGATTTCAGTTGTGCGCATGCGAGACTAGAGTAGATTTATTTACTCTCCACTGCAATCTCCAGTCCTTCCCTAGACCACAAAAGGAATTCGGACTTAAACTCTGTAGGCACTTGAGTACTGTATTAGATGGGCAGTTTTTGTCTATCTGATAAACTATTTAAGTCGCCTACACCCAGTCACCCAGTCCGGTTACAGGAACAAGAAATTGCTTTTACTGTTGCTGCAAAGTGAATGTCGACCTGTTCTCTAATACGATGTTGTTGTTGGTTTTTTTTTAGGCAGTGTGATGCTGCCTGTTCTCCAGTTCCTGAACAACTGCTTGGTACCACGACACAAATTTAAAAATACAGCAAAGGAACGTGCCTACACCAAGTTTCATCAAATGTGCACAGAAATCATGTCCACTGTTGCAAAAAGATCATCAGAAATTGTAGCCCCATGGTTGTGTCTGAAAACATTTGAGCTGTTAATTCAGCTTCAATATGAACCTGAACAAGTGTGTTCTGAAATAAGTATGCCCCTTCTTGACACTGAGCATGACATTGTCGAGTACATTGGTGGTTTTGTAATCCAAAAACTCAGACAAAAGGCAAGACGACTCCAAGATAAAGATGTTGGGGCAAGGATCATCAAGTGCCTGGAAAAACTAACATGCAGTGATGGTGACAGTACTACTAAAACTGGAATTGATGCTACTGCAGGTACCAGAAAGACACTGACAAGCATTCTCGACAGAGGTGGTTTGATCAAACTGAAACCAAATAGCGTTCAGATTTTTCTGGGTCTTGAAATGTGTTTCAGGGAGTTGTTTGGATCTGCATCAAGTGTGAATGCTTCATTTAAAACATATCTTGAAAGATGCAGTCAGTCAGAGTCTGTGTCTACTTGCTTGTATGATATTTTATGCAAGACTGATGTGTCAGACAGTACGAAAGAAAAGATCTTGGAAGATGTTGTTCACCTCTATTTCAAGGTGAGGATGTATCACAAATGCAAGACAATCATGGACTCGTTTAGGCGAAGAACTAAGACAACAAAAAAAGCAAAGGGTATCCGTAAACAGCTTAAGTAGTTCCCCCAAATCCATCAGGAACCATTATCCCCACCTTTTTTTCCTCCAACAGCTTTTAGGTGTTTTAACAATTTTATTCAACCAATCATCTTCGCAACAGAATTTTTTCTCGATCATGTGAGTGCATTATTGCTTTGCTTTTGTGCGCTGCATTGAGCATACCTAAGTTTTAGTGTTTTCGATGCTTTCCATGAATTTATTATTATTATAGGCGTGAACGTGCTGCGTTGCTTTTGTATGTGCTGCGTCCATAGGGTGTGCCATTGTAGAATGTGTGGGTGGGAGTGGGGGGTAAGTGAGGGGGTGGATGGGGTAATGGGTGAATGTTGTATAGCAGTATGACATATATATATTCATTTTACTTAACATCATAATTGTCACGAATGCTTGGATGTAATTTGCTGAGCTATGACATTCTTAATTAGTAGATTGAATGGACTTGTTCTAGTCACATAACATGTAACTTGTTATTTTAATGATCCTAACCATTGTTATGGTACTCTTAAATTTAATCTAGTTATGAGAAAGGCTCAGTTGTGTCTTTGCTGTGTTTTTTATTACTAATATGTTTTAAGAATGTTGTTGCTGCACTGTATTATGTAATTGATTGTTGACTGTCTATGTATAGGTAAATGTAGAATGTTCTAGTCATGCCTCTACCTTTTAAGCACTGCCATTATAATCATGTATAGGCCGTCATATGTATAGTTTAAGACAACACTTAACTTGTGCTGTCATTAGATTATTTTGTGTGTGGGTGTGTGCGTGTGCTTTTTCTGCATGAATGTAAAATTATTAGTTATTATTGATGTGGGGTTTAAATTATGAATGTATTCGATTGGAATTTAGGGTTGCTGCTGTGTCATTAGAAATGAATGTGTCTCTGCTGATTGTGTATATAAAAAGGATATAATTATTGGCATTATTGCATGCTTCTTGCGAACGACGAGCCAAAGACAAATTTCTGTATGTGATGAACATCAGACAATAAAGTTATATTGTATTGTATTTCTACAATGTATTGATGTTTATACAATAAATGTTTCTAGTACCTGTCCCACCAGTGTTAGAAAGCATGACTCATTGGAATATGTCTCGTATTGGGTGCTCTTGTTTTATGGTGTATTAGTGCATGTTAAGCAGAGAACATTAGAGGAACAACACACCAAAATGAAAGACAGAATTAAAATATATATAATGTATTCTTCCAACACCATTCCAACTGTAACATACAAGTTTACAACATAGCTACAACATAAACTATTGTTAACACACAATGAATCTAAATATGAACGTGCAGTATTAGAGCCAGAACAGTTCGCTTTAGTCAATTTTAATTAAGAGAACCGAAACTTTTAACACCCAAAAAAAATTATATATCTTATAAGTTATATGAACATAAAAGCAAATAATATACCTCTGCTTTTCACTGAAAAGTGCTTGTGGTCTAAATAATTAGTCTGGTTACTGTGCGACAAATGACACAAATGCTTTCACTGTTAGGCCAAATAAAAACAAAATATTGTATTAAGGGTGACATGACCACCCCTCCCCCTCAAAAAATAAGAAGCGTTGGTCGGTTTATTATTTTATTTATAATTCATACTTCATTACTTCCCTTTGTTTTGGAATGGCAAAAAAATGAGTAATTCTTTTGATGTTTGATAAGAAATCAAAAAAAGGGCGGCCGAAAAAAGTCATGGTTGCTCAAATTCAACTTATTTTGTTTTGTTTTGGCCGTAACAATTGTCAATAATCTTGAGTTGTCTTAGCAAAAACAGATAATGATCGGTGACTATCAAAAGCAAATGAGCTAAAATCATACAGAATATCTGCTCCCTATATCTCTCCGTCGGACACATATTTTGTTACACAGTACAGGTAACACTTAAAATACAGTAATACAAATCTGTATCTCAGAAAACAGACACACATTTTGTTACAATACATTTAGCACTTAAATTCAACAATGCTAGTCTGTATCTCCTCATGAATAGTACACACCAAATATGGAAATTGAAGCGTATTAAAAATATACCTATAAGAATCACTAGTTAATTTCTAATTAGCATCCTTTCATTAATGTACAGTTTAATGTGACATTTAAAACTTTCAATTCACTAGCATGGAATCAACACCCAGTTTCAACCAGAAAGGACCAAGGAGCACTCAAAAATTACAACAACACTACAATACCAAATTGTCAATCACATTAACATCCGCCTGAATTTTCATTCTACTGATACAGTATCTCATGTCGCAACAAATTACAACTACCAAGTGACAGTAATGGTCAATGCAGCATTCCAGTGACAATAATTTATACACCCGCACTAAAAGGGTATATAATTTCTTACATCAACGGATTCGTTCCAAAACAAATTTCACAATTTATAAAGAGCTCATCTGCATGCAGTCAAAACAGCCTGGCAAATAATTCAGAGCCTCCCTCCTCCCCCCCCCCCCCACCAAAAAAATATTATTTTACAGTTTCCTTACTTCCCTATGTTTTGGAATGGCACAAAATGTGTAATTGTTTTGATAAGAAATCAAAAAAGGTTTTAGGGTCGGCGTAAAACAGTCAGGTAGCTCAAATCCAACTGTCTGTTTTGTTTTGGCAGTAACAATAATTTGAGTTATTCTCTTATCCGTCATAGCAAAAAGAGAAGGATCAGTAACTATCAAAAGCAAATGAGCAAAAAAAAAAAAATGCAATCTCGACCAGAAAGGACTAAGGAGCATTCAGCAATAAAAACAACAACAATACAATACCAAATTGTCAATCACAATAACATGCGCCCGAATTTTCATTCTACTGTAGTACTGATACAGTATCTCCTGTCGCAACAAATTACAACTACCAAGCGACAGTGATGATCGAAGTGGCAACCCAGTTACAATAATTTATACAACCACACGAAAGTAAAATGGTATATAATTCCTTACATTACAAAATATGATCCAACACACAAATCCCACAATTTTAAAGACCAAAACAGCCTGGCATTCAGTTTGAACTTCAATAATCCAGAGCTTGTCAATGCTTCATCTTCTTCATTGGACTTGTGCTGATTTCAACATCAACCTTTCTTTTGGCTGCAACATTACCTCTGGGTTGAAATGTCAGAGCTAGGCTTCTCTGAGTGGCCAGCTTGTTTTCATTGTAACCAAACATCCACAGATTTGGATTGTCGCATCTTCGCCCAAGTCCTCGTTGACGTCCAAAGTGTTGTTCTATGGGATCTTGGCAGAACCTATTGCTTAGAACATACTCCACGCCACTGCTCAGAAAGTATCGAGTAGCCTCTGGAAATGCTTTCAATGTTGTGCACAGGCCTTTAAACGTTTGTTGACTGAGAAACATTTTGTTCCTTTCAGTCTGACTGAAGTTTCCCTCGCGCCTTTGCACCGCTTCTTTCCAAGCCACCAGATAGCTGTGGAGTTCTTAAAAAAATGCAATCTCTCATCCATCACATTTCTATATGGTGCAATGTCTGACTTGTTTTTTTGTTGAGCTTCTGTCAAACTACGTGAATTCATGCAGTCAAAAAATCTGTCCATCAGCAGTATGAATTTGGCAGTTTGTTCCATTTCTGGCCTCCCCATTTCCAGCATAACCTTTCCAACCCGCTCACTCAACACTTGGGCTGCCAGCTTGACATTCATGACAGATTGTGGAGTCAAGTGTATGTGATCAGCTGTTAGTCGCGTTCGTCTTAGCACCTGGGCACAATCGCTGTTGTAGTACTTGTACACAGCCACAACATGCTGCCAAAGAAGATGACAACCATTCTGCCACATGAATCGAGTGTTCTTGCCTGACCCTGAACAGCTCAACTTGTTTCGCACTGTCTTCACAAGATGTGGTGCATCTGAAAAGAAATATATTTCTCGCTGCTGTGCAAACAAATTCATTGTTTTATAACAGATGCTGCCAGGTGTGCCATGCATGTCAACAAGACGTTGATTAAGGGATGCCTTATCGCTCGTCGACGCAATAACTTTCAGGAAGCAGTATGTTTCGAGAAGGCCTACAGCCCTCCAAAATAAAGGGTACAGTGCATCTACTGTGACTGCTTTGGTGCCAAAAAATCCCACACTCTTGCTGAGATTGGTGTTTACACCAACTACATAAAACAGTAGTGCATGAGTGGCAATATTCTTTAGGTCTCCGGAACTGCCTGTTACGTAGCCAACAAGCTCACTTGAACGGCGATCAAAGACCAGATCTGATGTGATCGTCATCTCATCATGTAAAAGCACCACAAAACGTTCACTGTCCCTATAGTTCTTTGTTTCATTGCGGATACTCTCCAGTACTTCACTGCGGAAACCAGCGTTTGGATGGAATATACATTAGTGTAATCTCTTAGTGTAGATTCACCAGGAAGGCGAAGCACACCTGTCGCTCGAAGGGTTTCGTAAGCAGCAGGACTTCGGCTGTGCAGAAGAATGGCCAAGCGTATCATAGTTGGATGCCATCGCATCCCCTTTTTGCCAACCTGGAAGGCTTTCTGTTGCTCAGCCCAAAACAACTTGGTCAACTTAGATTCATTTGAGAGTTTTTCTTTATCAATGGCACTGATCAAAGACTCATGCAAGGTGTCGCTCACTATAACGGAGTCCGTCTTCAGAGATTTTTTGAAGTTTTCCAGTTGTAGTTTCAGCGTAGCAGCTTGCTTGCGAATGGTCTTGAACGCTTGCTTCAGCTTTTTGTGTGACACTGACACCAATGGATTGTTGTTTAGAATTGGCGTCTTTTCGTTTGCATGTGCTCTTGCCTGTTTTCGCAGTAGTAAGTTCTTTACTTCAAGGCAGTCGTTACAGATCTTGGAGGATTCTTTCACCAGCAAATGACAGGTACTTGATCGAGCAGTAGAAGAATGTGTTATAGAAGAAGTCTCTGAGACATAGAGTACACGTCTGTAATATAGATCCTGTCCAGTTGGGAGCTCGGCAAATTTCTGCAGGGCATGGTCCACTACACCTGGACATACATGCAGACCAATCAAAGCTGTCATATGTTTAGAGAGGTGAGTTGATTCAATATTGGCCGTCAGGTGGGGTGCTTGCAGTCCAAAAACAGTAACCACTGCGGATAGATCTGGGGTGATGCTAACTTGCAGATGTCCAATACCAGTTTGCGTTAGTGAAACAGCTACAACTTGGGCATCGGAGTGCAGAACTACACACCATGGAGCTTGCAATTTTGATGCAGCTTTTCTAACATCACTGAAGTTATTGTAGACAACCTTGACAGGCACCAGAGGTGGTTCACGTGCTACCTGAAATACACACAAAAAAATTCAGGTATCAGAGTAATCCCTTTAAAAAGTGTGAAGTTGTATTATGATGCATAGTGTTACTAAATAGATAACAATAATATTCTATTATATCATTATTATTATTATAACAGGTTTTGCCAATAAACAAAAATTACATCCCCACCCCATAGCATCCTTTTATGCACAAGAGACATAATTGCTGTCTGCGAAAAGTGTACTGCCAATAAAACAAATTTGCCTTCATGTGACAGTACAAAGAAATTCAGTCATCTTGACCCTGTGGCCATGACCTGGGTGACAAACGTTAAGTCGTGGCCACTTCAAGTGAAATGTCCATGAAATCGGTCCGAAAGCACTGAAGATATGAGCACACTTTTGTTAAAGAGTTTAGCCCCTACTGGCCTAGTCTGAATTATTGCACTGACAATACCACCTCATAAGGTCACTATACACCAAATTTTTCATTTGACCTCAATCCAATGGAAATATATTTTATATAAACATGTGACATTTCAATGTAATTGTGTGACCCCTTTAAACAGAGTTATGCGCACTGCACATGCCCTGGGAAAGTTACAGGACTATCCTCTTAATATAGTTATAAATTAATTTTATTGCAATTTGATCATAAACCCTGGAGAAATCAATGCCAAAGGCAAAACCAGATTTATGCCACAATGGAGAAATGAATGCCCAAGTCTAAAGTACAAAATCGACATAACTACATGGGCAAGTGCACAACTGTTCATCGGATATGGATCTACTGCTCCATGGGATGTTATTATATCAAATGTCATACAACACTGTCAACAGGATTTTATAAGATAAATAGACACTTACAGGTTCTTTTCTTGGAGGAGGTTGCCTTGTGACAATGGACTTGACAGGCATACACTCTGTTGGAAGGCTCCCGGGTAGAAGATACCGTTTTTTCCCACCAGGACCTACAGTAACATAGTACCAGAAAAATAAGAAATTTGCAAAGACACAACACATTATATAGTGATCAACAATAAACAAAATTGACAGTTAATTATACTCCTGTGATTTCTATTCCGTTCTATCGTTCCTCTGCATGAAGTAGCAAACCGAATAAGACTCAGAACTGAATACTTCCTGAAAGTGAAAGTACACACGTGTGCTACTGGGGAGTACTGCTACTTTTGCTTACGATATTAACATCATGCAAGAGTCCCGAATAAATCGCAGGATAAAACTTTTGTATAGTGAATTGAACTTAATATGATTAGAACGAGCTTATATTCTAGGTAAATAATACTTACCCAACTTCACGCATTCCTGTCGAAAGTGTCTAGAACAAATCTTTGCAGCGTCTTTGTTAAAATTGCTGTCTGCACGATTCACGGCGTGAACAAGCTCTCTCTCCCACTTCAAGTCCTTTGGTTGGCGAATGGAGAAAAACGACAGCCCCTTGTGCTTTCCGTTGCATGCACCACAACCCACAATCGTACAACTTGCACCAGGCATAATGCAAGACAAAAGACACTTTACAAACTGCACCACTAACCAAAATCATAGATAACTAAAAACAATCCACGGGAAAAGCTCTCCGATGTACTGAACCGGAATAATGAGTTGACTGATGCGCAAGAATAGTTGCGCGACGAGTGCAGAGACCGGAAGCAGGAGAGAGAGCGGTCCGGTTATTTTGGTCTATGGTTTACTGCACTAATTCCCTTTTCCTGGACTTTAAACGCATACTGCGAATGAGGGTGGACTTGACGGTGTTTATAGTGAGTAAAAGACAAACAAACAAAACAAAACAAACAACAAAAAACCAACAACAACATGCTTTTACGTTCCTTTGGCCTGTACGCTGCATGTTCCATAGACTAGCCACACTGGTCACCATCCTAAGACTGTTTTCTTTGCCACGAAACTAATGCCAGCTGTGTTTACACTGCACTACTGATGCAACTCCAGCTACTCGATCGGCCACTGCCGAAGACTCACTCAACATTGTCCTCCCTCTACGACAGCTGGTGGCTCTTCCAGCACTACGTGCTTCGTCATAGCTCCAAGCCCGACTACGCACTGCTTATGACCTCATCACGAGCCTTCGGACCGACGTAAACACCCGGTTTAAAGGCCTGTCCGCAGCTTCAGCGAAGATCGATCAGCTAGACAGTCAGGTCCGCGATGAGGCAGTGAAGAGATCCAATGACGTTCAGGCCTCAGAGCGGTTCATGGGAGAGAAATTGGCATATGTGGAAGAGAGGATGACTAGTGTGGAAGCAGCTGTACACACCACATGCAGCACGGTCAATCATTTATCCTCTGCTAAACAGAGCCACAGCCAGCGCATGAAAGACATACAGAAACATCTAAAAAACATGCGGCGATTTCTTCCACTCGCTCTGATGCTAACAACAGTTACACGTCCCAAGTATCTCCATCTGCTGTTGTTGATAACAGCACTTCACCGCAACAGGAAATGGGCAACACGGCTGCTAAGCCCCATTGCCCCGCCCCTCCGCCCGTGATGCAAGACAACCGCACGCCGACCCGGGAGCAGGCTATTGGTTTAGCTGAGGATAAGTGCCAGCACATTCCAGTGAGGATTACCGGCGGCCTGCCTGAGGTGAACACCGGAGCGGACCAAGTTCGCAGCCAGCAACAGCGAAACAACAGACTGTCTCCAGGGGAACAAGTGCTACTGCACCAAGTTCACGCCGACACCAGCACCCTGGTCTTTGGGGACTCTGTTGTGCGCTACTTCAAAGCAGAAAAGATGGCAACCTAGCCTGGGGAAAAGGTACAAGTTGTATCTGTTTCTGACCTGCGCACTGCCCAGGCAATTAACTGGCTCCAGAAACAACTCGTGTCCCACACCGTAACACTGGTGACCTTCCATGTGGGGGTCAATGACAGCAAACATAAGGAAGTCACCAGTACTGTGTGGGAGAAACTCATCGGGGAATGCAGACGGCTATTTCCCGGTGCCCGTCTGCAGGCTTCTTCCATCCTGCCGACCGCACGAGGACACCAGCTTGACAGGGCCATCACCGCCTCCAATGGTAATCTGTAAGCTGGGTGTTGAATATGTCGAAAACACCCCTGTTTTCACCGCTCCTAATGGATTCCCACGAAGGAAGCTCTACGGGCGCGGTGACCCCATCCACCCCAGCCGCCAGGGCACCATCAGTCTCGCTATCAACATCAAGAGGGGTGGAACAACTACTGATGTCGCCCTTGCCAACAACCATGATGCAGACAGTGGCCGTGACTGCTATCAAAGACGTGACGACCACTACATTGACACGTTCGTCAATGTCGTAGCCGGAAGGCAGCCACTGTCCTCCACTGTGGCCGCACCAGGCCTGGAGTCACAATATTGTGAAACCAGGTTTGGTGTTACGGGGGAGAGTCGTGAGAGTCAAGGCAGTCAGGGACCTCCGCTGTGGCACCAGGCCTAGAGTCACAGTATTGTTAAGCCAGGTTTGGTGCTACAGAGGAGAGTCAAGTTAGCCAGCAGCAGATACCGGACCAGAATTTTACATGGTAGCAGTCCCAATTGACTCCATATCATGCCGTGTTTCCACAGTACCGTTTGGCGGTGCCAGCGGGACACCTCATCAAAAACACTGTGACGCCATCTTATCCATTCAGCGTCACGCCGCCCGTTTTCCACCCATACAATCATCATCATCATCATCATCAGTCCCTTGCCCGAACTGGGCGTTGGGGGGACTGAAAGGCAGCAGCAACAGACAGTGCTCTCCACTGAGTTCTATTTTGGGCGGTGGCAAGCAAGTCTGGCATCTCGAGTTCGGTCCATTCTTTTATGTTTGCGACCCAACTCTTTCTCTGACGACCTCGCCGACGACTTCCTTCGAGAGTGCCTTGGAGGATAGTCTTGGACAAGGTGTTGTGTCGGGTCACGTGGCCAAACCAAGCAAGCTTGCGCCGTTTCACGGTTGCCAGAAGGGGTTCATGTGGGCCCACCAGGGAAGTGACGATGCTCCGTACATATTCGTTGGTTTTGTGCTCGCGGTACGAGATGCGGAGCAACTTCCTCAGGCACTTGTTCTCAAAGGCCTGGATTTTCTTTTCTGAGTCTGCAAGCAGTGTCCAAGTCTCACAGCCGTAGAGTAGAATAGACACTACGAGGGACTTGTAAAGCCTGTACTTGATGGTGAAGCTGATGGAGTTACTTCGCCATATCCTGTCCAGCCTGGCCATTGCGGATGTTGCTGTACCTATCCTGATACGGATCTCTGCTACGCAACTACAGTCTTTGGACAGGGTGGCTCCCAAGTACTTGAAGCTATTGACCTCTTCTAGCTTCTGGCCGTTCATGTGAATGTTGCTGCTGCTGTCGCTTGTGGTGTTGATCATCACTTTGCTTTTATCCGTACTGATCTCCATGCCATAAGACCCTGCGCTACTTGAAAGTTTGTCTGTCAGGTTTTGGAGCTCACTATTGCTGCCTGCCATGAGGTCAATATCGTCTGCGAATCGAAGATTGCACAGGGATCTGCCACCAATAGAGATTGAAGTATGGTGGTCGTGGAGGGTTTCCTGCATGATCTTCTCCAGGAATATGTTGAAAAGGACAGGAGAGAGCAGGCATCCTTGACGGACACCGATCGTCGTCCTGAAGAACTCGCCTGACTGATTGTTAAGTAGAACCGCGCTGCAGGCGTTCTTGTAAAGCGCTTCTATCATTTGGATCAGTCCCTCCTCTATGTTGAACGATCTCATGACTTGCCAGAGTCCGTCGTGCCAGACGCGATCAAATGCTTTCCTGAAATCAATGAAGTTGTGGTAGAGTTCGCGCTGATGCTGCAGATGTTTCTCGATGAGGACGCGGCAGTTGAAAATCTGCTCTACAGTGCTTCTTCCAACTCTGAAGCCAGCCTGTTCTTCTGCCAGCAGTTCCTCGGCGAAAGTTTTGAGGCGGTTGAGAATGATTCTAAGCATTACTTTGCTAGGGTGACTTATCAGACTGATAGTTCTGTAGTTCTGGCACTGTTTCATGTTTCCTTTCTTGGGGAGCGGGATCACTAGAGACTGTGTCCATTCTACTGGCCATTTCTTTTGCTCCCAGATCTTTTGACAGAGTGTAGTGAGGACCTTCGTTGTTACTTCTCCTCCATGTTTCAACAGTTCAGCAGGTATGTTGTCTACACCTGGAGACTTTCCTCCCTTCAGGCCGCGTACGGCTGCTTCCACCTCTTCAGCTAACACTGGCAGGTCTTCAGCCTTCCTGGCCCCGGACTGGTTGTTTTGGAGGATGCTGGTGTCTGGCTCAGCCTTGTAGTTATACAAGTCTCGGCAGTACTCAGTCCATCTGTTTAGTACAGCAGTGTTTTCCGTAAGGAGTTGGCCGCTGCTGTCTTCGATGACTGTGGCTGTTCGCTGTTGAGTCTTGGTGAGGGTCCTTAGCGTTTCATAAGCCTTCTTGCTGTTGCCGTTTGCCATGCCCTCTTCCACGCTACAACACTGGTCTTCAATCCAATCTTCTTTGGCTTCTTTCATCCTCTTCCTGATCTTCTTGTTGACAAGTCTGTACTTGTTTGCTGATGTGAGGTGCCTCTCTTTTTCTTCCAGGCTCTCCTCTCATCACAGAGATCGAGGATGTCATCGGTGACCCAGGGCTGTTTGCGCTTCCTCTGCTTCCCCAGCACTTCTTCTGCTGTAGAAAGTAACACCTCTTTTATATTTCCAGCAAGGGTGTCTACGTCGCAGTCCAAAGTAGCCAAGGCTGCAAATCTGCCTCCCACCTGGGCTTGGAAGAGCTCTTCTACTTCCGGGTCTTTTAGCTTCTGGAGGTCGAATCTGATGCGAGGGCTCTTGCTATCTCGTTTCAATGCCAGCTTCAACTTGAGGCTAGTAAGGACGAGGTTGTGGTCGCTGCCAATATCAGCGCCAGGAAAGGACCTCGTTTGTGCTTTGTTAACGCTGGATTTGAATCGTCGAGGCAGCAAGATGAAGTCAATCTGGTTATGGACCAGGCCTCCTGGCGATTGCCATGTCACTGTTCTTGACTTCTTGTGTGGATGGAGGGTATTAGCAACGGTGAGACGGTGACTGTGCGAACTCTAAAAGTCGCAGGCCTCTGTCGTTTGTTTCTCCAAGGCCAAACTTGCCAGCTGTTCCTGCCCATTGTTGGTAGGCGTCAGGGCCGATCTTTGCATTCCAGTCACCGAGGACAGTCAGAATGTCTTTCTTAGGTGTTTTCTTGATGATGTTGTCCAGTTGTTCGTAAAATTCTTCTAATTCTTCATCATCATGATCTGCTGTTGGAGCGTATACTTGAATGATAGTGATGTTGTGCGGTCGGGCGGAGATGCGGATGGAGATTAGTCTGCTTGACACGGGGGTGCAGCTGATGACAGTTCCAGCCACCTCTTTCCTTACGATAAAAGCTACGCCATGTTCGTGCTTGGTTTCTTTTTCGCTGAACCAGATTTTATGGCCTTCATCTGTTGTTGTTTCTCCGAAGCCTGTCCATCGAACTTCTGCAAGTCCTACAATGTCCCAGCGATAGCGCTTCAACTCGTGGGTGAGTTCCTTCACTTTGCCGCACACCCATACAATACACAATAGGAACTCTGGGCACGTTACGCCAGTAACCAGCCTGTTTATGCTTACTAGGCTAGCCACCAGTACGACACCATAATTTTAATTAAGTGTTCACTACACTGCGTTTTTTCCGGCCTGTTCTATGATTACAGTTTTATACGATTACAGTGAATTGTTCGTCACCGTTTATTCTGTGCTCGCGCTGTGACTTTAGCTTATTAGCTCTTTGTTGGACCATACAATCATCTAACTTGGCTCTTGCCTGCAGTCGATTCTTTTCAAGTCGATCTTATCTTCACATTTAGAGCGATTCGTGACGCTTGTCTTAATCACACGTGTGCGCGACTGACGAATTCAGTGCGCTGTGACACTTTCCCTCGTCGTGTTTTCCTTCACTTCCTGGTGCTAGTTTGCCTGTGCACACCTACGTAGTGCTGACAGACTTACATTCCCTGCCCCGCAGCGGGATCGTTCGGCTGTGACAGTGTACAGTGTTTGTGTGCTGAGGGGATTAGCCCCCCCACTGTGACATCAAGGATACTGGCCACAACGGAGTAAGGCAGTGACCTCTTTTGCTTATCTTCGCAGTGTTGTGTTTTATCAAAGCGAAGAACAAAACTCTTATTCACTTCAGTTAATTTACGAACTTTTAAAAGTTTATTTGTTGTGGTTTCTATTGCACGTTATCATAGTCTCGCGGTTTTATACTCATAATTTGTGACCGCCAACTACACATTGGTCATTTGAACGTTTACCATTTAGCCAATAAAGTAACCGATCTTTGTGTGCTCTTGATGCAACCCAATCCTTTCCATTTGTTTGGTGTCACAGAATCGCGCCTCAATCCTAACATCAGTGATGAGGCCGTTTCTATCCAGGACTTTACCGTCCTACGCCGTGATGCTGAATACACAGGTCAGACGGGCATAGTATATTCACAACTCGATCAGCGGCATTGCCCGTCGGCGTAAGGACCTGGAATCACAAACGGTGGAATGTGTGTGGATTGAGTAAAGGGCAGACAAAGGTAGTCTGTGCTCATTGGGTACATCTACAGAAACCCAGCATCAACATTCCAGTGGTTTGATGACTTTACTGTTATGATGGATAAAGTAAAAAAATCCAGTGCTGAAATGTTGATACTGGGCGACCTTAATATTAATATGTTCTTGAATAACCCCGCCTGGGAGTGTACTATCTCTATGTTTGGGTTGAAACAGTTAAAACAGCAACCCGTGTTAGTCAAACTTCCTCCACCCTTATCGACCACATCTACACGACCAGTAAGTCAAGCGTGGTGGGAGTAGAAGTGCCCCAGGTAGGGATTAGCGATCACTACCCTGTGTGCTGCTGCTTGATCTTAAAATCGGATAATTCTTTCCGCAAACACCAGCACACAACCATTAGATACAGATCGCTTAAACACTATAACAGGGATGCTTTTCTTTATGATCTGAGTCACGCGCCATTTGATATGGCCTATCACCATAATGACCCTGACGACGCTTTGACTGAGTGGTACAGATTGTTCCTTGGTGCTCTAAATAAACATGCTCCATTCAGACAGAAAAGGGTAAAGAACCCCCAACTTCCTGCCTGGTTAAGTAAGGAAATCAAGGTTGCCATGCAAGTCAGAAATGAATATAAACGAAATAAAGATTTTGCAGCTTTTCGGAAAAACAGAAATTACGTAAAACATTTAGTACGAAAAGCTCAGAGATCGCATTTTCATCGTCTTATGGACGGCAAAAAGATATTGTATCTGTGTGGCGTGCGCTCAATGCTTTTTCGAGGTCTAAAAATACCGCACAATGTACACAAATATCGCCTGATGCATTCAATCACCATTTTCTCTCCACTGCCAGTAAATTCCTTAAGAATACGTCCCCCGATCATTCACCTGTTGTGTCGAACAAGTTAAAGACGTTCTGCGCAGAAAGGCTCAGTCCTGACACCTCATTCACTGTTCCGCTATTAACAGTTCATGACGTGGGGAAAAACATTTCATCATTAAAGAATAAAGGTACGTCTGGCCATGATGGTATTAGTAGCGTTGTCTTAAAGATGGCCATACCATATATCACCGAGTCACTAACATACATATATAACCTTTGTATTCAGCAAGGGAAATTTCTGGAATCAATCAATAAAAGCCTGATGTCAGGAGCAGTTTTCTTAGACCTTTATTAAGGCGTTTGACCTTGTGGACCATGACATTTTCCTAAATAAGCTAACAGTTTATCACGAACGCAACCGCCATAGCATTCTTCCGATCATATCTCGAAGACAGAAAACAAATGGTGTACGCCCATGGAAGATACTCTAAGCAAGGAAATGTAAAATACGGCGTCCCTCAGGGATCTATTTTTGGGACCTCTTTTATTCAAACTATTTATCAATGATCTACCGTTGCATATCACTAATTCTGACGTTAATTGTAATCTATTTGCTGACGATACGAGTCTTCATGTCTCTGGTAAAAGAACGACTGACATTAGCCATAGTTTACAATGCAGTCTCAATGAGGTATCTGACTGGTGTAGACAGAACCATATGGTTCTTCACCCAGCTAAAGCAAAGAGTATCTTAATCGCCACACGACAAAAACATCAACGCCGACTACAGCCATTACAATTACAATTAAACGCTGAACCTGTTGAACAAGTCACTGAGCGTAAATTCTTAGGAATACATGTTGATGACCAACTGTGCTGCGAGACCCATATAAATGCTGCTTGTAAGACCATTGCTAAAAACACTTTCTTATTGTCCCAGCTTAGACATGTAACGGATACAAATACCCGTAAATTGTTTTTCATGCTCATATAAAGTCCCACGTTGATTATGTCGCCACAGTGTGGGACGGTTGCAGTGATGTCCACATGAAGAGGTTAAACTCCATATACAAAAGAGCTGTAAAAATGATAGATAGACACCCCATCCCTACCACAGACAAATTTAGACATTTAAACATTCTCGGTCTGTGTCAGCAACTTACTTTAAACAAATGCGTCTTTATGCATAAGATTCTGAATAATATGACACCCCAGTATCTAACCACTAAATTTATATCTCACCAAGAACGTGAACGGACCTCAAGAAACAATACCTTACCCCTACCACTGCCAAGAATCGACCTTCTTAAAATTAGTATGTCATTCTCTGGTCCGTTTGCTTGGAAGTCAATCCCTGCACATTTGAAAACAATTACCTCACCAGGAAGTTTGAAAACAAAACTTTCTGATTACCTGATGAGTCAAACTTAGTACTTCTCAGGTACTGTAATATTTCCTGTACCTCATGTATTTCATAAGATGGTTTATATGTGTGTGTGTGGGTGTGTGTGTGTATGTGTGTGTGTGCTCGTGTTTGTTTGTGTGTGTGGGTGTATGTGTGTGCGGCGCGCGCGCGTGCGTGCGTCCGTGTGTGTGTGTGTGTGTGTGTGTGTGTGTGTGTGTGTGTGTGTGTGTGTGTGTGTGTGTGTGTGACGGTTAGTGAGAGTTTTGACAAAGGTAGTCGAAAGTTGCCGAAGCACCGGTTACTCAGGAATAGTGAGTTGTTTACAAGTTGGTAGAGACGGGTTAGTGTTTTTTGTTTTGCACGTGCGGGGCGCGCTAGTTGAATGCGGCAGTGTGTTCACTGCCGAGTTTACCTTGTCGGGAGCAAGGGAATGATATTTTAGTTAGCAGCTGTACTCGGTTGGATCAAGTTGTCCTGCTTAGCTGACTGTTGGGAGTCAGTGACTGACTGAGGGTGTCAGTGACACAGCGCTGGTCCAGTCCCGGGGTCGTTGGTGGCCGGAGACTTGGGTTGGTTTGCCTACGGGTGGGAGGCGCGTGTAGCGAGTCTCATAGGAGGTAAGTGCTTAAAATCCCGCGTGCGGATGTTATGTCATGTTTGTTACGAGTGTTTGTACTATGTGTTAGGGCTAGAAGAATCGTGGGAGGAAAGGGGTGGGGGGGGGGGGGGGGGGGGGGGAGGCGAAGGGCAAATGGGGGAGTATTGTTTTGGCGTTATTGTTTTCATCATCATCATCAGTCCCTTGCCCGAACTGGGCGTTGGGGGGACTGAAAGGCAGCAGCAACAGACAGTGCTCTCCACTGAGTTCTATTTTGGGCGGTGGCAAGCAAGTCTGGCATCTCGAGTTCGGTCCATTCTTTTATGTTTGCGACCCAACTCTTTCTCTGACGACCTCGCCGACGACTTCCTTCGAGAGTGCCTTGGAGGATAGTCTTGGACAAGGTGTTGTGTCGGGTCACGTGGCCAAACCAAGCAAGCTTGCGCCGTTTCACGGTTGCCAGAAGGGGTTCATGTGGGCCCACCAGGGAAGTGACGATGCTCCGTACATATTCGTTGGTCTTGTGCTCGCGGTACGAGATGCGGAGCAACTTCCTCAGGCACTTGTTCTCAAAGGCCTGGATTTTCTTTTCTGAGTCTGCAAGCAGTGTCCAAGTCTCACAGCCGTAGAGTAGAATAGACACTACGAGGGACTTGTAAAGCCTGTACTTGATGGTGAAGCTGATGGAGTTACTTCGCCATATCCTGTCCAGCCTGGCCATTGCGGATGTTGCTGTACCTATCCTGATACGGATCTCTGCTATGCAACTACCGTCTTTGGACAGGGTGGCTCCCAAGTACTTGAAGCTATTGACCTCTTCTAGCTTCTGGCCGTTCATGTGAATGTTGCTGCTGCTGTCGCTTGTGGTGTTGATCATCACTTTGCTTTTATCCGTACTGATCTCCATGCCATAAGACCCTGCGCTACTTGAAAGTTTGTCTGTCAGGTTTTGAAGCTCACTATTGCTGCCTGCCATGAGGTCAATGTCGTCTGCGAATCGAAGATTGCACAGGGATCTGCCACCAATAGAGATTGAAGTATGGTGGTCGTGGAGGGTTTCCTGCATGATCTTCTCCAGGAATATGTTGAAAAGGACAGGAGAGAGCAGGCATCCTTGACGGACACCGATCGTCGTCCTGAAGAACACGCCTGACTGATTGTTAAGTAGAACCGCGCTGCAGGCGTTCTTGTAAAGCGCTTCTATCATTTGGATCAGTCCCTCCTCTATGTTGAACGATCTCATGACTTGCCAGAGTCCGTCGTGCCAGACGCGATCAAATGCTTTCCTGAAATCAATGAAGTTGTGGTAGAGTTCGCGCTGATGCTGCAGATGTTTCTCAATCAGGACGCGGCAGTTGAAAATCTGCTCTACAGTGCTTCTTCCAACTCTGAAGCCAGCCTGTTCTTCTGCCAGCAGTTCCTCGGCGAAAGTTTTGAGGCGGTTGAGAATGATCCTAAGCATTACTTTGCTAGGGTGACTTATCAGACTGATAGTTCTGTAGTTCTGGCACTGTTTCAGGTTTCCTTTCTTGGGGAGCGGGATCACTAGAGACTGTGTCCATTCTACTGGCCATTTCTTTTGCTCCCAGATCTTTTGACAGAGTGTAGTGAGGACCTTCGTTGTTACTTCTCCTCCATGTTTCAACAGTTCAGCAGGTACGTTGTCTACACCTGGAGACTTTCCTCCCTTCAGGCCGCGTACAGCTGTTTCCACCTCTTCAGCTAACACTGGCAGGTCTTCGGCCTTCCTGGCCCCAGCCTGGTTGTTTTGGAGGATGCTGGTGTCTGGCTCAGGCTTGTAGTTATACAAGTCTCGGCAGTACTCAGTCCATCTGTTTAGTACAGCAGTGTTTTCCGTAAGGAGTTGGCCGCTGCTGTCTTCGATGACTGTGGCTGTTCGCTGTTGAGTCTTGGTGAGGGTCCTTAGCGTTTCATAAGCCTTCTTGCTGTTGCCGTTTGCCATGCCCTCTTCCACGCTACGACACTGGTCTTCAATCCAATCTTCTTTGGCTTCTTTCATCCTCTTCCTGATCTTCTTGTTGACAAGTCTGTACTTGTTTGCTGATGTGAGGTCTTGGCCTCTCTTTTTCTTCCAGGCTCTCCTCTCATCACAGAGATCAAGGATGTCATCGGTGACCCAGGGCTGTTTGCGCTTCTTCTGCTTCCCCAGCACTTCTTCTGCTGTAGAAAGTAACACCTCTTTTATATTTCCAGCAAGGGTGTCTACGTCCCAATCCAAAGTAGCCAAGGCTGCAAATCTGCCTCCCACCTGGGCTTGGAAGACCTCTTCTACTTCCGGGTCTTTTAGCTTCTCGAGGTCGAATCGGATGCGAGGGCTCTTGCTGTCTCGTTTCAATGCCAGCTTCAACTTGAGGCTAGTAAGGACGAGGTTGTGGTCGCTGCCAATATCAGCGCCAGGAAAGGACCTCGTTTGTGCTTTGTTAACGCTGGATTTGAATCGTCGAGGCAGCAAGATGAAGTCAATCTGGTTATGGACCAGGCCTCCTGGCGATTGCCATGTCACTGTTCTTGACTTCTTGTGTGGATGGAGGGTATTAGCAACGGTAAGACGGTGACTCTGTGCGAACTCTAAAAGTCGCAGGCCTCTGTCGTTTGTTTCTCCAAGGCCAAACTTGCCAGCTGTTCCTGCCCATTGTTGGTAAGCGTCAGGGCCGATCTTTGCATTCCAGTCACCGAGGACGGTCAGAATGTCTTTCTTAGGTGTTTTCTTGATGATGTTGTCCAGTTGTTCGTAGAATTCTTCGTTTTTGTTTTGGTTCTGGTTAATTATTAGTTCTTTTTAATTGGTTAGCGAAATGTTGTATTGGTTTGTTGTGGAAGTGCGGAGAACTTTAGGAAGGTATTATGTAATGTTTGAGAATTTTCATTGTTTTGGTTTATGTGTAATTTTTTTATGGAAAGCACGTGTCATATGAGTGAGGGTCAAGTGCTTGAACGGTTAGTGGTAGTGTTTTTGTAAACCAAGCAGGGTAGGTATGGGAGGTTAGCTGGTTTTAAGGACCCACTGGTTTACGTTACTTACGGGGCCGTTTAGGCTCCTGCTTTTGTTTTGCATTGGCTTTCGGGGTCGGGACTTGTTGGAGGGCCGACGGGCATCGGGACCAACCACGCCTCGCTGGACCGGGTGTCGGCGTGGGAGGCGCGCGGTCACCTATACTGCCGAGGTCGCCGTGTCACTATTGCGGCCATACCAAGGGAAACAGAGAGAGAGGCGGGGGAAGAGACCCGCGAAGCTGAACGACCGTTAAAGGAAGCCTGACGGGAGGGATCCACAGGCGTTCGTCGACTCACCACGGTGGTCCCATTCTATTTACCTTTCCATTACTTACTCTGCCTTGGTGTAGTTCCATGATCCTTGTGTATAAACAGTTACGTAAATGACGTTTTTAGCTGTCAGCTCTGAGGACTGTAATCTGACTTTTATTGTTATCGTGAAGCAACAGTGCTGCGTAGCGTGGGGGAGTGCTTGTTTCCTCCACTCGATGCAATGCTGATGTGAAAGCAGTATTAACTTTGTTTTCTCTTTTTTCCCTTTTGTTTATTCAGAGGAGGGAGGGAGGGATGGGAAGGGGAAGGGTCGGTGGGGAGAAGAATAAGAATAAGAATAAGAGTACTTTATTATCTCGAAAAGAGAAATTCGGTTGTGGTACATTTATAACAAATAGTACAAACAAGACATAAAAACATTATAGCATAATTATGAACATTTTCTCCCTGCACTTGCACAGCTACAAATTCCAAATGGATAAAGTAAACACTACAAAATCTTTACACATAACTCTTACACATCTCACACAAACATCTTTTATGGACTGAACTGAGCGGCACTTATACATTCACACCCACCTCTACATATGCATACATAATACGCGTGTTTCAACCTAGTCCTAACCCTCACTACTTATTATACAAACGTCTCAGTACATTATTACACATTATTACACACGCTGCATAATTAAAGTCTACCATAATAAAATAATTAGTGGGTAAACACTCAGTAACAACAATCCCAGTATGTTCATGTTCACCACCAAATGAAACACAATATAATCACTTCTCTAAAATCAACAAGCTCCATTCCTACTGATTGCACAGGTAAAGGGGGATAGGGGGGAGGAGTTAGGTTTGGGTATGCGTGGATGTACCTACAGATTGCTTAGAGTGATGGATTTGGGGATGAAACTGTGCTGTAGTCTAAGTGTTCTAGCTTTGTGCGTGCGGAGTCTGCGGCCAGAGGGGATCTAGAGGTGGGCAAGGACATGGGATCTGTCTGAAGCTATCCGCCTACCCTTTCTCACCACACGCTGTTCATACAGGGACTCCACACTGTTTTGCTTACTGCCAGTCACTTTGCTGCAGATGTTTACCATTCGTGCCAGGGAGGTCGGGTAGGGGAGGGAAGGGGGATAGTTAGTGTAATAAAGATTAAGTGTACGTGTAAAGGAATTGTGTTGTGTTGGTTGTGCTGAGCTGTAACCTGTCGTGAGGCAAGACAGTAGGGTTCTTTGTCTGTCTTCTACTTCTTTCCTACTCCTAACGTCTGCTTTCGTCTATCTGTCTTTAGTCGGGACATTTGGGCGTTCTACTTCTATCTTTCACTCTCGTCCGTCTCTCCCTATTCGTGACAGTGTGTGTGTGTGTGCTCGTGTTTGTTTATGTGTGTGGGTGTATTTGTGAGCGGCGCGCGTGCGTGTGTGCGTGTGTGTGTGTTATTATTTTTTCTGTATATAATGATGCTATTGGGCTTTGTATGTAAATATATTTTTATAGTTTCCCCTTTTTTATGCTGTAGATGTTAGCAACGGCAAGTTTGTAAAATGATTTGTTTTCTGTCAAAACTTTTTACCGTTGAAACATAAAGTATCATCATTATCTCTCTCTCTCTCTCTCTCTCTCTCTCTCTCTCTCTCTCTCTCTCTCTCTCTCTCTCTCTCTCTCTCTCTCTCTCTCTCTCTCTCTCTCTACCTCTGAGAGTGCATGGCAGCAAACCCAAGTTGTTTCCTGTCCATCCCATATAATTGCTATATATAGTATACATGTGTACCTGATCAAGATACCACAAATATCGGGTTTATGTCCATTACTAGTTCACGTAATGTTCACTGTTGCATTGTGCATGCATCGGCAGACTTTTGAAGTAAAGTTGACTAGACAACATGTGAAGAATAAACGGGAAGATGACGTCGGGAAAAAAAAGAATTGGGGGGGGGGGGGGGAAGGAATGAAAACGGGCACAAAAAAACTTCCTATACGAAAATTGCTGGCCGGTTTGAGACTGATTCCCACAAAAAAAAATTACAAAAAAAAAATATATCAAAGTCGAGAAAGAGTTGATCGGAGGTGCGGGTGATGATCCAGTCGAGGGTGTGGCCGAGACGGTGGGTGGGTTTAGTGATGTGTTGTGTAAGATTGTGGTCGGATTTGTCGAAGTGGAAGTCGCCAAGAAGGATGTGTTTCCGGGTCGTGTGCTGTAATGGTCGAGGAGGAGGTCAAACTCGGTGAGGAACATGGTGTTTGTGAGTTTGTTTTGAGAGCTTGGAGGGTGATGATAGATACATAAAAAGATGAGAGACTGGCCAGGGAGTGTTGCTACGGCCTCGACAGATTAAAAGGAGGGATGAGCAAAAGGGAGAGACTGAGAGGAGAGGTGAGCAGAAAGACAGTCCCTGTAGATGATGGCAATGCCACCCCTTCTGGAAGCACGCGGAAATGAGGCCAGACGGTAGCGATTTTCTCGAAAATCGGCTAGCCTAAGTCTCTCACCGCTCACACACACACACACGAGTCTTACACAACACAGTAGTCGTCTACGCATAAAATTCCAGTACCCTGTCCTATTTCATTTCATGCCACGCATGGCGAGACAGGACCTTTAGAAATTTTAGTCAGTGCAGACAAGTTCAAGTGTAGGTAGGTCATCGTGACTTCACTACAGGGGACACCTTGGTGCTATTCTTTCCTCGAGCATAATGGCATAGTATGGCAAAAGCTGTCTTGTTGACTGTCATTGACTTAACACGGGGCAGGTAACACCTTTTCAGTACAGGTATACTGTCTACTTTTAAGTCGGGTCTCTCGCTGTGAATTATACTGACGGGGCGTGTCTGCTAATTCTGAGTACCTGGCGTGCCACCCCCCCCCCCTTCCCCGCAACCCACACCCCACCCTACACACACAAACCTCACCCCACCAACCACCCCACGCCCCACCACCCACCCCACCCCCTGCATCCCACCACCCACCCCACCCCCCCAGACCCCACCACCCACCCCACCCTAAACACATACACACCTCACGTCCGCAAAGGCATGCATAGATTTTCTACCATATAGCTTTCGTGTCCAGGGTGCTATATAAGGAGAGTCGGACCTTTCATAAAAGCGGACCAAACCGGTCTTTTAATGCGCAGTTTATTGTATGTGTGCTACAGATATTATAAACCAATGCCTTGCTGACAGCACTGTCAGTCTTTCGAGAAAACACGATTACGAGTGATGTCCGTTGTTGTGCTTGTGAAATATATGATTGTGAACTGTTTGTGAAAAGGGATTTATGCTAAACGAAAACGGTCTAAATTCAAAGATAAGTGCACGAATTTTGTTTCACTTTTTAAAAATTACGTTATACAATGATTTAGGATGAACTTCTTTTGTTGAGCAATATATACTACTACTACTAATAATAATACCGGTATTATATAGGAGCTTTTCCGTCTGTCTTTGTCTATTGTAAACTGTAATGTTGACATTTGTTTCCGAGACTGCTCAAGCCACAATCTTCATAATTGACACAACGATTCTTTGTGGCAGGATCTGTGTAAATAAACATGTACCAGTTTCAGTGACTTTCTGAAAAGGCTGTGTTTCGATACATTGTGAAAAAACATTGTCAACCTTACACCCAAAATACCTGATGGTTAGACCTTCCAATGCAGGGGCGGATTGAGGGGGGGGGGGGGGTTCCAAAGGCTCTTTTTTGGGGTGTTACTACCACCCCATTGGAAGAAGGCCTTTTGTGGGGTGAGCAAGTTTTGACACACACTACCCCCCCCCCCCCCCCCCCACACACACACACTTTCTCTATTATGGTAAACCGTAATGTTGACATTTATTCCGAGACTACTCAAACCACACTCGTCATAATTGATCCAAAGATACTTTGTGGCAGGACCCGTGTAAACAAACATGTACAAGTGTGACAGAGCCGAGGTGAGGTGATGATGTGCAGGTAGTTGGTGTTGTGTTTGACAAAGGGAGCTAACTCCTGTCAATGGTTCAGGTTCTTTTATTTCATAACCAACAATAAAAAGCCATACCTGAAAAATAAAACAAAATAAAAGGATATAAGTAAACAATGTTAAAGAATATGAAACCAAGGGAAAGGAAAATGTCATGCACCAGTAGCAAACCAATAACAAATCAAATGAATTATACCATCATGGCTTGGCTTCGCGAACGAAGATTCTATAGGGCTTGCCCACGTCGTCTGCAGGCATTTTCGTGACTGCGGAGGCCAATCCGGGACAGGCAGGTTCGACCGCAGTGGCTGCAGTGGAAGGTCTGGTCAGGGTTCTGAGTTACGACAACTCTGTTTTTTCTCCTGAGCCGCTTGTCCTTGAGGTTAGCTCTGCGAGAGTCCTCAAAGGAGACGGCTGCCTTGTAAATGGTGGAGCGCCAGGTGTCAAGGTCCGCAGCAAGCGAAGACCACTGGCGGTGGTCGATTTGGCAGGCACTAAGTGACTTCTTGAGACCGTCTTTGTATCTCTTCTTTGGTGCCCCTCTGTCTCGGTGTCCAGTGGCGAGCTCGCCGAACAGAGTGATCTTGGGTAGGCGATGATCTTCCATCCTGGAGACGTGCCCCGCCCAGCGAAGCTGTGTCCGCAGCAGCAAAGCCTCGATGCTCAAAGTTTCCGCCTGTTCAAGGACCTCGACGTTGGTGACATAGTCACTCCAGTGAATGCTGAGGATGGTACGCAGGCAGCGCTGGTGAAAGCGTTCGAGGAGTCGTAGTTGGCTGCGGTAGAGGGCCCAGGACTCGGAACCGTACAGCAGGGTGGTGAGGACGACAGCTCTGTACACGCTGATCTTGGTGCCTTTTTTCAGCTGTTGATTGTGCCACACCCGCTTGAATAGTCGCCCGAAAGCACTGTTCGCTTTTGCCAGCCTGTTGTCCAGCTCCTTGTCCAGCTTGGCGTCTGACGTGATGATGCAGCCGAGGTAGGTAAACTGGTGTACAGACTTCAGTTCGGACTCGCCGATGGTGATGTGGGGAGGGCGATGCTCTTCCTTGGGTGCTGGCTGATGAAGGACCTCTGTCTTTTTCAGACTGACCTCAAGTCCAAAGAGCTGGGCGGCATCTGCGAAGCAGGACGTAATGCGCTGCAAGGCTCTCTCTGTGTGTGCAACGAGGGCAGCGTCATCAGCAAAGAGCAGCTCACGAATCAGTTGGTCTAGGGTTTTCGTGTGGGCCTGCAGTCATCTGAGGTTGAACAGGCTGCCATCGAGACGATACCTGATGTACACTGCGTCGTCATCGTCGAGGTCCACTGTGGCCTGCTTCAACATCATGCTGAAAAAGATGATGAAGAGGGTCGGTGCCAGCACGCAGCCTTGCTTCACGCCATTGCGAATGGGGAATGGTTCTGAGTGGTCACTGTTTAGTCTGACCTGGCCTTGCTGGTCCTCGTGGAGCTGGACGATCATGTTGAGGAACTTTGGAGGACAGCCTAGTCGCTCCAGGATCTGCCACATACCTTGCCTGCTCACAGTGTCAAACGCTTTTGTTAGGTCGACAAACGTTACGTACAGCCCTTTGTTCTGCTCGCGGCACTTCTCCTGAAGCTGTCTCAGCACAAAGACCATGTCGATGGTACTCCTGTTGGCTCTGAAGCCACATTGGCCCTCTGGGAGGTGGTCTTCAGCGATGGCAGGTACCAGCCGATTCAGGAGCAACCTTGCGAGAATTTTCCCGGCAATGGACAGCAGGGTAATTCCACGATAATTAGAGCAGGCAGACTTCTCTCCTTTGTTCTTGTACAGGGTGATGATGACTGCATCACGGAGATCCTTTGGTAGTGTTCCTTTTTCCCAGCAGCAGAAAAAGAGGTCGTGGAGCTTGTTGTGCAGTGCTGGGCCTCCATGTTTCCATATCTCTGGCGGGATTCCGTCAATGCCTGCTGCTTTGCCACTCTTGAGCTGGTGGATGGCTGTGAGGGACTCTTCAGTGGTGGGCGGTTCGTCCAATTCAACCTTTAGTGGAAGGTGTGGGATTTGGAGGATGACTGTTTCTTGAACAGTGCGCTCAGCGCCGAAGAGGTCCTGAAAGTACTCCGACCAGCGGTTCAAGATGGAGGTATTATCTGTGAGGAGTGCCTGTCCATCAACGCTTCGCAGGGGACTTTGTACCAGGTGCCTAGGGGCATACACTGCTTTCAGTGCTTCGTAGGAGCCCTTGTAGTCACCGTTGTCAGCGCAGAGCTGGGTCCTCTGTGCGAGTCTGGACCACCACTCGTTCTGGAGTTCTCTAAGCTTGAGCTGGAGACTGCTGCAGATGAGGCGGAAGGCAGACTTCTTCACAGGGCAGGAAGGCTGGGCTAGGTGGGCCTGGTGGGCGGCTCTTTTTTTTGCTAGAAGTTCCTGGATCTCTACGTCGTTTTCGTGAAACCAGTCTTTGTTCCTCTTTCTAGCAAAGCCCAAGACTTCCACAGAAGATTTTACAATAGCAGTTTTCAGTTGTTCCCAGAGTGTTTCAGGGGAGGAGTCTGCTGGATCAACTGTGTCTTTGAGCATGCGCTGTAAATCGGCCTGAAGGGCAGCTTTCTTGTCGTCACGCTGAAGGCTGGCAACATCAAGCTTTTTCTTGGGGGGGGGGGGGGGGGGGGGCTTTCTTTGGTTTCAGCTTGAGGCGGAGCCTGAGTTTGCAGCGAACAAGGCGGTGGTCAGTGTGGCACTCTGCGCTGGGCATCACTCTGGTGAGGAGGACGTCACTGCGGTCCCTCTGACGCACTAGGACATAGTCGATAAGGTGCCAGTGCTTGGAGCGAGGATGCATCCAGGTGGTCTTTCGACTGTCCTTCTGCTGGAAAGTAGTGTTGGTGATGACAAGTTGCTGCTCTGCACAGAGCTCCAACAGTAGGCGACCATTTTCATTGCAGTTCCCAACGCCATGCTTGCCGAGGACTCCTTTCCAGGCTTCAGAGTCTTGGCCCACTCTGGCGTTGAAGTCGCCAAGGATGATGACTTTGTCGTCTGCAAGGGTGCTCTGCAGGAGGCTGCGCAGGTCAGAGTAGAACTTGTCTTTTTCTGCAGGCTCTGCCAGGAGGGTTGGGGAGTACACACTGAGAAGGGTGACGTATTGCTGGTGTCTCAGTGGGAGGCGCATGGACATGATGCGGTCGGAGTGACCGGTTGGTAGTTTTTCCAACTTAGTCGCAATGGGGTCTTCACCATGAAGCCCACGCCTGAGAGCCGTCTTTCTGATGCAGGCCTGCCTGACCAGTAGAGGGTGTAGCCAGCACCAAGTTCTTGGAGGCTGCCTTCCTCCGGGAGGCGTACTTCGCTGAGCGCGGCGATGTCGATGTTTAACCTCCGCAATTCATGGGCAATGAGGGCGGAGCGCCGCTCAGGGCGTCCGCTGTCTGCTGTGTCGAGCATGGTTCGGATGTTCCAGCATGCTACGTTGAGTCCGGTCGTGGTCGTCATGAGAGTGGATCCGTTGTTTTTTCTTGTTTTCTGACCGCATGAGAAGATGCCCGTTGACCGCGGCTAGCCAACTGGGGTTACGAGGGGATGAGCTTTGGTTAGGCCACCTTTTCTAGGCCCCTCTCCGTGTGGAGCAAGCAGTGCTGTCTCTAGAGAAGGCTGCTTGGTCGTTCAGGGTGTGCCGAGTGACGTTGTCATCCCCAGGTCAACATCAGGCGACCAATATCCTGAACCGCCTGCATGCAGGTTTGAGACTGCGGCTTCCAGTGACATCTTTCACCTGCCGTTTTGCCCCTTGCCCATCGCTACAGGACTTGGAAAGTTCAGTGTCATAGTCCGTGGGCGTTTCCTAAAGCCTGCGCGGTGGAGCTTTTTGGTGGAGTGCAGTGTGCGCAGTACTGGCCCCACCCTTTAAACCCTTGGTTCGTTTGCCATGGCCTAGCAGGCTGGGACGGTGGCATCGAGGTCCTCAGGTCGTAGGTTTTATATCAGACTGTCCTTGTCTTAGTCTCTGGCTCAAAAGCCTTCCCCGGAGACACCGGGGCTTTGATGTCAGGGGTTTCCTCCCTTAGCCTTTCCGCAGCCAAGCGGTCAGGCCTGCAAGGCAGCAGGGGACTCGTGGGGGCCGGGGTCGTCTATGTCCCGTGCAGATGTGAACATCTGCCCACTGCCCAGACGGTGTCACTTACCAGAGGAGAAAAATCCAACGCCGGAACCCGGTATCGAACCTCGCACCTTTGGCATTGGAGGCAGACGCCTTAACCACTGTTTTAGACTAATAAAACCACTAAATCTCTAAATGCTCAAAGACTAAATACTAAAATACACACATTAGGAGGCCAATAAACTCAATATAGTTTTTACAGAAACGAGCCACTATGATTTGGAATCATAGAGGTACGCTACCGTAAATATGGCCACAAATAAGTATATGACTAATAACTACACTGAATAGCCGTAGCATGACAGATGCGCTCCAATAGGCATAGAGATCCTAGAGGTGGGCACCTGCATGCAACAAATATAGCTACCACGTTCCCGTAGGATTCAGAATCCTAGGGGCGCGCAACTGCGTATGATAGAATTGAGTCACTTCCGATTCTAAACCACCAAATCATAACCGATCAGTTATCATTAATATAACTAATAACTAGTACTCGTATTATCAGCCAAGTTCCCGTAGGATCGAGGATCCTAGGGGTTCGCAGCTGAGTACGGTGTGATTATGGTTGCAGAAGCGCTCCCGTATGATCGGGGATCATAGGGGCGCGCACCTGCATCTTTGGTAAAACATGTTCACACGCTGATGCATAACTAACACAAAAATATGAATAAATGAAATCAATAAGTAACTATATAATTGCATGGCTAAATGGCACGTAACTAATGCATGGCGCCAAGTAAACAACTAAGGCATGGCAATGCATAAACAAACATGGCGGATAGTAGTGACGTCAATGAGTAGCGCGGGAAAGAGACACAGGTAAGGGGTACTAGCAAAGCGCCGACAGACAAAGGAGAGAGAAGACAGAGCATAGAGTCAAAATAGCAAGGGAGCACAACATAAGAATGGATACCAAAATTACTAACATGAATTAAACAAAGCAATGCTGATACATCAAGATTGTCAACCTCGAAGAACTATATTCTCCTTAAATCAGAATTAGCTTTAAGTTCTGACGCAAGTAATACCGGCGCTACAAACTTCGATAATCCCCAAAATCACACTGTAATGACTTAAAATTCAAATCTAAACGCACACTCGATCATGGCGGTGACGCTATCGCCACGCCACAACCGGTCATGGTACTATTTCTAACGAAAAGACTAGGTAAACTACACAAACTCTCAATCGCTCCCACACTACAGTAATAATGATTGAGCTAAAACTACATTCTCCATCTTCGAGCAATGACATTACAAATGGGAACAAAAAGAGAAACCACAATAAAGTTACAATGTGGATTGCAACTTATTATCAAAAGCGGAAACACCCCCCCAAAAAAAAAAAACAAACAAACAAAAAAAAAAAAACTGGCTTCCTAAAATGCGAGGTCTGACAATAATGAAGGATCAAACATCACAGTAGCAAAAGCACACAATGAATATGTACACAAAATAATCACTACTTACAGGGCACTCGACCCGCAGTCCAGTTTCCAGAAACACAGTGAAAAACTCGACGTGAAGCCGGCACGCTACAAGCTACACGCACTGATAGTGGTACGCAAATAGTTAGTCGCCAAGTGCCTTTCGCTTGCTTTATTCCAGTTTACTGTCCCACTGGCACTAGAAGTGATCGGAGACTAGCAGTTTTGGCGTGGTTATCAGCAATTGTAGCATGGTGGTTGTAGTTTGGCGTAGGTTTTTCCCTCCTCCTTTCTCATCCGGGCTTGGGACCGGCAACGGCGGAGTTGCTAAGTGCGCCGGATGCTCAGCATTAAATAGGCATAGCGCGGGCCTCCGAGAAAGCAACGCCCTCGCGCAGGCGAAACAGCTCGGCCAGACAAGAAACTGGTGAAAACTGTGTTAGTTGGTAGCTGAATAAAGTAAAATAACTAGCGAATTATATTCAAAACTAATAAATCTTAGCATTTCCGAAAGGGATTTTAAAGGGCATTTCAATGAACTAAATTAGGAAAAGCTTAACACTAAGCTGAATTTAATATAATTTATAATGACTGCCACAAAAGGGAAGTGAAACGCGAAACAGCATGAAAAACGTAAATCTAAGTAAGACTGGTTACACATCGTACAAAGCCAAATAGATATTCTAAAAGCAGGAACTGTGCTGAATCTAATGACTATTGAAACAGCTTTCTACGTCTAATAGAATTAAAGCTATGAAGCGTAAAAAATAAACAGAAAACACAAGTTACAAAACCATTACTAAAACAGAAGACTCGCCGCGCCACGCAAATGGTGACGTCACGGCTAGCGGCTGTACGGGGAACCTCAGACCTGGACTAAAAATAACTACAGGCTTACGGCGCTCTGCTACACAAGTTTCAGCGACTTTCTCAAAAAGGCCAAAAATTCCATATGTCAATACACACTGAAAAACTATTGTCAACCTCACACCCAAAATACCTGATGGCTAAACCTGCCTATCAAGTCGGGGGGGGGGGGGGAGGGGGGAGCAAAGGCCCTTTTTGGGGGTGTTAATACCCCCCCCCCTCCCCACCCCCATTAGATTTTTCGGCCACTGGAAGACAGTCTAGTATTGGGGAGGACTCTTTTTGTCATGTTGAAAGTCCTACACAAAAAGTTGAACTCCCCCCCCCCCCCCCCCCAACGAGATAAATGCCCTGCACCGACTATGCTTATTAATTTGATGACTGCTTGCAAAGGTCAAAGGCCGCAAGAGGTCGCAGTTATGTAAAAGAGATGTTAGTTAGTTAGTTAGTTATTTGGGTTTAACGCCGAGCAGGCGACTAAGGCCATCTCACGGCGGTGTAAAAGAGATGCCTAACTGGGTACAATATAATTATTTCTGGGAACTGAGTAGTACAATTTGGCACAAAAGTTGCTGATGACAAGACCTATTGAGGGGGGGGGGGGGGGGGGGTCACGTGCGATAGCAACAGTGAGTCTATGTTTTGGGCCAGTGGTTGTCTGTCCATCGTCTTAAAGCCAGTCTTGAAACTTAGCCCAAGGATATGTTTGGCAATACTTTTCTAAACATATCATATTCAGTGCCCTGTCTCAAAAGATCAAGGTCACGGGGGAGCAGGACCTAGGTAAAAAACAAACAAACAACAACAACAACAACAACAAAAACCAGCCATATTTTGACAATTTCTTTCTCAAATACTATTTACACATTTTGTCCCCAAACTGGTACAAAGATACCTGATGGTAAGACATTCATGCTTTCCATCAGGATTTAAAACTGCCCATATCAGGATGAACAGCATGACAAAAAAATCTGTCCCAGGCGCTCTACAGCCTTGAAAGAGGCAGGGATAAGTTCTTTTTTCTCAAGATGTGTCCGTCCTGGTGATGGACAGCCTTCCACATTTTTCTGTCCCTGTCAATTTTTCCCCCCGTCAAATACGGCGAACATTCCATTGGTGGAGAGCCTGGATCTTTCGCTGCACACTGATCTGGATGACCCGTTGGAAAGGTAGAGTCACAAGAGATCAGCAAATAGGGTCACAAATAGCTATTGTTTGACAAAAAGTGTTTTTTTCTCAAAGACTGTTTACACCTTCCATCCCAACTCAGGCACGGAGATGCAAGTTAATTTGGACGGCCCCTGAGAAAGGTCGAGGTTCACAAGAGATCGGCAGTGTTCTTTTTTATTTCCCCACCCGGGTCTGCCCTGGGGGACTTGGGTGGGGTTAACTACTTTTTAGTTCCCAAGGTAACTCTGGTCAGCCCCACAGGGTGGGTTTTTCCCTCTATTCTGGGGCATGTGTTTCTGTCTACCCTAGGTCCATTTACCTGTTTTTTTCTCCTTTTTTACACTCTCCCTACTGTCTGCGCTGCCTTCAGCTCTTGATATTGGATGTGTGTTGTTAAATGGTCCTAGTTTATTTAGCGTATTAGACCGGCTGGCGACATACATTCAATATTCTGTTTAGTCTTTTTTTTTCATAAGCACTACTGGCACCTCCTGAGAAAGTCTTGTTGCTGTCGGGACGTTAAGCAATGTACAACCAACCAACCAATCTTTTTTTTAATTAATTTTGTTTCAGAATTTTAGTTTTCGTCACATTTCTGCAATGCTTTTCAACCCAGTTTTGCAGAAAGGTAGCCAATGATAAGACCATTCTATGCATAGTAATTTGGTTTACTAATTGCAAAGGTCAAGGGTCATGGGAGGTTGACAAAAGCATGAAAAATGCATAAATTTCCAGTAATTTACAGTACACGATCAACCCTGTATTGCTGTTACAACATTGAACACTTGCTTATTTCATTGAACTGTTGCAAAGGTCAAGGTCACAAAGGTTTGCCATTTTTGTTTTGCTAATAGACCATTTCAGACTAAGATACTTCCGTTATTCCGTGACACTTATAGCGTGCACCCCTATAATGGGAGAACATGATTCCTGGCAGCACAAAAGATGTCTTCCCCCATGCCAGTCTCATCTACCCATGATACTTGTTTTCTTTTTATTTTTGAAAACAAATGTGTGCATAGTGTTACAAACAGTTAAAGCTGAACACCGAGCGTTACGGGGTTTGTTTTAAAGCTGAGATTCAGTTTTTTTGTTCTGACCCGCACGTCATAAAAACAAAACTAATCCAGGACTCACTGAGTTTGCACAGTTTTAACTCCGTCACTCCAGGGCCTATAAATGTGTATCTAATGTACGTAGCAGCTGTACAGTCCAGTCCAGTGCACACCGTGAAAAGAGCACGAGATACAAAGAAGTCGCGAGAGAACTCATCGGAAGGTTTAAACCGGAACCAGTCTTGACTACTGCAATTTTCTACTTTTTGGTCTTCCATCTGAGCAGATTAGCCGCCTTCAGCGAGTTAAAAATAATGCCGCAAGGCTTGTGAAACGCAGGCGAAAAAGAGACCACGTAACCCTTATACTGAAAGAACTTCACTGGCTTCAAATCCAGTTCCGCATACAGTTTAAGATTGCGACCATTGCATACCGCCACTTTGATGGCAATCTTCCGTCATATCTTTCCTCCAGTCTGATCACTTAGCTGCCCTCTCGCTCACTGCGTTCGTCGGGAGAGAAACTTCTCAAAGTTCCAAAGTACCATCTCAAATCTGCCGGTGAACGCTCTTTCAGGTGTACTGCTCCTTTAATTTGGAATTCCTTACCGACTGAGCCGAGAAATGCCTCCCCCCATACGCAGTTCAAATCAAAGTTAAAAACTTACCTTTTCTCGCAGACTTTCGTGTGATCTCTACGGCTTTCTGTACCCTCCCCCACCACCCCCGCTGCAGACTGTGTGTGTGTGTGTGTGTGTGCGTGTGTGCGTGCGTGCGTGAGTGTGTGTGTGTGTGTGTGTGTGTGTGTGTGTGTGTGTGTGTGTGTGTGTGTGCGTGCGTGTGTGTGTCGTTTTCGCCTGCGCATTGAGTTATATCATAAATATGAGAAATGTGCCATATAAATAGCATGTATTATTATTATTATTATAGCCCGCAAGTGGCAGTCCGAGTGGGACAAAGAGGAAGCAAACAAGCGGCATGAAGCTCTTCCTATGGTGTCCGACATTCTACCTTATCGCTGCGGCAGCCGCCGTGAGGAGACTGTCCTTGCTCGGCTCCACATCGGGCACACTTATGTTACGCACTAATAATAAATAATAATAATTACGGTATTTATAATGCGCTTATCTTATAATAATTATAACCCTAAGCGCGCACTCACAACTCGCGCACGCAATCGCACGCTTTAGACAACGACTCACGAACCACAAATAGTGAAATACATTACGACAGTCTGCTTAGGGTGGGGAGTGTGGTGATATAGTGCTAGAACTGTTGAAAGAGGTGAGTTTTGAGGGCGGACTGGAAGCAGGAAAGAGAGTGTTTCTGACGGAGAGAGAGTGGGAGAGTGTTCCAGATGGATGGCCCGTATACTGAGAAGGAGCGGGGGCCGAAAGTGCTGACTTTGGTGCGGGGGATGTGGAGGCGGAGAGGTTCGGAGGCGGAGCGGAGGAAGCGGAGAGGAGTGTAGGGGTGAAGTAAGTTTGAGAGATAGGCGGGAGCGCAGTTGTTCAGGGATTTGTAGCAGAGAGACAGAATCTTGTATTGGATGCGTTGGGGGATGGGAAGCCAGTGAAGGAGTTTGAGCAGGGGAGTGATGTGGTCGGATTTTTTCTTTCTGAGGACGAGGCGGGCAGCATTGTTCTGGACGCGCTGGAGAGTGAAAGTGGTGGAGTGAGGGAGGCCGGAAAGGAGAGAGTTGCAGTAGTCGATGCGAGATAGGATGAGAGAGACAGCAAGTTTGGTGGCAGCTTCGGTAGTGAGGTATTTTCTGATCTGACTTACTTAAACAGGATGAGCGTCCATGGTGTCGTGCCTGTGAGGAGCAGTTCACTGTTCAACACTTTTTGCTGTCTTGTGCCGATCTAATTGACACAAGATATAAACACTTCACAGCAGACTCCTTGAAGGTTTTGTTCCGGGATTTTTCCCCGGACAAAATCTACAATTTCTTGAGAAAATGCAATATTTTTAACAAGATCTGAGCATTCATAGACTATGTGAATTTCCTTATTTTGCCCTTTTTGGGAGTCTGTAGACGTTCCTTATAAAGACTCGTACGACATTTTAGCCTGACATATGTTTAAGGTATATTTACATCTTGTCTTAAGACCTTTCTTTTAATCTGGCTGACCAGATTTTTACCCATCCCGCCGTGAGATGGCCTTAGTCGCCTGCTCGGCGTTAAACCCCAATAACTAACCAACTAACTAACTAACTAACTAACTAACTAACTAACTAACTAACTAAATAACTAACTAACCGGAACCAGTCATGTGTCAGGATATTAATAATCAGCCGGAACATTTGAAAGCCACACTCCATGCATCTGTACAGTTGCCACAGTCCTGTCCCGCTATTGACAGGTACTTATGGAGCGCGGCTATCAAATGTATCGTCCAGTTATTTGTCAGTATCATCTGTTACAGGATACGTATGTGTGTAGGCCTACGTGAAGCTGATAGGGGTTCACTTGTGACTACAGCATATCTACAAGCTTACATGACACTTTTGCGGCTCAGCGTCACCAGTAAAGCATATCCAAGAACTTAACGAGTTCCCCGCGTATCCAAGCGGTTCAATTTTTCTTTTTCTGACCTTATCATTATGTGACTATTTCTGAAACATTTGACAGATTCAGGTAGTTGACTTTCTTTTACTGACCATTTTGATAACTTGTCTAGTGTGGAGACCATCATTTGCTATATGACCAATCAGCACAGTGACTGGAACAGTATCTTAGTGTAAAATGGCACAAGCGAAATTTAAATGGCAGAAAGTCTGCCCATTGTGTCGTCAAGTCTACCAGGAGCCAAAGATTCTGGATTGTCACCACAGTTTCTGTCTGTCATGCCTGGAGACCGTTGCCGACTTTTTCCAGGAGGCAATGCCCGCTGGAGAGGATGGAATTATCACAGTGCCTTGTCCCATCTGCCAGAAAGTCTTCACAGTTCCTGAGAATGGACTAGCGACCCTTGAGGTATGTGCGAAGGTTTGTAAACTTTCAGAGCAGTCAATCGGCTGATTATACACTGGAATTTGATGCATGTATATATAGCTCAGTGACACTCTGTTTCATAGTATGTCATTGTATTATATTACGAGTTAGGCTTTGCCAGTGGGTTTTGTCGCCTCGAGGGTCCATATCAGGAAGAGATGTGAAAAGTCAAAGTCGAGGGCTTTAGCCCGAGACATTTACCTTTAACGACAACTCTCTGAATGGACCCTCGAGACGATCACTTGCAAATACTAACTCGTAATGCAACGATATTGTCTGAAAAAAAGATATAAGCCCGACATACTCCGTTGAAAGAACCCATGCACAGCACCTTCGGTAAAAAAGACATTGGATGAGTTTGTTAACCAGATTTGTACCTCTTCAACTTTTATCGTAGAAATAAATGTAACCAGACGTGACGTCATTTTTAAGTCCCTTCTATTTATAGAAAGGCGGACTTTTTTACGATGGGTAGCAGTGGGGCGAATTTAATTGCATGGCCATGTCACAGGCGGGCAGGCCTAAACCTCTGATAACTGAGGTAACAAGATAAAAAACTACGTCATGTCTAATTACGCTAACCTAGCTGCTGAACGTACAATTGGCGCAAAAGGTCGTGTGTGTGTGTGTGTGTCTGTGTGTGTGTGTGTGTGTGTGTGTGTGTGTGCGCGCGTGCGCGTGTGTGTGTGAGTGTGTGTGTGTGTGTGTGTATGCGTGCGTACGTGTGCGTATGTATGTAGACACGAGAATCTCAGATATTGCTGCACGTTTCGGATCAAAGAGAGCCTCCGAGCATATTTTAACGGGATGTATCATTGAAGACGTAAAAGACCATTTATGGAAAGTCGGTTGACCCAGATTAGAGGCCGAAGTTTTTGTCATATTTACTTGAAAGTTTGTATATAACTAGTTTGGAGAAAGACATTGGATGAGTTCGTTAGCCAGCTTTGTACCTCTTCAACATTTTCAATAATAATTCATTTTTTTGCATGTTCTCTATCCACTACATAGTCCTACCAAACTGTTAACCCTGGAAGAAGTTATGTGGAACAAAACGATCAGCTCTGGAAGAGGCAGCGTCCTTTCGGATGAGTGACGGGAAACATCAATTTTGTCACTGTGTACACAGCGTCGTGAGACTAGCAATGCCGTGACGTCAAGCCTATAGTGACGTCATTTTGCTGCTCGGGCTTCTTCTTCTGAATTTCTGTCGCTATTCCAGCCCATAGAGAATACTAATGGCGGTAAGCGCCGAGTGTCCGTCTTCATTTGTGTTCCGGCGTGTGTGCTGATCAGAGGTTGGCTTAGAGAGGAGGGAAACCGATCAGAAGGATAAGCTTACAAATATGAACAACTGTGAATGTTCCTAAAAGAAAAACGTGTACAGTATACAGTAGACTTTGGGATGAAAGCCTCATCTTGTTCATTAGGAACGTAAGCATACATTCGTATTTTTGTATTTTTACAAAAACGTTTTTCTTGCATCTTTAAAATTAGGAGATATTTCAACATCAGAATCAGATCAAAGACAAAAGGTAGAGACCTTTGACAACGAGGACAGCTCTCATATAGAAGGGACTTTGTGGGTTATGGTTCATCCCATCGTGTTATCTTGTTACTTCTTTGCCAGGATTCGGGGCCCGCCCGCCCACCCAGCACATCGTGTGCATTATCCGGAACGCGCTTAGACCAGCCCCATTTCAAAGTCCACCGTATTTTCAAAGCTTTAGGAATGACTTCTTTAAGTTTCCTAGAGTCCCAGCCTTTTAATACACGCAATGCCTATCCCGCACAAGCTCTTCTGACACTCATTATTACCGTTTTAAGAACGTAAGCATACATTCGTATTTTTGTATTTTGACAAAAACGTCTTTCTTGCATCTTTAAAACCAAGCGTGTGTTTCAAGGGTTAAAATCAGCCACGGATTTTATAAGTTATTGTAATTTAGGAGTCCGATATAACTATTCATAAAATGTCGAGATGGCCTGAGGCGCAGAGCGAGAAATTTGTTATAAATCGTGATATCGGACTCCTAAATCACAATAACGTATATGAAGGATTAAAAAAAAAAATTGCCTTGATTTGAACATGAAAAAATATTAAGGATGAAGATGTTCAGACCTAAAAATGTGTTACGTCCAAAAATTGTTTGTTTATTCAAGTGCAATAAAATTAAACAATTTTAAATCCAATATGAAAAACTTGCTTTGATATTTTTAAAAAAATCATCGTTGATGTCATAACAAAATTCTTTGCTCTTATCAGGCGTGAAATTGTATAACACGTCTGATTTAATTGGGCCTTACTGACACAAACACTAACAAAAAAAACAAAACAACAACAACAAAAAAAGCCGTCCAAATGCCTTACACATCTGTAAAATCAAATCAGAGAAAATCGAATGCGTTTTGCTGTTTTATATATAATAAATCTCCGAAATTACAAAATACGGTTTCTGGTTGATAAACTTTAACATGAAAAGATATTGCGTCATTAAAAACAATTCGGACCAATTTTCCTGTAAAGTCTTTGAGGACACAGCCCACACAATGTTTATTTAAAAAATAGAAAACAATTTTGTTAAGCTGCTAAAAATAGAATGGTAACAGAAAGGATATTTTTGTAACGGAAAAGAAAAAAAAAACTATAATAAAATATGCAGCATTTATATCTTGTCTTTGAAAGTATGTTAGGTCAGGTATCCACACAAACGGACGTCGAACTCCTCACACTTAATGTAAAGTTTAAACGTTTGGGTTGTACAGAATACGTTTGTGCCCGATGTACCAGACTCATCACCGAAACCTCTTTGCACAAGCATGACAAACACTGATCCACAGGCTAGTTTACTCTCCAACCATTACACGTGTCGAATCCACACAAAGACAGAGATTTCTATATAAATGATCATACAATCCCATCTCCTCCCAGCACCGCCCCCCCCCCCCCGCCCCTCCCCCCCCCCCCGCCGACCCCCCCCCTCCGCCCCTCCCACACACCATGTATATGTTGTTGTTATTGTTTTGTGTCTAACGGTAACACAAGATGTGGTTTGTTTGGACGCCCACATCATGCATTTTAAAGTGATGTGGTAGCTGGGGAATTGTCTGGAAGATCCATCGACCTATACGTCATCAGGATATTATCTTTAAAACTTTAAAGTACACGAGAAAAATAACAAAAACAAACAAACAAACAAGCAAATAACAAATCACACGCTACAAAACACTACAGACTTTAATCAATCAACGCTACGAGTCAAATGACCGGAATTGTGAAGATGGTCGGGTCATTTGTAAAAGATTCAAACATGCAACAACACGTAATATTCTTCAGTGCAGTCGTTGGGAACACACTTAAAGAGGCATGGCATCTGTTACGACTGTGGTTGTGTTGTGCTGTGACAGCATGCATGCATTAATCGTAGGAAACGATCCGATAATTATTTGAGCTATCATGATTACGAATCACGTACCTTTTTAGTCAGATTCGCTATCGTTCGCACAGAGAGCGGAATTGATTGTCTTTTGATACACTGAGTTGAATTCCGAAGAGTCTAGAAACCGCCCGAATAATCACCGTTGTTTTCTGTGCGCGTGAAGTTAGCAGCCAGTATATGTTAAGAAAAGTCGTATAAATTCCAGAGAATGCGGGCAAGGTGTACTCTTGTGTGACGTTATAACGCGCCGGGATTTCCCAAAATAGGGGCTGGAAATAGCAGCCAGATTTTTGTAGACCATTCTTGTGTATTCTTTTTCATTAATATTTATGAGTTTTGGTTACGTATTCTTTTCTGATTGTGTTGTATGAATTTGCTCGATTATTCTGGAAAGCATACCACTATAAAAGATGGTGCTAGGAAGCACGTGTGTACATTGTTCAGTTGTGTAATTGCAGTGTATCGTAAGCACATTGACATTGAGAGAGCTACGCAAGGTATCGTGACACATTGCCAGTGACGGAGTTATGCAGTGTATAGTGATGTACATTGTATGAGAGACGCATTGTGTCAAAGTGTTGACATTTTGCAGAGGAGACATTGTATCAGTGTTGGTGCATTTGTGAACGAATTGTGTGGAGATTGCATTGCTGCAATAAAATATTGTTGGAACGGTTACTCCAGTGTGGTCTACATCTTTATGCCACGTGTGACGGTTTGCAGCTGAGTGAAGTTTCCTTACAAGAACCTTACGTGCGTGCGTCTGGTGTATTTATCATACTACGACTACGACTCAACACGTAACATTTTGGCATCTCCGACGGGACCTCTTTAGTTGGCTCAGTGGAAAGGGTAGCCGGAGAAAACAGCTTGCAGAGAAACAGCGAGAAGAGGCGGAGAGGCAGCTTCAACATAAAATTCATTTAAAGCAGATAGAGATAGAGGCACAGAGCCGGCCAGAGAGCTACTGAAGCAACAGCCTTAGCCAGCAGAGAGCAAACAGCCCGTGCGGCAATGTTTGTAATAAAGTGTATCACATCGCACACTATCCGATGAAATGACCTGTTATTTTTCGGCCGGCCGTTTGTAATAAAGTGTTTCACATCGCACACTATCCGATGAAATGGCCTGTTTTCTTTCGGCCGGCCGAACACACTCTATTCTCACAGCAAGTCAGTCAGATTTATGTGTTTACGAATGAGTGTGTTTCGAGGACGTTTTGCTTCCAAAGCCGGTACTCCTCTCGTCAGCGGACCAAACCGTTTGAGACTGACATCCACGTTCACAGCAGTTTTTGGCTGTTGTTGTTTCAGTCTTCTACATTTAGCCCCGATTTATTTATCGGGGCATATGTGTTCGCCCCCTTGAGCATATTTCTTAATTTTTTTTTTTTTACGTTTTCTAATTTTGCCATTTCCTCGTTTTATTTGACCGAGGGTGAGAAGATTAGTTTGCTTCGCTGGGTGAGGTTTTCTTCCTCTGGTTAATACTAAGAGGGAGGTAATCGTGGTGGCACGCTTGTGTACCTTGTATTTCGGTTGTTTCCCGTGATTTTACTCACTTTTTGATTGTTCATTATTTAAGTTTTGGAGGAGATTAGCGTGTCTCCTAGATTTTTAATCGATATAGCCTTATTTGACCATGATTATGGAGGAACAGATTGGGACAGTTTGTGGCCCTTAAAAGGCCTTTTTCTGTCAGTTTAGACGAGGTTGGTTTACGGAAGAAGCTTCCGCTTTTTTCCGCCCAGCCATGATCTGGGTGCTGTTGTCGCCTTTCGGTACAGTTTCGCCTTGTACTCGGCGATGGTTCTGGTTTCTTTGGCTTCCAGGGTTTGGAGCTCGGTCTCGAAAGCTTGTAGGGGTTCACCTTTTAGGTTGGAGCGGGCGGCTTTAATAGCTTTATTTAGTTCGTCCGTTTTTCTGTCCACTGTCCGGTTTCCCGTTTGGAGGATTTTCTTTCGGACTAGGCTTTCGCATTCTTTGAGTGCTGCTGATAGCATTTTTTGGTCCTCGTCTTTTTGGCGATGGGTGCCACCGAGGAACGCTTTGTGGGCTATTTGGATCTCGAAGATTCTGCACGGCCGTTCGTACTTTATTTCGTGGTCCATCCCCGCTGTCAAAGTGCACCATCTTTCTCTATTTTTGAACATATAAGAGATGTTTCGTATATGTTCGAGATAGGTGCTGTCACGACACGCCTGACGGAGTCAGGGCGCCGTGGACAATGTAAGTGCTAACACTCGAGAAACCCACCCACTCTAAATAAATCACACAACGCCAGTGATAAACAACAAATCTTTTATTACCTACTCTTACTCCAACCCCCACCCCAACCCACTAACGCCCCACACCCTCACACATACCCACACATGCACTCATATGACGTATTAACACATAAAAAAGATTAACAGATAACAGAACAGGTAAAAATGACTAACAGGTGAAAAAGACTAACAGGTGAAAATGACTAACAGGTGAAAAAGACTAACAGGTGAAAATGACTAACAGGTGAAAATGGCCAACGGCTATACAAGGCGGGTACTTTGTCTCTGTACAGTGTCCTCTGTCCCACACTAGACAGGGTGGCTCGTAACGTAATAGTACTACCACTACACCGCAGAGCACCGTAGCCGCGCTTGCCCACGCACGCCTGTGACCGACGCGCAGAACGTAGAATCAGCCTGCTGTAGCCCAACGTACTTGTCCAACAGGACCGGCTAGCGAAGGCGTTCCGACTCCCGATGATGCGTCACCGTTGGTCATGGAAGATGAAGAGATCGAAGAACGACGAAATCTTCGAAGTGCACTGGAAAAGGGCGCATTGTCAGTCACAGTGCCAACACAGTTAATTATGGCTTAACACGCATCTACTCACAAACCACGTGAGTTGTGTCTCATCTCACCCTAATACCCGCCTTGGCCATATTAAATATACAATCATGGATAAAAAAGATTCCTATGTACATTCCACATTTATCAGGTCTGCACCATTCCATTACACTAACATTAAGCTAGCACAACCACTTTTGTATAACAACATTGCCACTGCTAAAACCAACATTATCAAGATATCCACATGTACATACAAAGATATCAAATAATCACCAGCAACTACCCCACGTGACAATCTTATTACATTACATCTAGGACTTAATACAAATATATTTAAAAGGATACCCCCACTTTAAATCATCTTGACAACATTGCCCTTTAAATATACTCACTCGGCGACAGCCGAACATCAACTCAATCCGACACCCACCACACTACAACCCAACCTAAAAAACATGGTTAAAGACTCGATTAAAACATCACTAAAAAACTAGACGAACATACCCTTCCGAACCTATGTACACATCCACACACCCGAGAGCACAGCAGCTAACTGAGAAAATGGCACTGGTGAGTCCTCCGGCAGGACGAGACAAACAAGACGAACACGAACCGGAGGGGTCTTCTGTTGAGTAGCAGCCGTGGTCACTAGTCTCTCGGGACACCCACACCCAGGAACACTGGCCGTGGTCTTGCAGGGAGGGTAACACAACCCTCACACTGCTTGTCAAGGGCTCCAAACGAGGCCGCACCCTGACCCAGACTTTCACTGCGCTAGCTAACTCCGCTGACTGACTGTACTATCCTACTGCTACCTCGCAGGTTAACTTTACTTCTGAACACTGTTCAGTTAAAGCTACTTGGCGAAAGCGTGCAACCGCTGTACTCGCTCACCGTTAAGCTTGCTGCACGGGCTTTACGCTTACGCTCACACTACATATATTAACTTCCCCAACCTAAGGCTATTTACAGAAGTCGGCGACCTACATTTATCAACAAAAAAAACCGACTTGGCGAAAAAATAAAACAACATGTCACATCCGTTACGTGACATACCCCCCTCCCAGATCAAACACCCGGGTTTGATTCCTGTATGACTGTCCCAATACTGCTTCCACATTTACGGTTTCTACCACCCTGTCCTACTCAAAAAGTCAGCAGGAACATTTACTTTACCGGCTATGCTTTTCACTCTAATGGAAAATGGCTGCAACTGCAAAGCCCACCTCATCAGTCGACTGTTTGTGGATTTAGCTTGTTGCAAGTACTGCAATGGTCTATGGTCTGTCTGCACGACGAATGTCCTACCATACAGATACTGACGGAATTTTTGAATTCCCCACACGATTGCAAGACACTCCTTTTCGATGGTGGAGTAGTTACGTTCTGCTTTGGACAGTTTCTTGCTCGCGCATGCAACAGGCTGTAAACCGCTACCATGGTCCTGACATAATACGGCTCCCACACCCCCTTCGGACGCATCGGTCTGCAACACGAAGAGACGATCGAAGTCTGGCAATGAGCACACAGGACCTGAACACAGTCGCGCCTTCAGCGTCTCAAATGCTGTCTCACATGCATCGTTCCAACCGATCTGTCCAGTCTTTCCTCCCTTGGTTAGGTCCGTTAGTGGGGCTGCTATGGCCGCAAAGTTAGGAACGAACCGGCGGTAATAATTTGCCAACCCAAGAAACGATCTGACTTGTTTCTTTGTTTGCGGTCGCGGCGCGTCTTTTATCCGCTGCATCTTGTCTCCCTCTGGTTTTATCTGACCGTTACCCACTGTATGCCCCAGATATTCCAATTGCTTGAACCCCAAGTAACACTTTGTAGGTCTGGCTGCCAACTGGACCTCTCTTAATCTACAAAAGAGCTGGGCAATACATTGTAAGTGACGTTCTTTAGTGGAGGAAGCAATCATGACATCGTCCATGAAATTGCTAACTTCTGTCAATCGCAACGGTTCTAGTAACCTCCTCATCATTCGGGAGAAGATTGCCCCTGCCGTCTTTAACCCGAAAGGCATTACCTTCCACTGAAATTGCCCTGCCGGTGTGGTGAAGGCAGTTTTCGGTTTGTCGCTCTCTAACATGGGTACCTGCCAGTAGCCTTTAGCTAGGTCTAACTTACTTAAGTACTTAGCCTTGGACAGTAAGGAAAATAGGTACTCCACGTCAGGCATTGGTTCAGCATCAAACACGACCTTTTGATTCAGTTTTCTAAAATCCACACAAAACCTAACAGTGCCATCTTTCTTCTTCACCAATACGATCGGTGAGCTGTATGGGGAATTGGCTCTCTCGATTACTCCCATTTCTAGCATAGCATCCACTTCGGCTTTGACTACCTCTAGCTGAGAATGAGGTAGAGGATATTGCTTCGTTCTCACCGGCACTTCATCAGTCAAGTGAATTTCACACGAGTCTAGTGTCGTCCTCAGCGGATAATCTGTCAAAATATCCTTAAACTGGACAGTCAGAGCTTCTATACTAGAATGGATCTCTGGACAGTTAGGATCAAGATGGACGTCAGAGGGTCCTTCAGACGCTACTAAAGGAATGGTAGGTACTTCCTTTACCACCACGAATGCCTCTCCCCCCTCATCTTCGTCCTCCTCATCTATCACTACTGTAGCTACTGACACTCGTTCTTGGAACTTTTTCAACAGATTTGCATGGTACAGTTTATTTTTACTGCCCACCCGTACCCTGTAGTCACACTCTCCGACTCTCTCTAGAACCTCGAATGGTCCCTGCCAAGCCATCTCCAGTTTGTTGTGTTTAACTGGAAGTAACAACAAGACCTTGTCTCCTGTACTAAAACTGCGTGGTTTGGCTCTGCGGTCAAAGTGTTGTTTCTGCTTTTTCGAAGCTAGCTTCAAATTCTGTTGCGCTAACCTGCACGTCTCTTCAATGCGATTCCGTAAATCTACTACGTACTGGCTTGCATCTCTCACCTCTTTTCCCATCTGCTCTTTCGTCCACAGATCCCGTAGAACTGACATGGGCCCCCATTACAGTCTTGCCGTACAATAACTCGAACGGCGCGAACCCCGTCGATTCCTGAGGAACCTCCCTGTACGCAAACAGCAATGAGGGAATGTATCTGTCCCAACATCGAGGTTGCTCGCTAGCTAACTTCTTTAACATGGACACCAAGGTACCGTTGAAACGTTCTACTAGGCCATTTGCCTGCGGATGGTAAGGAGTAGTACACTTGCCTTGTATGCACAGCAAACGGTTGACTTCAGACATCACTTGTGAGGTGAACTGGGACCCTTGGTCGGTGAGCACCTCCCTCGGAATTCCCACCCTAGACCAGATTTCTAACAATGCCTCAGCGACCCTTTCTGCTTCGATCCCCTTTAAAGGTACTGCCTCGGGGTATCGAGTGGCGTAATCGACGGTCACGAGAATGAACCGGTTTCCTCTGTCGGAAGCTGGAGCAATAGGCACCACAATGTCTACCGCTACTCTCTGAAATGGTTCTTCTACTAGCGGAAGCTGTTGCATAGGAACCCGCGGTACTCTCCCTCTTGGTACTACTTTCTGACATTGTTCGCATGACTCACAGTACCCGCGAACTTGAGCACACAGTCCCGGCCAATAGAAAGTACCCCAAATGCGTTCCCGGGTTCTCTTGCCTCCCAAATGCCCCCCCATCGGTGGGTCATGCGCTAAACGCATTACAGTCTCCCTCAAAGGCTTCGGGACGACTAACTGGGACATTTGGCTGCCTCCTTTGCTATAGACCCGATACAGAATTCCCTTCCTCCTGCAAAATTCTTTCAGACTTTTCCCTGACGGAATTGCTCGGCCCTCTTCGGCCAACTTCCTAGCGCGAGCTAGAGTTTCGTCCTGGTTTTGCCACTCTATAAGTTGGGCAGGAGTCACATTGAGATCGGCCTGCTTAACGACTTTAAGCGCACTCTCTCCCTCCTTTTCCCTCTGAACCTGAGCTCGAGTTTGGACCGCTGTTGCCATAGCACACTCACTGGCGTCGATGGATACGGGACTACGTTTCCCATCTGAAAAAGTCACCCAGTTCCCTAGGATTACGTCCGGTCCCATGCGATCCATACGATAAGTTCGATCGTCCCTCGCACGAATGGGGAATCGATTTCAACCCATGCAGTCGGATACTTATCGGACTTAGTATGGTCGACGGGTTTGACGTCGATGAACCGACCTGTAAGATCCCTGGGTTCTATCCACTTGGCGGCGATCGCACTCATATCCGCGCCGGTATCACGCATGATACGAACTTCCTTTCCCTTGGCTAATCCCCTACTCCACGGGTCGTAGGGCCGGATCGTCCGCATCCCTACGGTCACGGGCTCTGTCATTACGGCTACTGTCTCAGGGGCAATGGTGACTTGGTTAACTGACGCCATACTCTGACAGTTCCTTGCTAAGTGCCCTGGTTTGTTACACTTAAAACACAGCCGTTCACCAGTCCCCCTGCTTGAACTAGCTGGTTCTGTCCTATGTTCTGCTTTGGTCTCATGGGGTTTATTCGACCCTTTGTCCTTCTTGAACGGCGGACGAATCGGCCCCCCACCCAATGGACGCGAGACTGCCCGTTTGGTGTCGATATGGAGCTGCGCTAGCTCCGCGGCCTCTTCACCATTCCTGGGACGTTTTTCCCTAACGAACATTTCAAGGTCTGCATTCATAATAACATAAAGTTGCTCAGACAGAAACATGTCTAGCACTTGTTCTACGTCCTCTATGCTCTTATGGGCTAAAGTGAACCAACGCTTGACTGAGGTCTTCAACCTAACGAACAACTGGGGAAACGTTTCGGGACTCTCCTTTTTGGCTTCGCGAAACTGGCGTCTGTAATATTTAGCGTCACGCCTGAATCTTCTCAGTAAGGTCTCCCTCACCACCTCAAAATCTTTCCCTTGCTCTACGGTCAGCCTAAGGTATGCATCACGGTCCTCCCCCTGCAATAGAGGTGTTAACCTGATCCCCCATACCTCTTTCGGCCACCCCTGGGTTTCGGCTACTCTCTCAAAGAGCTGAAGGTAAGATTCCACATCTTCCTTATCCTCCAACGGACGCATCTTGAGCGAGTAATGCTGACTAGACTCCGTAACTGACTTCTTTTCCGATGCTGCTAACTGTAATCTAAGCCGCGTTTCGGCCGCGACGAGCTCTTCTTTCCGTGCTTGTTCCGCGGCAGCTAGCTCTTCTTTCCGTGCTTGTTCCGCGGCAGCTAGCTCTTCTTTCCGTGCTTGTTCCGCGGCAGCTAGCTTACGTTCGGTCAATGCTAAGTCATCCCGCCTAGCCCGCTCAGCCGCCTCACGGTCCATCTGGAGCCGTCTCTCTACCGCCTCACGGTCCATCTGGAGCTGCCTCTCTAACGCCCTACGCTCTAGGTCACGTTCCCGTTTTTCTTCCTCTCTCCTAACCTCGGACAGGATGAACTGGGTTAGGGCTCCCCCACTAAGTCCTAGGCCCTCTCCTAGCACTTTATACTGCTCATATGGGTTTACCCCCACCCCCACCCCCTCTTTACTTTCCTGATCCCTACTGGGTGTCAGTCCTGCTGCAGTGAGAGTACGGGTAAGGGTACTCACCACCGTTTCCTTCCGAGAGGGAGTGGCCAAAGTGGCTCCTCTCTCTCCTGGACCCTCATCCCCTGCACCACCACCCTCGGACTCAGGGTCGTGCCCCAACGTGGCACGGGTGGCCCTGGTCTCCCGTTTAAGGGGCATCCTGATGTGGGTGTCACGGAGGCAGTGACGACAACTGCTCCCCAGCAGGACCCCTGCCAAAGAAAAAATAAAACAAATAAATACACAGAATACAAACAACGAATAAGGACTAGACAGTGACAAGAGCCGAAGGGTCCTCACCACTCGGTACCTGAGTAATGAGAGGCAACCACTCATGCCACCCCCCGTTATTGCGTACTGCACTCTCTGGCCGTGGCCCCTGGCGCAATACGACCCCACTCCCGCCAACCGCCCGCTAAATCTTACTCGTACCACAACACGAACAAACGATCACTGGCGCACAAAAAAACCCTAATCCACCTAATCCGTTACCTCCCCCTAATTCATATCCCACCGCTGCCACCAAATATGTCACGACACGCCTGGCGGAGTCAGGGCGCCGTGGACAATGTAAGTGCTAACACTCGAGAAACCCACCCACTCTAAATAAATCACACAACGCCAGTGATAAACAACAAACAAATCTTTTATTACCTACTCTTACTCCAACCCCCACCCCAACCCACTAACGCCCCACACATGCACTCATAACGTATTAACACATAAAAAAGATTAACAGATAACAGAATAGGTAAAAATGACCAACAGGTGAAATTGGCCAATAGGTGAAAATGACTAACAGGTGAAAATGACTAACAGGTGAAAATGGCCAACGGCTATACAAGGCGGGTACTTTGTCTCTGTACAGTGTCCTCTGTCCCACACTAGACAGGGTGGCTCGTAACGTAATAGTACTACCACTACACCGCAGAGCACCGTAGCCGCGCTTGCCCACGCACGCCTGTGACCGACGCGCAGAACGTAGAATCAGCCTGCTGTAGCCCAACGTACTTGTCCAACAGGACCGGCTAGCGAAGGCGTTCCGACTCCCGATGATGCGTCACCGTTGGTCATGGAAGATGAAGAGATCGAAGAACGACGAAATCTTCGAAGTGCACTGGAAAAGGGCGCATTGTCAGTCACAGTGCCAACACAGTTAATTATGGCTTAACACGCATCTACTCACAAACCACGTGAGTTGTGTCTCATCTCACCATAATACCCGTATTGGCCATATTAAATATACAACCATGGATAAAAAAGATTCCTATGTACATTCCACATTTATCAGGTCTGCACCATTCCATTACACTAACATTAAGCTAGCACAACCACTTTTGTATAACAACATTGCCACTGCTAAAACCAACATTATCAAGATATCCACATGTACATACAAAGATATCAAATAATCACCAGCAACTACCCCACGTGACAATCTTATTACATTACATCTAGGACTTAATACAAATATATTTAAAAGGATACCCCCACTTTAAATCATCTTGACAACATGGCCCTTTAAATATACTCACTCGGCGACAGCCGAACATCAACTCAATCCGACACCCACCACACTACAACCCAACCTAAAAAACATGGTTAAAGACTCGATTAAAACATCACTAAAAAACTAGACGAACATACCCTTCCGAACCTATGTACACATCCACACACCCGAGAGCACAGCAGCTAACTGAGAAAATGGCATGAACATTTACCTGTCACTGGTGAGTCCTCCGGCAGGACGAGACAAACAAGACGAACACGAACCGGAGGGGTCTTCTGTTGAGTAGCAGCCGTGGTCACTAGTCTCTCGGGACACCCACACCCAGGAACACTGGCCGTGGTCTTGCAGGGAGGGTAACACAACCCTCACACAGCTTGTCAATGGCTCCAAACGAGGCCGCACCCTGACCCAGACTTTCACTGCGCTAGCTAACTCCGCTGACTGACTGTACTATCCTACTGCTACCTCGCAGGTTAACTTTACTTCTGAACACTGTTCGGTTAAAGCTAGTTGGCGAAAGCGTGCAACCGCTGTACTCGCTCACCGTTAAGCTTGCTGCACGGGCTTTACGCTTACGCTCACACTACATATATTAACTTCCCCAACCTAAGGCTATTTACAGAAGTCGGCGACCTACATTTATCAACAAAAAAAAAAAAAAAGACTTGGCGAAAAAATAAAACAACATGTCACATCCGTTACGTGACAGGTGCAGCTTTGTGTTGCGGCTGGCGCTCCCCAGGCTGACGAGGTTGACGGTAGGGTGATGTCTAAATTTGGTCGCCACTGTCAGATCCAGTGTCTCCTTCTCAGTTTCCGACCATGTGTTTTCTTTGTCGGTGTTCCAACAGGCGGGCTTGGCTGGCCACAATTTCCTCTTGGCTGGCCGCATCTTCTTCTTCTTGGGAGTCGGGCTCCGTCTCTGTTTCGTCGATCACCAATTCGTGCTCCATTCTTGCTGTCAGGTTGTTCATGATAGAACTGGTCGAGTCTTGGTTGGTTGGTTAGTTCGGGTTTAACGTCCACAGCACCGAGGTGATTCATGGACGGCCCTGACGGGCGGGTTATGGGGGACAGGGAAATCTATTGCCTATGGAGTACGACCTGAACACTGATCAACTCAGGCGCACTCCAACTGTGCCACTTTGATTTACCAGGACCTTTCAACGGAAATGCTATTGAACAAATCCGTTTTTTTTCCCCTGGATTGTGAGTCCAGCTAACGGGGCCGGTACGGGATTCGAACCCACGACCCGGCGATTCCCTTCGCTCTCCTGCTCCGACGTTTAACCGCCTGAGCTATTTCGGACTCTTAGTCGAGTCTTGGTTGGTTGGTTGGTTAGTTCGGGTTTAACGTCCACAGCACCGAGGTGATCATGGACGGCCCTGACGGGCGGGTTATGGGGACAGGGAAATCTATTGCCTATGGAGTACGACCTGAACACTGATCAACTCAGGCGCACTCCAACTGTGCCACTTTGATTTACCAGGACCTTTCAACGGACATGCTATTGAACAAATCCGTTTTTTTCCCCTGGATTAGTCGAGTCTTTGACTTTGCTTGGGTTAAATACCTTTTTGGTCCGCTCGTCCTGCGCTTGGGGCTGACCAATCACGGTCATGTACTCATTTAATTGGTGTCGGTTTATACGCTCCTCCCTTTGTAGCCTTGGGGGGGGGGGGGGGGGGGGGGTCCGCTCCTTTTAGGCAAAGCACCCGGCCTACGCTGTTGGTAGTGAGAGTTTCGGCTATTTGCCTCTACTAATCTTCTTTGTTCATAGTGGTCCCTCTTCCTAGGGTTTGAGCCTTTTAAGTCTTGGTCGGCTTGGCTATGCTCTTTCCTTGGATATCGGTTATCCGGGAGCCTTAGTTTCATTGCGTTCTTATTTTTTAAAAAATATTTTTATTTTATTTATTACTTTCCTTTGTTCATTCTTCATTGTGATAGAATGCTGAGGGCGAGTTCGTTTTCTGCTTCTCGGATATTGTAGCTCTGTACCTCTATGGTACAGGTTACGTCTAGAAGTATTGCGTTGCGTCGGCTCTCCACGTGTTGTGTATTGAGCGTCATGCCGGGTGGTGTGGCAAGTCCCCGTGTTGGGTGTTGTGATATCGAGCGATTCGGCTTCGTTTTGGTCTCCACGTTAGCTTCTTCCTTGGTGCTTGAGCCTGGGTATTCGGGGAGGTTTTGTTCAGAACCCCGTACTCTCCGACGTGTCCCTGGGAGTAGTTTCACTCCTTCGCCTTGTTATGTAGCAGGTTTAGGACTTTTGTTAGTGAGGCTTCTCATACATTTATGTATGTGCCCCGAGTAGAAAATCCCAGAATTCCGCGGGTGGTTAGGGGTATTCAAGTCCGATTATGCGCCGGGCCCGGCAGTCATGAATTCAAAGACCAATCCACAAGCCACTCTTCTACTACGTTCTAAGGTAGTAGCGCGAAACCTGCGTGGGCGACGGCATAGATGTAGCTTTGCTCTTTACCTGAGCGAGATAATTCATGCTACCCTGCCATTTGTTCATTCTTCATTGTGATAGAATGCTGAGGGCGAGTTAGTTTTTTGCTTCTAAGACATTGGATCTCTGTGCCTCTATGGTACAGGTTATGTCTAGAGGTTTTGTGTTGCGTCGGCTCTCCACGTGTTGTGTATTGAGCGTCATGCCGGGTGGTGTGGCAAGTCACCGTGTTGGGTGTTGGGTTTTCGAGCCATTCGGCTTTTTTTTTGGTCTTCACGTTTTCCAATTCCTCAGGGGAGGTTTTGTTCAGAATTCCGTACTCTACGGCGTGTTCTGGGGGGTAGTTTTACTCGTTCACCTTGTTTTTGACGCAGGTTTTAGGACTTCTGTTAGTGGGGCTTCTTATACATTTATGCATGTGCCCAAAGCAGAGGATCCCAGGTTTCGCTCGTGGTCAATTCAAAGACCAATCCACAATCCACTCTTCTACTACGTTTCCACGGTAGTAGTGCGAAGGCTTCGCAGGTGATGGCATAGATGTAGCTTTGCTTCTTGCCTGAGTGAGATAATTCAGGCTGCCCCGCCACGTTTCTTTTTCTTTTTTCTTCTATTTTTTTCTCCCCCTTTTTTTTCTGGGTTTCTAGTCAAATGGCAACTGTTTTCGTTAGTGCCGGCAGCTTAATTATCTTTAAGCTTGAAAGGCGGTTTATTTTAAAGGTTGGTTCGTTTGTTCTGGTCCTCGAACCTCGTGTTTCATTGTGCGTCCGTTGCCGTTGCCGGTGACTCACTCCAGAGTTGTTTTTTTTAACTTTATTTCGTTGACATTCTTATGTTTTGCTGTTGCTGAGACAGCTATAAGACGTGTTTAATTTTAATGCTTTTTCTTAAGGCTTCCTCACACGGAGAAACGAAACGAAACATTTCGTCGAAATGTCCGCATTTCAGACATTTCTCCAACATTTCACCGTTTCACGAAATGCGAAACGACACATTTCACGAAATAGAACCTGTTCCTATTCGCGAAACATTTCGTCGAAACATTTCTACCGTCAACCAATCAGCATCGTCGCTCGGTCGCATGCCAATCTGACGTCATTCAAGCCCAAACACTGAAGATAGCAACGGTAAAGCGATGCCGTGGAGTCAGGTCTATTATGGCTAGAATTGCGTGATGTGACGCACGATTCTGTAAGATTTAAGCGGATAAATCATTTTCGAAATGAAATCTGTCAAGTATCATCACTAAAGTACTACCAAAATATGATTTTAGGTCAGTTTTCTGAACCCCACTTTCATCGGCTGCTCTGCGAAGCCGCCTACACAATGGCGGCTATCGCTACGAGACAGCGGCATCATCGATTCACTTGAACCAGCCTTGTTAACGCATTCAAAGCGCTTACGGTTATTCGATATGGTCGGCAATTCACTTTAATTGTGTAAGTGAAGGCACACATGTCTTATTTGTGTAGTTTTTAAGCGTCAGTAGTCAGAAATATGACCCGATATCCACCGATACAAACCAGAGCATGTGTCAGTGAAGAGTTACTTCCCATGTACCAATCGAAATGAATTTTCACCGCGTTTCTGCGTGTGCGGAAGAGGCATTTCGATGCAATGAAAATGTTTCGTTTCTTGTGCATTTCGTTTCTCCGTGTAGGGAAGCCTTTACGCTGGCATTAAAGCGTTTATTTTTATGCGACTGACTTGTGTGAGAGTGTTTCGGCCGGCTCTGTCATCACAGTCCATTGCAAACGAAGTAGCGGATCAGAGCGGAGTCTGACCTAGCGGAACAACACGTTCGGTGTCACACACCAACGATCAGTTTGTAATAAAGTGTATCACATCGCACACTATCCAATGAAATGTCCTGTTTTTTTCGGCCGGCCGAACACACTCTATTCTCACAGCAAGTCAGTCAGATTTTTGTGTTTCGTCTCGTTGAAAATTCAGATAAGATGGACGCTTACCTGGAGCGATTCGAGCGCTTCGCAAGCAGCAATAACTGGAGACAAGAGACTTGGGCTATCAAACTGAGCGCACTTCTAACCGGCTTGAATATTACACCCGCTTGCCAAGAGAAGAAGCCGAAGATTATACGCAGTTGAGAGCCGCCCTGCTGAGACAGTACGACTTCACTGAAGAGGGTTACAGGCGACGATTTCGGAACTGCAAGCCTGAAGAAGGAGAAACATCCGGTCTATTCATTGAAAGAATCAGGAGCTATCTGGAGAAATGGATAGAGCTGGCTGGTTTAAACAAAGAGTATCAGGACCTGTGTGACCTCATCATCAAAGAACAAGTCCTCAACGCATGTTCTAAGGACCTGACGGCCCACCTCAGGGAGCAAAAGGACCAGTCCATGAAAGCCCTGGCAGATTTCGCTCAAAGATACCTGGACGCCCACAACATGAAGTTCGGGCCCAGTAAGTCGCAGCGTGTGTCTACACCAGCAGAGGAAATCCACGACGTCAGAGACACCCCGAAACACATGCAGATGGAGAGCCTGGCACGTTTTCTTTGTGGAAAGAAAGGACACAAGGCGATACGAAGTCCTTCCAAGGATGTTCCCCGAGGCGACAACACCAGAAGATCCAACCAAGATCGCGGGATAACAGGCATTAGCAGTACCACATCTCAACACAGAGCCGCCGCTGTACTAGCCAATGATGTGACGTCATCCAGTGACTTTGAATCTGGAGAAAGGCGAGTGACACCAGAGCTGATTGAATCTTTCAGAAAGAATGGACGCATCCCAGTAGGAGATGGGGCTACATTCTTACAAGTATCAAATATCGCGCTGCCTGAGAAGAAAGTACCGAACATGCCTGTGGTGTCAGGATTCGTTGGCAACACACCAGTGAGAGTGCTGAGAGACACCGGTTGTAGCTGCATCATCGTGAGAGAGGACCTAGTAACCGAAAACCAGAAGCTACAGGAGTGGACAACCCTCATCTTGACCGATGGAAGTGGCAGAGTCATCCCCCTTGCCAAGGTGAGTGTTGATACCCCGTATCTGACAGGAGAGATGAAGGCGTTGTGCGTGAAGACCCCAGTCTACGACCTTATCATCGGAAATGTAAACAGCGCCAGAAACGCAGTGGATCCAGATCCAGAGTGGAGACCTGAAACATGTGCAGTTACTACGAGAGGTCAGGAAGAGTAGAGCCACCATACCATCCCTCTAAAAGTGGCTAACAACATAGAAGCAGCTACGATGATTATAGACAAGCTGGAGAAAGAGAAGCTCAAGGTGCTTGAGCAACTGCAGAACCAGATGGGTGCGACCGTGGCCAGCGAGCGAGATAGGATGGAGGCGGAACAGCTAGCAGCCGTCCACCGTTTACAGCAAAAACAGACGCGGGAGTTGGACAGTCTGCGGCACGATGCCGAGCGCTGTTGCGAAGAACAGATGGGGTCGCCGGAAAGCCAGATGAACGAGGGCTACGAGACAGGAGATGTCGGAGCTGCAGGAGGAGGAGAAGGAAAGAGAGAATCAGGAACTGGAGTACAAACGTAAAAGTCAAAAGGTCGTCGACGTTTTCGACGGAAGGCTGGATAAAGTTCGACAGGAACGGTAGCAAGACATGAAGGTCAGTCGTCTGAACCAGTTGGAGCGATTGCGGCATGAACAAGATACAGAATTATGCCGACTGCCACTGGACATGCAAGATAGGGGACCATGCGTGTTTGACACAGTGGTTAGTATCGACGACTACAGAGTTGATATCAACAACGGAACGAATACTGATTGTGCATATACTACAGAAATATATCGAGAGTGGTCGTCAGTGCAAACCACAACAAGCTGCACAAGTACATCTGACTGCTGACACTGAGAGACTAGACGACGAAAACTTGTTCGAGTTTGGCGAATTCCGCCACCAGGAGGGTATGGAGGATATCCAGTCTTACCGACACTTGGTTCAGGCACAACAGGAGAAGCTGAGAGTCCAAACTACGGAGTTCGGGCATCAATTTGCGCCCGACTCAGAGACTGCGGATATTGTCCAGCGTGAGGTTGGTCAGATATGGAATGAGCCGGTTCGCGACGAGCCATGTCGTCTGCTTCGCTACACGAGAGAAGGACTGGGGAAGAATGTTGGGGAGAGCCGGACCTGGGAGTGGTCAGAGATTCCAGATCGCCAGTCGTCATCGTGAAGGAACCAGAGAGATCTAATTTGGTGTGTATACATTCTATAAGCCGACAGTGTTTGACCCAGGATCAGTAACCCTTGAACTGCCTGAACTGTATTCGTCTCATGATTTGGCGATGTTCCAGAAATGAACTTTCACATTAATTTTCAGTTTAATCAAGGGTTCAAGAACTTTGGAGCGGATTACCTGTCCAGATCAGTTTAAAGAAACATTTCGGTGTCCATGATAATTTAAAGAGACATGTCTGCGCTCAGGACAGTTTAAAGGAACTGTGAGACGATTATTTTAAAGTAGTTGATTTGATTTGATTTTTGATGTGAAAGTATTTAGGATTCTTTGTACACAGCCACAACCGTATTTTTTGGATATTAGAAGAAATTTTGTGAAATTTCATTCTAAAAAGGGGGTAATGTTACGATTGTGGTTGTGTTGTTCTGTGAGAGCATGTATGCATTCATCATAGGAAACGATCCGATATTTATTTGAGCTATCATGATTACGAATCACGAACCTTTTTAGTAAGATTCGCTATCGTTCGCACAGAGAGCGGAATTGTCTTTTGATACACGGAGTTGAATCCCGAAGAGTCTAGAAACCGCCCAAATAAAATCACTGTTGTTTTCTGTGCGCGTGAAGTTAGCAGCCAGTATGTGTTAAGAAAACTCGTGTAATTTCCAGAGAATGCGGGCAAGGTCGTGAACTGTCTGGCGTACTCTTGTGTGACGTTATAACGCGCCGAGATTTCCCAAAATAGGGGCTGGAAATAGCAGCCAGATTTTTGTAGACCATTCTTGTGTATTCTTTTTCATTAATATTTATGAGTTTTGGTTAGGTATTCTTTTCTGATTGGTTGTGTTGTATGAATTTGCTCGATTATTCTGGAAAGCATACCACTATAAATTTGGTGCTAGGAAGCACGTGTGTACATTGTTCAGTTGTATAATTGCTGTGTATCGTAAGCACATAGACATTGAGAGACTGAGCTACACAAAGTGACACATTGTCAGTGACGGAGTTATGCAGTGTATAGTGATGTACATTGTATGAGAGACGCATTGTGTCAAAGTGTTGACATTTTGCAGAGGAGACATCGTATCAGTGTTGGTGCATTTGTGAACGCATTGTGTGGAGATTGCATCGCTGCAATAAAATATTGTTGAAACTGTTACTCCAGTGTGGTCTACATCCTTAAGCCACGTGTGACGGGTTGCAGCTGAGTGAAGTTCCTTTACAAGAACCTTACGTGCGTGCGTCTGGTGTGTTGATCATACTACGACTACAACTCAACACGTAACAACGTCTAAGAGAGGCAAATCAAAGACCTAACATTATAGTCAAGAGCTAGCTCGGTCTACCGTGCACCTCCCTCCCCTCCCTCCCCCCCAGTACTCTATAAGATGGGCTTCAAAGTGTACCTTGGTATGTCCTGAGATGTCTAAGCCATGTTTCCCTAAAATCCTTAGGAACACACCAGAGATATAGCCGATGGCGCAAGGGTACCCCCATTCACGCTCTTCGAGGATCCTGAAATGAGCTTGACAAACATTTTCCTCTAAATAAATCAGAATTCATTCTAGAAGCCCACATCAGGCACTATTATGTTAAGGGACACCTTCTGCGTCCTCTGGAAAAAAAAAAAAGAACGAAAAAATATTGAATCTCTGGCTCACAGTGAAGGTATTTGTGCACCCGGTAAACAGCCATTTCCGCGAAATCGAAAAAAAAAAAAAAAAAAAAACAACAACACAAAAATAATGTGCCAGATGCCTTCAGACATTTTCTATAGCACTGGAAGTCTGTTTCCAGGCCTACATCATTAAAACTGGACGCCACAATTATTATAAACTTGACTAGGTGATGTTGTGATCACTGTGAGTGCCACAGTGGTTGATTTTGTATCCCTACCCCCGAAGATGTAAAAATACACAAAATTAATTAGAAAAAAATACTTAAGTTATTCCATTTCATTTTGACCTCTCTTTACCTTTAAGTTTCAATAATGTGAGCATAAAGTGCAAGAAAATGAGGAAAGTCGGCATCCTTTACGATACGTTCCTATTTAAAATTGCCGAATTGGGAAACATACGATGTCTCCGATGTCCTCAGAAATTTTGTATACAACTGATAGGTCTTTTTTTTTTTTTTTAAAAGGTTTTAATGGTTAGGATTGAGTACCATAATTACGCCCTCCATGATTTTATGATGCTGTGATTTATTTAGGGGCCACAGTGGCTAAATCTGCTGCCCTACTCCCATTTTACCAGTACGCAAAGGAACGCAAAATGATCATAACAATTGCTTACGTCATATTCCTCTGTTTAAATGTTTTTGTTGCCAGTTTTCTTAACAAAGTATGCACATTGAACATAATTGTTTTTTCATAATTTCATTAATTTCAACGTGACCCATCAATTTAATTGTAATTCTTTTTAGATAAGGCATACAAATGGGGGAAAGGTCTATAAACAAGAGTTGCCGCGACCCGAATCAAAATGTCCGAGCCGTAAGGCCACTGGTGCTGAAGTGGTCAATTGCGGTCAATATTTGGACATACAACTTCCCAGTTTGACACTACTAAACGAAATGTACTCAGCGCAAATCCACCCAGGCATATATCTACCTAGTGCAAATGTGCTCCTTTGATTTTCCATTTATTTTTAGAACTAAATAAACAGCGTGAATCTTCACAGCATGATTCCGCCCATGATATATCGACAAAGGCTTGAATTTACTCAAATAAAAAATATCTCAATGGAATAGCGACAGAACACATTTACACTGGGTAGATTTACGCGCAGGTCGATTCAAGCTGTGTAGATTTTTGCTGGGTATTTTCAATTTTTGTTTTTAAAATTTGCGATAAAACATATCGGACTTTACCCCTGCAGCGCCACTGATAGACTGATAGTGGCACTGTGTGCACCACTCGTACTAGGATATTTCGGGACTGCGCGGACTGTGTAGACATCAGTGCTTTCTATGATCGTGCGTGTTGTTGAGCAAAGTCTGCTTGTAATTAAAAAACGGATAATAACGGAAAATGCCAGCAGGATTGTTTATTTTGTCTTTTTCTAAAGTTGTCACTATCAATGTCATATAATGAAGCATCTTGGTCTATGGGAGACTACTCCTGTATTAGTGGTTGTCTCACTCCGGTGATTATTTCCCTTGGGGACTGAGCATGCTCAGAAAATAAATAAAGTAGCGTGTTTGCCGCCAAGTTACGAAATGGTTTCCCTGTATTTCGTGAGTGCATGTTTGGTTTGAATCCAAGTCCATCCAGCGCACATAGAAGTGGAAACACGACATGGTGTCAGAGGTTAACATGCAGCAGCAGTGACTGTTCATTTGAAGTGTATATTTCTGGAATAGGACAATGCCACCCAAGCAGATTAACGTTCATGAGCCAGCCGCATGGGCCGTTTGGAAAGAGCGTTTCCAGCATTTTCGTCTGGCAACAAAGCTGAACAAAGACAGTGGCGAGGTGCAGGTTAGTAGCCTTGTGTTCGCCTTAGGGGCAGAGGCAGGCAAGATATTCGCAACATTCAACTTGAATGACGAACAGAAGAAAGACTTTAACATTGTTGTGGGCAAGTTTCGCGAATATTTCCTTCCGAAGGGGAAGCTCATTCATGAAAGGGCTACGTTCGCGAGAAGAGACCAGCATCCTGGAGAGACAGTAGAAGAGTACATTAGAAGTCTGCACGACCTTGCAACGCACTGTGAAATTCCGAATAAGGACGACTGCATTTGGGATAAACTTGTGATAGGCCTGCTAGACAAAGAACTTTCTGAGAAGTTTCAACTTACAGCAGACCTAACGCTGAAGTCAGCAAGTACAATGGCTCAACAACAAGAGCAGGTTAAAAGAGAATTACAGCTACAGGGAGCCGCAGGGCACAACGTTGACAGAGTGAGCCATGGAGATAGATATCACAGAAAGAGAAACTTTCCTCAAAGGGGAGGCAGGCAAAATCAACAGAGTGGTAGCAAGATGAACCAACCTCCAACTTGTAGTAGGTGTGGACTGTCTCACATCAAAGAACGCTGTCCAGCAATGAGAAAGAAGTGCATGAAGTGTGGTAAAATGTCACATTTTGCTAGAGTATGTAGATCAAAGACAAAGAGTGTCCAAGAAGTTGAGACTACAGATGTAAAAGAATTCCTTGTTGGATCAGTGGTGACTGACGATCCTCCTCGGCGAGTTACCTGGTGGTGAGAGGCAAGCAGATCGGCTTCAAGATTGACACGGGCGCCGATGTCAATGTCATCAGCAGAGCAACGTGGGCGAAGCTTGGAAAGCCTTTTCTGAAACCAGACAACGTCACGCTTGTCAGCCCAGGTGTGAAGTTGAGGAGCCTAGGAGTGTTCAAGGCTACACTCGAGACTAGGGGAGGGGACAACCTCCTGAGCAGAGGCGGCACAGCCACAGATCAGAGCTTGGCTTTGTAAAGCGTATCGGAACAGTCGGTCTGGGAACAGTGAAGTGCCCGCCGGTGAAGATTCGCTTGAAGGATGGTGTGACACCATACAGTGTGACTGTCGCGAGACGAGTGCCGATTCCCCTTCAGGAAAATGTGAAGAAAGAGCTTCAACGCATGAAAGTTAAGGACATCATCGAGGAAATCACAGAACCAACGGAGTGGGTGTCACCTATGGTTCCTGTGATAAAACCGAACGGAGACATCAGAATTTGTGTTGATCTCAAGAGACTTAACGAAGCAGTGCAAAGAGAAAGGTATGCTATACCGACCGTGGATAACATTCTCCATAAGCTTCAGGGTTTCACTATCTTCCGAAAACTAGATGTGAAGAGTGGATTTTGGCAAATTCTCTTGGATCCCGAGACAGCCAAACTTACTTGTTTTATTACCCCGTTTGGACGCTATTACATGAAACGGCTGCCTTTGGGAATTTCCAGTGCACCAGAGATCTTTCAACAAACGATGACTGAGATAATTAGCCGTATAGAAGGTGCCATATGCTACTTCGATGACATCTTACTCCATAGTAAGAGCGACAAAGAGCACGAGAAACTGATACAAACTGTCTTACAGAGACTGAACAGTGTGGGACTTACTCTAAACGAGAACAAGTGTGAGTACAGGAAGCGTGAAATTGCCTTTCTTGGCCACATTGTGAGCTCCAAGGGTATCAGACCCGACCTAGACAAGGTTGATGCCAATTCAGCAAACGTCGCCGAGCTGAGAAGGTTTCTGGGGATGATTAATTACCTCGGGAGATACCTTTCACAACTTTCAGCTACGCTGAACCACTGAGCGACCTGCTGAAAAGTGAGTGCATGGGCCTGGGGGCCTGAGCAGGCTGCAGCATTCCGCAAAGTTAAGGAGATGTTGACCACACTCCGACAGTGTCGTGCGTGGCATTGTGACAAGAGGTGATTGCATTGTCATACCCTACAGCATGCGTCCAGAAATCCTAGACAGGATCCATTTTGGACACTTAGGTATCACAAAGTGTCGCGAACGTGCCAGACAAGCCGTCTGGTGGCCACGGATTTCAAAGGTAATCCAAGACTGTGTTTCAGCATGCCAATACTGTTTTGAGAAGAGGCCGTCACAGGCTAGTGAGCCTCTACTACTATCGAAAATGTCATATCGCGTGTTCCAGACGATTGGACTGGATCTTCTTGAAATACAAGGTTATCATTACCTTGTATCAGTTGATTATTATTCAAGGTACATAGACATAAAAACTCTACCAAACAACTAGACATCAAACTCAGTGATCGAAAAGCTAAAAGAGATCTTTTCCACCCATGGCATTCCAGAAACTTTGGTCTCAGATAACGGACCACAATTTGGTTCTTTCCAGTTCGCAAGATTCGCCAGAGACTGAATGTTCAAACATGTGACTAGCAGCCCGGGTTATCCACAAAGTAATGGTGAAGCAGAACATGGAGTCCAAAGTGCAAAGGATATTCTAAAACAGGATGATCAACACATGCCCCTGTTGATCTACCACGCGACGCCTATCCCTAGTTTAGGTGTCAGTCCTGCAGATCTAGCGTTTGGCCGCAGGCTGCGTACGACTTTGCCCGTGCTACCTTCCACGCTAGCTCCAAACACGGTTGATCCAAAAGTTGTACAACAGCGAGACGCCAAATCAAAGTTGTACCAGAAACGGCACTTTGATCAGACAACACGTCCCTTACCGGAGCTTTCCCCAGGAGACCCTGTACTTGTGAGGGATGAACGGGAGACCGGGTGGAAGCATCCAGGTGTGGTGATCCGCCAAGTCGCACCAAGGTCATACCTGGTCAAAACTCCAAGCGGAGTACTGAGACGTAACCGCAAGCACCTTAGACGCAGTGTGCAGCTGCTGCCAGTGAGCCGAGGCAGACGGTCGAGACCAGAGAGTTGACCAGTGGATCGATGACGCCCGACGAGGTTCAACAGCCGCAGCAGTCCCAGGATTCACCTTCAGCGCAAGAGTCAGCCCAGACAGGCAGACCATCTGAGTCGCAAGTACAGCCATACACTACTAGATCTAGCAGGGTGGTGATCAAGCCTGCAAGTTTCCAGTAATTCGAGGACCTGATCTTCGTTGTGGTGTAGTTATCCGTGTATGGTAAACATACACGTGGAGTCGCATTTTTTTTTTTGTTGCGATAGATTGGTTTCTGTATAGTAATAGCTGGGAGCTTGTGGTTTTAGGTTCAAGTTCATTCTTTTATTATGATTAAACAGACGCTTTGCTGATTCCCTGATCATTATTGATAGAGACGCTTTGCTGATTCCCTGATCATTATTGATAGAGACGCTTTGCTGATTCTCTGATCATTATTATATAGACGCTTTGCTGATTCCCTGATCATTATTGATAGAGACACTTTGCTGATTCTCTGATCATTATTGATAGAGACGTTTTGCTGATTCCCTGATCATTATTGATAGAGACGCTTTGCTGATTCCCTGCTCATTATTGATAGAGACGCTTTGCTGATTCTCTGATCATTATTGATAGAGACGCTTTGCTGACTCCCTGATCATTATTGATAGAGACGCTTTGCTGATTCTCTGATCATTATTGATAGAGACGCTTTGCTGACTCCCTGATCATTAGTGATAGAGACGCTTTGCTGATTCTCTGATCATTATTGATAGAGACGCTTTGCTGGTCGTATAAAACTTGAACACTTCCGTTTCGGTTCGATCTCGGAAAGATTCGGTTTCGTTCGTTAGATAAGAATTTGATTTTGTTCCGTTTAAAATAAGTTTTTAAGTCCAAGGGGTAGGTGTCATATAATGAAGCATATTGGTCTATGAGAGACAGCTCCTGTATAGTGGTTGTCGCTCTCCGGTGATTATTTTCCTTGGAGACTGCTCATGCTCAGAGAGTAAATAAAGTAGCGTGTTTGCCGCCAAGTTACGAAATGGCTTCCCTGTATATTGTGAGTGCATGTTTGTTTTGAATCCAAGTCCATCCAGGCCACATAGAAGTGGAAACACGACAATCACTAGCGGACATCAGTGTCGTCAATCTCAATAGTATGGCGATCCGATTCTTTTATTTGCTGCTGTCTATTCTTCGTTTATGTGTGTGTATGGGAAATTAATTTCGAGCGTACGTACACACAAAGAAGTATTTCATTACTAGTGCGCATAGAGCTTGCTAATGTGACAGTAAGCGCATATTTAGCGTTTTTGTTTTGACAGAGGCAAGCATCAAGATTAAATCTTTCTGGTCTGAAAGGGATTATGGGAAGGAAAGTCTATCAAGCATGTTTATGAATATTAATTTGCTTGTTATACAATAATTATATCAGTACATGTGTCAAAGCAGGGGAAATTTATGGAGTGGGTACATATATATGTAGTCAAGTTCGCTTATAACAAGGTTGGATATAACAAAGCTTTAGGGGAGGTCCCGGCCAGATCTGTTCTTTGTCTTTGTTAAATTAATCCGCTTATGACAAGGTTGGATATAACATTTCGAATATAACAAATGTTTTTCAGTAACCGCGGCCCTGCCGAATCCGGTTATAACAAACCTTTACATTTTTAGCAGCAAAGACCAAAACAGGAGAATGCTCCATTTTCACAGAATTTGCATGCTGTTGTTTGCCTACTTAAAACTGGCGGTGTATCCAGACTTTTCGTCCGTTTTGCTTTGTCACGTTATGGTCTCGTAATATCGCGCTTCCTCGTACATTACTGCATCTAGAAGTACTGAACATTTTGATCGTGGTCTTGTAGACTATTTATAGAAGAGACTCTTCAGGATTGGACGCGGTGGAGCGCTTTCAATTTCATGCACATAACATCTTAGGCAGCCAGGAATCAAACTCTGGCAGTGAAATAACTTGGTAAATTTTACGTCATGTCTGCGCAAACCTCATTGCAGAAAGTACTCGAGGTCGGATGGGTACGGTGCATATACCACAGTGCACGATGTTCACATTCCAGCCGCTCCGTGCAGGTGACACACACACACACACACACACCCACACACACACACACACACACACACCTATAGCACTAATTCAGCAAAATAAATCCTTGCTAAGTTACTAAGCAATACCTTAATTTGTGATACTTTAATGTTGATCTTTATACCCAGTGTAAGATAAAGCCAACAAATTTGCGTGGCACGGTCTTGAATGTTATCCGTGATTGTGTTTTTCAAAGGACAATCCCTACGTTGAGGACAGCTCCAGAACTGGGAAAAAGGGTATCTACTGTTTGATATGCGATGACGATGTGTATACAAGGGAAGTAACCGCGCTGTGCAAGGATTGCCAACAGATGTTCTGCAGTTCGTGTCGAAAATCGCACACCAGGATTTCGGCTGCAAGAAACCACGAATGGCTCGATATTATACAGGGTGAGTCGAATGACAAAATACTGTATTGCAGGAATAAGTTTAAAGACGTAATTATTAGAGCAAACTTCATACACAAAGGTCTAGAGAGAAGAGGTCGGAGATTTCAAGCAAGTCATCAGAAAGGTCTGCGTGTATTTACAGATATTCAGTGTACAGTCAGTGTCTCATAAAGTGAGAGTTACTGTTATTTTTGTATACACACACGCATCCACGCACACACACACACATACACACACACACACGCACATTTTAAAATCTCTTCTTTTCGTAGAATCGACTTTTTAGGATGGGTCGTCGCTGAGCGAATTCATATGCGTGCCCATGACGACATAGGCGAGCAGATCTAACAATCTGACAGCTAAAATAACCAGGTAAAAATTACGTCATGTCTAGTTATGCTAACCTGGCTGCTGAACGTACTTTTGTCGGGAAGCGCCGTACATATATAAACAGAAGTTAAATCCTCTGTTTGGTGCTGACACCGCACCTCAGTCACAAGACGACCATGGGTCCGGACAGAAACAAGTATAGGAGCAAAATAATAAGGAGAGGCCTGGTGTTATCTAACATCATTTTTTCATTTATTTAATTTCACAAGGCGAGATTTCGGTCAAGAGACCTTCCTCAGGCCTGTACCACAAGGGCAGCAACCATGTAGACTCGAAACTATACAAATGAAGTGGGGGGGGGGGGGGGGGAGGCAATTCTAATGAGTAAGGTGTTCAACGTATGTTTTGCATACTAGACATTACTGGGGACATTACTGTACAGTTGTTCGGGCTTTCTTTTGATGGATGTGCCTCCCGAGCCTTTTTCGGTCCTTGCGACCTTGCGACCGTTTTTAAGTCCCTTCCATTTATAGAAGGGACTTTTTAGCGATGGGAATAATTTAATAGCATGTCCATGATGTCAAAGGCGGGCAGGCTAAACCTCTAACAATTGAAGTAACAAGATAAAAATTACGTCGTGTCTAGTTACGCTAACCTCGCTGCTGAAAGTACATTTGGCGCGAAGCGCCGCATGTGCGTATGTATGTGCGTATGTGCGTATGTATGTATGTATGTATGTATGTATGTATGTATGTATGTATGTATGTATGTATGTATGTATGTATGTATGTATGTATGTATGTAAGTATGTATGTGTGTGCGTGTGTATGTAAACAAGAGAATCTCCGACATTTCTGTACACACAAGCTTGAAACTTGGCGAAATACTTTCTTAAGTGGGTGGCTAAGACAGCCTGCGAGCATATTGTAATCGAATGTCTCATTGAAGACATAAACAGCCGTTTATTGGAAGTCGGTCGACCCAGATTAGAGTCCGTAATTTTTGTCATATTTACTTGAACTGTTGCAGATAGCTAGTTAAAAGAAAGACATTGGATGAGTTCGTTAGCCAGCTTTGTATCCCTTCAACTTTTTTAGTAAAAATTAATTCTTTTCAGAAAAAAATTAATACACTAAAAAATTTTACTTCTAGAGAAAGTCAGACAGTGGCGGCGACGTAAAAGAGGCAACTCCGTCACCACGCAGACACCGACATAATACTCTAAATATGACGTCATTCTCTCTCTCTCTCTCTCTCGCGCGGCTCTCTCTCTATCTCACATACAAACATGCGCGCATCTCCAGAAGGGATAGATCCTCATGCGCCCTTCAGGCACATGAGGATCTATGCCTTTTGGAGTTGTTTGGAGCGCGCGCCCGCGCACGCACTAACAGTCACACACACATCGACGCGCTTTCACAAGAGCATGCAGGTGACCCGTGTACTTACTGAGTATATCATGTAGCTAGGTAAAGTCCACCGACTTTCACAAAAAATAGCAAGAATAAAATTGTACCGTGAAGTTTTAGTTTTGTCACCATGTTCTCAATCTTATGAAGCGAAAGCGAACTCATATCACGTAAAATATAAAATTACGTAAAAACTAAAACTTACGTCATGGCAAATGACGTTTGACAAATCAATGACGCGTATGTCATGAGCCCCTCATAGAACTCACTGACGCATTGGCAGATCTGCGAGAATTTTTCAATAGAGTTTATTCAACATCAGAATCTGGTCAAAGACAAAAGTTAGAGACCATTGACAGCGAGGACAGCTCTCATATAGAAGGGACCTTGTGGGTTATGGTTCATCCTATCTTGTTTTTTGTTGACCGCCCAAGTATAGTCTGATTTATATAATTTACCTTAATCTACTTTGATTATAAGGGAAAGTGTGTGTCCCCTTGTCTATACTTATTTATTTACATATTTATTTTAGTTACTTATTTATTTATTTAGTTAGGTGGTTAGTTAATCACTCCACCCACCCCCCACCCCCACCTTTTTTAAAATCCCTTCTATTTATAGAAGGGACTTTTAGGACTAGGTCGCGGTGGGGAAAATTTAATAGCATGTCCATGATGTCAAAGGCGGGCAGGCTAAACCTGTAACAATTGAAGTAAATGTATGTATGTATGTATGTATGTATGTATGTATGTATGTATGTATGTATGTATGTATGTATGCTTGTGCGTATGTATGTAAACAAGAGAATCTCCGATATTTCTGTACACATAAGCTTGAAACTTGGCGAAATACTTTCTTAAGTGGGTGGCTAAGAGAGCCTCCGAGCATATTGTAATTAAATGTCTCATTTAATACATAAACAACCGTTTATAGGAAGTCGGTTGACCACGATTAGAGTCCGTAATTTTTGTTATTTTTACTTGTAATTTTGGATATAGCTAGTTTGGATAAAGACATTGGATGAGTACGTTAGCCAGCCTTGTATCTTTTAAGATAAGAAAAGATAGAACTTTATTGCCATATGTAATAATACATTAGGAAATCGCTTCAATATCTTTAGAAAAAATATTCTTTTCAGAAAAGAATTAAAACAGTAAAAAAAACCTTGACTACTAGAGAAAGTCAGACAGTGGCGGTGACGTAAGAGAGGGAACTCCGTCACCACGCAGACATTAACATAATACTCTAAATATGACGTAATTCTCTCTAGCGCGCCGAAGTCTCTCTCTCTCTCTCTCTCTCTCTCTCTCTCTCTCTCTCTCTCTCTCTCTCTCTCTCTCTCTCTCTCACACACACACACAGACATGATTGCATCTCCAAGAGGCATAGATCCTCATGCGCCCGGAAAGCACATGATGATCTATGTCTCTTGGAGATGTTTGGAGCCCGCGCGCATGCACGCACTAACGCGCACACACACACACACACACACACACACACACACACACACACACACACACACACACACACACACACACACACACACACACACACACACACCGTCGCGCTTTCAGAAAGCATGCAGGTGGCCCGATATAGCTAACTTGAAGAAAGACATTGGATGAGTTCGTTAGCCAGCTTTGTACCCTTTCAACTTCTCCAGCAAAAATTAATTCTTTTCAGAAAAAAATTAAAACAGCAAAAACAAAAAACAAAAAACAAAACTTGACATCTTGAGAAAGTCAGACAGTGCCGGTGACGTAAAAGAAGCAACTCCGTCATCACGCAGACATACTCTAAATATGACGTAATTCTCTCTCTCTCTCTCTCTCTCTCTCTCTCTCTCTCTCTCTCTCTCTCTCTCTCTCTCTCTCTCTCTCTCTCTCTCTCTCTCTCTCTCTCTCTCTCTCTGTGCCTGTCTCTGTGTCTGTCTCTCTGTCTGTGCCTCTCTCTCTCTCATTCTCTCTCTCTCTCTCTCTCTCTCTCTCTCTCTCTCTCTCTCTCTCTCTCTCTCTCTCTCTCTCTCTCACACACACACATATGCGCGCATCTCCAAAAGGAATGGATCCTCATGTGCCCGGAGGGCGTATAGACATCTGTGCCTCTTGAGGATGTTTGGAACGCGCGCATGCACCTACGCACACGCACACGCATATGCATACACACACATCGACGCGCTTTCAGAAGAGCACGCAGGTGTACTTAGTATAGCATGTAGCTACGTAAAGTGAACCTGATTTCACACAAGCTATAGCAAGACTGAAATTGTACCGTGAAATTCTAGTTTTGTCACCATTTTCGCAAGTCTTTAAGCGAAATAGAAACTCATATAACGTTAAATATAAAATTACGTAAAATCAAAACAAGATGGATGAACCATATTCCACAAAGTCCCTTCTATATGAGAGCTGTCTTCGTTGTCAAGGGTCTCTACCTTTTGTCTTTGACTTGATTCTGATGTTGAAATATCTCCTTCTGAAAAAGTCTCGCTGATGTGCCAATGCTTCAAAGTGAACTCTAGAAGTGGCGCGCGCAGTGCACACGGGTCATTGGTTTGTCAAACGTCATTTGTCATGACGTATTTTTTGTTTTTACGTAATTTTGTCTTTAACGTGATATGAGATTCGCTTTCTCTTCAAGACTTGGGAAAATGTTGACAAAACTAGAATTTCACGGTACAATTTCAGTCTTGCTATAATTTGAGTGAAATCAGGCTGACTTTACCTAGCTACATGCTATACTATGTACACCTGCATGCTCTTGTGAAAGCGATTCGATTTGTGTGTATGCGTGTGCGTGTGCGTATTTGCACCGCGCGCTGCAAACATCATCACAAGGCATAGATGTTCATGCGCCCTCCGAGCACCTGAGGATCTATACCTCTTGGAGATACGCGCATATGTTTCATTGGTTTGTCAAACGTCATTTGTCATGACGTATTTTTGTTTTTAGGTAATTTTATATTTAACGTGATATGAGTTTCGCTTTCGCTTCAAGACTTGCGAAAATGATGACAAAACTAGAATTTCACGGTACAATTTCAGTCTTGCTATAATTTGTGTGAAATCAGGTTGACTTTACTTAACTACATGCTAAGTACACCTTTAAGCTCTTCTGAAAGCGCGTCGATGTGTGTGTTTGCATGTGCGTGTGCATGTGCGTGAGGGAATGCGCGTGCTCTAAACATCATGAAGAGCAATTGTTGTTAATGCGCCCTCCGGGCACATGAGGATCTGTGCCTCTTGGAGATGCGCGCATATGTGTCAGAAAGAGCGAGAGAGAGAGAGAGAGAGAGAGAGAGAGAGAGAGAGAGAGAGAGAGAGAGAGAGAGAGAGAGAGAGAGAGAGAGAGAGATGATGATGATGATGATGATGAAACGTTTTTTATTCAGGATAAAAAAGTTTTAGGCATAGCAATGCCTATCTTCCAAACTGTCCTGCTACTCTACACATATAAAAATACATCAGACGATACAGCAAAAGAAAAAAAACATATATAAGTAAAAAGACCCATCCCTCCCCTCCCACACCATCAGAGAAAATTTATATATATATATATATATATATATATATATATATATATATATATATATATATATATATATATATATATATATATATATATATATATATATATATATATATATATATATATATATAATATATAAAATATAAAATAAAATACAAAATCAAATTAAAACAATATATATACTGGTAAGAACCTGACATGTTAATGCAGACAGTCGAACTATTACATAACCTGCAGCAATCTGCTGTGCTGGAGCAACATACTATGCAGAAAGATAGAACATTCACAACGACAGCAGATATTTATCGACGCGAGCTCTGAAGATAGATAACTTTGAAATAGTCTTTAAATGAGAGGGTAAATTTTTCCATGACTTAGCACCTGAAAATGATATGCTAGATTTGAAGATGTCGATTCTCGGTTTTGGGAGATGGAGTAAGCTGTTCCTCGTGTTCTCTCTATTCGTGTGGGAAAATAGCTCACGGAGAATGGGAGGGGCGGCATCGTTTAGAATTTTTTTTGCACAAGTAAGCATCTATTAAGTTCCTATTGTTTACTCAGTGGTAGGATATTAAGGGCCTTCTGTCTTTCATCAGTAGGGGACGAACCAGGAAGAATAAGCTTAATACCTCGCCGTTTTGACACTTGCTCTATGGACTGAGAGTGAAGGGACAGCTCAAGGGGTTGCAAACCACGTTGATGCTTTTGGCGTGTCGTCACCAACATACTTTTCGTTTTAGGAATACTAATAATCATCTGATTTTCGTCACACCAAGTTGACACTTCATCTAAACTATGTTGGAGGACAGCGCTCACGGTTGAAACATTTTTATCAGATACATGTAATGATGTATCATCAGCAAATAGTTCACAGTTTGTGTCGGGATGTGATATTGACAGTGGAAGGTCATTTATAAAGATGTTGAATAATAACGGTCCTAGGGTGGATCCATGAGGAACACCATGGGTCACCAGTCCTTCCGCTGAGTATTTACCATTCAAGAACACTTTCTGCGTTCTGTCTAAGAGATAGGACGAGAGAAAAGCGACTGCATTTGAATCAATGTGATATAAAGGTAACTTCTTTAGTAAGATTGAGTGGTTAATGAGATCGAAGGCTTTTTCTAAGATCTAGAAATACTCCACCTGAAAGTTTGGACTCATTTATGGCAGTAAGCCATTTGTGGGTTATGAAAGTTAAGGCTGTCTGACACGAATGTTTAGGCCGAAATGCTGATTGTGCAGTACAAATAAGGCGGTTTTCCTTCAGGAATTGAAGTAAATGATTATGTATATGCTTTTCAAGTGGTTTGGACACTGCTGATAAGGTTGAAATTCATCGGGAAACATGCTCTTTTGAATCGAAAGGTTATATATTATAAAGGTTAACGATTCAACAATATAAGGGAGCGCAATTTTCAGGATTTTACTGCTAATACCGTCAACACCACAAGATGTTTTACTTTTCATGTTAATATAGATTTTCCTACATCAAGGACTGTCATTAGGGGAACTGAGAAAGTATTGCCAGCGTTTATCCGACTGTGCTGTTTCAATTGTTCTGAACATACGTATTCACCCGGCTCACTGGTGTTCGTCTGTGACAGGGTTTTAGCAATGTTAAGAAAGTGTTCATTAAATACATCAGCTGTAAGGTGCGGGGGACACTCGTTGATTTGCTAGATTGTCCTTTAGTAAAGGTGTTAATCACCTGCCACACGCTGCGTATGTCTTTGCCGCCCGCAATAATCTTTTCAGCATACTGCCTCTGTGATTTACGTACTAATGATTTAACTATGTTTCGTTGTTTTTTGTACTCGTCAAATTTCTTTTATTGTTTCAATAGATCTCTTAGTTCCATTGCAGTTTTAATCTCATCCGTCAGCCACTCAGGCACAGTGCGATGTTTAACACGCTTAGTGCGCCTCGGGGCATGTCTGTCAAGAACACCGAGGAACAACTTATACCAGTGGAACAGCGCTACATTGGGATCGTTATAGTTATACACATCGGAAAATGGCGTTTGGGAAAGGTCGTGCAAAAAAGCATCTTGGTTAAATTTTTTGAATGTTCTGTAGAGGATGGTTATATGCTCCTTATGAGGTTTCTTTGGCAACTTCGCAGATAATGAAAAACAAATAGGAAAATGATCACTGACAGAGATGCTGGGTACATAGACATTGCTAAGGGCACTGTCGTTGCTTGTATAAACATGGTTAATTAATGTGGATGAAGTAGCAGTGACCCTGGTGGGTGACTGAACTACTTGTGTAAGGCCTAAGAACGTTATCATGGATCTCCATGACGTGTTGCCAGGTTTCAATAAATCAACATTAAAATCACCGCGTATATTTATATCACCCTTGGAGTTTTGTACTTTGTCAACCATTACAACAAAATCATCTTGCCAGGACACTGTAGCTGCGGGGTTTCTGTAAATAAAACTTACGAAGGTCGGGATTGACTTGGCGGTTGCTTTTATCTCAAGCCACAGGCTTTCCACATGGGTGGATTCCAGGTCACATCGTCGTGTTACGTTGTTAGCAATAGTATTGTGAACATAAGCACAAATGCCAGTATGGCCAGAGAGAGAGAGAGAGAGAGAGAGATGATGATGATGATGATGATGAAACTTTATTTTTCAACGGTAAAAAGTTTTGACAGAAAACAAATCGTCATTTTACAAACTTGCCGTTGCTAACATCTACAGGATAAAAAAGAAGGGAAACTATAAAATATATATGTACATACAAAACCCAATAGCATCATTTTATACAGAAAAAATAATAATACTCATCACACACACATGCACAGACGCACGCACGCGCGCCGCTCACACATACATCCACACGCACAAACAAACACGAGCACACACACACACGCGCACACACATATAAAAACCATCTGTATGAAATACGTGAGGTACAGGAAATATTACAGTACCTGAGAAACGTACTAAGTCTGACTCATCAGGTAATCAAAAAGTTTTGTTTTAAAACTTCCTGTTGAGGTAATAGTTTTCAAATGTGCAGGGATGGAATTCCAAGCAAACGGACCAGAGAATGACATACTAGTTTTAAAAAGGTCAATTCTTGGCAGTGGTAGGGGTAAGGTATTGTTTCTTGAGGTCCGTTCACGTTCTTGGTGAGATATAAATTTAGTGGTTAGATACTGGGGTGTCATATTATTCAGTATCTTATGCATATAGACGCATTTGTTTAATGTAAGTTGCTGACGTAGACCGAGAATGTTTAAATATCTAAATTTGTCTGTGGTAGGGATGGGGCGTCTATCTATCATTTTTACAGCTCTTTTGTATATGGAGTTTAATCTCTTCATGTGGACATCACTGCAGCCGTCCCACACTGTGGAAACATAATCAACATGGGACTTTATATGAGCATGAAAAAACAATTTACGGGTATTTGTATCCGTTACATGTCTAAGCTGGGACAATAAGAAAGTGTTTTTAGCAATGGTCTTACAAACAGCATTTATATGGGTCTCCCAGCACAGTTGATCATCAACATGTATTCCTAAGAATTTACGCTCAGTGACTTGTTCAACAGGTTCAGCGTTTAATTGTAATTGTAATGGCTGTAGTCGGCGTTGATGTTTTTGCCGCGTGGCGATTAAGATACTCTTTGTTTTTGCTGGGTGAAGAACCATATGGTTCTGTCTACACCAGTCAGATACCTCATTGAGACTGCATTGTAAACTATGGCTAATGTCCGTCGTTTTTTTGCCAGAAACATGAAGACTCGTATCGTCAGCAAATAGATTACAATTAACGTCAGAATTAGTGATATGCAACGGTAGATCATTAATAAATAGTATGAATAGAAGAGGGCCCAAAATAGATCCCTGGGGGACGCCGTATTTTACATTTCCTTGCTTAGAGTATCTTCCATGGGCGTACACCATTTGTTTTCTGTCTTCGAGATATGATCGGAAGAATTCTATAGCGGTTGCGTCCAAGTGATAAACTGTTAGCTTATTTAGGAGAATGTCATGGTCCACAAGGTCAAACGCCTTTTTAAGGTCTAAGAAAACTGCTCCTGACATCAGGCTTTTATTGATTGATTCCAGCCAGCTGTCTACAATATGTGTCAGTGCTGACTGACAAGAATGTTTCGGTCTAAAACCAGACTGGTGAATATTAAGTAATTTACCTTTTTCCAGAAAATCAAGGAGATGTTTTTGAATGTGCTTTTCAAGGGGTTTTGACAAAGCTGACAGAAGGGAGATTGGACGATAGTTATTAATATCTTCAAGATCTTTTGATTTAGGGATTGGGATTACCTTTGCTTCTTTAAGAATGGTTGGAAATGTACTTTGCTTTATGCAGAGGTTGAAAATATATGTTAGTGATTCTACTGTATACGGTAATGAGATTGTTAGGGTTTCATTATCAATACCATCAATGCCAGCAGACTTTTTGTTGGGCATGCTAGAAATATATCTGCCGACTTCCGCAACTGTAATATCAGGGATGGTGAAAGTATTTGATATAGTTGTTTTTTTAAAGTGTTCTCTGAGAGAACTCGGCACTTCATACGGTTTACTGTTATTTGCAGCTGACAATGCCAATATTTCGGCTGTCGTTAAGAAATGGTTATTTAATATATCAGCTGACATATGAGATGGGATTTCGGGTGCTGATTTACCCTTTGTTATGACGTTCAGAGCTTTCCAAACAGATGCCGTGTCCTTTTTGTCTCGAATCATTTGTTGGAAAAAAGACTTCTTAGACGCTCTAACTAAATATTTGACACGATTGCGTTGTGTTTTGTATTCTTCGTACTTTTGCTCTTTTTTCAGTTTGTCTCTAAATGACATGGCCTGCTTGATATCCGCTGAGAGAGAGAGAGAGAGAGAGAGAGAGAGAGAGAGAGAGAGAGAGAGAGAGAGAGAGAGAGAGAGAGAGAGAGAGAGAGAGAGAGAGAGAGAGAGAGAGAGAGAGAGAGAGAGAGAGAGAGAGAATGAGAATTACGTTATATTTAGAGTATCAGTGTCTGCGTGGTGACGGAGTTGCTTCTCACGTCGCCGGCATTGTCTGACTTTCTCTAAAAGTGAAGTTTTTAAAAATTTTATTTACTGTTTTATTTTTTTCTGAAAAGAATTAAATTTTTACTAAAACGTTGAATGGATACAAAGCTGGCTAACGAACTCATCCAATGTCTTTCTCCAAATTAGCTATATGCAAAAGTTTAAGTAAATAATGACCAAAATTACTGACTCTAATCTGGGTCAACCGACTTTTTCAATGAGACATTCAGTTACAACATGCTCGGAGGCTCTCATTGCCACCCACTTAAGAAAGTATTTCGCCATGTTTCAAGCTTGTATGTACAGAAATATTGGAGATTCTCTTGTTTACATACATACGCACATACATACGCACAAACGGCGCTTCGCGCCAAATATACGTTCAGCAGCGAGGTTAGCGTAACTAGACATGACGTAATTTTATCTTGTTACTTCTTGTTACTTGTTACTGCCCACCTTTGACATAATGGACATGCTAATAAATTCGTCCCACCGCGACCCGTCTTAAAATGTCCCTTCTATAAATCTCTCGGCTTGACTTCGCGAACGAAGATTTTATAGGAGTTGCCCACGACGTCTGCAGGCTTGTTCGTGGCTGCGGAGGCCAATCCGGGACAGGCAGGTTCGACCGCAGTGGCTGAAGGGGAAGGTATGGCCAGGGTTCTGAGTTGCGGCATCTCTGTTTTTCTCCTGAGCCGCTTGTCCTTAAGGCTAGCTCTGCGAGAGTCCTCAAAGGAGACAGCTGCCTTGTAAATGGTGGAGCGCCAGGTGTCACGGTCCACAGCAAGCGAGGACCACTGGTGGTGGTCGATTTGGCAGGCACTAAGTGACTTCTTGAGACAGTCTTTGTATCTCTTCTTTGGTGCCCCTCTGTCACGGTGTCCAGTAGCAAGCTCGCCGAACAGGGTGATCTTTGGTAGGCGATGATCCTCCATCCTGAAGACATGCCCCGCCCAGCGGAGCTGTGTCCGCAGCAGCAAAGCCTCGATGCTCACAGTTTCAGCCTGTTCAAGGACCTCGACGTTGGTGACATAGTCACTCCAGTGAATGCCCAGGATGGTACGCAGGCAGCGCTGGTGGAAGCGTTCGAGGAGTCGTAGTTGGCTGCGGTAGAGGGCCCAGGACTCGGAACCATACAGCAGGGTGGTGAGGACCACAGCTCTGTACACGCTGATCTTGGTGCCTGTTTTCAGCTGTTGATTGTGCCACACCCGCTTGAAAAGTCGCCCGAAAGCGCTGTTCGCTTTTGCCAGCCTGCTGTCAAGCTCCTTGTCCAGCTGGGCGTCCGACGTGATAATGCAGCCAAGGTAAGTAAACTGGTGCACTGACTTTAGTTCAGACTCGCCAATGGTGATGTGAGGAGGGCGATACACTGTCTTGGGTGCCGGCTGATGGAGGACCTCTGTCTTTTTCAGACTGACCTCGAGTCCAAAGAGCTGGGCAGCGTCTGCAAAGCAGGACGTGATGCGCTGCAGGGTTCTCTCTGTGTGTGCAACGAGGGCAGCGTCATCAGCAAAAAGCAGCTCGCGAATCAGTTGGTCTAGGGTTTTCGTGTGGGCCTGCAGTCGTCTGAGGTTGAACAGGCTGCCATCGAGACGATACCTGATGTACACTGCATCGTCATCATCGAGGTCTACTGTGGCCTGCTTCAACATCATGCTAAAAAAGATGGTGAAGAGGGTCGGTGCCAGCACGCAGCCCTGCTTTACGCAGTTGAGAATAGGGAATGGTTCTGAGAGGACATTGTTGAGTCTGACCTGGCCTTGCTGGTCCTCGTGTAGCTGGACAATCATGCTGAGGTACTTTAGGGGACAGCCAAGTCGCTCCAGGATCTGCCACATGCCTTGCCTGCTCACAGTGTCGAACGCTTTTGTTAGGTCGACAAATGTTACGTACAGCCCTTTGTTCTGCTCGCGGCACTTCTCCTGAAGCTGTGTCAGCACAAAGACCATATCGGTGGTGCTCTTGTTTGCTCTGAAGCCACACTGGCCCTCTGGGAGGTGGTCTTCAGCGATGGCAGGTACCAGCCGATTCAGGAGCAGCCTTGCAAGAATTTTCCCAGCAATGGACAGCAGGGTAATTCCCCGATAGTTGGAACAGTCAGACTTCTCACCTTTGTTCTTGTACAGGGTGATAACGACAGCATCACGGAGATCCTTTGGTAGTGTTCCTTCCTCCCAGCAGCAGAGAAAGAGGTCATGGAGCTTGTTGTGCAGTGCTGTGCCTCCATGTTTCCAGATCTCTGGCGGTATTCCATCAATGCCTGCTGCTTTGCCACTCTTGAGCTGGCGGATGGCTGTGAGGGTCTCTTCAGCGGTGGGCGGTTCGTCCAATTCAACCTTTACTGGGAGTTGTGGGGTTTGTAGGACGACTGCTTCTTGAACAGTGCGCTCAGCGCTGAAGAGGCTCTGAAAGTACTCCGACCAGCGGTTCAAGATGGAGGTATTATCTGTGAGGAGTGCCTGACCATTCGCGCTTCGCAGGGGACTTTGTACCAGGTGTCTGGGGCCATACACTGCTTTCAGTGCTTCGTAGAAGCCCCTGTAGTCACCATTGTCAGCGCAAAGCTGGGTCCTCTGTGCAAGTCTGGTCCACCACTCATTCTGGAGATCTCTGAGCTTGCGCTGGAGACTGCTGCAGACGAGGCGGAAGGCAGACTTCTTCACAGGGCAGGAAGGCTGGGCTAGGTGGGCCTGATGGGCGGCTCTTTATTTTGCTAGGTGTTCCTGGATCTCTACATCGTTCTCGTCAAACCAGTCTTTGTTCTTCTTTCTAGCGAAACCCAGGACTTCTGCAGAGGATTTTGCAATAGCAGTTTTCAGTTGTTCCCAAAGTGTTTCAGGGGAGGAGTCTGCTGGGTCCGCTGTGTCTTTGAGCCTGCGCTGTAAATCTGTCTGAAAGGCAGCTTTCACGTCGTCACGCTGAAGGCTGGCAACATCAGGCTTTTTCTTGGGGGGCCCCCATTTCTTGGGTTTTGGCTTGACGTGGAGCCTGAGTTTGCAGCGGACAAGGCGGTGGTCAGTGTGGCACTCTGCGCTGGGCATCACTCTGGTGAGGAGGACGTCACTGCGGTCCCTCTGACGCACTAGGACATAGTCGATGAGGTGCCAGTGTTTGGAGCGAGGATGCATCCAGGTGGTCTTCCTTCTATAAATAAAAGAGACTTAAAACTAGGACATGACAAATGAAGTTGGACAAACCAATGCCGCGTATGCACTGCGCGCGCCCCTTATAGAGTTCACAATGACGCATTGGCACATCTGCGAGGCTTTTTCAAAATAAGATATTTCAACATCAGAATCAAGTCTAAGACAAAAAGTAGAGACCCTTGACAGCGAAGACAGCTCTCATATAGAATAACTTTGTGGGTTATGGTTCATCCCATCTTGTTTAATTCTCTTCTATTTATAGAAGGAACTTTATAGGACGGGTCGCGGTGAGGCGAATTTAATAGCATGTCCATGATATCAAAGGCGGGAAGGCCTAAACCTCTCACAACTGAAGTAACAAGATACAAATTACGTCATGTCTAGTTACGCTAACTTCGCTGCTGAACGTACATTTGGCGCGAAGCGCCGTATGTGCGTATATTTGTGTGTGCGTATGTAGGTAAACAAGAGAATCTCCGATATTTCTGTACACACAAGCCTGAAACTTTCTTAAAGGGGTGGCTAATAGAGCCTCCGAGCATATTGTAATTGACTGTCTCATTTAAGACATGGGAAGTCGGTTGACCCAGATTAGAGTCCGTAATTTTTGTCATATTTATTTGAGATTTTGGATGTAGCGAATTTGGATAAAGACTTTGGATGATTTTGTTAGCCAGCTTTGTATCCTTTCAGTTTCTTTAGTAAAATTTAAATCTTTTCAGAAGCGAATTAAAACAGTAAAAAAACCCTTGACTTCTAGAGAAAGTCAGATAGTGTCGGTGATGTAAAATGAGGTAACTCCGTCACCACCACGCAGACGTTGACATAATACTCTAAATATGACGTAATTTAATTCTCTCTCTCTCTCTCTCTCTCTCTCTCTCTCTCTCTCTCTCTCTCTTTCTCTCTCTCTCTCTCTCTCTCTCTCTCTCTCTCTCTCGCGTAATTTAATTCTCTCTCTCTCTCGTAATTTAATTCTCTCTCTCTCTCTCTCTCTCTCTCTCTCTCTCTCTCTCTCTCTCTCTCTCTCTCTCTCTCTCTCTCTCTCTCTCTCTCTCTCTCTCTCTCTCTCTCTGTGCGGGCTCTCATTCACTCGATTCAGAGAGGTAGTGTTTCTGTTGCGATGGTGCATTTGTCGTTTCCAATGATTTTTTCAGTTACGTAGACTTCGATGTATGAGATGAGAAATTGACTGCAGTGCAGAAAGTGGGTATACATACCAATGTTCTGTTTCAATGATGGAAGACTGTGCGTGTTTCCGAGGGGTAAAGGATCAAAGGTCAAACTAGGCAGCGTGGATTTGCTTTGCACGCACGCCCTAGTTGCACTACTGTACGCACGATCGTTACTAGTAAATAGGAACCCGCATTGTGATTTTGACAGCATAGCGAGTATAGGAGGTTTATTCTAATTCCTCGTGAACCATTACGTCAAAGGGATACCGGAGACCATCAGTACACGTGTACACTGACACGTGTGTACACCACAAAGATGACCTCGTGACCTGCAGTATTGCAGTACACGGATAATCGACCGGGTTGTACCTTGTGATGTAGGCTCATAAATATGCATATTAATTCAAAACGAGGCCGATGCAGACGATAAATCAGCGACTCGTGTACAAAACAATAACCCTCCAAACGATGAATTTCGACATTTGGCATTGTACTTACATCATAAAGCTCTAAGATAGTACACAAAGGACCCATACACATACTGTCAGCAGTATCTGTTGCAGACAGTTTTCTGATTGTGTTGAGATCCTTGATCCTGGGGAATATAACTTAAAGCCCACGAGAGTGAGATTCTCAAAATCACATAAACTCCGATGTAAGAATCTATTTATTTTACTTATCCTTTTCTGTGCATGAATCCGATAATTTTTTTTTATTAGTTGGTTTTCGGCACACACATAACCACAACACAGCCGTCATTGTGTCTTGGCAAAGATTTTGACGTAATATACTTTGTAATGTGACGTCAATATTTTGGATGCCAGACAAATGTTCCTACATGATGATGTAATAGCGCAATTCAGGTCGCCAAAGTGCCAGTCGTCACTCTGAAATGATGTCATTGCGCGTGAGCAAAAGGTAGGTCAAGTTTCAATATTGCGTGTGCACGTACCGTTTTGTTAGAGTCCGAAATAGTTCAGGCGGTTAAGCGTCGGAGCAGGAGAGCGAAGGGAATCGCCGGGTTGTGGGTTCGAATCCCCGTCCTGGCACCGGTAGCTGGACTCGCAATCCAGGGGGAAAACACGGGCTTGTTCAATAACATGTCCGTTGAAAGGTCCTGGTAAATCAAAGTGGCACAGTTGGAGTGCGCCTGAGTTGATCAGTGTTCAGGTCGTACTCCATAGGCAATAGATTTCCCTGACCCCCATAACCCGCCCGACAGGGCCGTCCATAATCACTTCGGTGCCATGGACGTTAAACCCGAACTAACCAAAACCGTTTTGTTGACCAGACTTTCTGCAAGACAATTTTGTGCACACTTGACCGTTCACGTAATAGAGATGTATCACACGTGTGGCACAGCTTTTCCGCTCAAAGGCAGCAAAGAAGGAGGTGTGTAAGAAAAAACAGAATTGCATCTTGACAATTAATTACCTGTTTCCAACCAATAACGCGTATGCACTGTGCCCCTTATAGAGCTAACTGACGCATTGGCGAGTCTGCTAGGCTTTTCAATAAAAGATATTTCAACATCAGAATCCGGTCAAAGACAACAGAGAGACCATTGAAAGCGAGGACAGCTCACATATAAAAAGGACTTTGTGGGTTATGGCTCTCAAATAGAAGAGACTTTGTGGGTTATGGTTCTCATCTTGTTTAAACTGCTGCTGCTGTTGTTTTGGAAGTTTTGCTGTTGTTTTTCTTCTTTGTTTTCCGGTTGAGTGTGTATTTCTTTTCGTTTGTTATCTTTGATACCTTTGAAAGTAATAACCGAAAAAAATATTTTAAAAAATCAATTGTTCTCAACAGACTCAACATACTGTCAGCCAAGCAATTCATATGAACCAGTACGCATCGGCGACACCGATACAGAAGAAACGTCTAAGAACAAGCTCGAAGAATTAAATTCAGCATATAACGCTGAACCGTCACAAATCGGAGATTATGACAGCCCATCGCGAGATGACCAGATTCAGCCGATAGGAGCAAATAGGAACTGCATTTCCTTTGGGTACATTGTTATGGCGCCGCCAAATAAAAAACCGTTCAATATCTCGACTTCCCCAACATATCCTGTAAGATCCTTTAACGAACGCTTGTACCCCAGCTCAAGTCCGTCCCTTAATACACCCCCACGACCAAGACATCGACCAGTAGATAACGCCCAAGAGGTTTATGATGACTTGCCGGATAACAGTGAATGCGACAGCGAAGAAAGCGAATGTGACGAACCACTCACGTTCCCTGTTTATGAGAACATAGACAAGGAGAAGCGAGGAGACAAGAAGACGCAACAAGAACCCCCACCCATACCGCCCAGAACATATCAATACGAACTCCAGGATGATTCAGATGTGTACGACATTTTCTATGAAGAATGCTTATCAACTTATAACACCCACCATGCCTTACACGTCAAGTCTACGGCTTCAGAACGTACACCAGTTGCAGGTCCGCCTTTGCCTGTATCAAGCACTATACCTGAGTTGTCCCGCAGCATATCTTTGCCGTCTCTTTGTTCCCCCCCACGCCCAGTGGCACGCGCAAATCCTGATGACGACGCGTCTGATGGGATCTATGATGAAATAGATCCTAACATAATTTCACAACCGCGGCTCCAGTTCACGTGTTCCCGCCGGGATGTCCAGGCCCTTTGTGTGCTTCCTGGTGGCTCAATTGCCATGGTCAGCAAAAGGATCAAGGTGAGGTGGTTATAAGGTCGGTGTCAGCTCGTAAATCATGTAGAACTGCGTGTTTTGGTCTAGTGGGTCAGCTCGCTAGACACACAGGAAATTAGCCGAACAAATGTGGTAATTGTGATGTTTCCAGTGCACCCGTCTTAATTTAAATGGAATTGGTAGAGGGGAGAGGGATGGGAGATGGGGTGGGGTGGTGTGGGGACGAGACAGGGTGTGGGGTGTGGGGGGGGGGGTGTGTGGAGAGTGTGCGTGTGTGTGTGTGTGTGTGTGTGTGTGTGTGGGGGTGGTGTTGGAGGGGGTGGGGTGGGGCGGGGGGGGGGGGGTGTGTGTTAAGATATTGTGTTGTGTGACACGTGTATTCAAACACCAGTATTGTGTCATTGGCTCAGAAGATTTCGATGTTCTAATTCTCATAGGATTCACTAAAATCCCCGCGGATTATTTTCTGATAGGAATTTTGATGATTTTAAAGGTATAATACAGGTACAGGGGAGGAACGGGGAGGGGGGGGGGGGCGGATCGTAGTGGTTCCGGAACGCTTCGACCCAAAAATGTGTAAAATGCTATAACAAAGTCCCTTTTGGGGTGTTTAACCCTCCCCCCCCCCCCGCTCCATATTTTATTTGGATATTTTAACGAATGGCGAGAGTGTTGCACACACACATGCCTTCTTCCTCTACACCCCCCCCCCCACACACACACACACACTCTGTTGTTTGATTTTTCGGCCAGCGGAAGAAGGTCTAGCGTCGGGGGGACCTTTCAGTTGTGTCAGGTTGAATATCCCAAACGCAAAGTTACCCCCCCCCCTCCCCCCCCCCCACACGCACTCGAGGTAACTGATCAGCCCCTTAGGTATGTTATTGTTCATTACTGCGAATTGTCCAGCGTTTATTTTTAGTTAGCTAGAGATTGAAATATTTTAGTGTGTTTGTGCGTGTGTGTTTGTACGTGCGTGTGCGTGTGTGTGTGTATGTGTGTTTGTGCGTGTGCGTGTGCGTATGTGTGTGTGTGTGTGTGTGTGTGTGTGTGTGTGTGTGTGTGTGTGTGTGTGTGTGTGTGTGTGTGTGTGTGTGACAGAGGTTTCCTCGCCTAGCACGGGACACTTTTCCCAACAGAATCACCGTGTTTGATCAGAGCGGCAAGAAGCAGTTGAACTGCACCTCGAACGCGTATATGATCTCCTTGGCCTGGTTTGGTGGCTACAGTGAGCTGATTCTGGCCAACAGAGAAAACTCAAAGGTCTATCGAAAGTGCCTGCAGAGGTAAGGCGATCATGTAACTTGTTGGTACCAGTTGGCTGTGCCGCATGGGCGAGAGCTCGCCAGGTGGTATCTGCGTGTGGGTTCATAGACCATTCGACAGTTTCAGATTGTATAATGTTAGCTGCTTTGTTCACTTTTCAGCTGGATTAGTTGTGTGAGAATCGTGACAAAAAAATGACGAGGGGGAATATGGAAGAGAGAGTAGTGGAATGTTTGCTGGTTTAAGGGGTTTCTTGGTTGTTGTTCTTTGCAGCGCTCCAGCGTGTCTTCTTCTCTCCCTCCATGTGTGTGAGTGTGTGCATGTGTGGGGCGAGGGGGTTGGGGGGTGGGGGTGGGTGGTGGGTGGGCGGGAGGAGGATGGACTGAGGGGGCTAAATGGCTGGTAAGATAGTTAAGTGGCTAAATATTTTGTGTGCTCCATATTACAGAAAGACAATCAAAGAGATCACCTACCTGAAACTGTCACAACCTGTGGTGTCCAAACCCGTGCCCGGTCACGCAGTCTACGTTATCGGCAAAAATGAGAGAGGTAAACAAACGTGACGTCTTCATGACTGGTATTGACAAAGGGTCGTAATTTTCCATGCACTAGTCAGGTTTCGTTTGAAACAGACAACTACCGACAACGAACAAGTGCGGTTGACAACTAGCTTGTACCAAAAGCATAGATGTATCGCCGGCTCTAGGGGTTTCGAATCAGAGAAATTGTAAACTTCGATTTGACAGTGTCGCTGAAAAATAATTTACTGATGTGAGTGCTAATGTTTCCGTGATTTATAAATATTACACCACCTGTTCCGGTCGCAGGATTCTGCGCCGGAGCTCACATTCACACACGCACATCTCACACTTTGAACAGCACACATGGATAAACGAGCACGCATCGATCCATAAATAGGCACGCATACAAACACACTGTTATTCTGAGACACGCGATCTTTCTCTCGCTATCAACGACTGAGAGTGAGGTTAATATTCAAGGTACTTATTCAGCATAATCAAAGTGTACAATCATTTCAACATCATCAAAATACGAGTGAAATAATTAAAGCACGGATTTGAAGAAAGATATATTCTGATTTAGTATAAAAATGAACGATGGTGGCACACATCTAAAACTACATTAATCTGTATTGAGCTACGCTACAAACTCCCCAATAATGTATAAAAACACCCTAACACGTGCATTTTCTTATTTCGTTCCATTCACCTGGAACGATCTTTCAGCCCATGTCAGACATGCTCCAACTCTGTATGCTTTAAAATCACTGCTCAAGACCTATCTTTTTGGACTTTAGACTTGAAGAGGCAATATGGACTTTTGATTTGTAATATGGATTCTGTTGATAATGTGAGAAATGATGGCCTGCAATTTTTCATCAGTGATCAAACCTTTTTTTTGAGATGATACTCCTAGAAACTTGGAGCCGGATCATCTCATATGCTTGCCACAAGAAAAATAAAAAACAAAAAACAAAAAAGAAAGATATTTGAAACTTAGTATACAGAATAATAATATCTCTCTTCTTGAGGCTAAAAAAGCCAAACTTGTGGAATTACGCAAGAAAAAGACAGAGGGCATGATTGTCCGGTCCCGAGCTAAGTGGATTCAAGATGGGGAGAGGACATCAAAAATTTTTTTTTTATAGTTTGTAAAGTAGGAATTTTGTTTGTAAATCAATGAATTACTTAGAGAATGACAATGGTGAAGTGATAATAATGTGGATGCTATTATAATAGAAACTCAAGCCTTTTTTATGAGCAGTTGTACGCTTTTCATCATGGTCAGTTGTCAATAACACAAAAGCAAGGGGTGATCACTTGTATACCCAAAGAGGGAAGGGATAAGAAATTTTCAAAAAAATGGAGACCCATTACTCTTTTAAATACTAGTTACAAAATAGCCTCCGCCTGCATAGCAGAACGTCTGAAACTGGTTTTACCCTCTTTTATACACCAAGACCAAAAAGCTTTTTAATGGGCAGATATATTGGTGAGAACATACGACTTCTTTACGATGTACTCTTTTACACTCATGTAAACCAGGTGTCAGGTCAACAGTTCTCATAGACTTTGAGAAAGCAATTGACTTGGGCGCAAAAAAAATTCTTGACTTTTTCAACTTTGGTCTAGATATGAAGAGATGGATTAGAACATTTTACTGTGATATTAAGGCTTGTGTCTGTTAATGATCGCTATTCAGGTTGGTTTCCAATAGAAAAAGAATGTCGTCAAGGCGACGAATAGCTCTCCGTACGAAATTCTGGCCTCCATTTTACGCCAAAATGAAAATATTAAGTGGGCTAAAAGTTAAAGATATATATACTAATGGTCCAAGCGTAAGGACCACCCCACTTTTGTGTCATTGTTTATCGTCGCAAGTACGCTAATAAAATACAATGTTCTTTCGATCCAAATGGGTTAAACGTTGACATTAGACAGTCCACTGTACAGGGAACAACAGACAACAATTCATCAATTTCCACGAACGTGTCAAATGCACGTAAAACATCGTCAGTTTTCGTGAAAAGCTGTGCGATATTGGCAAGCGTACTAATGGCAGGCAGGTGGAAAAAACTAGGTAAAGTCGTGATGTACGTGCTAAAGGCGTCAGTCGTGAACACTGAGCACTTTTGTTTCGTTACAAATACCGGTACAGTAGAGGCGTAATTGTCACTTTCCTAACCAAGCCACCACGACGAAACCTAACGCCAGTAGATCAAGGCCGGGCGCTAACATGGCTGCAGGATGGAATTTCCGGACGAGAAGTTGGGAGACGTCTTAAGGAGCCCCATTCAGTGATCTAGAGGTTGCTGGCACGATTCCAAGAAACTGGAAGGGCAGAACGACGACCATGCTCAGGACACCCACGCTGCACCAGCAGAAAAGAGAACAGATACCTCTGTGTGGCGGCTCTGCGCGACCGAACTGTCACGTCAACCACTCTGCGACGTCAACTGATGCAAGCTGCAAACGTTAACGTCAGCAGAAGCACAGTCTGCCGACGTCTGTGCGAAATTCGCCTGGCTTCTTGCAGAGCAGCAGCGAGAATATCCCTCACTCCAGCTCATCGCAGAGCCCGGGTTGCTTGGTGTCGTCAACATGTTAGGTGGAACAGACTTCAGTGGACTCAGGTTCTGTTTACTGATGAGTCACGGTGTACTGAGTCCTTCAACAACGGCAGGGTGAGGGTCTGGAGACGCCAGGGCGAGCGATTCATGGATGGATGCGTCCAAGAGGTGGGTCGCTGCGGAGAAGGCTCAGTTATGGTCTGGGCAGGCTTCAGCAGGGAAGGGAGGATCCCCCCTCCACGTCATCCGAGGCCCCCTGACTGGACTGCACTATCGGGACGAGATTGTGCAGCCCCTCATTCAGCCAGCTCCTCAAGCCATATTCGACAATGCTGTTCTGCAGGACGACAACGCTCGACCTCATCGCGCCCGTGTGGTGGATGGGTACCTTGAGCAACGGGGCATCATGAGGATGGAGTGGCCAGCTCGTTCACCTGATCTGGCTCCCATCGAGCACTTTTGGGACGTGCTGGGGCAACGTGTAGTCAGCAACCACCCCCCATCTCAAGGCGTCCCGCAGCTGACTCGGTTCCTGCATCAAGATTGGGAAGCGATCCGACATGTTATACGAACCCAAGTGTACTCCATGCGTCAACGCTGCATTGAATGATGGGCTCCCATCGAGCACTCTTGGGACGTGCTGGGGCAACGTGTAGTCAGCAACCACCCCCCACCTCAAGGCCTTCCCCAGCTGACTTAGTTCCTGCACCGAGAATGGGAAGCGATCCCACAACATGTTCTCCGAACTCTGGTGAACTCCATGCGTCAACGCTGCATTGAATGCTTGGCTGCAAACGGTGGGTACACTCGCTATTGACTGGACCAGTCTTGTGCGACTTTTCAAATGTGGGGTGGGTGAACATTCTAACGTACTGCTGTTGTTACAATTGCTTGATTTACTCAAAACGTAAATGAAATTGTTACTGAATAAATTAGCAAAGTACTGACTCCAAGGATTGTTACATTATGTGTGTGGTGTTGTCGGTGCGTCTGCGATAAAAAGTAGCCCTTAAGTTTTGACCATTAGCATACTTTCTTCTGTCTCAGTTAGCAGATGACACTTCATTATACTTAGAATGGAAGCAAAAAGTCTTTCGAAGAAAGTATTTGCAGTCTTAGTTTTGCAGATACTTTGCATCTATCTCGGGCCTCAACATAAACATGGATAAAATGCAGGTGGTCTGGCTTGGACCAATGAGCAATTCACCTATTCGGTTCATGCCCGAGTTCAACTTTGTCTGGGACCCTGGGATTTTTAAGGTTCTTGGTATAAAGTTCTCCACAAACATTAATATTATAACCGCTATTAATTATGAGGGCAAACGTGCTGAAAATCAGCGAGTTTTGTATGTTTGGTCTAGGCGTCAACTTACACCATTAGGTAAAATTACAGTCATCAAAACATTTGCAGTGTCAAAGATTGTCCATCTTTTTATGAACCTCCCAGACCCTCCGGCACAGTTTTTGACTGACCTTAAAAAAAAAAATGTTGTTTACATTCTTGTGGGATGGAAAGAGAGCAACAATAAATAACGCTGTTGTCTGTTCAGCATACGATGAAGGTGGCTTGCGAATGTTAAATGTTCATTCATTTTTGACGTCTATGAAGGTCAGTTGGCTTAGAAGGGTCTTTGGTGTATCATGTGACTCATTGGTAAGTCAGATTTTGGTTAGCTGCTATCCTATGTTTAGTAACATGCAGGTGTTTGGTGGTGAATATGCAGACATTTTAATGCTTCATTGTGATTATTCCTTCTGGGCCGATGTTGCCAAACTTTACAAGATTGTTTGTAATAAGTTGTTACGATTGTGGTTGTGTTGTCCTGTGAGAGCAAGCATGTGTTAATCGTAGGAAACGATCCGATATTTATTTGAGCTATCATGGTTATGATTCACGTACCTTTTTAGTAAAATTTTCTTTCGGTCGCGCAGAGCGAAACTCACTTCGTGATGATACGCTAAGTTTAGTCCAGTAGGGTCTAGAAAGGTCGCACTGTCTAGTGACCTCGTATGTGTGACGTCGGTAAATTGGCGACTTTTCGCAACAAGTTGTTCTCTGTGCGCGTGAAGCTGTCAGCGGTTTTCTTGTGTTTTGTGAAAGATCGTGGATCTTCCAGAAAGTGTAGGCTAGGTCGTGAAATGGTCTACCATACTATTATGTGACGTCTTTATATATAAGGACTTGGAGCTGAAATGAGCAGCCGAATTTTTGTAGCCTATTGTAGTTTTCTAGAAAGTTCTTTTTTATTTTTATTAATATTTATGAGTATCAGTTACGTGTTTTGTTTTGATTGGTTGCGTTGTATGATTTTCCTGGATTATTCTAGAAATTGGTGCACTATAAAAGATTGGTGTTGGGAAGCACATATATACATTGTCTTGCCTTGTCAGTTGTAGAGACACACAGTTATCGTAGGTACGTGGACCGTATAGGGTGTACATTGTGAGAGATACAGCGTAACAGTGTGGTGTACGTTGTGTGAGGAACTTTGTGTCGACAGTGTGGATATTTGCAAAAGAGACTTTGTATCAGTATTGGTGCATTTGGAACTGCATTGTGTGGAGATCGCATCGCTGAATTAAAATATTGTTGGAACTGTTACTCCAGTATTGTCTACATCCTTAAGCCACGTGTGACGGATTGCAGCTGAATAAAGTTTATTTAAAAGAACCTTACGTGCGTGCGTCTGGTGTGTTGATCATACTACGACTACAACTCCACCACGTAACATTTTTGCACCTCCGACGGGACTTCTTCAGTTGGTTCAGTGGAAAGGGTAGCAGGAGAAAACAGCCAGCAGTGAAAAGCAGAGATGGCGACATCGGAGATGGAGACATTCCTGAAAATTGGAAGGGAATGTGGGCTCGAAGGAGCTCAACTCCTCGAGTTTGTAAAGGAGAGAGAGGAGAAAGAAGAAAAGAGACGAGAGAAAGAAGAAAAAGAGAGATTGGAAAGAGAAGAAAGAGCTAAAGAACGTGAAATCAGGAAACTCGAAATCCAAGCAGAGAAGCAGAGAAACAGCGAGAAGAGGCAGAGAGGCAGCGACAACATGAAATTCATCTGAAGCAGATGGAGATAGAGGCACAGAGTCAGAGGGCTTCTGAAGCAACATCATTAGCCAGCAGAGAGCAAACAGCCCGTGCGCCAAAGCTACCACCTTTCGCAGAAAATTCAGATAAGATGGACGCTTACCTAGAGCAATTCGAGCGCTTCGCAAGCAGTAATAACTGGAAACAAGAGACTTGGGCTATCAAACTGAGTGCACTTCTAACTGGCAAAGCACTTGAATTTTATACTCGCTTACCAAGAGAAGAAGCCGAAGATTATACGCAGTTGAAAGCCGCCCTGCTGAGACAGTACGACTTCACTGAAGAGGGTTACAGGCGACGATTTTGAAACTGCAAGCCTGAAGAAGGAGAAACACCCGGCCTATTCATTGAGAGAATCAGAAGCTACCTGGAGAAATGTATAGAGCTGGCTGGTTTAAACAAAGAGTACCAGGACCTGTGTGACCTCATCATCCAAGAACAAGTCTTCAACGCATGTTCTAAGGACCTGGCGGCCCACCTCAGGGAGCAAAAAGACCAGTCCCTAAAGGCCCTGGCCGACTTCGCTCAAAGATACCTTGACGCCCACAACATGAAGTTCGGGTCCAGTAAGCCGCAGTGTGTGTCTGCACCAGCAGAGGAAATCCACAATGTCAGAGACACCCCGAAATACAAGCCGGTGGAGAACCTGACATGTTTTCTCTGTGGAAAGAAAGGTCACAAAGCAATACGGTGTCCTTCTAAAGAAGTTCCCCGAGGCGACAACATCAGAAGATCCAACCAAGATCGCGGGATAGCAGGCAGAGGCAATACCACGTTTCAACACAGAGCCGCCGCTGTATTAGCAAATGATGTGACGTCATCCAGTGACTTTGAGCCTAGAGAAAGGCAGGCGACACCAGAGCTGATTGAATCGTTCAGAAAGAATGGACGCATCCCAGTAGGAGACGAGGCTACATTCTTACCAGTCTCAAACATCGCGCTGCCTGAGAACGAAGTGCCGAATATGCCGGTGGTTTCAGGATTCGTCGGCGACACACCAGTGAGAGTGCTGAGAGACACTGGTTGTAGATGCATCATCGTGTGAGAGGACCTAGTAACTGAAGACCAGAAACTACAGGAGTGGACCACCCTCATTTCGGCTGACGGAACTGTGAGGATTATCCCCCTTGCCAATGTCAGTGTCAACACTACGTACCTGAGAGGAGAGGTGAAGGCGTTATGCGTGAAGACGCCAGTCTACGAGCTCATCATCGGAAACATTGATGGTGCCAGAAACGCAGACGATCCAGATCCAGAGTTGAGACCTGAAACATGTGCTGTTACCACGAGAAGTCAAGCAAAGAAGAGTCACCAGACCATCCCTCTAAAAGTGGCGAACAACACGGAAGCAGCTGTGGTGAATAAGGAAAGGCTGGTGGAGCTACAGAGAGCCGACCCCACGCTTGACAGGTTCCGAGGTCAAACCGAGCCCGTGACGCGAAAGGGAAAAGAGATAACCTTCGAGATCAGAAGAGATATCCTGTACCGGATATTCGACAGCAATGGAGATAAACCTGTGCGTCAAGTAGTAGTCCCTGAACCTTTGAGAATGCAGGTGATGAAATTGGCCCATGATTCCATATTGGGAAAACACTTGGTAATCAACAAGACCCTCGATAGAATCCGAGCCGTCTTCTACTGGCCTGATATGGGAGGCGACGTCACCCGATTCTGCAGGTCGTGCGACATATGCCAGAAGACAATCTCCAAGGGAAAGGTGCCCAAGGTTCCTCTAGAGAAAATGCCACTGATCGATATGCCTTTCAAACGCGTAGATGTAGACCTGGTGGGGCCAATATCCCCTCCAAGTGAAGATGGTAATCGCTACATTTTGACCCTGGTGGACTACGCTACACGTTATCCTGAGGCCACACCACTGAAGAGGATCGACACTCCAACAGTGGCAGAGGCGCTCGTCGATATGTTTAGCCGTTTAGGGATTCCTGAGGAGATCCTGAGTGACCTAGGAACTCAGTTTGTCTCCGACTGCATGGAGGAAGTCAACTGGCTATAGAGCATCCGACACCTTACTACCACCCCTTATCACCCCATGTGTAATGGGTTGGTTGAAAAGTTTAACGGAACATTGAAGGCTATGCTGAAGAAACTGTGTGCTGAGCAGCCAAGGTTGTGGCATAGATATATCAATGCCTTGCTCTTCGCATACTGTGAAGTTCCTCAGGATTCGACAGGGTTTTCCCCTTTTGAATTAATGTACGGTAGGACTGTAAGGGGGCCCATGCACATCCTGAAGGAGCTGTGGACCAAAACTATCGATGCGCCTGAGGTAAAGATCAGCTACCAGTACGTCTTCGACCTGAGAGAGAAGCTGGAAGATACCCTCAGGATGGCTCGAGAAGAACTGGGGAGTAAGGCGATTCGAATTGTACCTTCTGGGTGTGCCATTTGTTCTCCAAACGGACCATCAGCCCTTGAACTATCTAAACTCTGCAAAGTTTACAAATTCTCGTATTATGAGATGGGCGATGTACTTGCAGAATTTTGACGTTAAACTACAATCTATCAAGGGTTCGCAGAACTTTGGAGCGGATTACCTGAATAGAGCAGTTTGAATAAACATTTCTGTGCTGATGACAGTTTAATGGGACATGTATTCGCTCAAGACTGTTTAAAGGAACTGTGAGACGATTATTTTGATTTCATTTTGATGTGAAATTTTTATGGTTTTGTGTAGGTTTACACAACCACAACCGTATTTTTGAGATTTGAGAAGAATGTTTTTGTGAAATTTCATTCTAAAAGAGGGGGGTAATGTTACGATTGTGGTTGTGTTGTCCTGTGAGAGCAAGCATGTGTTAATCGTAGGAAACGATCCGATATTTATTTGAGCTATCATGGTTATGATTCACGTACCTTTTTAGTAACATCTCTTTCGGTCGCGCAGAGCGAAATTCACATCGTTATGATACGCTAAGTTTAGTCCAGTAGGGTCTAGAAAGGTCGCACTGTCTAGTGACCTCGTATGTGTGACGTCGGTAAATTGGCGACTTTTCGCAACAAGTTGTTTACTGTGCGCGTGAAGCTGTCAGCCGTTTTCTTGTGTTTTGTGAAAGATCGTGAATCTTCCAGAAAGTGTAGGCTAGGTCGTGAAATGGTCTACCATACTATTATGTGACGTCTTTATATATAAGGACTTGGAGCTGAAATGAGCAGCCGAATTTGTGTAGCCTATTGTAGTTTTATAGAAAGTTCATTTTTTTTATTATTAATATTTATGAGTATCAGTTACGTGTTTCGTTTTTATTGGTTGCGTTGTATGATTTTCCTGGATTATTCTAGAAATTGGTGCACTATAAAAGATTGGTGTTGGCAAGCACATAATATATACATTGTCTTGCCTTGTCAGTTGTAGAGACACACAGTTATCGTATTTACGTGGCCCGTATTGGGTGTACATTGTGAGAGATACAGCGTAACAGTGTGGTGTACGTTGTGTGAGGAATTTTGTGTCGGCAGTGTGGATATTTGCAAAAGAGACTTTGTATCAGTGTTGGTGCATTTGGAACTGCATTGAGTGGAGATCGCATCGCTGAATTAAAATATTGTTGGAACTGTTACTCCAGTATTGTCTACATCATTACGTCACGTGTGACGGATTGCAGCTGAATGAAGTTTATTTAAAAGAACCTTACGTGCGTGCGTCTGGTGTGTTTATCATACTACGACTACAACTCCACCACGTAACATAAGTGTACCTGAAAATTTTAATGAAGTGCTCTCAGAATGTATCTATTATAATAAGAAAAAAAAAATTATTAGAGACAGGAAAACGGTTCATATCACCGAATGGAGGGAGAAAGGAATTTTGGTTATTGGGGATCTGCTTGATGAGAATGGCTCTCTGTTGTCTTTCGAGTCATTTAAGTTGTTGTTCCCTGATGTGTCTACACATTTCTGATGTACTCTGTTATAGCTAATGCTGTCATTGTCTACTTAACATCATTAGCAGTAGAGCCAGTTAAGGGAGAAAATAGTACCGGCAATAAGGCCTGGAACACTATCTTGCAGGGCTGTAAAACCATCTATTCAACATTGGTCAAATCAAGGTCAAGGCCTATTTGTATTCAGAAGTGGTCTCAATGCTTCAAAATTGATGACATATCATGCTGGAAATGTATTTTTTCAAAACCTTTCAAAACCACACCAGACTCCCAACTTAAATGGTTCCAGTTAAGGTTATTGCATCGATTGTTGCCTACAAAACGATTTTTATTTCTGCGTAAATTGTCAATCAGCAATTTGTACCTTTTGTAAGAATGAGGACGAAACTCTTTCTCGTCTGTTTTGAGACTGCTTGTATGTATAAATATTCTGCTCTGACATGGGACAATGGTTACGAGACAATTGTGTAAACAGCACTAATTTTGAGTTCACAAAGAGTCTTATTGTCTTTGGCACACCTAAGCACTTTAGGTCAGACACTGTCTTAGACCTCATAATATTAGTTGCTAAGTTGTACGTTTACAAATGTAGATTAGAAGAAACCTTACCTAATTTAAGGCACTTTATCGGAATTATGAAGAATCACTACCTAAGAAGTACCGATTTGGAATTATTGGCCAGAGCAACAGTTTTGTCATTTGTGGTATCATCATGCTACACTTTTTGGCGGGTTGTATTGCTGTTAGAGGTACTTGCTGCAGCCTTAGCATTGGCGGTAGTGTGCAGGCGGCTTCTGGAGAGAGGCAGATCGTAGGGCTGAACAGAGGAAATTTGAAGCCGAACAGAGACAGAGTGAGTCAGACCGTAGGGCTGAACAGGAACAAAGAGATCGTAGGGAAACGGCTGAACAGGAACAGAGAGAACTAGATCGTAGGGAAAGGGCTGAAGAAAGGTCAGATGACAGAGAAAGATTTCAAGCCCAGATAGATGACGAAAGAAGGGCTAGGGAACAGATGTTAGCACAGCAAAGTCAGCGTAGCCAGTCAGATGGGTATCGTGTCATACTTCTACCTTTTGACGGGAAGGAAGACATAGAGAGCTACCTTCAGCACTTTGATCAAATAGCCGAGACTCAAGGGTGGAGTAGGGAAATCTGGTCTGCCCGGTTGTCATCTTTACTTTCGGGGGAAGCTAGAGAGACGTACTTGATGTTGAGTTCAGAGCAAGCCCAAGATTTCAGTGTCGTCAGAGAGGCGCTAATGAGATGTTTTCGGAGTATTACCGCAAACAGTTCTGGGAGGTACGTAAAGAGGGTGCTGAAACCTTTCCCCAGTTTCTGAATAGGTTACACACCCTAGTGGGGAGATGGTTTTCGTTAGCCGGTAGAGACATTAAGGGTGCAATTGACGTGTAGGACGCTTTCATCACGGAGCAACTTTATTCTGAGTCCGGAGTTTGAGCTATTCGTAAGAGAACGACTTCCCGCAAAACGGTGGAAAGGCGGCAGAGTTAGCTCAACTTCACATAGACGCTAAGAGGGCAGTGACTAGGAGACCTGTGTTCGGGGGGAGGGGGGGGGGGTGGGGTTGGGGGTTGGGGGGTTGGAGGGAGGGGAACCAACTAGAGGGGGACCCAGTCCCAGCGACCCGACTGTTAAGGCAGATAAACCGTCTGGTGGAAATAAGAAAGAGGAGACTAAACCAAAAGAAAGTCAGGGAGGAGGTCAGCAAATTGAGGGTTACAACCAAACCCTTTGAATCAAGTTACTGTAAGCCCAAACGCGGTTGGGATGGTTGTTTTCGAGTGGTAGCACTCATAGTTCGCGCCCCGGAAGCGGGGGTCGTGACACAGTGCGTTAGCAATTTTTGGCAGTAACTGTTCTTGAAATGGTGTGTGTGATTATGTGTGTGAGCTTTTGATATGTGTCACTTTAGTTTTTGTAACATGTATTGTAGCTTTTACTTTCTTGTACTTTTTGTTCTGTGATTATTATCTTGTAAAGCGCTTAGAGTATCATTACTTATATTATTATTATTATTATTATTATTATTATTATTATTATTATTATTGTTATTAACACAACCGTGCAAGACTATCGGACTCTCACCACTACTTCAAATTTGAAACTGACCAGGCAATGAATAAATGTCTAATTGTATGAAGGGGTCTGTGAAGCTAGAGTCAAAACTTCAAATGAGTAAAGCGTATTGGCTTTGAATCACAAATTGCGGGGTGGGGGTGGGGGTGGGGGGTGGGGGGGGGGTGAGGGGGGGGGGGAGTCTTCAGTGCTCTACACGATCAAAATCCGTAAACTTGCAAAAATCCACATTAAACTAATTACAGAATCCCAACTACATTGCTATTCTACTAAAACTGTGCACTAAGGCCCCATTGGCCGAGCTGACCCTGGCGTGACCAGCCCTTGCCCTAGTGGCCCTCACAGCGCCGAGCCAGCGGCCCCGGGGAGGAGCCGGTAAGAAAAACGTCTTCAGTCTTTGACGATTCCGAGCACCATGACTATTTTCTGCTAATTCTGAAAATCAAGCGATGCCAGTCCTAGTATGAAATGATTACAGCAGCATGGTAAAAGTATCATAAACCAAAGGAACCAACACCACGGGCGGATCACTTACCTCGAGGGTGGGGGAGGGGTTCCAACTTTTTTTTTGGGGGGGACTTTCAAACTGATACATGCCTCCCTGACGCTAGACCGTGCTTCCAGGGGCCGAAAAATCGAAAAGCGGGAGGGAGGGGGGTGGGGGGGGGTGGGAGAGATGGGGAGGGGGGGGGGGTGGTGTGGGGGGGGGGGGAGGCGCGTGTATGTTAAGACTCTCACCATTCGCCAAAAATATCAAACAACGGGGAAGGTGGGTGGGTGGGTTCGAAACACCCCAAAAAGGGACGTTGATATGGCACTTTTAAAGAATGTTTGGGCTGGAAGAGAGAGGGTTGGGGGGGGGGAGGGACCCCTCTAACCCTTCCAGATCCGCCCTGAACACTATTCTAAGTCTATGACACGATCCGCCCTGAACACTATTCTAAGTTTATGACACGAACAACGACGCGTGCATTGGCAAGTCAGTGCAAGACTGTCCGCAGGTCAGTGCAAGAGTACCGCGCGGTGCGCGTGTCCGAGTGCGCATGACATTGGCATTCAAGGTCGAATTCTTGTTATGTTTAGTCGTCAAGTAATGGGGGAAACCGAAAGTTCGGTGGAAGCGCTCACTACAAATTTTAAGACAGGTGTATACGCGTAAAATTGCTTTTTGCCATACTGGCAACACTCAAAAGATCGCCAAGAGGCATAGATCCTCCGGGCTCATGAGGATCTGGGAGAAGGATAGTTTTTCCGGGCTCACGAGGATCTATGCCTCATGGAAATCTTTTGAGCGTTGTCTATGCTCCAGTTATTAGCTGCTTATCTGTCGTGACTTCGCTCTCGTTTGCTCAAACGAAATCTCGCTACGGATGACGGACGGGCCGACGAATAAAGCGTGTACAGAGTTGCAGGAGAAGGAAAGGATGAACGAACTTCTCTCTTCAATACTAGTTTAGTATATGTGCTTTTTATATTGTTTAGTCTTCAGTGAACTCTGTCCTATTAGCAGTTGGTAAAATTGTGTGGTTCCTCATATATATGGTATTTTATTATTATTATTTTAGCACAGGAGTAATTTTCTTTGCTTGTGCACGTGTTCAGCAGAGAGACATCTGGAGATCATACAGGTAGAGGACCGCAACACACTGCCACTGCTACGAGTCAGAGATGCCAAGCAAGTGCACGCATTTGATGCTTCTCAAGATGGAAACTACTTCGCTGTGGCCAGCTTGTATTTCGACTACATGGCTGTGAACGTGTATCATACAAATCAGAAGGATGGATGCAAAGCATCCGAATTCAAAGGTATTACGAGGGGCACTCGATAAGTATCTGGATGTTCTAAATATGATGCAGCATGGTCTCCAAGCGTAATGCCTTAGTAAATATCATGATGACATTACTATCAGTACATTATGTCACATGTCTGTGACATACGGTTGTTTATGACTTCCATTTCCAATGACTTACATTTTTAGCCATGCATGTCTCCAATATGTAAATGTTCGCTTGGTTTTGAAGAGGTAAAAAAAAGGCCATTTTCTTTTAAAGGTGCAAGCCTTCTCTAATCGTAGAACGCTGAATGGGACCATTGCATTGAAATTGGGTGGTAAGGTCTTTAAATGGATACTCTATTATTATCGTTAACTCATTTAGGGGCACATCCTTTTGAAGAGGGAACAAAACAGAAATTTACATTGTAGATTGTCAGGTATAGTAATGCCTTATGATCCAATCCAGAACAACAGATATGATGTACGTCTGATACATAAGAGGTAAGTATCGAACTTAGCAAACATGACCACAGTACATCATCGCCACTTCAAGTGAAAGGAGAGTAAAGTTGTCCGTTGTCATATGTTATTGAAATAATTCAGTAGTGATGGTCTAAAACTGTTGCTGTACATTTAAAATGAAAGCATATTTGACACTATGAATAGTTCATTACTAGGAAACAAACCGATCTGGTGAACGCTCAATTCTAACCCGATCTTATTATATCCTATGATCAGAGAATATTCAAAACTGAAAAAAAAGGTTCCGACCTGACAGAATTGGACTTTCTGTAACGTTGTCACTAGGGGCAGTTCAGTGGATGGTAACTGGTTGACTGACACAAACAATTCTTTTTCTTTTGCATAAAATGTCTACCCCAAGAGCAAGATATGAGCAGACTAAGATACCTCTGTTTTTGTCTAGAGTATTGAAAATACGGTACACTTTGAGATGGGGCTGGTCGGAGCACGTTCCGTAGCACGCAAATGACGAACATATAGTCCATAAGCTAGCTATGTCTACCGTGCACCCCCCCCCCCCCTCCCCCAGTACTCAATAAGATGGGTTTCAAAGTGTACCTCAGTATGTCCTGAGATGTTTAAACCTGTTCCCCGAAAATCCTTAGGAACACACCAGAGATATAGCCGATGCCGCAAGGGTACCCCCATTCACGCTCTTCGCAATTGTTAATGAGGTTGAGAAACATTTTCCCCTAAATAAATCAGAATTCATTCCAGAAGCCCAAATCAGGCAAAAATATGTTAAGGCACACCTTCTGCATCATCTGCAAAAATCAGAATGAAAAAATATTGAATCTCTGGCTCACAGTGAAGGTATTTGTGCACCCAGTAAACGGCCATTTCCGCGAAATCGCAAAAAAAGACAAAAATAATGTGTCAGATGCCTTCAGACATTTTCTATAGCACTGGCAGTCCATTTTCAGGCTTACGTCATTAAAACAGGATGTCACAATTATTATAAACTTGATTAGGTGATGCTGTGATCACTGTGAGTGCCACAGTGGTTGATTTTGTATCCCTACACCCAAGTTGTAAAAATACACAAAATTAATTAAAAAAAATTTACTAAAGTTATTCCATTTCATTTTGACCTCTCTTTACCTATTAAGTTTCAATAATGTGAGCATAAAGTGCAAGAAAATAAGGAAAGTCGGCATCCTTTACTGTACGTTCGTGGTGAATGATAGCTTTTTTCCCATTTAAAATTGCCGAATTAAGAAACGTACGTTGTTTCTGATGCCCTCAGAAATTTTGTATACCCCTTATAGGTCTTTGTGTAGTTTAATTGGTTAGGATAGAGTACCACAGTTACTCCCAACCTGATTTTATGATGCTGTGATGCATTTAGGGACCACAGTGGCTGAATCTGCTGCCATACCCCCATTTTACCAGTACGCAAAGGAACGCAAAATGATCATAACAATTGCTTATGTCATACTCCTCTGTTTAAATATTGTTGTTGCCAGTTTTCTTAACAAAGTATGCATATTGAGCATAAACATTTGTGATCATTTCATTAATTTCAGTGTGACCCATCAACTTAATTATAATTCTTTTTAGTTAAGGCATGTTTAATAGAGGTGCCGCTGAAGCTTTTACCGTCTGCACGTTCAGCAGTCTTGTCAAACTCGGAGAAGGTGTACATCAGGGAGATGTTGTGTCTGATGCTGTTCTTGGTCTACATTAATGACATCAGTACAACAGTACCAAGGTTCATCTTGAACATCCTCCATGCGGATGACTTTGCAGTGTGGAGCGCAGCAGAATATAAAGAAATAGCATCCTGCAGAATCTAGGATGCTGCGAATAGTCAGCAGCTGGACTGAAAGATGGCCACTCAAACTGAGCTAGACCATCTCTTTCAATCAGATGGAAGAGGTCACCTTGAAACTGGAGACCTTCCAGTACCAAAGACAGACAGGCCAACTTTACTGGCAACAAATAAATTACTGGATTCACGTGGATGACTCACATCGAAGCCATGGAAGCTAGAGCTGCGAAGAAAAATGTCTCTGATGAAGAAACTGGTGGGGACCACATTGGCGCAAATTACAGCATCCTGGCGCAAGCAAACACCAGCTTGGTCAGACCAGTAGTGCGGTACCAAGATACATCGACAACATGAAACACTGCCTGCAAACCCAAAAAGCCAGGCTTGACAAAATGCAGAACATGGGTCATTCTTATGATGCAGTGACATTCTTAGAGCCATCTGGAGCACCCAAATTTAAGAAATGGAGGACAATGGAGCCACTGGAACGCAGAACAGCACACACTATGAAGAGACTTACTAAACACCGACAGCAGGAGCAGACCAAGAACCGTCAGAAACGCCCAAGTCTGAACTGCCAACTGAAAGTCCTGCAAAAGGCTAAAACTGACGTCCTGGAACCAAACCCAAATATGTGTGAAAAGCTCCCTCCAGATACCTGGACATCTCGAAAGAACCTTCTAGACAACATAAGCAATTTTCAAGAACTCCTTGCAAAGGTCGCGGCACTGCACAAAGCCATCTCGCTGGAGATTATGCACAAGCGCTACCCTCACAGCAGCTGTGGTACCGAACAAGACGCCGTGCGAAATGAAGGGAGTGGCGTGTACATATGTTGTGCAGACCGCACTACTACCTCCCTCTCCTTACCAGCTGGCGGCAGCAGCTCCAACTATCGTACAGATCTGCAGGTGCTCAACACAGTAGCAGGGCACTAGCTAGAAAAAGGCAGCAGCTTGATCCACTGATCTCACCAGAAAGCTTCAAGATAGACTGGATGTCTTGTCCACAAAATAGTGCTGCAGTGGATTCCAGTGCATTCTGGAGTAGCGCGAAATGGAGAGGCTGACAGCCTGACTAAAGCTGGCGCCAGACTACCTCAAGATCACAACCTCCTGAACAAAGAAAGAAAAAAAAAAACCCCAAGACACTACAGCAACAAAGTGATTGGCAACAGCAGAATGGCGGCTACAGACCGTGGGCAGACATAAACAAGCTGAACAGGGAGAGCCAGGCCACCATCTTTCATCTGGTTACTATGGACAGGGTCCGTACAGAAAAGCAGGGACGAAGTTCACAAACTTTTCATAATGTTTCACGAACCCAAACTAAAGCCTGAAGGTTTACACACTTTAAGTAGATCACTCTGTATCAGCAGCTCATTTGAAGCTTTCGTGCCTAATGCATGAAGAGATACCAAAATAAAAGAACGCCTAGCAAAAGCGGAGCTCGGTAGAAGCGTAAACAACCAATCAGAATGTTCGGCGCGAAAGGCCATGCAATCACTTTATGATCAGACCTAAATATCGATCACTTGCAACAAGCGTCAGCATGATCGTTCGCAATGGAATAGTCACAAATTGGGGGAATAAAAAAGAAGTAGACAAAAGTTTGCCAGCACTTTGTCATTTTTTACAAACTTTCACAGACTTTAAGGAAAAGGACTGAAATTGACAGACTTTCCAGGGCCCTGAAAAAGCCTTGTCATTTTTTAACAACTTTCACAAAGGTTGACAGACCATACGGACCCTGATGGACTCACCTCGTGAGACTGGGTCATGCGGAAACAGCCCTATTCGAATTTGCCGTAGGAAATCAGTCTCCTTAGCACATTCTCCAAACCTGTCCATACAGAGAAGCGGTCTTCTGGCAGTTCTGACCAGAAGACACGCCTGTGTACACCAAACTCTGAAAACATGTTGCCGAGCTCTTGACAGCTCACTTATTGGCAGCCAGAACAATATACGATTTAAAGCCGGCCATCAAGAAATTGAACTTTGCAGAAGAAGAAGGTGGAAGCGGTGATCCTGGGCCCTCTACCAGAGCCAACTACGACTCCTCGAACGCTTCCAACAGCGCTGCCTGCGTACCATCATCGGCATTTACTGGAGTGACTATGTCACCAACGTCGAGTTCCTTGGACAGGCAGAAATGTGAGCATCGAGGCTTTGCTGCTGCGGACACAGCTCCGCTGGGCTGGGCACGTCTCCAGGATGGAGGATCATCGCCTACCCAAGATCACCCTGTTCGGCGAGCTCGCCACTGGACACCGAGACAGAGGGGCACCGAAGAAGAGATACAAAGACTGTCTCAAAAAGTCACTTAGTGCCTGCCAAATCGACCACCGCCAGTGGTCTTCGCTTGCTGCGGACCGCGACACCTGGCGCTCCACCATTTACAAGGCAGCCGTCTCCTTTGAGGCCTCTCGCAGAGCTAGCCTTAAGGACAAGCGGCTCAGGAGAAAAAAACAGAGATGCCGCAACTCAGAACCCTGGCCAGACCTCCCCCTGCAGCCACTGCGGTCGAACCTGCCTGTCCCGGATTGGCCTCCGCAGCCATGAGCATGCCTGCAGACGTCATGGGCAACCCCTATAGAATCTTCGTTCGTGAAGTCAAGCCAAGAGAGAGAGAGAGAGAGAGAGAGAGAGAGAGAGAGAGAGAGAGAGAGAGAGAGAGAGAGAGAGAGAGAGAGAGATTGAGAGAGAGAGAGAGAGAGAGAGAGAGAGAGAGAGAGAGAGAGAGAGAGAGAGAGAGAGAGAGAGAGATCTCTGGAACCACTACCGATTTTCATCAAATTTGAGTATTTAGTAGCCCTTAGTGTGTGAAATGGTCATAAGCAAAAAAATTGAGTTGATACTTTTAAGTGTTAGGTTCACGTGCGTCGTCCGTCGTAAACTTCAACGTTGGCATTTTCTCGGAGACAATTCAATCCACACTCTTCAAACTTGGGCCAAAGATATAATGGTGTGCTAAGACCTTTCTACACATACCAAATCCAGTGACCTCTATCAAGGTCAAATTCACAGAGGATTAGAAAATAGATTAAACAAATACACATTTTAGCTATGCTTGTTCTGCGTGACGTGAATGGAGAGAAAATGACAATGTGCCTGGATGAGAGGGTGCAGGTCATTTCTGTGTCGGGCCTGCAAACCTCCCACCTGACTGACTGGTGCATGAAGCAGGGACCGTCACCCCGCGTCCAACTGGTCACCTTCCACGTGGGGGTGAACGACTGCAAGCAGCGGGGGATCACCAGCCAGCAGTGGGAGAAGCTGGTTACAGCCTGAATAACGGCGTTCCCCAAAGCACCAGTCCAGGCCTCTTCCCTGCTGGGTAGGGAAGAAATTCTCGTTTAAATCAGCGTATCTTCCGGTTCAACGCCAACATGTGCCACGTGGCGAGGAAGCTGGGCGCTTCCTTTATAGACAACACCGGCATTTTTCACACGTCAAATGGTCTACCTCGCAAGGCGCTGTACCGGGTGGACAACAATGGCCGGCTTGATCCTATTCACCCGTCCCACGTGGGCACGCGGTGGCTGATAACATCAAATACGGCGGGGAAGATGGCCATCGAACAACCACTCAACGGGACGCTACATCTCCTAATGTAACAACCGCTAAGCAGCTTTAAGGTCCGTTTATACAGAGCGCGAACGCAAACGCGTCCAACGCGAATACGAACGCGAACGCGACTTTTGAGCAGTTTTGCCATTCAAATAGAGCACGAACCCGAACGCGGAAAACCGTCGACGGCTTTCGAGGCGGCTCGTCTTTTTCTTGCTGTGAGAGATAAAATTTGGTCATTTGGAATCATGGCAGATTTTATAATATCATAATTCTAATATATATTTCTGTCAGAGCTAAAATGGTGTCATTATGAAGACTGCTGACATGAAAGTTAAAACGTGTTTAATTAATAAAGTCGTGCAGACATTTTTTTTTTTACAGTTCCATAACATTGTTGACACAGGTAAAATAAAATTAATTTCAATCACATACCTGTCAGTCCGACTCTCTGTCCAATTGCTTTCCATATGTCTCTTTTTTTCGTGATGTCTTTGTAATCTTTGTCTGCTTTGTCATACAGTACATGATTCTTCTCAATTTCAAGAATCATGGCTTCTGTCTTGTCCATTGTCAGGTCAGGCGTACAAGTTTCTATTTGTGGAAATGATGCAAGGGAAGTACCTGCTGATTGGTTGATAGCAAAAAAGCCGCGCGACCTTCTGAGAAAATTCGCTCTGGGGGCAATCAAGGCGGTCGTTCGCGCGAACAAAAAATTGTTCGCGTTGGCACTCTATTTGAACGGTTCCTCTACAAATGACTAAAATATTCCAGGACGAAAAAACGCGTTCGCTTTCGCGTTCGCGTTCTGTATAAACGGACCTTTACTCAGACATTGCTGCGGAGCGCGGCGGGGCGCCGGCGGGGCACCGGTAGGCTTGTCATCCGCTGTTCAAAAGCACCATCAGCAACAGCAGCCAAAACAGCGATGCCCACAACAGGAGCAAAATGAACTACAGCAGCAGCAACGACAACAAGAATAGCGTCAACCTCCGCAACAGCAACAACAAGGGCAGCACCTACAACTACAGCCCATTCAAGAGCATCAAGATACATCAGTTGTTGCCCCCGACTGGCTGCAGCAACAGCAACTGATGTATCCGCCTGTGACACCGTGGCAGTACCAACCTGTCCCTAGCGGTGCTCAATGGACTAATTACCCACCATCTTCCGTTCACCAGGAACCAGTAAATGGAACGTATGTCCCGTACTACCCGAGCTAATCAGCGTCCATTATCAGTGGCGCCCAGTGGGTGCAGTTTGTGAACGGTGTGCGTGCGTACTAGGCTGTGCAGTCGTTCATTATTCCCTACTCACTAAAAAGTGTGTTAGAGTGTGCGTTTATCTCCTGTGCCCACCTGTGAGTACACTAGGTGATCTCGTTGGGCCTATCTGCATTCTTTGTTGATCAACAGTGTGTTGTTGCCACTATAGTTCACAACTTCGTGGAGTTCGAATTTTTCTGCATTGGGACAGTTGTTGTTACCGCTGTAACGGAAAATACAAGGTGTTCTCCGCTGCAGCAGTAAACAAAATCAAATAACAATACACTTCGTGGATCGGATATTACCGCATTGCGCCAGCAGTGTGTTGTTTGCTGCTACAACGGAGAATACAAGGTGTAATCCGCTGTAACGGTAAACAATTTACCGTTTACTTCATTGTGGGAATCATTCTGCATTGTGCCAGCAGCGGAATATTCAAGGTGCTGTCCGTGTAACGGTTAACAGTTACGGCCGCTCATCCATATCTTTGGATTATTCGTGAGGAAATCGTGTGATAGCATTCAGATGCACATGCCTGGTCTTATCAATACATTTCAAGGCATAGTTTTTCGCTGCCTAGTGTGCCGCTGACCAGAACACTCTATTCACGTGTGACATCTGATACGTGCGCTACACCACAGTCACTATTTAGACAGCTTGCGTGGCATTCATACGTAGATACACTATTAATCAAAAGCGATCTTCATTTGATAACGCTGTGTTGGACACCGTTTGTGACGTTTGATACGAGGTGCTATAACTTCAGCCGCGTTTTACTGCTTTGACAGTTTTATTCCTTATTCTCTCTGTTTATATTTTTTGTATTGTGTTGCACTTCAATTGTGAGAATTAGAATTGAACATGATCCATAATGCTCAGACACACGGAAGCCTTCAAACTGGTCACTTGAACATCTACCATCTTTTTAACAAGGTGGCCGATTTGAATGTTTTTCTAAACTCGTCTGAACCATTCCACCTGTTTGGTCTTAGTGAGACGCGACTTAACTCTGACATAAGCGATGAAGCCGTTCACATACCTAACATTAGCATCACTCGACGTGACCCTCGTGTACTTGGTGAGACTGGGCTTGCCGTTTACATCCATAACTCAATCCAACATTTAGTAAAAAGGCGTGAGGACGTAGAAACTCCGGAAGTCGAGTGCATTTGGTTGGAATTCAGGGCTACCAAAACTAAACCCGTCTTCATCGGCTTTTAGCCACGTTTGAAAAAGTTGGCTTACCTAACTGTGACGCGTTGTTACTAGGCGACTTTAACATAGATATGTTGAAGCCCCTTACCGCATGGGATTGCATCACCACACAAACCGGCTTAGAACAATTAGGTTCGGCCCCTATTAGGATCACAAAAACAACCGCAACACTCATTGATCACATTTACACCACCCGCTCCTTAGTGTATTCAATGTTAATGCTCCTGAACTCAGCATCAGTGATCACTTTCCTATTGTATGTTCCTGGTCAACAAAACTGCCAGTGCATCGTAAGAACGGGCACACAACTATAACGTACCGCTCATTCAAACAGTTTAATCAGTCTGCTTTTCTAGCAGACCTTGACCAAACACCATTTAACGTCGTTCAGTAATAACGAAACTGACCCTGAAAAGGTTCTGACTGTTTGGTATGGACTCCTTAGAAGAGTACTCAACAAACACACCCCTTTGCGGCAAACGCGGGTAAAAAACCACACGTTACCGCCTTGCCTAACACAAAAAAATAATCGAAGCTATGAAATTGAGAAATGACTTAAGGAGACACAAGCTATTCAACGAATACAAAAAAAACAACAACAAACAAACAAACAAAAAACAACAACGTAATCGTGTCAAGTCTATGGTACGCAAAGCTCAAAAGTCTCTCTTTGAACGAATGATTAAAGAAGACAGAGATACTGCCGCACTCTGGCGCGCGGTTAATCTCGTCACCCGAGGTAACAGCAAGAAATCGTCAGCCATTCCTTCTAGTATTACTGCAGACTTACTTACTTACTTACGCCCGTCACCCTTCCCCGGGTATAGGCCGTCGACGAGAGACCTCCAGCGACTCCTGTCCTGTACTTCTCCTTCGATTTTACTCCAGGTGGTTCCCAGTCTCTTGATGTCTGCTTGGAGGTCTCCACGCCAGGTGTTTCTCGGCCTGCCTCTTTTCCTCTTTCCCTGGGGGTCCCATGACAATGCCTGCCTAGTGATACTGGAAGCTGGCTTTCTCAGACTGTGACCAATCCATCCCCATCTTCTTCGCCCAATTTCATTCTCTGCTGTTATCTGCTCTGTTCTCTCCCAGAGTCTGACATTGCTGATCTTCTCTGGCCAGTGGATTTTCAAAATTCTTCTAAGACAACTGTTTATGAAGATCTGTACTCTGTTGACTGTGGTTTTTGTCAATCTCCAAGTCTCTGCTCCATATAGGAGAACTGCTTTTACATTGGAGTTGAAAATCCGGACTTTGGTGTGTTGTGACAGCTCTCTGGAACTCCACACTTTTTTCAACTGGAGAAAGGCTGCTCTGGCTTTACCGATTCGTGCTTTGACATCTGCATCAGTGCCGCCTTTTTTGTCTATGATGCTCCCGAGATAGGTGAAGGACTCCAATTCCTCCAACGGGGTGCCAGCAAGCAAGACTGGTTCTTCCCTGGTTGCGTTCAGCCTCATTGTCTTTGTTTTCTGTTTGTGGGTGGTGAGGCCCACTTGGGACGAGATGTCAGCAAGCCTCGTGGTCTTGTCCTGCATTTGTTGATGAGTGTGGGACAGTAAAGCCAAGTCGTCTGCAAAATCGAGGTCGTCAAGCTGTGTCCACAGTGTCCACTGTATTCCACTTTGTCTGTGCTCTGTGATCCTCTTCATGACCCATTCTATGGCCAGTAGGAAGAGGAACGGAGACAGCAAACACCCCTGCCTGACACCGGTTCTGACCTGGAGCTCCCTGGCGAACTGCCCTTCGTGGATCACGCGACATGTCATGCCATCGTAGCTGCTCTTGATCAGGCGGACGAGCTTTGTGGGTACACCGTAGTGTCGTAGGAGTTTCCACATAGTCTCTCGGTCCACGCTGTCAAATGCTTTCTCGTAATCCACAAAGTTGACGTACAGCGGGGAGCTCCACTCCAGAGACTGTTCCACGATGATGCGGAGAGAGGCGATCTGGTCTGTACATGATCGGGTTTTCCTGAATCCTGCTTGCTGGTCTCTCAGCTGGGGGTCAACGGAGCTTTTCATTTTCTCCAGGATGATCCTGTTGAACCCCTTTCCTGGTACTGACAGCAAGGTGATTCCTCTGTAGTTGGAACACTTGCTGAGGTCGCCTTTCTTGGGAAGCTTGATTAGGTACCACTCCTTCCAGTCAGCCGGCATCACCTCCTCTACGTGCTCTACGACATTACCAGAAGATTGTCGGGCAAGTATGGCCATACAGAAAGACCAGTAAAAGACAAAGAAGGCAAGCCCATTGCAGACAGAGCAGACCAACTCGACAGATGGACCGAGTATTTTGAAGAGTTACTGAACAGACCCAGCCCACCCGACCCCCCAGACATCCAGCCAGCAGAGACCGACCTACCCATCAGCTGTGACAGACCAAGCCGGGAAGAGATCAGAAGAGCAGTGGCATTTTTGAAGAACGCAAAGCAGCAGGGCCAGATTGCATCCCAGCGGAGGCTCTGAAAGCAGACCTAGAGACAACAGTAGAGATGCTGTACCCACTGTTTGGAAAGATTACTGCAGACACTTTTAACAAACATTTTCTGTCTGTTGCCGAGTCAATCATACCCTCAAGCGGTAACGCGTCTTACACATGCCCGGAGGCCCTGCTTAACTTCTGTAAGCAGAAGACTAAGGACACCCCCCCCCCCCTTTCTCTATACCGCCTCTAGCTGTGTGTAAAGTAGGAAAACTGATCGGGTCACTGAAAAACAAAAAAATCATCGGGACCTGACGAGATCAGCCCTAAAATCCTGAAACTGTCCCTTCTCTATACAGTAGAATCGTTAACGTATATTTATAACTTATGCATCCAGCAAAATATGTTTCCATCAGAACTGAAGCAAGCAAATGTTATCCCTTTGCCTAAATCAAAAGATCTGTCTGATGTTAATAACTATAGACCCATTTCAATATTATCCAGCCTTTCCAAACCTCTTGAAAGACACGTGCACAAACACCTTTATCAATGTTTGGAGAGTCGCAGACTTTTGCACGTATTTCAGTCCGGCTTTCGCTCCAAGCATTCTTGCCACACGGCACTAACAAGACTTATTGATGCGTGGCTAGCATCCATGAATAACTCCCAAAATAACTGGGTCGATCTTTATTGATTTTAAGAAAGCTTTTGACCTTGTAAATCATAACATTCTTTTGTCAAAACTTCAAGCATATCTCTGCAATGCAGATGCTGTCTCATTGTTCACTTCATATTTAAGCGGAAGGAAGCAACGAGTACTGTTAAATGGATCCTACTCCTCTCTGGTCTCGTCAAAAGCGGCGTGCCTCAAGGCTCTGTCCTCGGGCCATTGCTGTTCTGCATATTTATCAATGACCTTCTACTGCATATATTAGTTGCCGCGATATTTTTTGTGACATGTTTGCTGATGACAGCACACTACACACTCCTCACAAATATGTAGCTGCAATTAGCACGCGTCTGCAGGAAAACCTGCATGAGGTCACCGACTGGTCCATGAATCCGTCAAAAACAGAAGGCATGGTTATAACCACACGTCAAAAGCACCAGCTATGCCCGCTCTCTCTTAGTTTGTCTATAAACGGCGGCTCAATTGAGCAAGTATCAGCTTTAATGGCAATTGCATATTAACAATGTGTCTAAAAGGGTCTCTAGAAGTCTGTATATGTTGTCAAAATTGAAAACAATTACTGACACAGATAAGCGTCTTCTTTTCTACAATGCTCATGTCAAGTCGAATATAGACTATGCATCAACAGTGTGGGATGGTTCTATTGATGTACATTTGAAGAGGCTGAACTTCCTACATAGGACAGCTGCTAGGCTTATTTTTCCCGATCCCGAACTTTCAACTGACGAAAAGCTTAAAACTTTAAAAATGCTCCCGCTATCCCATCACTTTCAGTTAAATAAAGGTGTATTGATGTGCAAGCTGTACAAGCAATCATGTCCACTGTACTTGAGTTCTTTTTTTCTCAGAACGGATATCTGTAGCTTCTAGACATGGACAACAATTCAAAGTACCCCTGCCGCGTTTTGATTTATTCAAAACCAGTTTGTCATTCTCGGGAAGTCCATTCTGGATTTTTATTCCTGCAGAAATCAGAAACACAAAGACGCTCACCTCATATAGGGTCAGCCTCTCCAAACACCTAGAATCTCTGACGTAATGTAATCATTACAGTACTGTGATAACTTGCGCGTGTGTTCAGGTGTGTGCATGTGCGTGTGTGTGAGAATGTTTGTGTGTGTGTGTGTGTGTGTGTGTGTGTGTGTGTGTGTGTGAGAGAGAGAGAGAGAGAGAGAGAGAGAGAGAGAGAGAGAGAGAGAGAGCGTCTCTTTTTTTCCATATACAGTGGGCCATAATATTTTAGTGCCAAGCGTACATTGAATACTGCATGTACTGTGTATCATGTTTTTGCCTTCATATGTGTGTACGCGATATTTTGGGCGTGCGCTGGCGTATCTGTGTGTGTGTGTGTGTGTGTGTGTGTGTGCGTGTGCGTGTGCGTGCGTGCATGCTGTGTGTGTGTGTGTGTGTGTGTGTGTGTGTGTGTGTGTGTGTGTGTGTGTGTGTGTGAGAGAGACTGCGAGAGAGAGAGAGCTGTGTGTGTGTGTGTGTGTGTGTGTGTGTGTGAGAGAGAGAGAGAGAGAGAGAGAGAGAGAGAGAGAGATTGGTTGTACATTGCTTAACGTCCCGACAGCAACAAGAATTTCTCAGGACGTGCCTACACTGCTAGTGAAAAAAAAAAAAAAAAAAAAGAAAACTGAACAGAATATTGAATGTATGTCGCCAGCCGGTCCAATACGTTAAATAAACCTAGACATGGGGCCATAAAAAAAGCGAAGAGCATTTAGCAACACACATCCAATATCAAGAGCTGCAGGCAGCGCAGACAGTAGGGAGAGTTTAAAAAAGAAACATACAGGTGAATGGACCAAGTGGAGACA